>CM074493.1:2535205-3269289 GCA_037389245.1 Oryzias sinensis | reverse complement strand
CCCCCATCCCCTAAGTCATGGAGTCAGCTATGGGAGACCAGAGAGACCGAATTCTTTCAAAGTTACTTGAACCTTGGGCCGACATTTTTTCCAAGCTGATCTGATCAAGCAGCAGATTTCTGTGTTGACTTATATTTATATTTTTCTTGCTTTTCCAATTTATTAAAATAGTTTTTTTAGCAATGCAAAGAGTTATGAAAATGATAGAGCCTAATCCTCCTTCTACATCGATGGCACTCATGTCACCAAGCACACAAAGTGACGGTGAAGCTGTGATTGTAATCTTAAGCCAGACTGATAAATCGGCACATACCTGCTGCCAGAGAGCCTGGACAGGCGTGCAGAACCACAGTGCATGCATGTAATTGTCGGGTAGATTACTGTCACAGTGCTGACAAATGTCTGAGTTGCTGAGACCCATCTTGAACATCCTCTGTCCAGTGTAGTAAATTCTGTGAAGGGTTTTGAAATGGATTAGCTGCAGATTTGGACTTTTTGTCAGTTTAAAGGTGTTTAGACAAAGTTCTGACCAAAAGCTTTCATCTGTGCTGATGCTCAAATCCGCATCCCATTTTGTTGTCGGAAGTGAAATATTATTATCTAAATTACATAAAAGTTTGTATATTTTGGAGAGAGTTTTATTCATTGAGAAATTGATCAGAGTGGTAACTACATCTGGTAGCTTTAAATCGTTGTCTCTGTATTTAAATTTTTTAGTAATACTTGATTTAAGTTGCTGATATTCCAAGAAGTTATTTATTCCATGTTTGTCTTGAAGTTCCTGGGGAGTTATGAATCTTCTATCAATAATTATATGCTCTAGATGTTTTATGCCCCCTGCTTGCCAAGCTGGGAAGTGGATCATTTTTTTGTTTATGAGGATGTCTGGGTTGTTCCAGATGGGTGTCATTTTGCACGGTTGAATTGATGCTTTTGATATTTTGAGAAATTCCCACCAGGCTGTTAAAGTGGCGTTTATATTAATACTTTTGAAACAATCCTGTTTTTTAACTGTTTGGCTAATAAATGGAAGATCTGACAGGTTGATCTTTCCACATAACGCCTGTTCCAAGTCTAACCATGAGTTGGTTTCTGGATTATTTTTTAACCATTTTAAGATGTATTGTAATCTATTTGCAAGAAAGTATTTGTGGAAATTAGGTAATTCTAATCCTCCACATCTTTTTGCAGATTTTAAAGTTTTTAGACTAATTCTTGCAGGTTTATTGTTCCATAGAAAGCTTGATATGGAAGAGTCTAATGTTTTGAACCATTTTAGTGGCGGTTGTGTGGGAATCATTGAAAAGAGATAATTAACTTTGGGTAAGATTTTCATTTTTACCGTGGCTACCTTGCCCATAAGGGACAGAGGCAGGTTGGTCCAGCGTGTTAGATCGTCCTGTATGTTTTTCAGTAATGGGGTGTAGTTTAGCTGCACCAGTTCTGATAGTTTGGGGGAAAAATTGATACCTAGATATTTGATATTTCCTGATTTAACTGGTATCGTGAGTCTTTGCTCCGCATTACTGTTCAGTGGTAATAAAACAGACTTATTCCAATTAATGGAATAGTCTGATATAGAGGAGAATTCATTAATGATTGTTGCCGTTTCATTTACAGAATGTAAATTACTTAAAAACAGTAATATGTCATCTGCATAGAGACTAATTTTATGATGGCTGTGTTTGGTTTTAATTCCTTTAATGCTCTCATTCTGTCTTATTGCTGCAGCTAGAGGCTCAATAAATATAGCAAAAAGAGAAGGAGAGAGTGGGCAACCCTGTCTGGTTCCTCTTCCAAGAAAAAACCTGTTGGAGGTCTGTTTATTAGTTCTAACTGATGCATTGGGGTTGTGATATAATATTTTGATCCATTTGATGAATGCTTCTCCAAAACCAAACTTATGGAGGGCAGCAATAAGGAACTTCCAGTTTACTCTGTCAAAAGCTTTTTCAGCATCCAGTGATAGTATGGTCATTTCCTGGTTGTTAATGGTGACAAAGTCTATAATATTAACAAGTCTTCGGAGATTGTCATCCGAGTGTCTGCCTTTGATAAATCCAGTTTGGTCAAAGTCAATTATGTGAGGAGTGATTTTTTCTATTCTCTGTGCTAGTGCTTTGCAGATAATTTTTACATCTGCATTAATTAAAGAAATGGGGCGATAGCTTGAAGGACTCGTGGGGTCTTTGTCTGGTTTTAGAAGAAGAATTATGTTGGCTGAGTTCATATTAGGTGGCATTGATTGGCTTTCATTGATAAATGTGACCATTTCATAAAACGTTGGTGCCAGCTGTTCCCAGAATTCTTTATAAAACTCAGCAGGAAAGCCGTCAGGCCCTGGTGCTTTACCATTAGGCATAAGTAATAGGGCTTCATGAAGTTCAGACAATGAGAACGGAGAGTCTAAGTTTGTTATTTGATCTTCATTCAACCTGGGTAGGTTTACATTATTAAGAAATGAGTCAATACTTTGCTCTGACGGATTGATCTGTGGTGTGTACAAGTTTTTATAAAAGTTTTTAAATGCGTTATTAATTTTGACCGGGTCATGAGTGATATTTCCTGTTTGGTCCGTAATAGAGGTGATTGATGATTTTTCTCTATTAATTTTAAGCTGATTAGCCAGAAATTTGCCAGATTTATTAGAGTTTTCAAATCTTTCAAGTCGTAGCCTTTGTATTTGAAATTGTGTTTGTTTATTAATGATGTCATTTAACTGCAGCTTTAAATTTTTCAGATCTCCCAGAATGTGTTCCTGTGCAGAAGCAGCACAAGCAGTCTCCAGGGTTTTGATTCTATTTTCTAATTCTAATAAATCTGCTTTCTCTTTGCGTTTTTTGTGCGTTGAATAAGAAATGATTTTCCCTCTCATGACTGCCTTTGCTGCTTCCCACAGAATGCATGGTGAGATGTCTGGAGTATTGTTGAATTCTAGGAAGGTTGCCCACTCTTTTTTAAAGAATTCAAGAAATTCCTGGTCTTTTAACAGAGACGTATTAAACCTCCAGGTTGTACCTGAGGGTGTCGATATTTCCCTAGAAATATTTACAGAGACTGGTGCATGATCACTGATAATAATCGGATGAATGTTGGAACTTTTAATTTCTTTTAAAAGAGAGTTACTGATTAATAAATAGTCTAAACGGGAGTGTGAGCCGTGAACTGGAGAAAAAAAGGTGAACCCCTTAGTGCTTGGATGACATGAGCGCCACGCGTCGCAGAGACCCAGATCATTCATGTACCGTTTTAGAATACCTGCAGACCTCCATGTGCGCTGGGTTGCTGCTGTGCTGAGTCTGTCAAGTTCAGGGTCCAGAACCAGATTGACGTCTCCTCCTATAATGATTGTGGAATCAGAGTGAACTGAGAGTGAGGTGAAGAATCTGTGAAAGAAGGAAGAGTCGTCAACATTCGGACCATAGATGCTGGCTATGCAATAGTCCTTATTCTGAATGGATATATTAATAATTACAAATCTACCTTCTGGGTCAGTAACTGTATCCTTATGAGTAAATGTAACGTTTTTATTAATCAAAACAGCAACTCCTCTTTGCTTGGAGTTATAACTAGAAGAATATATGACTGGAAATTTTGAGCTGCACAGGAGGTCCTGAGATTGTGTACATAAATGTGTCTCCTGCAGTAGAGCTATATCTGCTTTAAGATCATCCAGGTGAGATAACACTTTCAATCTCTTTGGTCCAGAGCCAAGTCCACGCACATTCCAGCTAACAATGTTAAGACTGTTCATAACTGCTCTGACCAAGAGAATGTAAGGCTAAATAGAGCGTGTGCCGGTCCATGTGCGCGTGCCCGCTGATCGATGAAGAAACACTGTGCGATTGTGTGCGTGCGCGTTTCCTGACTGTGTGAGCTGCATGTTGCATGTGTCCTATGTGGGCTTATGTGAGGTGTTTGCGGGATGTCCGCGAGTGTGAGCTGGTTCGCGTGTGCTTGCCCGTGTGCGCGCTTGTCTGCGCGCGCGTGCCCGTTCCGTGCATAAATAAAAACCAACTTACCGGGGAACGTGTTGCCTTTGGATAATTTACATATGAGGAGGGGGGGAGAGAGGGGAAACTAAAAAGAAGAAAGAGGTAAAGAAAAACAGAAAGAAACAAACATAACAAGAAAAACAACAGAAACATGAGAGGGGAGAAAACTTAAACTGCTTCAACGAGATGGAGGTGGGATGATTGATGAGCCGGTTTCATTCATTCAACACGTTTAGCCTTTGCTGTTTTTTCGGATGTCAGATCTTCAGCAAAGCCAGGGGGTGATCTCCGGGTCTCGGAAGAGCCTTCCATCTACAAAGAGTTTATCCACAGAAACCACGGCTCTAGACCCGTTGGCAAGGTGTTTTTTCCTCAGAGGAAAAAGGATCTTTCGGCGCCGCAGGATCTCAACCGGAAACTGGTCATTGACACTGAAATGTGTCCCCCTCAGTTCCCGGCCGCGGCCCTTCACCATCTCCTTTTGCTTGTAGTTGTCAAACTTGGCTACAATCGGTCGCGGACGCTGGTTGTCGGACCTTCTTCCTCCGAGCCGGTGCACCCTCTGGAACGCGATCTTCTGCACCTCCTCCTTGGGGACCTTCAGGTGGGCTTCCATGAAACGTTTCACCGTCGCCTCCGGGTCTTCTCCTGCCTCCTCTGGAACCCCCGCGATCACCAGATTGTCCCTCATGCTCCTCGACTGAAGATCCAGGAGGGTTTCCTTGATCGAGCGGTTTTCCTCAGAAAGGCGAGCGGTGTCACTGCTCAAGGTCTTGACACTTTCTCTGAGGGCCTGATTCTCCGCTGCGAGCTCCCGCACCTGCTGCTGGCTGAACTCCAGAGACTCTCGCAGGCCTTGGAACTCTCTGTGGAGGATCTCCAGCAGATTCAAGCGGCCGTCAAGGCTGGAGAGCTTTTTATCAATGGAATCTAAAGCGTCGCTGATTCCACTGCCTGGAGAGGAGGCAGCTCCGGGAGAACTTTCTGGTCGGACGCGTTTGGAGGAAGGAGTGGTGGTGTTGGTCTTCCCCATAACGACGGTATTGTAGCAGCCGTCTATATAATTCTCCAGGTCCTCCAGGCTGTCAAAAGGCTTATTTAACTTTTACAGATGTTAGTTTACCAGCTTAATTGATATGGCGGTAAAATGATATAATAATGAAATGTTTGTTCTGCTACTTACGCACCGCCAAGCTGAGTTGCCACACCGGTCTCGTTGAGTCTCGCGATACTACAGCATCTCTCGATCCTCCCTCACATAGCACTACATTTTTATGATAATTCACCTGCATTTCAAAGGCTTCCACGGATAATGAAGCTGATTAAAGGGTTTGAAGACGAGTTGTCACAAACATAATTAGGATTTTCAGGCTTAACAAAAGACATTTCAAATAAAAGCTTGCATGAAAATGGATTTGACCTCAACTCAGCCTCTCATACTCCTTATTAGCAGATGTCACACGTCTTTGTGGAAAAATATCCGACTGAAACACAGCAACAAACATCAACAGAACAGCTGTTTAATGTTACTGAGGAGATGATCAAAGGAAAAAAAACTCTGACTGATGATGGTTCATTTGCTAATATAATGAAGACAGTTTTTGTACAAACCACAACACAAAGACGCTACATGTTTGCTATCTGTTATTGGATGACTCTTTTTGCTTTTCTGCTGTAGAAAATAAAAAAAATCAACCAGGACAGGTCATGCAGATAAATTTAAAGTCAGAAGTAGGGAGGTCGATCTCTGATTGAAAGGTTGCAGGTTCAGTTCCTGCTCTGCCACTGCATGGCTCTGCTGTCACGTGTGAAGGAATGGGACTGTAATGCGCTTTGCGTCGTGTTAAAGTCCACTCCCATCATCTTGTGGTCTTTTAATTATGATTAGCCAAAATCATAATTAAAACCCAAACAAACTAGGACATTGTTTCTTTAGAAATCTGCCTCCGAGTTGTGGGCGAGACTGTTGGTGGGAAGTAAGCCCGCCCTCATTTCCCATCATCCCTTTGTTTCCATGCTCTCCTGCTGGTTTACAGCCTCTAACAACTCCGAAAATAACGTTAGCTGTGCAACAAAAATGGGGAGTAGCATCGGAGCTATATATAGCTGTACATTTTTGAGCCAGAGCCCAGCTCAAACAAGGAAAAGGAAGATATCCATGGATCTAGTTGTGGATGTATCAGAATGGAGCAGAGCAGGGAACTTGTGGCTCGCCGGTTGTAGTTTGTACGCAACAACTAAACCTTTTATTTTTTCATCTGCTCCTGATTTACCACTATTTAAACAAAGAAATACCCAGAATTGCAATTTTTATCTTAATTTTCTTCATTTATGTCCTCCACCATGAGAAAAAGCCAAAAGAACATGTCAAAAATGTATAATAGATTAAAGAATTGTTCTTCATTTACAACAGTTGCTCAAAAAGGCTGTTTCAGTGCATCTAAACAGACTTATTTCTGAATTCAATTTACATTTCTATAGAATTACATCAGTTTGCAGCAAGTGAGTCCACAGCTATATGATGTACTTGAATCTACGTATGTGGTTTGTGGGCATGTATCTCCAGGCGGTTTGTTTCTGATTCTACATCTAAGAAGTTTGTCTGCTTTTAAAAAAAGCTTTGAAGCATTAATTCAGCTGATCTGAGCTGTTCTTAGATCTGTCATCCAGCTTCCTCAGCAGTCACCCTCACCACTTCTCAGAGCAGAACTCTCAATTTGAGTTTTCCTACCTTCTAAATGGATCTTTTAATAACACAGGTTTGTCTGAGAGATTATAGTCACATAATATTCTGATGTGTCAAAGTCAAAGCACAGTCTTTTTTCGGTTTGGCTCACACTATCACGACCATTGTTTTAACTTTTCAGAAAAAATCCCTGAAGTCACTACACAGATAGCTGCTAAAGCACCATTCCCATTTTCAAGCTTCAGAAGACAAAAAAAACTTTCATCTTTGTCATTTTATTTCTTTCAAATTATAATTAACACACTAATTAAGCAGACTCTATAAGGGAGGCAGCAGATAGAGATTATATTCCAAATGCAATGACGGGTCTTGGAAAAGAGCAAGGTTGTTGAATTCCCAAGAGGGAACAGAAATGTCTGTGATTTCAAAACTCCATTTCATCCACTGCTGGATGGTGCTGTATCACTGGAGGCTCAGATTTAATGTTTATTGGCCTTCTTGACCCCACCCCACCCAATCTGAAATAAGTTCTTTCAAAAGCAATGTCACACTGAACTCACAGCTATAACAGAAGTGCCAGTGATCATGAGAAGGAGTTTGAAGGTTTTTGACAGTGACTTCAAGCTGCATTACTGCATTACTGTGATTTAAAGACACACTCCATGTTCTTTTAGCATTTTTTTCATGGTGGAGGACATATATAAAGAAAATTAAGCTTAAAACTGCATTTCTGAGTATTTCGTTACTTAAATCATGGTAAATCAGGAGCAGACGACGCAAATGCTGTTGAAAAAGCTTATAGTTGTTACGTACAAACAATGGGCCGTCCACAACCTCCCTGCTCCGTTCTGACGCATCCACTGTCAGACAAATAGATCGATGAACGTCTTTCCTCGTCTAAACTGATATCTGGATCAAAACTGTACAACTGGACAGCTCCAGGATCGCTCGCCATTTTTGTTGCACAGCTAATATTAGGTTGGGGTTGTGGGCGGCTGTAAGCTAGCACGAGAGCATAAACAACTATGGGAAATCAGTGCAGGCTTCTACTCCCCACCAACAATCCCCCCACAACTCAGAGGTGAATTCCAATAAGGAAGATCCACCTCACTTTGGGATAAGCTGGGTTCTTGTGTCACTCTGCAGGCCACTCATCAATTAAGCCTTCACCCTAAACCAAAAGCTAAATTCCCCACTCACAATCAAGTCTGTTTTTAAGTTCACTGACTTTTATTTTTCTACATTCCAAATGGTTTTTCCGGCCCTCCTCCACCCCGTTCTCCACCTGGACTGGTACCATGTTGAGGACTGACCTCAACCACCATCAGCGTCTCTGCTCTGGGGTTTTTCCTTCCATTTTTAAAGTCTATTGTTCGCATTCCTGAGATCTCTCTGTAGTGTCATTTACTCCTACTGTTCTGCAGGCACTATGTCAGAGAAAACTACACAGTTCTATCATTTTGGCTAAAAGCGGCATCATTGTAATAAAAAGACAACTGGGAAAATAGACCAAAAGAGGATCAGAGTCGGGCTTTATTGTAAAATAAAATTCTGATATGACTGCAAATTCAAGTTCAGTCTGTGCAGAATAAATTAAATAGTCAATTTCTATGGCGTTTCATCACTGCCATAAAGTGAACGAGCGTAAAGACAACTGAGCGGATGTATTCAGGACCTGAGTGAGCAAACCTACAACCACGCAGGCGCGATGCTAACCGAGCGACCCTGAATTTTACAACTGCAGGCCTGCAATCATAACTGAGCCGTGATCCTGCGGGTATGTTTGTCACTTGGGGGCGGTAACCTTTCTGATAGATCTGATTGGCCAAAAATTGCATATCAAATCCGGCGAGGCAGCGAGGCGGGACTTTCTTTTAGAGGCTTTAATAGAAAAGAAACAGCAGCTGTAACGTGGATTAAAACGATAAAGAATGCATGGATTTTCACATGAGAATAACTTACAGCACAAAAAAACCTGCTGCACTTTCTTACTTTGGTTTTGGGTCGTTGGTTAAGGTTTTAATCCACATTACATCCGACTTTTTTCTGTTAAAGCCTCTAACACAAACAGGGGTGGCGAACAAGTTTGATACAAAGAGACGAAATTTCTAACTGTGATAGTCAAAGAGCCACACCACACACTGACCTGCCAGACACACACAAACACACAATTAAGCCATATTATTTATCATAACACACTCCTTTACTTACAATACAACAGTACTGAGAGGTGCAGCTTCAGTAATGGATGTTTTTTTCTGTATTTACTTTAACACACCGGTAAAACATGCATGCTGGTGTGTGTTTAAAAAAGGCAGCTGGAGTGAAACTGAGTTGGTTGTGATTTATTTTTGTATTTTCTCAGACATCAATCAGCATCCAAAAATTCATCAAAGTCCTGCATCTGAAATGAACAACTGGGCTACATTTCTATCAAACACACCAGCTTCATTTTCGTCATCTTCAGAGTCCGTCTCGTTGCCGTGCGGCTCCAAAGCTCAAACAACAGTGACAACAGACGCGTCAGCCGAAGCTTAAGTCCTACAGTCCAAAAGTGTGGCGAAACAAGCACGGCGCTGCGTCCCAGTAAAAGGAGCGGAGGATGGACAGTTTTTCATTCTCATCTGCTGGAAGTTGCTGCGCTCGAGTCCATCTTCCAACTCAGGCAACCTCGCCTTTTTTCCGCGGAAACTCAGCTGCGTCTTCTTGTCTTGTCGGACTTTGTTTTCCAGCTTTCGAACTTGCAAACCGTTGAATTCTCTGGCCGCTG
The DNA here is from genome assembly GCA_037389245.1 of Oryzias sinensis. Lineage (NCBI taxonomy): Eukaryota > Metazoa > Chordata > Actinopteri > Beloniformes > Adrianichthyidae > Oryzias > Oryzias sinensis. The sequence continues at coordinate 3,259,838 of CM074493.1, read as the reverse complement.
CTAGATTTCCGTGTTCCTCCACGTAGCTGATAGCTTGCAGTTTAAACTGTGATTCATAATCGTGTCTCTTTGCATTTCCAGTGTTTTCAAACGAAGTTGTTCTACATTATGCACATCTCTGCAACTTTGTACTATGGGGGGGTCTTCTTTCATGTCCTCACTTTTCTCCATACCGTTCTCAAACTCAAACTTTATTTATTTATATAGCGCCTTTCATTTCAGTTAAAAACACAAGGCGCTTCACATAAAAGCAGATAAAACAGTCATAAAAACTGAAAATTGTTAAAAACAGCAAACAAAGGACAATCACACAAATATGGGACCCATAGTGACTCAGGTGTATTTCACTGCTCTTCAGACTGAGCCGCTACATCCTGACTCCGCTCTGCAGTGTTTTCTTCTTTTGAAGCCCGCGGTGCAGCTGTGTTTGTGTGTTTGTTCGGGAGAAGAACATAGTGATAGGCAGTTGATGTCGCTCTATTTTTTGGGGGGTTTTAGAGAAACTCGAAATTGCAAGAGAATTTGCACGTACGTCATGTAAATTTGGCAAGCCGATTTACGTACCTGTACATATTAAACTGCAAGGTTATTGACGCACAGGTAGAGAAGAAGCGGAGTGACTTTTTAGCCAATCAGAATGCAGAACACAATGCATGATGCAAATCTGTGAAGTAGCGAAACCGTGTTATAGCGAGGGATAACTGTATAGAAAATAGGATAAAAGGCAGAGAGCTGCATGCTCAAGAGTCGCCTGTTAGCCCCCCTTGCTCTGAAAAAAAAGATAGTCCCCCCCCCCCCCCGCTGGATTCTTCAAGCAAATTTCGGCCAATCAGATCAACCAGAAAAGTGACAAAAACGCCCCCAGTGAGCGTGCAGGATCACGGCTCAGTTAGGATTGCAGGCCTGCAGTTGTAAAATACGAGGTCGCTCAGCTAGAACTGCGCCTGCTCGGTTGTTGGTTCTCTCACTCAGTTCCTGAATACGCCCACTCAGTTGTCTTTGCGCTTGTTCAACGTATGGCAGCAATGAAACACCATCATTTCTGTTTCCTAAATAGATTGTCAGTAGCATAAACAAATATAGCAAAAGCACACTTTTAGTTTACAATTACATCTGCGAACTATTTAACAAAAAACAGTTCCCCTCATGTGCACGTCTACAGTTTGATCAGATAGACGATGACTGGAAAAAATCCAACACAGAGAAAACAAACCAACCTCACAAACTGTAGAAAAAGCTTCAGTCAACCAGACATGTTTCTGGCAAGAGTGTGGCGTGAGACTTAAACTGGAGTTTGACAACCAGCTTGTTTTTTTCCAGTCAAGCTTGAGCTCGACTCATATCAAAGGGAATTCTCACAGCAGGCGTGTTTGACAGTTCTTCTTAAAGTAGTTCTTCTGACAGATAACTTCACTCACAGCATCCTCTGTACTATTTATCGAGCTAAAGAATCTGTCGCTTAGGCCTGAAAGAAGACATTTGATGGTGTGAAATGACTGAAATCTAATCTTTCTGTCCAAATAAAGGATTTGGGATAAATCCTAAAACCAAAGGTTCTCCTTGATATAAATTGAATTCCATCATTTTACATCGGGCTGATAAACCTGAGAGCATTGAATCTGCCCTTTGATGTGCATTTATTGGGTAATGGACCCTGACAACAAAAGGATGTTGGAGACATGGGTTGAAGTCTGTGCTTCCTCAGCTGGCGGATATTACGAGTCGTGCTGAAGCATCTGACCAGGTAACTAAACATAGAGGTCATTTCAGAGCTAATCAGCCTTGTATTTTTATTTCAGATTAAGCTTAAAGAAGTATTTCTATAGACATTAAGTCCTGAGAGTTAATGCTCCGCTGTGCTGATCCCTCATCACAACACCCAGATCTGCTGGTTTTCTGACAAGCTGAAGGCCAAGAAGGAACAAAAAGTGTTGGAATAAACAGAAATGAGTGTTTCTTTTGACCACAGATGCAGGAGTCAGGTTGGAGAGCTAATTAATAAACTTTTCAGATGCAGGCCAGACTCTGACATCACTGACTGCTCCCAAAATCAATCCGATCAAACCCATCGACTCCTATCACCCGTTACGCTCTCGCTAATAGAAATATAGATGAAACATCCTGTTGTGCGGTAAACTAAAGTCCTAATTTCTTATTTTCGTCGATCTTTGTTCTGGCGACAGCCTCCAGGAAAGCTCTGCTGCCAATCAAGGTCAGCGCCTAAAGAGCTCCTGCTACCCGTGAACTTTGCCTCCTCTGTTTAAGCTGCCCTCTCCCTCTCCTCCTTACAGTGACCAGGGTTTTCCACCAGCAGGTTTATTGAATTAAAGCCACTCCGGTAACTTCACTTTCAATGAAAACAATCTGCTCAAAAGCTGCAGATTGGCTGCAAACTATCAGATTGTAAATGACAGTGGAGCAGCAAGCAGTGGAGGTCAAGCACAAAGTTAGAAAAACATGAGGGGAAAGTGGAATGTGGAGGTGATGGGTTAGCAAATGGAAAGAGTTTGATGAAAGAAAGAAAAAGAAACAAAGAGAGGGGAGCTGAATGCTGTTACATTGTTTCAATCCCAATTTGCAGGAATTATGATTTCTAAAATAAGTAAATTAGGAAACTACATGGCTAATAAAAAACCAATCTTTTGTCCATATTTGTTTGAAATGCTTCAACAGAGGAAGGAGAGCTTTGGTGTTAGTTTGTGGGGAAAAACTGACTTCATCACATTCTTTCTCCGACCAAAACCTCACAATAACACAAAATTCAACACAATACAGCGTGTTAAAAGTATCCCAAATTTATTTCCAAAAAATATATAAACAATACAATTCCTGAAAATAATCAAAAGACATTTCAGAAAGAATGTGCCTGTCTGTCTGTCAGAACACAACTGTTGAAGAACGTCAGATCTCATCCGTTCATCTCGATTTTAAGTCTTGCGTCTTCGTTTTCCCGTCAGGGGCGTCCCGTCGTCTCCTCTGGAGCTGGACCGCCTCTTTTGGACCGGGCTCCTCTCCGTGTCTCTGTATGCATCCAGAGAGGAACAAAAATAAACAAAAGACTGACATATGATCCAAATGTCAAACTGAAGCAGGATCTTACAGTCAAACTGCGTAGTCTGAATGATTTGGGGTTTTTCAATGCTGTGATGTCCTTTCTGTTGCATTTGTGCACAACACACACCTAACACAACAGCTTGTGTCCTTCATCACACAATCAAGAGTAGAGAAGCTTTCCCCAATTCTCTACTAACCCCCGATATCAGCTGTATTGCCCAGAGGAAGATCTTCTAATTTATTGCTGCTTATGTCTGAGGCTACAGTAACAGACTGCACTTTTTTTCTCCTGCCATATTACAAAAATACAAAACAAACCTGCAAACGAAGAAAATTGACTCGTTTAATCAGCTGAAAGATTAAAATATTCTCTGATCGGACATTTACACACTATTATGACTTCATGCTTCCCCGTCCCAAAGGAAGTTAAGTGAGTTCCCAAATGTAATTATAGTGCGCGTGGGAAATGGAAAATGAAAATGTCTTCTAATTTGCTTTCAGCTGCTGCGAGGTAAACACAAGTACATAGTCAATTAACACTGAAAGCCCTTTTATAGTCGTCTGCAGGGATATAAAGGGAGGAAAATATGAAAACTGTCAATTTGGAGTAAACATTAGAGAACAAATTAAGTTTCAGTAGGTTTAGTACTTTATACATTTGCTTTCAACATTAAGATTCTATTTTAATATAGTCTTTCCACCGAAATATTTTTATTCTTAGTATCTATTTAAAGACCCACTCAGATAAAATGGTATTTTTAGTGTTTTTAGCATGTCTTTGTGGCATTTTTCTGATGATGGAGGAAATATGTTCAGAAAATTAAGTGGAAACCTGCATTTCTGAGTGTTTCTTTATTCCAATTGTTGTGAAGAAGCAGGAGACGTAAAAATGCAGTTTGAAAAAGATTGTATTTGTTACGTAGAGCATGTGCTGGACACGCCACAACCTCCCCGTCCCACACGCTCAGCAACGCGGAGGTGGAAGGGAGGCGGGGTTTGATCTGCGCCAACGGTCCCGCCCACAACTCAGAGACGCATTTCTCAAGAACTCCTGCCGCTCTGCAGAAACTAAGTCCTAGAAAAATTACCCAGTTCTTTAATATAGGCTAAAATGGCATCCTCATAATTAAAAGACCACTGGGAACAACTCTACAACAGATCAAAAGACGATCGAGTGAGACTTTAATTTCTCTTGCTTCTTTCTCTCATTTTTACTTCGGAATCGTTTCACAGCCTCTGACTGGCCCGTCAATATTTCTCAAAAAGCCGTTTCCTCATCCTCCTGTTATTCTTCTTGCAACCCCAGGTGATCTCCACAGATCAGGAGATGGAGCTTCCTCAGAGCAGAACTACTGACACTCATCTCTCTGTTCTCCTTTAAAAGGTTAAAAAACAAAAAGGACCTCCGACACCACCGTCTTACGGTTAGCATCACTTGAAGGTCCTTAAACACGTCTGCAGTGTCTGCAACCATGAATGAACACATAAAGAAACACTCATCAATGGTGTTTAGCTTTGGAGCAGAAAGGAATTCCGGTCTCGTGGAGAACTGGCAATAAACGGCTGAAGGATGGAGTCAAAGCTCAGCCTGATAAGGCAAAAATCTTCTCTCACAGATGGTTCCAATTGATCGGGCATTCAAGTACAACTTCTACAGGCTGTTTTTTTTTTAGAGAGGCCTGAACTGAAGGGGCACTTAAAGGAATCATGGGGGGGGGGGACTAGGTTGTTGTCAACAATTAGTGAGAACAGTAAATGGAAAGAATCCAAAGTAAGTGATGATGAAATGATGTCAAGAGAAAAATCACCAGAGGATGTAAAGGCAGGATCCAGTGAGCTGCTGAGTGATCAGTGAATCAACTTGAGAAAATGCCCCCCCCCCCAAAAAAAAAGGGTGTAGGGTATGTGGGGGGATGTTTGTGGACAAGTTCGCCTTGAGAGAGGAGGTGACATTCAATGGAATGTCATCTGTCACTAATGTAATTCCATGTAGTGGAAGATTTATTCATTTATTTATTAACGTTATGAAAACGTAAAGAGGGCCAGGAAACTACTTCAGGAAAAATTAAGCAAAAACGTGAGGAAATGTGCAGAAATGTGTGACTTAAGTCAGTAAATGAAGCCTTAGAATAAAACTTGCTAACATCACAAGTGCAATGATCAGTTTTATTGCTTTTACTCACGGAGCAAAAATTGGTTTCTGTCTAACAAGATTACAATGCCTACAACAAGTCAGTTCCAAACTAGCTGTAGTATTTGTTGTAAAACATAGGCGATTATAATGATTGAAATTGTTTTCTGAGTTCAGTCATGAGAATCTAAAGTTTACTTAAAGTTTGATGCATTTGTACGGAGCCCTCCAGGTGCCAGTGGATAATAATAATATTAAAAAATCTGATAAACCAATTTTTTATTTATTTTTTATCCACTGGTACCTGGAGGGCTCCGTACATTTGGATTATTATTGGCAACAAATGAATTGAAGGTATTCTAGTTGATTTGATGTGGTGACTCCTGAGGGGAGCAGCTAAATAAAAAAACCAATCGTCTTTTCTACAGCTATTTAAAGGGACATGTAAAATATTTTGGAGTTTTCTCGACCTGTAACTGGACATTTCTATTGTGCCCTGAGGGCCTTGGGTGTAGAATAAACATATTTTCAGAAGCAAATAGAAGAGAAAACTTGCTTTTGGTGAAGCTTCGGGCCTCCATCTTGGGTTTTTAGTTACTGGCAGAATTTGGACACAGCTTGTTTGAACAGAGATCAAATGAGGAACCACCTTCAGGATTTTCGGAGACATTTTTTCCAAGGGAAACAAAGTTTGACGCGAGGGTCACTAAATAACCAGACCGGCCCTGGCAGTTCTGGTTAGATAACCGTCACCAACAACAGTCTTTCATGAAACCTAAACTAAATCAGCTTAGAGATGCAAATTGCAAGAACGCTGCAATAAGAGGAGCCCTGGGCCAAAGCCGGAGAATCGGCTGAAGTGGGATGCTGGGGCTTTGCTGGGAGATCATTTTGCAAAATTCTGACTGGGCTACGAATTACTGAAGCGACTGGGAGAAAGAGCACACATTCCAGGGGAAACCTCAAGGTGGCTTAAGATAATGAGGGCAGATTTGAGGTTTATGCTGCTGTGAGGCGAGTCAGGGGGCCCTGAAATGAAAATCACCAACCACCATTTCAAAAACTCCAGGGACACGTTTTTTTCCCCCTCGTGTATCCAAAGTTCTGACTGCTCCAGCTTTATTCCAGTGGTTAGAAAATTTGTCAAACTGTCTCCTAGAAAGAGGCACCCAAGCATCAGGACAGCAGAACAACCTGTCTGACACCAGAATATGATGAGGCCTCATCACAGCATTACCTCAGCATCTTTGGAATGCTTTTCCTTCAACACAATCCATCTTTGGAAGGATTAATGCAACTTCATCAACGTCACTACATCTCCAATATTAATCTCCATCATATAGGAGCAAAGGTAAAACTTCAAATGGCCAAGATCTCAACAAACACACTTTTATAACAGTGTCAGCACAAGACACACAGAACTAATCAAACTCTCCTATTCTCCTAAATCCAAGTCTGATCTTCAGAAGTGGTTGACGGCACAAAAGCTGTGTGATCTGCAGAATCAGTAAACAAGATGATCGCAGGGTGGCTAAAGAGCGAGACGCCGCGCTGACAGTCCGTCGATCCCCGACACGTTTAGAAACGTTTAGCAAGAATGTAGTGATGACTGAACAAACAATCACAGAACGTTTCTTTAAATAAAAAAGGTAATAACTACAGAACTTACTCAAACTTTCTGGGAGATTCTGGACCAAAAATATCTGAAATGGAACTGGAAGAGGAGAAAGAAAGAAGGAAAAGACAGTAAGACACAGAAGGAAAAGACTTTATGTGCAGATGTTAACTGATTTGTAAATAAGCAGCTTCAAAACACAAAGAGAGGATTTGCTCCAGACTTAATGGCTCTCCTCAATTTGTGAATCTTTTTTCTTCTTCTTTTTATCTGCATCAAACAACCTCTGCATACAAATACCAAAGAGAAGCTTTTCTGTTTGCTTCCTGCATCAGAGCACAAAACAAAGCAAACACTTCCAAACAGCTGAATATATGCATCTGTCTAAAACGTCCAACACTGTGGATTCAGACAGACATTTGCATTAGAAATGCCACATTTGTCCTGTAGTTCTTTTACTATGTTTGTGCATTTTTCTTTATAAAGTTTCCATGACAAAATATTGAAGAAATAAAACCTTTAGAGTGTAATCGTACAGTAGGAAAAATGTAAGTGCATTGCTATTTAAAATGTGGTGACATTTCATCAACTAAAGAAGCATAAATCTGATAAAAAATAACAAACTAGAATGAAACCAATTGATAAGACATTTTTTTCTACATGGGAACTAATGAAAATGCATAACTAATAAGTCAATTTTGTTTCTTCATGAAAGGGAGTAAAAAAAACGGGAGTTTTCTTCGCCATCGTTGCCTGAGCCCTCGCTGCCCTCGCTGGAACTGAATGATTCAGAGCCGACGTGAGGGCAGACGCCGTCTGAGCTAAAGTAACAAGTAGTGTCTCTTCCTATTCTCTTCTGCTTCAGTCCCTTCTGCAGCCATGAGACAGAAAACCATCAGAACATCCTGCTGTTTCTGCTGGAATTCAGTCTGAGAGGTAATCAAAGTGACACCAACACAGATGCACTGAGGTCCTTTTACTTCATGTATGGCTTTAATTTGTCCAACGCAGCTTTTACAAAGACTTGATGTGTGGAATATCCTTCTGTGTTGCTAAGCTGAACCTGTATGATGCATTTACTGCAGTGTTGGTTCCATCCAGCCGATGCATTTCTGCTCTCTGGGTCCTCTAACCACAAAAATATTCTGCTGTTAGCTGAAAACGCCGCTGCATTTTGCAGCTGGCTGACAAAAAGACGTTTGGTTCACTTGACCATTAATCGTAGCGCACAGTAGAAATACTTATTTTGCCGTTTGAATGAATGAAACATGGAGCAGTCCAGATGAGTATGTCCAACAATGACCCATTTTAATAAAAAACAATATTCATGTCACACACCAAAAGGATGAGGTGTGAAATTGAATATCTCGCCCCGGCACACAGACGTGCCGCTCAGGAAGTTAGCTGCCTTCCATCTGACAGATGAGCGCCACACCTGAACCACAGGTGATGACAGACACGCTCACTGACAGGTGAACTGAAGCGGACGCACCCGGAGATATTATCGGGATGGGTTCCAATGAGGACGAAAAACTCAAACAGTATTTTCTTCAAACGTTTATTAGGTGGACAGACCACTCAGGCCAAACCTCTGGATTTTAAAGAGCAATTTCAGTTATTTAATGAGGAATAGAATAAAACCACAAGACTGCCTTTCACCTGAAGTTCTTCCTCTAGTCTCAGGTAAAAATTAAACTGAACAGAATTTAGGAAATGGTGTCCTTTAAAGTCCCACTCTGATCCTCTTCTGATCTGCTGGAAAATCCTTCCCAGAGGTCTTTTAGCAATAATGATGCCGTTTATAGCCAAAATCTAAAAACTCGTGTCATTTACTACGACAAGAGTTCATCAGAAAATTGAGGCCAAGACTGTTGGTGCAACAAAAATAGCACAATATTGGATCTATCCATCCGTACAGTTTAGATCCAGACTCCAGCTCAGACGAGGGAAACAACGACGTTCATGGATCTGTTTGTCTGCAGGTGGATGATCAGAATGGAGCGGAGCAGGGAGCTGGTGGCTTACGTCACAAATACGATCTTTTTCCAACAGCATCGTTTAGTCTGCTCCTGATTAATAACCATTTGAATAGATAAATTCTCAGAAATGACATTTAAAGCTTTATTTACTTTATACATGTCCTCCCTTATCAGAAAAATGCCCCAAGAACGTGTTAAAAACACAGAAAACACCATTTTCATCATCAGAGTGGATCTTTAAGCTCAAATTCTCAACATGTAAAAATGTCAGGTAGTGCATAAAATACCAAATTTGTCATAATATTTCTTTAATTTCCAACTGAGACTAGGAGTTTCAAAGGAATTGATGGTTCCAGACCTGCATGCATGTGATGTGAGGTATGCCCAAAAAGCTGCACACATTCACCTCCTCTGTTTTTTTATGCCTGATCTTTAGGATTGGAGATGTTCTTCTATACGAGCAGACCTCCACCTCCACCAAAAGACGAGCTTTTCAGCGTGAACATGCAGCGTGCCATGGGCAAACAGCAGCTTAGACCTTATGTAACGGCATGGATGACAGGACTGAAGCCAAAGCTAAAGGAAAACACGCCTGACTGGAGGAGTTCATGGAGCCTTTGGGAAGACTCTGTCCATTCATTGTAAATCAGTTCTAGCTTCCCAGTTTAATCTTCAGGTGGATCCAAACACACAGTTAACATAAAGTTCACTGTCAGTAACGTAGAAAGAGTCCAATGAAATATTTGCCTTTGCTGCAGGACGTGAAAACAGTCCTGCAGCAAAACAATCAATTCGTTTTCTGACAGAGCTGTGAAGTTTGCTCAGCAGCTGGGGAATGATTATTACACTCTATCTTTGATCTTTGTAATTAAACTCAGAGCAATATCTAAGCTCAGCCCCAATAATGACAGGACTCCACTCCTGCTTTATCACCGGAGAAAAAGATCTGAGCAAAACAAAGGCAAAAAACACGAGTACAGAATAATATCTCTTTCTTTTATTCATTCATTCACAAGTTGAAGGTACAAAACTTGCTTTAAATAGTTCAATTCACCCCATCTAGTCACATTGGTGTTTTACTGTGCTAATATAACTGTAACTGACCACCACTACATATGGATTATCCAATAACTTAACTTCAAAGGAATTAAATACCGTAATTTCCAGACTATAAGCCGCACCCATTACATTTTTAAAGGATAAACCATTTTTGTACATACATAAGCCGCATCTGTCTATAAGCCGCATGTGCCCACATTGAAACGTGTTGTAGAATGAGGACGTGTATGTGCTGAGGTGTGTGCAGCGCAAGAGGGAGTGAGAGCATGCTCCCCCAACACTTGTGCGCGCTCTCAATCCCTCTTGTGCTGCTTGTGCTCCTTCCTCCTACACACGCAGCGCGCTGACACACACACACATACTCATTCTACAACACCTATATTGTTAGTTCATTAGTTAGATAGTTAGTTGTTACTGTTATTTGTAAATAAAGAATACTGCGTTGTAATTATTACTTGTACCGGTATTCATCTGCGTCACCGCGGTGATTAAAAATCCCACACTGTCACAGCTCTATTTCAAACAGTGCCTGTGACGTGGCAGCAATATGGTAGTAACAGCTCTAACAGGGCCGGTTAAAAAAAACATCCAGGTAAAAGTCACTGAGAGCAGCAGTAACAGCAGTAACGCGCCTCCTGTGCACTGAAACCATGGAAGTCTTCCTCCTCAGTGCCGGATAGCGTCAGATAGTCTTCACCACACACACTCTCAGTGTCTCCTTCGTTGTAGCTGTCAGTGTCACTCTCATCCTGAGGTAAATTCTCTCCTGAGCTTGCTCTGTTCTCTCCGTCACGCAGCAGACCGGCTTTTCCAAACCCGTTGGTGATGGTGGATTTTTTCACACTGCTTTTAACGATCGCTTTTAACTTGAAAGCTGCGTCATCTGCATTTCTTTTTGCATTTTCCATGATGAGGGTCTGTTCGTGCTGTTCATTCACAATGCCGTAATTTAAATTAAACTTGCGTCTTCCTCGACACAAATACCGAATTCCCCCCTTTCTCACTCTTACCCTTTCTGCTCGAGCGCCCCTAGCGGTCGTTAGAAAAAATGCATTAAAAAAAAAAGAAAGAAAAAAATGCATAAATTAGCCGCATCATTGAATAAGCCACAGGGTTGAAAGTGTGTGATAAAAGTAGCGGCTTATAATCCAGAAATTACAGTAGGTAAAAGTCATAAATTAGATATAAAGATTTGCAACTACTGTCTTTGAATTCTCACATGATTTTTTTTTAAATTCCTAGTCAAGTACAAAATGTATGAACGTTTCTTTGCCTTTATTTTTTTTTTTTAGAAATGTTCTTTTTTTATGGTGTTGTGGAGGAGCTCGTCTTGTTTGTCACTTCACTTTCAGACTCGATGTTCATAATTACACTCCAGCCCCATAATCATGCAGAACAAATGTGTGATTTCACACAGGCTTACTGACTAATCAGGAAGTGTTTGAGTTCTCATCAAGTTCCACCTTACCTGCTGATGGACACTTCGCTTAAAGTGGGGCTGGATGACAGCTCAAAGCCCGCAGCAGATGTGTTCTCACCCACTTCCTCAGCCTCCACCTTCACCACCACGCCATTTTTGGGTTCTGCTGCTTCAGCTGGGCAGGCCAAGCAAGAACAACATCACAGCACTTAGGGAAAACCAACCATTAAAGAATGGAGCACACTCATGTCTCAGCACCACTAAAGACAGATGTGTGATGACAACAAACATCACATGTAGAAAGATAATGCAGCTTTTGTTTTAATCTACTAGGATCTAGGATTTTGAAGGAAAAAAAAACATAAAACCCATTAATAGATAGAAACATTTACAAAAATTTGTTTATTTAAAAACAAAAGTGCATTTATTTGCACATTTGTGCATTTGTTAAGCAGTCTGCTGCACATGAGCATCACTGTAGAATCTGACAGTCAGGATAACTTTATACGGTCGTGGAATCCAAAAAACAACAAAGGTTGTGTAGTTTGAACATCTTTGCACTGCTGTTAATAGTATTAAAAATTTTTAGAAAATACAAGTATAATATGTGACTGAATTCTTCTTTTAATGAGTGTTAAGTTAAGATGCTAAAGTCTTTAAATCACCTCTATTACTGAAATTACCAAATAAATCAAAGTTATCTGGATTTTACTAAATCAAAAATGTTGAATTATTTAACTAAATAAGCAACTTTTTTTAAATAAAATTGGGAGACTTCTAAAAAGGTCAAAAACAGGCTAAAATGCAAAATTCAACATTTAATGCCAGAGGCAAGGAAAATGTAACATTGCATTAACAGTCGGGATAATTGTAAACAAGGTTAAAAAGACCATAATATCTGAACTGACAAAAGCTAAATTAGGTTTATAAAAACAGCTTTTTAATGTAGTGTTCAGTGATAATGCACTAAGCCAATGATAATACCTGTATTTGCTAAAGTGTTCTGTTAAAGGGCTCATTTATTATTGTTGCATAAATGTGCTGAACAACAGTAAAAAAGTGACACTAAGAGTAAGAGGATTCCCCAATAGAAAATAAAGAGTAACAGGAAACCATTAGAATCTCAGAAGTGAGCCAAAGATTTATATTCCAATAGAAACAAGCTAGAAAAAAATTCACATGTAACAGTGTTCTTTTTTTAATATTTCAACTGTCTACCTTGCTAGATTTGCTATAGTTAGATTTTAAAGAAGATAATTCTTTTTTTAATGCTTGGCCCTTTTCCCATTCAGTGTCCTTAAGCATGAAAATACCAACATAAAAATGACAGAAGATGTGAAAACCAACAATTCTAACAGGAATGTCCAAGAAAAGCTGAACAAGTTGATCCCTGAACCGCTTAGACTGAAAGGCGAATATAGTATTTATAATAGTAAATAGTAAAAATATAATAATAGTATTTGTATGTATGAGCAGAAAGAGGATTTAAACAATAACAACTCGCATATCCCGTCTCATAAACACATAACAGGTTTTTTATCCGTTTAAAAAATGCTTGTATTATTGCATGTGTTTGTCTCAGCTGCCATCTTTGCAGAGGAAGGACGTCTGCATTGCAGTTAAGCTACACCACTTTGAATGAGCGGGAAAATGTTAGCGAGACCAGCAACCTATAATCACAAATAAAGTCTGAGTGTTGAATCGAGCACAAATCACCTGACAAGTAACAATTAAATTATTTCGGCACTCGAAACAAGTACAAAAAAATAAATAAACACAAGTTCAAGCATTTTAACAATAACATTTCCTCTAGACTCTTTGCTGAAAATGAATACACACATATGCTGGAAATTACAACTATGTACAAGAGTTCCAGCAGTAACACTCTCTTCCACATACAGGAGGGAGTTATTACGGCTAGCTTACTTTAGCTGCTCCCTGGAGGAAACGAAACTGATTTAAAACGTGTTATTGCTCATCGTCCACATCCAGTCCAGTTTGTTAACCTGATATATGCCCTGTGCTTCTCCTGCCTCTGATGGGCTTTGGTCAGGATTTCGTCTTTAAAGGCCTCAACCAGAGGAGGTCGGATTGCAAAACTAAGACGGTTCCACTTTGTTCGATCTTTTTGTTTTTTTTAAATCCTTTGGAGATGCTTTTCACGGAGGCCTGTTGCCTTATCTTTAAAAGACCCCAACGTGTTAGGAGAGGTGACTTGTGGCTAAATCTACCTGAAGAGTGGGATTCCTGAGCAGCTTCTCTCCTCTCCGACCCTCCGGGAGCATCACCACGCTGTCTGCTGGGCCCCAGGCGACCTCGGACCTGAGCAATTAGCCTGGAGAAGTCGCTGCTGTGCTGCTTCCCTGCAGACAGAGAATCACACATGCTAAATCGTCCTGAATAAATACAAGTGAATCAAATCGATGGTCTAAATGGCAAAACACAATACAGCAACAGCTGACCTACACATGGGCTGACTTTGACCTTAATGCTGTGTGGTTTCATCCCAACAACAAAACAGGATCTTTTTTAAAGAAAGGTTATATTATTGTTGCTGAGATTCTCTAAACCAAAAGCTATCAATATGCCTTGAAGTAGAAAAAAAAACCCATTCAGACAAAGCTACAACCTGTGTTCATGAAGAAAAACGCCATCATGGAACTGTGAGCAGCAAACAAGAAACACTTTCCTAATTTATGGAGGGTGTTTTCCCACGGCGCCCTGTGTCGCCGATGCCAGTAGATGAGCCTAAGGCACCTGTCAAAGATGTCTCCCAGGCAATTTCCAGGTGAATTTCTACAGCCATGTTTTACTGGAAAGAGACCCTGGGGCAATCCACAACACAACTAGAAGGATCAGATGTTTTGTTTTTGTTTGTTTTTTTTAGGAGCGTCATGGCCTTGACGTTCCTAAAAATGGCAGAGGAGGGAGACCATGAAGACGGAGTTCTGAACAGATCCAGTTGGATCCCACGAGCCTGACCAGAATTAGAACGATGTTTTGCACGTTTTGCTTTTGTAAGTCTGCCTCTATTTATCTTGTTGTCAACATGTAATCTCGCTTCAAATCTGATATCAAACTTGTTTTTACAAATCTGACACAGCAGCTATTAAAAAAGAAAAATAGGACTCTTTATCCATCAAAAACCCAATTTATTTTACATGTGGATACTTGTTTCATTTCTTTTGTGTTTTATAAACCCTGACCGATGATTGGAGTTTCAGCTGAGGTCCAAGGAAAACAACTGGGGAGGACGCCTGTGAGGTACGGGATGACGACATTATCCTCACAAAGCTGTCATTAAAAGCTAGATCTCATCCACTCATAGAAAGATTGGCCACTTTGGTATTTTGTTAAACATTTACGCTTGCTTTAATTAAACTCTAATTGTGCAGAGCACAGTTGATACTGTGGAATAAAATGATGTTTTGAGGTTTTTTCCCCATCAGCGACTTCTTGGTAGAAAGCTATGGAAGCGATTCTGTAGCATAATTAAAAATAAAAGTCAAATAAAAGTCAAAACCAGAAATGCTTTTTCATTTTCAAAATGAAGCTGCATCAAATGACTCAAAATTAAAATGAAAAAGCAATACTTCAAAATGCTTTTTCATTTTCTACTTAAAAACCGCTTATTCTGTGTCAAAATTAAAATGAAAATGCAAAGAGGGGATTGCATTTTCATTTTCACATCCACCCTGCGAACATTGTCGCATTATTCAATTCGAATTAGCATTTCCAGAGGTGAGGCGGGGCGATGACGTCAGTGCTTTCTCTGTGTGTCCGGCTGCTCAGAGGCACATGCTAGGAGCAGTGTGGCTTTGTGTTATCGGCAGAGAAGAGGGCTTTGTGATGGTTGTGAACTTCTGATGTTTTTACACAGCTTCTCAGGACTACGAAAGACGGGTTAGCATTAGGCTAATATGTACTTAAAACTCTGTGCGGACAATGAGCATCTTGGATGTAAATATGTGGGAATTACATCCTCCTTTATTTTGTTCTGGACACCACTGGAAACACAAATTAATATGATGGTTTAGTTTCTCAGATCGTAGCAGCATTTCCGCCTTCGGCAATCAGGAGCTTCGCGCCTATGCGAAGGCAGCTGCCGGTCCGAAGAAAAAAAGCTTGTCCGCAGTGCATCAGGAGGAGGACCGCGGAAGGTGGAAATGCTGCTACCTAGTCCTGAGAAGCTGTGTACAATCATTAGAAGTTCACAACCATCACAAAGTCCTCTCCTCTGCCGCCCGCTAACACAAAGCTCCACTGCTCCTAGCATGTGTCTGTTAGCACTGACGTCATCGCCCCGCCTCCCCTCTGGAAATGCTAAGTGGACTTGAATTGTGCAACACTATTTGCAGGGTGGATGTGTTAATTATGACAAAGAATAAGCGGTTTTTAAGTAAAACATGAAAAAACATTTTTAAGTATAGATTTTTCATTTTAATTTTGAGGCATTTTATGCAGTTATATTTTGAAAATGAAAAAGCATTTCTGTTAATTATTTTTAATTGTAAAATTAGACATGAATTTTACTACACATTTACCAGATAACTTTTTGAAAATGAAATGTCAAATACTATTTTCTTTATCATTTTAATTAAGTAACACAATAAACGGTGTTGAAGAAGAAAATGAAAAAGCATTTTGGTGGATTGCTTTTTCTTTTGAATTTTGAGTCAAAAGATGCAGCTTCATTTTGAAAATGAAAAAGCATTTCTGGATTTGACTTTTATTTTTAATGATGCGACAGAATCGCTTCCATAGAAAGCAGCCTGTTCTCTGGTAGCAGTCAGATGTGATATCAGCTCCTGGTTGATTCAGTGTGGATGTGTACACTCTGCATCACATTCCTATCTGTTCAGACTCTGCTCCACACGCTGGCAGAGTGAGTCATCCACACCCTTCTCCGATAAATCAAGGGGTTATCACAGCAGAGCAGCTATATTTAGAGCTCACCTCCTGTGAGTCACATCCATTTCTCCACCAGGTTTAAAGTTAGCTCCAGAAACTCATTTCTAACAAGCTTTTCATTTGGATCACTTCCACACTGAACTACGGTGAATCCTCTAGTGCTGCTGTTCTGGCTTCAGAGGTGGGGAAAAGCATGAATATTGCAATACTGTAGGCCCTCTTTGCTCACAGCATCATACTGTGGAGTCCTTTAATTGAACTATATACATGAAGAAGCCGTTTACAGGCTGGAGAATGTCAAGCTGTAGAGATAATATAATTGCCCCCAGGGCTCCAGACTAACTTTTTTCACTAGGAGCACTGTGGCCCCCAACTGAAAATTTTAGGTGCACAACCAGAAAATTTAGGGGCGCATACCGTAAATCAACATTCTAACCAGATCTACTAATTTCCACTGTATTACTAATAAATACTTTAATAATAGATGCAGAAATTACAATGTGCTGTTTCAAATTCAGTGTCACATTTTATTCTGCACTTCTGAAGATGCAACAACAAGGTAAAATGACAGAAGAAGGTAAACTGACAGCACCATAGCTGTCATGACAGTACAAATAGTAAACAAAATACCATAAATTTAGAATAAAAAAAAGTTTTTAGAAACAAAGTGATTACTGTAGTAACCTTTCGGTCATTTCACAGTTTCAAACAATACTTAAATGTATGTAAACATTAGGGAATGGAAATTCATGTTGGTGACACCAAATAGGTGCAGCCAAGATGCACAAAAAGCGTTTTTGAGATCACCCAGATGGACACAACGCTGCACAGATCACCTGGTGTGAGATGTATATTTTTGTTTTTGCTCCAACATCACCTGTCAATCAAAACAAAAATATCACGAGAAAGGGGTGGAAGCAAGGCACCAACCTGAGCAAACGCAGCTGGAAAAACTGACTGAAAGCTGCCCTACAGACTACAAAACAATGCATTATGGGACATGCGTCCTGATGGGTTTTTGTAGTTCAGTGATCAATTAAAATAATTAAAAATACCAACTGATTAAAAAAAGGCCACATCCATTACAAAACCTTAAAAAAATTATAAAAGATGTAATATCACAGATCATACTTAGGGGGAGAGGCATATTAAAATTAAATTGAATGTTAAGGACTACAACTTCCTGTTGTCCTTGCTTTAGCTTCGACTTCATGGCCCCATTATGAAGATGCACAGGTTTTAGCATCACAGCTCATATATTAGTACAGGATTGTGACAGGATGCTTGAGGTACATTCACCTAAAAGCACACCTGAAAAAAACAAACCACATCTTCTAACACAGTGTTTTTCAACCGGTGTGCCGCGGCACGGGAGATGGTCAGGTGTGCCGTGGGAAATTACCCATTCACTGATCTAAAAACATTTCCCATCTCCAGGATATCAGCTCTGTGTTCATCCAAACAGGCCCTATAAAACACTGAGTAGTTAGGAATATGAAAGATCATAAAATACTTTTTTCTTTGTGTTTGTTGGATTCTATTAAAGACATTTTGATAAGAATGACGGTACCGCGATTTAGCTGCAGCTATAACTGTGTAAGGAAAAGTCCCGCCCCTTTAACTGTCTCCATCAATCATTCTTGGAGGCTTAATCACACGTCATCATCCTGACCAATCAGAAGTGGTTTAAGTCTTCACTTCCTTGTTCCGATTTTGCTCATAAAGTTTCTCAGTTCTAACAAAACCACCAGCTAAAGCTCGTCTTTAGCCGTGCAGCTTTCCACAGAATCCGATATCAGACCGTGAAACAAGTGAACAAAACAATGAAGCTCAGAGACGCGAGTCTTGTCGGCGTTCGGCGGCTGTTTGCACTACGTCTCCCATGATGCATCGGGTTAAAGTGACAGTATCTCAGCGCACAATTTTTAAATCTTTTACCTTAACTTTTATAACATCTTTTATTAAAAAGACAGCTGCAACTTCCAGCTTTTCTGCCACAATTATCACAAAAATGCATGTGAGACTGTGGAGGGACTGTACATCAATACAGACTGAGTTTCTTTTTTTTTTTTTTTGGATGCTGGTGTGCTGTGGGATTTTTGTCAAGGTTAAAGTGTGCCTTGGCTCAAAAAAGGTTGAAAAACACTGATCTAACACAACCCTGCAGACATTTAGAGACATTTAATTTAATATCAAAGTGACAGTAAAAATATTTGGAATGCATTCTAAATATGAATAACCCACCTGACCACAGGTTGTGGCTGATGAAACAGCCTTTTTTTTTAAGTATGACTTCTAAAACCTTGTTTTCAACACTGAGTGATATTGATTTTCAAAATGATTGCAGATTAAAGTCAAGTGTATTTTGGGCTGTCTTTAAAGCAGGTAAAAGAACTGTTATCAAGATAAAAAGGAAAGAAAAGCACCATCAGTGGCATCAGAACAAGTCAATGCACTTCTGCAAATGCAGACACATCTCAAAGGATGGAAAATAAGAAGTCAGACCTTCAAAGTTTGTGAAAGCTCCATTTCCTGCAGGAAATCCTGATCAAATATAAGCCGCTTTTTTTCAGTTCCAGGTGTTTTCTCAAGAGAGTTACATAGAAAACGTGAGAAAAAGCCTACTATTGTTTAGCACACCGGCAAGAGCAGGACTTAGGAACAAACACAAAAAAAACTCTTTATTTAAAGAGGAAATAAAAAAAAAAAGTGTTTGTTTCTGAAATAAATCTAAATAAAAAGAAAGTGTTGCCTGTTAATACTGTTAGTATTGAACTCAATTCAATTTTATGTTTATAGCTCAATATTACAACACGGTGGTCCCATTATTGTACAATAGACAGGCTGCAGTTAAGACAGAAACAAGGACAAGAAGTTGAAAACAGAGAAAAAGCACAAAAACACAAAAGATTGAGGACATAAACAAACACAAACACACAAATTTAACAAGTGTCATTGTGGCGGATTCAAATAGTGAATCCATTAATGACACATGGATGTGAAACTAAATACTTCATTTGCATTAGTTTCAAAAATACAAAAGAAAATGGACAGAACTGTTGGCTGTTTTAGAAAATCTAACATGTAAATTTTATTTTCTTGATTACTTTGAATGAATGAATTAGGATAAGTTTAGTCAAATGTACCTGTGTGTGTAGCATTTAAACCTTACAGTACAAAGAAAATATGCTCATTTTAAACAACTAAACAATAAAACTGCCTTGGGCTGGGTATCACCAATCATTTCCAGAATACATTCGATTCACCAGAGCCTGGATCAATTCAATTCATGATTCTTTCCATTCTTTCGATCCACTCGATTCAATTTGATTCAATTCAGTTTTGAATGTACCCGGTTTGCAAATTTAGACCTATTTGCATAGAAATACAGTAATATATTTCTATATATTACTATAGCCTCTAGCCAGGCTTCCACGGCGTGCGTTCATTTCTGATAATGCACACTTTGTCGGCCGTGAACCCTTACTTATTTCCATTTTGTTTCATTAACAGAGTTTGGAAGCCTGAATATAAAAAGCTTCTCATTTAATCAGCAATGTATGTTTATTTCAGCCGAGCTTTAGCATTAGCCGTCCTATGGGAAATTCCATTAGACGTTAGCATCAAGCTAGCGGAATTTGGCTTTGCTGCTGTAATGCACCAGAAAAGGAAAGGCATAAAAGATCGATTTCTACTTTTATGGATCAACTATTGATTTATCAAGCTTGGATCCGATCGATTCATCGATTTTATTAACCCAGGCCTTAAAGTGCCCACATTCTAAGAAAAAAAAAAATCAGAAATCTCCAATTATGTTGTTCTTATCTAAATACAGAGAAGAAGAAGAGATAGTACAGTTATTAAAAGTGGATGGATAAATGTCAGCAGTAGGCACAAAAAGCACTTACTATAGTTTGAATGCATCGCCTCAATCTCCTCCTCAGAATGATTCTTGGAGAAAACCATGACCTTCAAGAGAACATTTTAAAATCAGTTGTGACTTTGTTTGAACTAGCAGTTGTTTACATGGTGTGCTATGATAGCAGCCTTTGCATACATCCTGAATATTTTATCCATATAAAGCTTTTGGGCCGCTATAAAAGTGCTAAACCACTTTCAGCTTGTTGTCAGTCACATCACAAAAAAACGGGGTTCACGTCACAAGAGAAGTGCCAAGCTCTCCACCAGTGAAAAGTACCTACAGGTTTGATTTTCCCTTGAAGTTGACTTCTCATCTTCTCGTTGGCCTCCACTTCTTTTGCAATCTCTTCAACTGTTGATAGAAAATGGAGAAAGGTGTGATATAATGAATGGAAGCACAAGTGTTATGTTCACCAGGCTGTTTTTTTTCCTTTTTTTTCTTAACAAAGCACCTGATCAGCTGACAGCAGCTTATTTGGTGTATTCTTTAGAGCTTTGTAAACACACAATGTTCTTGCGACTGTGCATGTGTGGCTGATGAAAACAACCCAAGTGCACCTGAAGTTGCTGGCTCAGAACAAGATGTACTTTTAGTAACTTTCAGATACATTGTCTAGCAGCAAACATTTGTGATTTCCAATGTTTATTAAATAAACATCATAGAAACAGCACCTACATGAACTATGCCACTGGGTTATTCCTAGCGGTTTCTTGAAGATGTATAAATATAAATACAGAATACAATTCACCACCTGATTTTGGATTGAGGGAGTCACACTCTGCATTGAACAGATGGATAAAATCCTGGTGCCTCCTGACTAGCTGGTCCCGAGAACCCTGCACTGACAGTTGGCACTCCTTCAGCCTCCTCCTCAGCTCCTGCATTGAAAGTAGGTTGTACACCAGCTTCGCCATTGGACGCCTGGTTTTGCCAAGAGAGCTGAAAAAGACAAATTGACTGTTTATGTTGGGAATTCACCGGGTAATTCCTGAGGCGGATTTCTATGCTAAGTTCCACCATCAATCACCGACGGTCCAGAATGCCGTGATGTGCAAAGCACAATGTGTGAAGCTGATCCATCATACCACAGCATGTAAACACATTGTATCAGAAAATACTGCAATGTGAGTTTGTCAAAACGACTTGACTCGACAAAACGACAGGTGTTGGTGCTGCCACACAAAAACACATCAGTGCTGCATAGAACTCTTTAAAAGATGACAAATTCAGAATCTTCTAACGTTCCCATCTTTGACAGAATACACAGGAAAAAAATGATGGAAACATTTGTTGTAGCAAATGTGTAAAATTAAGAATCGTTTTCAGCAAAGAATTGGTAATTAACATTAAATGGATTGACAACTCTGTTGGGTGACGAGACCAAAGAGGATTACAGCAATTAGGGCTGCACGATATGAGGAAAACTCGCGATATGCGATATTAGAGATTAAAATTGCGATAACGATATAATTTGCGGTATATAAACAAATAGCAAAATAACCAAATAACCATTCCCATTACATTGCAACAGTTTAAAAATTATGCTCCAAATGACCCACGTTGACATAGGTTACAAACATCTAACATAATAGGCCTCCATCCGATTGGTCAAATGCATAAAGGGATTTATTTGATTCGTTAAATGGTTCAAGCTGACTTAAGATTGTTTTAGCACATTTAAGGTTTACGATTTATTGCGATATTAGCCGTCTTTTGCGATATGCATATTGCAGAGCTGGATTTTGCGATAACGATAAATTTGCGGTATATTGTGCAGGCCTAACAGCAATGCAAATGTTTCCTTGTTAAAATGTTTGTATTGGAATTGGTTATATCGTATGTTGATTTCTAAACCAAAGGGATCCCATACTGAGAAGATGACCTTTAAGGATGCCTGTGCTTTAAATCAGACAGTAGCTGGACTGCCTGATGTTACCAAAGCCACCCATCAAGACAACATTTAGATCACACGCACTAATAACTTTTTTTATTTCACACTGAAAAGCAGAGGAAATGTTCTTTGGTTAAACAAGGACAGGATATAAACTGTTTTTTGGAAATGAGAGACAAAGCTCTGCAGGCTGAGAAGAAGAAAAAAGAAACTATTTAGAATGCTGACGTCAGCATTCAATTAGATCCCAGCTTGTAATTTCACATCAGTTCTGTATCGACATCAGCCTTTTCTTGCTTTGGTGAAACAGAATGCTTCAGGTTAGATTTAGAAAAGCTAACTCAAATATTATCCTACAGACTGGACTGATGTAACTATTCTGCTAGAGTTTTACCCCAAACCAGGAGAACTGATCACCTAATCCTGATTTCAAGTCCGCACAGATTCTTTTTTTCTCCAAAGTATTGCTCCTATGTTTTAAGTAACTCAACGGTTTGGGGTCCAAACGGACGTCAGATCCTATGGTGTGTAAACTCAACAGATCATTCAAAAGCAATCAGCTGATAGAACCTCTGCTCAGAACTTAATAGGATGAAACTGCCTCAAATCTGCCCACAGGATAGTTGTGGTCTTTGTGTAATTTTTCTCTGTACTTTCTCAGTACTCACTCAGTACTTTAAACTACCTCACAATTGTTCCCTTTACAAATACACCTGGCTCAGCTTTTTCTTCTTCTTTTGCCTGAAGAGGTAATAATGAAGCCTCAGCTGGTTTGAGTCCAGCTAAACTAAGAAAACAAAAAGTGATTAAACACGCAAACGCATTAGAAAGACTTTCTGTAATGCTATGCGAGGGCACTGAGGGTCAAACCCCTAAAATCAGGCCCCTTTTCTCCCACTCTGCTTGATGCACTCCCTCATACTTGAACAAGAAAAGCTGAAACTCTAAAGCTCATCCCAAAAAGGCAGTGAAAAAATGCACATACTAGCTTTTTAAGGCGTTAAAGCCAATACGCTAACTTTTATTGAGCCGTCACTTCATTCTAAAGAGCTAACATTGATTAAACAACAGTACAGTGTGCTCATTTAGGTGATGTATCGTTAGGGTTCCTTACCTCCGCAGGCTCTCCTTCTTCTCTCCTCGGGTAAGACAGGAGTCCAGATGCTTGTTGATAAAGTGTTGTGACACACTTACAGAACAAACTGGACATTCCACTGAAAGAAAGCAGATAAATATGTCATCACCTATTTCATCGATGCATATACTACAGGAAACTGTTCTGTTGCTGCACCTGATGAAAAATGAACACTTTGGACACTACAGAAAACATCATATTCCCTTTCCTACAGATTATTTTTGCTATGTAGATCATGTAATCAATTGAAAGCTTTTTTTGATGAGATTATAGCACATTAAATCTTCTGAGGATCTTGACCTCTTTTCTATTCTGGTGCTGCTGGAGCTACACGACTGATCTAACAGCGATCAAAGACAGATAAAATGTCTTGAAGATGCATTGCTTTTAGCCTGAAGGTAAAAGAACTTCACCTTTGATTACAGGCTTAACATCTTTTGATGGTGAGGGATTTGTCATGTGAAACCTAGTGCTGTATGAAGCCATGTCCTCGTGTTTCACTGCACCGAAAGTCAGAGTGGAGGAGTCTTCCACGTCCATTGGTTCTTCCTTTATAACCACTGATGTCCGAGGTTGTCCTGTTTGAACGTTCCCTGAATTGCCAGGTTGTGCGGTCTGTAATTCCCTTGACTGAATATCTTGATGGGCTTCTCTGCCGGACGGCGATTTAACCTTCTTCTGGAAAAAGTGGCTTAAAATGGAGCTGGTGGGTTTCTGGCCTTTCTCTCTGGGAGTCTGACACTTCGCCACTGATGCTGGTGTCTTTGGTGATATTGGAGGCGAGTCAAAATTAGCTTTTATTAGCTGTTGCCTAGAAAACAAATACAAAAAAACAAAATGTCAGTGACAACAAGAGGAGCAGACAGTTGGGATAGAAAACGATTAGGCTCTGGGTGAAACCAAACACACAGAAATTCTTTAAACTTTTTTAGGGTTTAAAGTAAAAGACAAGTCTAAAATGATTAACTGCTAAATAACAAACTAAATTATTGAAACTGCTCCGAAGCATCAACAGTAGAACAAAAGCAAATGTCAGCTTAAAAAAAGTACACCTCTGCTAATAAAAGAATGTTTTGGTTTGTTTAAGGCCAAATCCAAATTCTTCCACTATCGCTTCAATTGTAGGGGCGTTTGGAGGGATAGTGGAGTCCAAAATAGTTTTTTGTCATATTTGTCATAGAAGTTTACATGTAAATGTCAATAATGACTTTTTGTTTTAGCGTGACCTTTTAAAGTTATAAAACTGATGTTGTTATGCATTTTCCTAGCGCTGGCAGCTATGCGCTAACGTAGCTCACCGGCTAGTCATCCTAAAACATTTGGGCTGTGTGTGTGTGTGTGTGTGTGTGTGTGTGTGTGTGTGTGTGTGTGTTGTGGTGTGTGTGTGTGTGTGTGTGTGTGTGTGTGTGTGTGTGTGTGTGTGTGTGTGTGTGAGCACTGTGTAACACAGAAAATTGGTTCCAAGTCTGTAAGCACTACACCTGCACAATAAATCCAAAATGGACCGTAATCGTGGCATCAGCTTGTGCGATATCTATATTACAAGACGGCATACATTGCGATAAATGGTTACCTTAACACCCAGTGCTCCTCTGAATGCATAAAAGTCACTAAAAAGTCATTTATAGTCCATATCTGTTTTGACCAATACTATGATGGATAATTGTTCTTTGGTGTGTGTGAACAACACGTCCTTACCTGCTTCCTACTGAAATAACTTGTGCAGTGTAAATTCAGTTACATTGACTTTTATTTAAATAAAACAGTTGAAGTGAAGTGACTTATTAGTTGTTTTGTTTAGCTGTATGTTCATGTATCGCAAGTCATATCGTCATTGGAATATCAATCACTTATATCACACATCACAAGTTTTCCTCATATCGTGCAGCCCTAGTAAGGACAAGAATCCACACCAGACGCACCAGAATTTTTGAGAAAATCAAAGGATTTTAGGTGCGCCTTATAATATAAAAAAGTATATAGACTAAGGTGAGGCTTATCACATAATAAGTGTGACAACCCTGATGTTTGTTTTTTTAGCGAAACACACCCTGTTGCTCAAAGAAGTTAACCGAAAACCTTAGAACCTTAATCTAAACGAGAATGGATGGAGGTATTAAACAATGCAGTAACTCTGTAGATATTTTTTCCTCTAGTTTATTGAGTAGAACTGTTTGCAAAAGTATCTAAAGCATTCTTTAAAAAAAGTGAAATAAAAGAGTTTTCAATGGTTCTTTAAAATATGCAGTGCTGTTTGTACCATCAACTGCTGGGGACATCGAAAAGAACCTTTTGACCTTTAACTACAATAAAGTTAAGTTACAATTAAGTTAGTTCTTTTTAAAGTGGCTAAAAAAGGAAACACTTTAGCTGCAGACAGTCTTGAAAAGTACATGGCAAACACAGCTAGGCGATGGCTGGGCAATAAAACCGAACTAATGAGGTGTGTCATGTACTGCTTTCCATTTGTAAAACGCATGTGTGCGCACTAGTCTGTTCCCGTTAGAGCAGGTCATTGGAGGTGTTTTCCCACCACTATATGTGGATTGCACAGAAAGTTTGCACAAAAAACACCTCATCTTCCTGACAAATATGGATGTGCTTTCATTGCAGCATCCATCTGGAACCCAGCATACAGATGGGTACAAATATTTATACTCTCGGCAAAAAAATAATGGAAGGCACTGAAATAAGAGCATTTAGCCTTACTCCTGCTTAACATCAGTGTGAACAATGAAAAATCCACTGTTGCTTCTAATTACTGAAAACATCTGAACACATTTAAATATTCAATCATGTTTTTATCGTTTTTAAATGTTCCACTTCAGAAAAATAATCTTCTAGTGCTTTCATATCAAATGATTCTCAACATCAACTCTTCCTAAACTGCAAAGATGGCATTAGCTCAAAGAGTAAATCAAGCCATGTGCTGTATGTACGTGGAGGCAAAGGGCAGTCGCTGAAAGCCCCATTTCCACGTGGAAGCAGTGATTACAGAACCATCTGCAGTTTAGTCCACTAAACTGATTCACACGACCTCTGAAAATTGATAACCAAGAAACCACCAGCTTTAAACAACATTATTTGTAAGGAGAAATTTGACTTCATAAAAACAATTCACATATTATGTATTTTTAGGACAAACTACATTAGAAACTAGAGTTCTCCTTTTTTTTTTCAAACAATCAATCAAACAGTAATTATGGTCAAAAGAATTGTTTAGCCTATGATTCTATTTATTTTGAGTTGAGCACATCAAGAATGTGGGGGAACGTTTTTGGAAATTCCAGTTTTGGTAAACCTGCTGCGATCCCGGACCCAGTGTGGGAACGTGTCCTTTATTCAGCCAAGTTATGCAAACGCTGCTCCACTGTCCTTCTGACCACTCAGAACTTTTTCTACTCGCTAGAAATAGTAGGAAATATTTGTTAAAGAAGAAACGTAGAAGCCCAGCTCCTTTCTACTGAGGGACGGACTTTCTTTCTCTCACTGGCTTAAGCCCTTCATGCCAGCATGTATTTCAAATTATATAAAATAAAATATTTAGTGTTTTTTTTTTTCCATTCAAGGTGGTGCTCAGTTAAGTGGAGTCCTGGATACAGCGACATACAGTGACATACAGTGTGAAGGGGTTAAAGTTATGCACATTCCCAGCATTCTACTCTGCATGTGTGGCCTATCTAGCGTTAATGACCTGTTAAAGGTTCTGCCTGCTGATCTGCCAGCCTGTGATTACAGTTCTAGACACAATTACTCCTTTCTGGAAGTACAATTCAGTTGGAAGTGAGCTTTTGCGCATGAACAGAGCAGAGTGCAAGTCCCGTGTTCCACGTGTGTTATCGTTACACCAGTCGACAGCAAGTGTTTTGGCTTTTCAGTGAAGCAGCCAGAAGATAAGGCAGTTTCTGACTTATTGTTCAGTTGGAACCACTCAAGCTTACAGATCTGATGAAGTTACCCACCAGGAAAATAAAAAAACGGCCTTAAGTAGTGCTGCACGATACGAGGAAAACCTGCGATATTAGTGATCAATATTGCGATGACGATTTAACTTGTGATCCATGAACAAACAGCAGAACAACCAAACACATAATTTCCATTTCATTGCAACCGTTTATTTTATATAACGGTTAACCCGCGTCTACATAGGAGGCGAACATCTTACATAAAAGGGCTCCATCCGATAGGTCAACAACATGATTGCATCATGTGTTTCATTAAATACTTCAAGCTGCCAAAAGGTTGTTTTACCTCATTTAAGGAAACCGTTTATTGCAATTTTTGCTGCCTTTTGCAATATGTGTATTGCAAAGTTTGATGTCGCAATAATGATAAATTTGGATATTGGATAGACCTAGCCTAAAAACCTCAGAGAACCTATTATTGTTCATAAAATTAAACAAACTTGTAATTTTAGTGAAAAAGTATAATTTTAGCAAACACATCCAAGTCAAAGAGTAAAAGAATAGAAATCTTCTGGTGGTGGATAACAGACATGAAGTCAGTCAGATCCAGGTGGAGTTTTCTCTACAGAAACTCTGGTACATGGTCCATGTCTTCATGTCTTCATGTCTGCTCACCTGCAGTTCTGCTCATTTTCACTCACTCCTTGAAAAACCCCCACACTGATTGCAGGCATTAAAAGTGTTCAACCATCAAGGAGATGACCAGAAAAAAAATGTGTGGTTCTCTTACTGAGCAAATCTGACCCATAACGCGCAGTCTAGCTGTCTGATAACGGCTTTGTCTGCCTCCGGCATTACAGCACCCCCCACCCCATTGGCTCCAACTGCATATCACTTTCTGGATGAGTTCGCATGGGGGGAGGGGGGCATGAATTATCATGAACCATTTCTATAAATCACCCAGAAACCCAGCAGAGACAGAACTTGATTGTACCTTTTTTCTGCAACAGACCTATGAAAGACAGACAGACAGACAGACAGAGCTGGGTAATGTAGGAACTAGGTCTGCACAATATATCGCAAAATTATCGTTATTGCAATATCAGGCTTATCCCTTTATGCATTTCACCAATCGGATGGACTCCTGTTATGTTAGATGTTCGCCTTCTATGTAGATGTGGGTCATTTGGAGTGTAATTTAAGGTATGTTGACTTTTGTTTAAACTGTTGCATTAAATGAAATTAAGTATTTCGTTGTTTTGCTATATCGCGAGTTTTCCTCATATCCTGAAGCCCTAATATTAACTATTCTTTTCTGGATTATTATTTATTTATTTATGACTTTTTGTTTTAAAGATGTAAATTCAAAGAAATGTGAATGAAAACACTGAAATAATTCAGACAAGACTTCCAATGTTCAAAGTTCTGAATAATGCCTTAATCAGATCCGCCTTTACAAATGAATACGGACGGCAAAAATCTACTACTGGCATGCTGTGGGCGACAGGTCACTGAAGGGAATTGAAAATAATACGTAAGGCAGAAGTAGATGACAAAGACATAATGTATGGATTTCTCCTTTTTCAAGCCAAAGTTCACTGCACAAAGGGGGACATAAAATATCAAAAGACTGCTCTCACTCTGGCCACCTCTTTTACAAATCGCTGCCATCAGAGAGGAGAAACCGGACCCAGAGAGCCAGGACTTCAAAACTATTTTCACCTAGGGTCCATCCGTTGTCTTAATGATACTTTGTGAATGCTCAGAGTCAGAGTTTATACGAACATTTTTATGGTTTCGTCGTTTTTTGTTTTTATGTTGTTTTCCTTTCATAAAAGTTATTATCTTAATCCACTAAAGCGTTCTAAAAATACTCCACAATACACTTAACACACGCAATGGTGCATTCCGGTTTCATGATGCTCCTTCAGGTGGCCGTATGAGCCTCAAGGGATCAAGACACATTTCTTATCCCTATAAGATCCGGCCGCACTTGTCTCCGACCCTCTACAGGCCCAGACAACCCAAAAACTCGCAGTACCCGTTTTGGTCAGCTCCCTGTACGAGTGCATGTGACAAAGTCATAGATCACAGTTGTTTTGAGCTTTGTCATCTTTCAGTGTGGTAGTTTGGCACTGCATTATGCATCTTACTGTTATGTTGCATTTAATGAATTGTGGCCAGACATGAATACTTCAGTGTTTTTTTAACTGTGTTAAAATCATAAACAGGTCTTAAATGAAGCATCCTCTTTTCTTTTGTCTTACTATGCAAACTAAATCTTCCAAATAGACTTTTACATGAGCATTAATAAAAAAAGGTGAATGTTGTTAAATTGGGATTAATCACAAGATAAATTCTAATTATTGCAATTAAAAACTTGACGAGATTGGCAACTCTAATACTCCTATTGCATGTTAGATATTAATAGCTAAATCATAAGGGTGTGAAGGTTAACTTTTTGCTTTTCTTTTACCTTCCGGCAGTCTTAGTTGTGTGTGTTATCTTGTTTACTTTCCATGTATAAAATATTTATAATTTTCCCCTGTTATGTTTTATGAAATCACTTCACGTGTTTAAATACGTTACGTATTAAAAAATGTAAATGATTGATGGCAGCCTGCAGGCCACATCCAGGCTGGCAGAAAAGAGACAATCACTCAAACATCACTAACTAGAAAAATGTTCACCTGTAATCATTTCAGTGTGAATGCTGTAGGCTGAAGCTTGTTGGAGAAAATGCTGGAGCAATTTGCTAAATGCTAAAATGGCTGAGGAAGTTGACATTTGCTTGAGCATAAAAAGACATTTAAAAAGCCAATAAAATGCTGAAACCTTGACGTTTCTTGATAAATTAGCAACCTTGTTTCTATTTGGACTATTACAGCCGCTTGATATGAATTGTGATGATAAACATTGCAGTGGGTCCTGAAGGGAGCTTGGTGGCTCAGATATAAAATTTGTTCCGGATTATCGGGGGGAACTAACTCTGAATCACTTTAAGTAGGCCAAATGTGTCCAGTCTGAATACATCCTCAGATTGAATAGGCTCCGTGCCAGGAGCAGAACAACTGCACCAAGACGGCCACGTGATGTAAACACGTGATGTCAACACGTGATGTCAACACGTGATGTAAACACGTGATGTAAACACGTGATGTCAACACGTGATGTAAACACGTGATGTAAACACGTGATGTAAACACGTGATGTAAACACGGTCAGAAAGTAGCAACAGATGAGCAGCGGACAACAGTAAAGCAACGATTGTCGTGTTATCAAACAGACAAAAAGTCCTTACTTGCTAGAACGTGTACTTTCACACAGCTGAAAGCGCTTCCATGTTTTTCTGTGTCTCTTTACGTGGCACACGCCTGGTGCGGCTGTGACGTCCTCCTAAACGTTATTTTGCAGTTCTTTAACAGAATTCTCAAAAACAATGCCCTTACACCACAACAATCGACAATCTATATGTCATGAATACTTAGCAGCATATCTTTAACCCTTGTGCTATCCTATGACCCCCCTACTATTTTTCATCTTAAAAAGGTCATTTTTCTTTCAAAAGACTTTCAAAATGCTTCTACTTGAATCATGGTATACCTTTTAGGGATGTAAATGTTCGCCGTCACCTGTCATTTGGTTAATGACACTACCCAGTGACCCCAGCCATTGCAAATGCTTGGCCTTAACAAGAGAGACTTTTGATAATCTTGTCCATCTAAATTTGTTATTGAACAGTCCTGGTATGTGTAGTCACAGGATATACGTCTTTAAATCTATTGTATCCTGTTAACTAAAATAAAGAGGATTGGTGAACTTAAAAAAAAAAAAGCCAAAAAAGTTTTTAATTTTAACACAAAAAAGAAAAACATTATCTTGGAAAAGAAACGGCATGTAATTGTTAAATAAATCTAAAGGAAGTGGATGGTATATCTTCAAATGTCAGCTCTCACTTTGCCATACCTGTAGCAGTATAAAAATGTACCACTTTGACAGCAGGTAATGGTGTCTAAAAGAAAAATGCTTTTAGCTAATGGCAGGAAATAAGGGCCATCCAAAAAAAAAAACATTCAAAGCAGCATTTTCACACAGAGTGACTTACTGATGGGTACAATTCTGTTTTGCATGTGTTAGGGCAAAAAAATCAGCAACAACATAGGTATAATCATCTCCAACTAACAAAAGTACCTGTGGAACCAAACATCTGAAACAGTCAGCGCAGAGAAAAGGCAATAATCAAAGCTCGTGCGAAGTTCATTGTAAATGAAAACAATACTCGGTGATGGGGCCCCTCACTAAAAAGCTCTTTTCCAAGCCTCAGTGCTAAACAACAGGAAATTAAAAAGTGGAGAACAGAGGAACAGAGTAATCAACTCATTCATAACAGCGATGGCAATCAGAGGGTCTGCAGTACTGAGTGCTGCTGCAGAGGTGATGGATGAAGGAGGCAATATTGTGGCCTTCTGACCAATAACAGTGATCAGCCCGTCTTTGATGGTAAAGCTGAATCAACATACCAACAAACTAGTTCCTTTAACAAAGACCATAGCCACTAACTCCAGCAGTGTCTTTCTGAAAGCAGCTGTTACTGGTCAACTTTACCAAATGCACACAGCCAAGTACAGAAAAACAAACCTTTTCAGTGCTTATAGGAGAGTAACTGTCAATTCTGTTCTCTCTGTTGCCTTAAATAAGACCAATAACATCTGAAGGCAGGTCTATAAGCCAGTTACCATGCACTACGCGTTACCTTGCAACTTGAAAGTTCACAGTCAGCTCATCCAGTATGCGGTTGTTCCTTAGGTCTTGCTCCGTCATCGGCTGTAGGACAGCAAAGGGTAATATGAGGAAAGTCTGCCTTAAATACAAATGCAAATACAACCACTTTCCACAAGTTCCTCATCAGAAATGTAAGTTTGAATGTGAAATAATGACATACAGGAATGTGCTCACTGAAGTCACACTCATACTTACTGTGTTGCAGACTGGACATTGCAGCTTATAGGAAAGGAATTTGCGGATGCACAGAGAGCAAACTGCAATGAAACACAAACATTATTAATTTTATCTGTTAACACACACTTCACACTGCAGGTGTGTCTTGCATTTCCCTTGAGGCTCATGCGGCCACCTCAAGGGACATCATGAAAATGGAACGTACCATTATTGTGCGTGTGGTAAATGCATCATAAAGTATTTAATAAGGCTAATGTAAGTTACACACACACGTATGACAAGCAGGTCGTACGGTGTCCTTACGCTACACTCCAGTCATTAGCAGGGTGCTGGTACTGGTGATACGCAAGTGCACGTAGGACACATGCAGGATGACAACACAAACTACTCTCCGCCTTATTTCTTTATTTTAACAGTCAAGGGACCTGCACGCAGTGCACACTTAACCCGTGAACACCTTTCATGGGCCCCCTGTGCAGTGTGCAGGTTTTGAAAAATGTGTACAACAAGCCTGCATCTCACCTACTTCACTGTTACTTATTCTTGTGTGTTGTTTAAGTGTTCACTACGACCTGTCACTCATAGAATGCCTGTAGAAAATCATGTACATGTGTTGCACTACAGGTTCGTCAAGTGGCCTACGACCTAGATATTTCCTGGAGACCACCTGTGGGCTCCGAACAGGTTTGCAGATTTTTTATCCATAGACAGCCTGTATCCACACGCAACTAAGGCTTTAAGAAATGGGTTTGAACTTCTCCTCCTTCTCTAAAAAAATGACTTTCAATTAAGAGTGTAAAGCAGGGGTCGGGAACCTTTTTGGCCGAGAGAGCCGTGAATGCCACAAATTTTTACAATACAAGTGAATGTGTTCATTTTATGTAATTTCAACACTTTTAAAGTACAATAAGTCTGTGGATTCATTTTAATAACTTTGTTATTGTAGCAGACGGAGTTGGACTGGGTGGCTGTTGGGTCGCGTTCTACGTTCCGGAGTTCATTGAACGCATCAAGCAGAGATGCTGGTTGGCCCTCAGTTCTGTCACTCAGTCTGTTGTTGAGGAGTTTGGACCAACGGGCTTCAGCTATGGGCTAAATAATGGAAATAGGAGGGCTGGTGTGGGAGGGGCTTAGAAAAAGTTGGGGGGAGCGGTCTCGGAGGGAGAGACTCAGTAGTTTCTGAATAAGTTGTACAGCGTTGGTTACGGCTTGCAGTAACCACAATAAAGAACCTTAAGAGAGATTTAGTCTCTGTGCCTCAGTGTGGGAAAGGGACGCTACATTATGCCGTTGCTAATAAATGATGAGTATTTCTTAGTTTAAGCTTCATGCAGGCGTTGAGACTTCCATCTGCTAAACGTGATCGTAGGTTGGTCTGAATGTTCTTTAGATGTGAGAAATGCATATGTGGAGCCAAACATTGTCAGTACAGCAATACTCACACGCTGCAGTGTGTGGTATGTGACGGGCAGCGTGTTCTAAGTTTTGACAATCAGTGCGCCGTTTTCACCTCGCTGCCTGAGCTCACTACCCCTCCCCTCTTCCATCTCAAAGATGGGAGCGCTTCAGCAGGAGGGACGGCAATTCACAGGTTTCAGGCTGGTTCAAACTCTCACAGATAATAATAAACTGATAGTGGCACAGATTCTTTTTCTCCAAGCAAGCACAGCTACTACTGCTCGCGCCCCTGGCATCACATCGCGCCCAGGAAGGACTGGTCTAATGAAACTTTTTTCTTTATAATAAAAGATTTGTCTGCGAGCCAGATGTGGCCATCAAAAGAGCCAGATATGGCTCGCAAGCCATGGGTTCCCGACCCCTGGTGTAAAGTCTGACAATCTTCAACTTTACGGGTGAATAATTGGGCTGGAGCACATGAGAGACATGTAGTCCCAGTACAAAACCTAGAGGTGCCCCTGTTCAGAGGCCTTAACCCGTACCAGAACAACTTCAAATAACAACACAAAGCATTCCTGAACTTCAAGTGAAAAACTGTTGGCAAACATGCATTCCGCAGGTTTTCTGATTATTACTTACAGTTGTGTGAACATTTGGTCATCATGGAGATGTTGACATAGTCAAAGCAAATAGGACAACGAAGCAAGGAGTCCACATTCTGTGGGTGAGACATGCAGTTTTAATATAGATATTGAATGATACAAACAGTGGAATTAATAAGACTTAAAGAAACAGATTTTGAAGAAGAAAATAAATTAAACATTATGTTTTTTATATATTAACATAAAACCCTAATACCAAACGTTAACGAGGGTCTGTAAGTATTGATTTGGGCAACAAGTTGTGTTGTAGACATTAACACTAGGACTAAAAAAGCTCTAGGAGCCATATTGACTAATCTGATCCTGTGGATGCCGTTATGGTAAATGGTAAATGGCGTATACTTATATAGCGCTTTCTACCTTCTTACGAAGGCCCAAAGCGCTTTACAGTCACAGTCCCATTCACCCATGCACACACACATTCACACACACATTCACACACTGGCGGCGGCTCCGCTGCCAAACACTGGCGCCAACCTCCCACCAGAGGCAAGGTGGGGTTCAGTGTCTTGCCCAAGGACACTTCGACACATGGGCGTGCAAGGCGGGAATCGAACCTGCAATCTTACGATCATGGGTCGACCGCCCTACCGCTGCACCACGGCCGCCCATATGTCATCTTTGATGTCAATTCTAATTACAGGTTGATTATCTGACCTCAGACAGGTGTGTTTCTGCCAAAAGAGCTAAACATTTTTGACCATGAATTGATTCCCGTATGGAAGATGTAAATTATAAATTATCTGCAACTTAGATCGGAATACAAATACTTTGCTTTTGCTTGTCGTAAAGGAAAACGACAGTATAGACATTTTAGCTCGTCAGCCAGGTCAATCTGGCATCTCGCACCTCAGTAGCTTCAAGTTCCTGACTTAAGTCCAATAAGTGTTGGTTCAAACTAATAAGTTGTCATATTCTTCAGTGTTTCTTTTATGTACCCAGATGAAAAGTCCTTTGGATTTACATCATTTATGAAAGTCTAATCTAGGAAACAGGGTAAAAAAAAAAACATGACAATGTGCATCGTTATCAAAGAAGTTTTCATTTAGTGGCAGCAATTATTTCTAAAAGTGGATCATTTGTCATGTTTAACCAACTTTGCCAAGACTGCATAAGAAATATTATATCTGCAGCCAAAAAGTGCCCATCAATAAGAATTTAAATGATTACAAATGTCAAACTGACATGAGCAACTGACTCTGCCTTTGTAAAAGAAAAAATAATAGGAAAGAAACCATACAACTTCATCTTTATTGAAAGACAGAATGTAGTTCAAATTATTAAACTATTTTATGGCCTAAAGGACCATTTTATTCCACTCCAAAGAAATCTGAAAATGCTGCGTCTTGACAGGCCTGTAATAAATGGAATAAAGTTGCCAAGTTCCCTTTGAGGAAACTTGGCTGTGAGTTTAGCAGAGTTTTGGGCAGACATGTGAAAGTGGTTGGATTTCTTGAATCACATAATGAGCGAGGCTACCAAATATGTCTGTGTTAACTGTAAACCCAAAAGTCCCAAAATCGAAAAGCTGGTGTGAATATGCTGATGCAGTGTCCTGAATGTTCAAACTCCCTTCCTTAAGGCAGTGTTTTTCAACCTTTTTTGAGCCACGGCACACTTTAACCTTGACAAAAATCCCGCGGCACACCAGCATCCCAAAAAAAAAAAAAGGAAGCAGAAACTCGTAGTCTGTTTTGATCTACAGCGCCCCCCCGGGCAATCTGACCTGCATTCTTGTGATAATTGTGGCAGAAAAAGTAGGAAGTTGCAGGTGTTTTTTCTAAAAGATGTAATAAAAGTTAAGTTACAAACAAACTCTATGTTCGTTGTGGTTTCAAGACGTAACAAAGGACGACTAATTGTACGCTGAGGCGCTTTCCCTTTAAGCCAATGCATCATGGGAGATGTAGTGAAAATACTGCGATAAAACGGCAGAAAGACTGGCGTCTCTGAGCTTCATTGTTTTGTTCACTTGAACCACGGTCTGATACCGGATTCTGTGGAAAGCTACACCGCTAAAGACGAGCTTTAGCTGGTATTTTTGTTGGAACTGAGTGACTTATGAGCTAAATCAGAACAAGGAAGTGAAGACTTTAACCACTTCTGATTGGACAGACTGATGACATGTGATTTAGCCTTCAAGAATGATTGGTGGAGTCGTGGAGACAGTAAAAGCTGCGGGACTTTTCCTTACACAGTTATAGCTGCAGGTAAATCGCGGTGCCGTCATTCTTATCAAAATG
The DNA here is from genome assembly GCA_037389245.1 of Oryzias sinensis. Classification (NCBI taxonomy): domain Eukaryota; kingdom Metazoa; phylum Chordata; class Actinopteri; order Beloniformes; family Adrianichthyidae; genus Oryzias; species Oryzias sinensis. Next base: position 3,223,554 of record CM074493.1, on the reverse strand, counting down.
TCTTTAATAGAATCATATAAACACAGCGAAAAAATAATTTTATGATATTTCATATTCTTAACTTCTCAGTGTTTTATCAGGACCTGTTTGGATGAACAAAGAGCTGATTTCCTGGAGATGGTTAATGTTTTTAGGATCAGTTAATGAGGGCAATTTTCCACGGCACACTTGACCATCTCCCACGGCACACTAGTGTGCCGCGGCACACTGGTTGGAAAACACTGCCTTAAGGCATCAAAGCATTCGGATAGTTTCAGCTAACAGCCAAGTCTGTCCCACTACTTAGTGATGGAAATGTCCAATCCATCAAGAGCTTCGAGCAAGGGAACATCCAACGTTTGATCACAAAATAAGGCAAAGTATTAACCAGCAACGTAGAGCCTGAACTTTCAAAGATGCTCCATTTGTAAACCTTTCTAGTAACCTTGTTGCTCCTCGCCACACTCGCTGCAATTTAGAAGTTAGTATAAATGACCAGAAGGAGGCTTGTCAAAGACTTGGTTTGAACAAATCCTATATTTGTCAGTGAGTTGTTTGATCAACATGAAGTACTAGAGGTTTTTTTTAATCATCAGTATTTCCCCAGGCAGGTAACTCAAAGCCATAGTAAAACATGAAAGAGTACACTCTAAAACAGTAAATGTGAGGTTTGGCTGAGTCCGTGTTGCAGGACTGCTTTGCTTTCAGACAGTCTTTGAGCTAAGTTCTCAGTCTTTTAAGTTAAAATTGTAGGCTAATACTTCCTATATAATGTAGATGTTCTGTAAAGAAATTTCACTTCATTTGCTCCGTTGGTGAATTCAGTCAATCCTTCAGAGACATCCCAGAAGTCCTCAATAATCTGATTCAAAACATATTCAGCAGTTGTGGTTAAACTACCAACCCCTAACTCGAGACTGTAAAATCAGTGAAAACGTGCAGTTATAGTTATTTTCCTTATGTTTTAAAGAACCAATATCACTCGTTATTCAGAAAAAACAATTGAAAATTCCAAGGCAAATTGTTCTGTTAGGTTTTCTTAAAAAGTGATTGTGATCTGAGATACATTTAACAGCAGCAGGCCTGAAATATCCCTGAAGCCTCTGTGACTTTGTGTCCAATTTTTTAAGTGGCAATGAAAACTGGATTTCATTCTAGATTAAAAAGAAAAACAGGCTTTTATGTAATATGAACATGCTTTTATGTAGGATATGTAATGGGATTTCCTACTATATGTGGATAAATTATGGGCGGGAACCTCTAAGATAAAAATGACCATCCTTCTAGAAAAATATCAGTATATTTACAAATAACAATTCCATTTTTTCCTAGCTTATTCATGAGTTCAGGCTGCCTTTGCGATCTTTTAAGAGTATTAAAATTATTGCATACACAACAATAATCTGTACGAACTCATACTAAATGCCACAATTTTAAAATACCAACATATTGTTTTTTGCATGAGCTTTTTTAGGTCTTTCGTGAATAATCTATATCTCAACAGACTGTGTAACCCTCCTTTTCATATAATAGCATTTTTTCTTGCCTAGTTGTATCTTACTTGTACTGTATTATTAACCAAAATGTTCAAACTGATGTCTAAAACACGAATTATAAAAATTAAAATAATTAAGGGGTATTTTATAACCATTCATTTTATTCTTTGGTGAGATTTTTTTATATCCTTAAGTAACACTGCAACAATAGTTGCTGTTCTGAAGGAAAGTGCTAATGATGTTTATCTACAAAAGCTCAACAACCTTATATTTTTATACTGGATTCTAAACATCTGCATCATGCATTTTTTTAACACCATGATTCCACACAACACCTGGCCTGTCGTTAGTTTACTCAAACCGTAATGGTTACAAGAACATAAATACTATAGGGTTGTAACGATTAATCCACCTTATTGATCTATAATTCTACAATCCAAACAGATGGATCTGTCTGAGACGAGTTCCTAATGGAATCAACCTATGCTGTTCTAAAATTGTTTCAAAATCAAATAAAACTCAGTACCAGGTATTTGTCTCTCTGAGTCACACTGTCTGGTTGAAGTTTAGTTCTGGATCTATTAGGTCAGTGAATCGTTCAAAATGAACCAATATAACATCTCTATGGATCAGATAAGCAAACAAAAATTATGATATGAATTGAATCGTTCAAATAAATCATTACAGCCCTAATAAATACAAATACTAACAAAAGGTGGGCTGAGGTTTAAGGCTCCTGCTGGGTTTTGGATGGAGAGAAGCACAAGCAGACTCAAAAACTGGATGACAACCCTTCTTCAAGTTCGCTCCATCCTCACCTCAAGCGCCAATCTCCAATATATCCTGGGCAGGATCAAGCGGGTTTAAAAATTTGGATTACAACAGTGTACAAACTTTTGTAAAACAATATACACAAATAAAATAAGCCCCCTGTTTGCGTAATATGAATTTTTGGCGTTACTGCATTAGAACCACAGTTGACCTTACTAACTAGTATCAAGCACCGAAAAGTCTATTTTTCCTTGAATCTGCTGCTAAAATGACAGTGAATGAGTGTGTTTTTGAACCAGTGTTGTATAAACTTCTTTTATCCAACGGCAAGTCAATCAATGCCTCTAGCTTCTTGCAGCTACTAGTCAGCATCTAAACAAACCCGGTTTATTAAGCACCACAACAGAAGCGATATCTTACTTTCAAACATGCAAGACTTGCTGGTAGATCCGCTTCGATGTGATGGGCCATACTTCAGAACTAACGCTCATTTGTCGAGTCTGTTTATGTTGAAATTAGCTAAAAGGCGTTTGTTTCTATTCTGCAGTCCCGCTCTAAAGATCGACAGTGACGTCACAGCGGAACTTCCGTGGTGCGTTCAGGGCCGTCCGGTTTTTGGTCTCTACATAAAAACGACTCGCTTTGATCAGTATTTAATTTAACCCTTGTGCTACCTTAGATGATCCACCCTTACATTGATGTGTTCTCCCTACCATGACAAAGGTGGATAAAGGTGGAAAGATTTCATGTAATCCATGGACACCAGTGAAGATCACAAATCATTGAAGAAAAAAGGTTCAGAGCACTGTCTAGTGGGTCTAGATGACCCAACTCCCAACGTTAATGTGCTAAGGGTTAATTTCATTTTTGAAGTTTAATTTGATCAAAAACACAAGTTTTATACACCATTTATAAAAAATTAACCTTTTTTTCAACTAACAATCATTCTTAAAGTATGCTGGAGAAATAATCAACAGATCCCCCCACCTCTGTTACCTTAAAGACCCATTCCGATTAAAATCATGTTTTTGGTGTTTTTAACGTGTTCTTGTGCCATTTTTTTTCTTATGGTGAGGGACATTTAGAGAAAACTAAGCTTGCATTCCTGAGTGTTTCTTTATTCAAATCGGTGTGAATGAGGAGCAGACAGAAAAAAAGGTCACTTGTCTTTAGCCGCGTTTACATGGGCAAAAGTAATCGGAAAGAACGCCTGATCGGAAGGAAAATGCGTCATGTAAACGCGCCGTTCGGAATAGTGTGCCCCGGTCAGAGTCGTTCGGATCAAAATTTCTTTCCGATCGAGATAGGTGGATTATACCGATCGTTTATCCGATCGCTGATCATGTAAACAGTTCATTCCGATCGTGTGTCACTACTGCTCTGGTTTACGTCATGTATAGATGGCGTTTCGCTAAGAGAAAGCTTAGGAGCGCATAGGGGACCGACCAGCTGCTTTGCGGAGGCCCCGTGAAAAGCACCGCTCCGCTCTCACCCCGCTGGCTTTTCACCTCTCCCCTCTCTTACACCCCTCACGAGGGTGATGCGGGGGAGGAGCCCTTAATGCCCCCCGAGACTCACTCGGGTGCGGGTGGACTGAGTGAGCAGAGCAGCCGGATTAATAACTTTGTGTCTGAGGGGAGGAGGATGCTTTGTTATGTGTGCGTTTTGTTGCTTTGTTATGTGTGGGAGACTTCAGACTGCTAGCCGTCCCACCGCTCTGGGTTAGCGGCTGCAGGACCCAGGAGGAACCGCCAGCACACACTGCGGCTTTGGGGCGGTGTGTGTGAACTTTTCGGAGAAGAAATAAATGTCGCTCAGTCCTTAGAAACTGTTCAAACAATCACGTGGATTTGTGTTTCCAGTTGTGTCCCGACTAAATAAAGGCTGATGTTATTCCCACACATTTACGTGCAGCAAAGATGTAGATTGCAGCGTTTCCCGTATGGTCCTGGCTTTTGTGTCCATCAAGGCTAATGTTGTTAGCCCATGTGAGCCTCTCCTAACACTGGCTTCTTCCAGCTCCGTTCGTCCACAAAAAAAGCACTGACCCTACAGATTAAATAAAAAGATAAGCGAACAGGCGCTTCATAACATTCATAACATTAATAAAAGCACGTTTGGAAGATCGTCTTGTATATTACCGAGCTGCTGGACAAAATAAATGTCTGTAGCAGCGATTTGTTTACAACGGGACCTATTTCCTCATCCGGGATTTTTTACACTACTGCGCATGCCCAAATTATTCATTCCGACCGAAAGTGTGAGCCATGGGAACGTTTGTTCTAATCGGAAAAAGGTTTTCTGTGCCCATGTGCACGGGTGAATTTTAACCTGACCATTGATCCGATCAAGATATTTTACCTATGTAACCGTGGCTACTGTGATGCAGGACAAATGAGTTATTTAGACTAGATTCGCTACACTAGCTTCTTGCATACACAAATTTGGCCGCCATATTGGAAAGGGTCAGATGGTGGCTCACTGTTATGCTGTTGAATTGAAGCATATTATTATGCTGAAGGAAATAAATCGACTAGAATTTCCTCTGTAGTGGTGAGCAAAGACCGCCGGGTGGATCTACCCCACAGTGATGCATCTCAGCCGGCTCCATAACCCCTGGCCGCTACAGCAAACGCCACCTGGAACCCGGCCGCACAGCGGCCATGGAGTGAAAGGATCCCTGCACCCTCTTTTCCGGTAAAGAAGGCGTGGGAAGGACGGGACTCCTCTCTCCTGGCGCAACTGCTGACCGGGGCAAACTGTTGCCAGTGCGCTCCGACCGCGTGTCACCGTGTCACTGGTCCGGACGATGTCGGCTACCCACCCGACCCGTTATGAGACACGGACAGAGGAGTACCATAAGTATGTGTAAACCTTAGTAGGTGTGTAGATTTTAATAAAATCACAACCATGTATCCAGTATACATTGCATTTCGTATTATGATGTATTTATTCATACAAAAGTTTGAAATGTCGTTCATCTGTTTCATCTTGTACAAGAACATTAATACCATGACCTGGGTCTTATTTTTGTGATGATCAGAGTTTTTTTTTATTAAAATCAGACCAAAATTAAGCATTTTATGGTCATTTTACTACATCTGCTAAGCCATGTCTCACTGTTTACTGCCCTTTCCAATATGCCGTCACTCTTTGAGCACATGGAACAATGGTCACAGGTTTAGCTTAGCGTCTCTAGCCTGTATGACTCATTTTGCAGAAAATTCAACAGCGGGTCACAAGTTTCCGGCTCAGTTCTATTCTGATGCATTCACTTGCAGACAAATAGATCCATGTACATCTTTGTTTTGAGTAACTATCTGACTCAAAAATGTACGGCTGGATAGCTCCAATATAGCTTGCCATTTTTGTTACACCGGTAATGTTAGCTTGGTAGTGAGAGGGGCTGTGGGCTAGCAGAAGCACATGTAAACAGATGGATGACGGGAAATGGGGACAGGCTTTCTCTGCACCAATGGCCCGCCCACAATTAAGAGGTGAAATTCTAATGAACTCCTGCAGCTCTGCAGAAACTATGTCCTCGAATGTTTTTTGAGTTGGGCAAAACAAACGAGATTATTAATACTTAAAAGACCACTGGAAATGTTTTATAAAAGCAGATCAAAAGATGATCCGAGTGGAACTTTAAAATTTTTGAGTACATGCAGTACAGTACGGTGCGTGAATGGCCTATTTCATTCACACCATAATAAAAAATAAAGCTTTACTATTTGGTCCTATTACGAGGACTTGGTTGAAATAAAAAAATAGCTAAATTATTTGACTTTTTGGCCTAATTAGATGGTTTTTTTTTCATAGCTTTTTCTGTACAGCGTACTGACTCAATCATGCTTGTTTTTTAGTTCAATATAAATAAACGGAAATGAACTGGTTGGCAGCCCATCACAGAGCTAAACGGGGGCTAATGAGGCAAACAACCATGCATTGTCACGCTCAATTTAGAATCATCAGTCAGCATGATAAGCCAACAAACTGAACTAACCAGAGAAAAATCCCAGGAAGACCATGCAAACCCCAGACAGAGTTGCGCTTGTTGATATTTAAATAAGATGTCTTTTTTATCAAAAATGCAATTTTTTTAATGATTGTTAGGTGTATTTTCAAAACTCATTTTTAAAAGAAATCTAAATGAATTACACATGTAAGCAAGACTCAAACTCTGAACGAGAATAGATTGTAATGCATTTAGGTAAAAATATTTATTTTCATGCCTAAAATAAATTGTCATATTTTCACCAAGACATTTACACTCTGTCAAAATTCTGGGTTACATTTTGTACAAAAAACCTAAAGCCTTTCCCCTCTTTCTTTGTGTTACACTCACTTAACATTAAAATAATTCAGCATTGCTGATAAACAGAGGGGGGGAAATAGAAACCAATAAAGCAAACCAGAGCATGTACAACATTACAGCAATTAATAAGAAAACACAAAGTTATTGTCATCCCCAAGGACACCCTGCTCTCCTTTTAAAGTCCATCCACAGCCAGCAGATTTAGGGTCACAAATCATTTTGAAATAAGCTTTTCAGATGAGAATAAAACAAGAACACAACGTCCACAGACAGTAAACTATTCTTCTTTGTCAACCAGACAGCAACTTTAGCTGTCGCAAACATGAAATTCTGCGTTTCACATAAAATACAATTAGACTAAGAGCAAAATTACAAAAGAAAAAAAGGAACAGTCTGCGTCTGCATGCTTATTTTGTTCAAGTGGAATTCAAAATGGAGTGTATTCATGTTTCAGTATGTAACAAATAAAGAAATCAGTAAAATCATTGCTTAAAATTAATAGAAAAGAGAATTAACAACAGTGATTTATCTTTACTTGTGTGCAAACACACACATGCAGGGAAACATCCTTGCTGTCTGTTTTACGTTAGGTGGTGTCAGCTGGAGTTTGACCAGTTTCTGTCATTTTCCAGCACTCTGCCGGGACATTCTGATGGGTTTGGACAGCAGGAGTGTTTAATCATGTGATACTCAGCCAGGCAGGAGAGTACATGCCTGTATTAGCAGGATGACATGATGAATTGAATGCCTGTGAGACTCGGTTTTACCAGAATCTCATTACAGATTAAACCCATTACTGGTATTTTTCCTTCCATTTGTTAAATCCAGGGGATTTTTTTAAAGTTCTGTTTGGTGCAGAGCTGGATTACTGATCTGATGTGGTCAATAATTACCTATGATTCTCTTTTTGGATTCAATCTCTGATTTATTTTCTGGTAGACTTGTTTCTCCTCACATGGAGAAAACATTATCACAACGCAGATGGAGAAATGTGTGGTCAGGGGCAGAATTTGGGAAATATGGCTCAGGAATACCTCAGCTCAATGTAAAGCAAAAAATTAAAAAAGAAATTACAACTTTTGTTAAAACATGTTTTTGGTTTTCATGACTCTCCTTTCCAAATTTTTTTAAATAATCAAGTAAAGATTGTGCTCAAGCCCTCTATTGTTTTACACACAAAAACACACCATTAAAATGATTCACAGAACATTTTCAGTTCAGAACCCTAAAATATAAACCATCAAGATGAACTCAAAATGTTATTTTCTGCATTTAAGAGAACCGATGTACAATTTTCACTTGAAAGCACTGTGCAGAGCAAAGAAACTGGACGAAGTACCGGCGAAGAAACAACCATAAACTGCTTTCTCAGGTTAAACTGCTGGAATGAATCATTGCCTCATTCACACTCTTGGCTTTAGTAACATTCGGTTTATCATGAAGAAGTCAAGGTATTTTGTGAACACGCTAATGAGGTTGCATACTTCTCATTCGGGGCAGCAAAAAGGATTCATTTCCATCTGAATGACAACATCTCTAAAATAAAATGTCAAGTGAGTGAAACACATCCAAGGTTGCCAAATTCTCAAATCTCATAGAAGAAATCCACTAAGAAAAATATAAAATAGGACAAAATCATGATTTGTGCAGCTTTTCTTGCCTGCTGCTGTTTTTTCTTGACACGTTAAAAAGTAGGTGTTTTGAAGGACACTGGGACATGCTGTCCGTTGTGTTTTTTCCCCTCAACGTTACATTTTTTGACCAACAGGCCGTGAATCACTGTAGCTCTTTCTCTGGCTGTCTGTTTTGAAGGTGAAAGTGGGTCTTCGTGGTGGGCAAACCCCACGCAGCACAGAGCTTTTGATTCTGCCGACTCTAAGGGCTGCATGAATCTAACAACTCAGAGTTTAAGCTCACCTGCCTTCATATTCAGTTTGCAGGGTGAACTGATCCCATCTTCGTGACATAGTGTGTTAGAGCTGTCTTTTGCTTTGCCTTATTCCTGCCAAATTGTTATCTCTTCTTCACTAGTATACACTATCTGTACCTAATGAGACCCTTAGCAGTGAGTCATGTGGCCTTCTGTTGCTCTGTGCACCAGGCCGGACCTGTCCAGCATTTTAACAAAGGCTATTGCTGTGGGGAATTAATGGACTGATGAAGTGAGACATGTGTGCAGCATTAGAGAATGGCTTTACAGCCCCGTCCTTAAAGGTACTGAAAACAGAGCAGTGTGAGAGGGCTCAGTTCCAAATAAATGCTCCACTTTCACACTAAAGTGTATTGCATTCAGAAATACGAGGCACCAGCTGGCTGAACAAACATCTAAGGGTTTGGTCTGCTGACACTACAGCCCAGGTATCAAAGACAGGTCCTGGCCAAGTATAAAGAGCACATTTTCTTTCCATGGACAAGCATTTTTGTTGGGTACTTTGTTTTTCCATTATTTAAAGGAGTATTTTATTTGCCTTTAGAAATCATTCATTACTTTTGTATTTTTTTCTCATTGCTTTTGTTGAATTAAACAAAACTTATCCCAGTTAAAAAAAAAACAACAGTATATTTATACTGTGAAATAAATCTGTAAAAGCCTCTTTGTACAGAAATACTGAGCCATTTATAAGATTTCACTAACATGTGGCCCATCGGTTTGACTCAATGGTACAGCTGTGTCTGTACATTGCTGCATATTCTCTTTTAGTAATTCATACAGAAGTAACACCAGGTCAGATCACTTCCTCTCCAGTGGAATTCACACATTTCAGCAGGTCGGAAAAAGGTGACGGAGGTCCTGCAAGACCATTTGAATCAGTTTTGTAGCAAGAACTATCATCTAGGAGATGTGCTCAGTTGTGTCTCTCTAATCTTTGAGTTCAATTAAATAAAACTAAATAAAAAATATGATTAGAAAGAAGAAAAAAGGAAACAACATCTACAAAAGATATGCCAAATGCATGTCTACCTAGATGCTTCTGTGAGTAATCATGACTACATAAATGACTGAGAAGGGATTGATTCAAAAATTGTGATCACTGCTACAAATACATTTATGAATATGAAATAGGTGTAAATGTGAGTGGGTCGGGTTAGGTGGCCCTGCAAAGGACTGGCAAGCCATCCAGGGTTTCTCTTGCCTTCACCCAACAGTCGCTGGGATAGGCTCCAGCAACCCTGTGACACTGAAAGGGACTTTAGTGGGTTTAGAAAATAAATGGATAAACTTCATGTGCAAATTGTGGGGTGTTTGTTGTGGCATCCCCTGAAGGGAGCAGCTAAAAGGAAAGAACATTATCTGTGCTTGTGTATTTTTGTTTTTTCCTCATTCAACAGAATCTTTGATTTTCCTGCATTATTGTTTATTCTAAGCTCATGTATCTGCTTTCCATTCTGCATTTACACTCTGGATCAACTTCAACTTGATTTGTGTGTTGGGAGCGAGTTATGCTTTTTACCCTCATTTTAGAGAAAGCAAATACTTGCCTCATGAATAAACAGAAAGTATTGACTTTTTTTCTGTTCTAGTGTGCAGTCAGCCTTTTCTTTTACATATGTTATGGTGGATGGACAGCTGATGAAGTGAGCTGTTCTGTAGCCTTTGCTCTACTGTTAAGGTTTCCCCAGAGGAAAAGATGTTATGTGTTTTTGGAATGTCTCATTTGTAGGCAAAGAATCCACAGGCTTTTTTTATCGCCTTCACATATTTTTGCTAGACTCAGTTGTTTGTCTTTGTCTGAATCTGTGTGATGGCTGAATACAGACTAAAAATTAAAGACATATTTTTACTTCCTTCTACATGGGGTGGCGCTTGTAAAGTGACAGTCAAATAATAACAGCAATAATTTTGGTTTTAGGAGGAAAAACATATGATCCCCTTTTAATTCATGTATTTATATTTGTTACTTTACCAACTAAATATTTAGCTAGCAGGCTAAATATTTATTTTAAAGATAAAACGTTTTTTTACACAATTAAATGTTTAGTTTACAAAATAAATGTTTCTAAACTAGATAATCTATTTTATAAAATTAAACATTTAGTTTCTAAATTAAATATTTAGATTTGACCTAAATATTTATTTTGCAAATTAAACATTTAAGCCTCTTAACTAAATATTTATTTGGTACATAAATTCTAAGTCTAAGTTTAGCTTTTTTAACTAAATATTTAGTTTGGAGCTAAATATTTAGTTTGGAGCTAAATTTTTAACTCCTAACTAAATATTTAGCTAACATGCAAAGGAACTTGCCGATAAGGAGAAATATACTACCAAAATAAAACCATTTTGCTCCTTCTCTGTCCATCATGTTCTTTTGATATACTGATTCAAGACATGTCCAACCTGCTGGCTGAAACATTGGTGAGCCCTTTTAACTGCTACTTTTTTTGGTAAACAGGCTTCTTAACCCTTGTGCTATCCTAGGCACTTTACCATTGGGAGTTGGGTCATCTAGACCCACTAGACAGAGCTCTGAACCTTTTTTCTTCAATGATTTGTGATCTTCACTGGTGTCCATGGATTACATGAAATCTTTCCACCTTTATCCACCTTTGTCATGGTAGGGAGAACACCTCAATGTAAGGGTGGTGTCATCTAAGATAGCATAAGGGTTAAGAGGGCATCGCTGCACTTTCGAGACCTGTCGGTACAGCCTGCTCTGCTGGAACACCGAGCTGCGGTCGTAGCTCCCGTTTGAGGGGAGGGTGGCTCCGCTTAAAACAGGCTTAGTAACCAAAATTATTGCTGTTAAAATTTCACTCTGTCCCTTCACAAATGGAACCTCATACTTATAGTGCTGAAACGGATCCATCCATCCATCCATCCAACTTATATTCCCATTCTGTCCTGTGCAGGGTCACATCTGGAGCCTATCTCAGCTACTTCTGAGCACACTGCCAGTCACTCCTGTAAGGCAATTTGAGACCTTTACCAGTCCATCAAACTAGATTAAAATATCACACTATAATCTTTTTCAAATGTACACAAATGTATAAGCCATACAACCCTTAAATGCTGAAAAAGAAGAAATGTTTCTTTTACCCAGAAGTATGACTGTCAGGCAGGGCTGAAGCTAGAAAATGTTAAATGGGGGCGGGAGTTTGGCAAAACACCAGAGTGGAAGGTCATTACAAATTAAAGTTATTTCTAACAGTTTTATTATTATTGTTATCTTTTAAAAATGTTGCCTTTTGTTATTTTTGCAATGCTTAAAGAAGTTTGTGTTGAGGATTTCTTATTGTTTGTTAATAATGACACTGTAGCTCCGCCCCTGCTGTAAAGTCAATTCTGATGGTCTACTTGCCAAAAACCACTGGATCCACCAAAAAAAACAATAAAGATCAACTAGTTAAAACATTTTTATTCTGCTTTGCAGATTTCAGTAAGCACCAACAAGTTTTCCGAGCTTTGATGTCAAATTCGTGTGGTTTTGCTTATGATCGTGGAATAATTTCAGAGGTAATGTGCATTGATCTTGCATGTTACCTATCCCACGTCATGTTTGGCACGAGAAGATAGGCGTAGATGAAAGCCACTACCAGCATGACTCGTAGGCAACACAGTGTCCTCAAGCTTAATTGATGATGTTTGCAGCGCTTCCCAGCTGCACCCCTGCACTTCAAAGATGTAGGCTAAGCTGCAAATGTCAATGAATTTAGAGGTCTATTGATTTTTTTCCGCTTGAGGGGGCGATGCACAGCGCCATTTGCTTCATAAATGCATAGAAACAGATACAATGTTCCTGCTATTAAGCAGGGTTACAGACTTTGCATGAAGCTGCTGCACATGAAATTTAAATTTACTAACCGGCATAACAGATCTCTTTGGTTCCGTTTGGGTCAGACACGCTGAAAGATCAATACACTGAAATGTGAAAAGGCCTGAATGTATCATGGTTTTAGTTTGAACAGCAGCTGTTGGTCTGACCTGCTCCAGCTTTTCTGATAAGGGAATCACTGGTTTATTCACATTTTTCAACAAAATTCTTATTGCATGTGCCCAAACTGCTGCCATGACATTTGAGTTTAGTTAAACAATTTGAGCTTCTTGCAAAATGAACCATAAACAAAACTTTTATAGTTAGATTTATGAGAACATACTCTTCTAGACCATTTTGCTTTGAAACTCGATAAATAATGGGGAGGGCAGGCATAATGTGAATGAACCGACATTGAATCCTCTTTGGCTCATCAGCGTTTCTCTGGGGGTTTTAGCTCAACAGCATCACAGCTTCCCCGTTAATTATTTTGATGTGAGTAAGAAAGAGAAAGATGGATCAAATGAGTAGTTATGGTAATTTTGTTTCACTATGACTCTCACAGAAAGAAATTGATACATTTGCTCTCATTTGTGAATTAGTCATTGAAGAATAAAAGCCAAATTAGACCCCTGGAGAAGATTTATGTAATTTATGTTTATTATGCAGCTGAAGCATCTGTTTGTGAAGAGAACTACCTGATCCCTGGAAAGAAGAAATCTGTGTCAGTGGAAGGGTCAGAGTTCTTGTTGATGGGTCATTAATCTTGTTCAAGTTTTTTTTCTTGTTTTCCCTTGTTCAATATAAATATTGGTTTAGCTATTTGACCGTTTGGGATTACATTGTAACCCTTGTGTTATCCTAGGCACTTTACCATTTGGAGTTGGGTCATCTAGACCCACTAGACAGTGCTCTGAACCTTTTTTCTTCAATGATTTGTGATCTTCACTGGTGTCCATGGATTACATGAAATCTTTCCACCTTTATCCACCTTTGTCATAGTAGGGAGAACACGTCAATGGAAGGGGGGGGTCATCTAAGATAGCACAAGGGTTAATGTGCACCAGGAAATATACATTTGTTGGATTCACAAATCATATGATAAATATAATGAACTAGGGCTGCATGGTGGTGCCTCAGAGTGCAAAGGCCCTGGTTCAAATTCTGGCTGGGTTGTTTTTGTACGCATGTTCTCCTCTTTCGTGTGTTTCCTCTGGGCACTTCGACTTCCTCCCACAGTCCAAAGACGTGCTCTGTTGATTAATTGGCAGCACTGAATTACCCCGAGGTGTGCATGTGAGTGTGTGGCCCGGCTACAGGCTGGTGACCTGTTTGGGGAGTAGTCTGCCTTCACCCAACACCAGCTTCGCTGGCTCCAGCAACCCCGTGACCACAAAAAGGATTCAGTGGGGTCTGAGGAGGGACATTTTAAATAATATTTTCCAACAGATTGCACACTGAACGGCCATCATGTAAAGCCTGCTTAGCCCAAACAACGTTTGATTTGAGAAGATCCTTTCCGATCCATCAGTGGTAGACTTGACTGTAAAATGTGAGTTCAGTTACTCATGATAAACAGGATTTCCCAAGTGGAACAAATGGAATTTTGTTTGTGCACTGTCAGCACACTCTGATGATGTGACGCTTTTTCCAAAGGACTAGAAAGCCAGTAAGTGGTATTAACTCAAAAGATGATGCATTCACTGTAATTATGCAAAACTGGACTATTAATTTGCTTTGACTGCAGAGGTTGTAACCGATCCTGAAGGAGTCATTGTAGATGACATCTCCTTCTAGAAGTTGCTACAGCAACCTCTGTTTACAGCAGACAGACCTCATTACCAACCTCATCTCCTCTGGTCTTCCTCTGAGCCTCCAGTTTGGCAGCTCTCATATTAACATTCGTTTACCAACATCTTCTGTATTCCTCACTGGAACATGTTCAAACCATCTTAATCTTAACCCATGTCTGTGTCACGCAAATATCCGGCATGAAGTCTCCATCCTCAAAGAACAATGTGCAGCACTGAGACCAAACACAAATGTATGAGGCTCAGTTCCAGCCAGTAAAGAGACTTTATTTTCTCTGCTGCAGTTGCTCCATCATGTGACCATTGGTTAAACTGCAGAATTTAATTATTTGCGTTCTCATTCTCTGTTTTGAGTGTGATCATAAAATTATCATTACTGACATGAGGTTTAGAAAGAAGTTAATTCTGTTATCAATCTTTCAGCAGCAGTTTTCTGTCTTTATTTTCCACTTGAATACATTTCCTTTCTTGTGTTTTTATACTTCTTGCTTTCTGATTATTTTCACCATGCAAGGTTCTAGTTTTTAGAGCCCTGCACGATCAAACCCAATGTACATCTCTGACCTTTTAAGCCCAAACTCTTCGGCCCGATCTTTGAAGTCTTCTGTAAAACCAGAGGAGATCTCTCCTTTCAAACCGTCACTCCTGTTCTTTGGAACTCTCTTCCATTGTTGCTGCATCAGATTGACCCTGTTGAGTGTTTTAAATCCCAGGTCAAAATGTTTTAATTCAGAAGAGCTTTTAGTTGATTGTAATCCTTGTTTTACTAAGTTATAACAGCCTGTTAGTATTGGATTCTTTTTGGTAAAGCACTTTGTGATCTTTTCTGTGAAAAATGATAGTAATAAAGATATTCTATTCTTTTTTGTTCTAGACTTTTAACATTTATGCATATTTTGTGAAGATTCTCAGTTATTAGGTTAAGTAATGTTATCACAGGGTTCGGTTCTTCACGCCACCTGCACTTTAAAAGATTGCTCTAGGAGATGTTCAGAAGCTTCTTCGGTTCTCCAATCTGTCATCTTTTTGTTTTTTTATTCATCTGAAGCATCCTTTTTGAGCTGTACAAAATTATAATTGGTTCAGAATTATGTGATGGGACAATTGCATCTGCTCAGATGTGCTGTTCAATCTTCAGCAAGGACAAATGTCATGAAAAGTTTGCACTGAAACTTCAATTCCTAAATAAAACTGTTCTTAGATATTTACTTTAATTATATTCTGTCATTCAAAATGTTGTTTCACAAACAGCTGCTGCTCAGTGTAGATGCAGTGGCTTCATGAAGCACGGCCGACGATGGTCTGCTAAAGCATAACCCACGCAAATGTTGTCTCTTCTAAACTTTAAATTGATGTCTTGTTAGCTCTGCTGAACCCTCATTTGAGTCCAGAAGGACAGAAGCTGGATGCTGGAAGTCATTTGTCTGGTTTTGTCTGTCCTGACCCCACACATGCTGAGTTATTTAGATGGTATCAGTGTAAAGCTTTTGATGAACACAAAACACAGAACCCTCGAGATACCTTGAAAACTAAGTAACCCCCTCGTAGAACCGCTAGGGTGAACATGTACACCTGGTTGGGAATATCCGAAGGGTTTGTGCAGAACACGATTCAGTTGGAAAGACTCATACCACAGAGCAATAATGGTTTTATTTTGACACAGGTGTTTTCAACACACACAATGATGTACACTACATCACAGGTTTCAGCCAACCAGACGCCCCATTAGGAAACAGCACCACCAGACAAACAACTAAAAAGAAGGTAAACAGTGTCACACACTCCAACCTCCTGGCATGGCCTCAGGTTGCATTTGTGTCATAATATTCTTTGAAACGATCGAGACTGGGGTCCGTCCTGGTCAGTGGAGCATTTCAGCGTTACATTGCAGAAATGACAAAAGGTCATTCTTTCACCACACATCCAGGGAATGTGATGCACGCCAACCTCTGTGTGACCAATTCCAGACTGTTTTCCACTCCTGCCAACAACACAACCCTCCTCAGAAATTGTAAAGGTTTAGCCACAACACATGGAAGACATACACAACATGACACACATGTTCAGGGTTGATTCAAGTGAACATTAGCAGTAGGTTATGTTTACAGCAGTTTTTCCTCCTCCAGCTCCTCAGGTTTGACCTGAGATGATCAAGGTGAGCAGTTTTTGATGATCGGATCCATGAAAGGAACATCTTTACAAAATCAATGTTTCACAATGGTTTGGCAACTGAACGTAAAACAGAAAGGCATCGTTTGTTTTTAACAAATTACATTTTACAGTTTAAAATCCAGCAAACAAACAAGGGTGTAAAAAAAAAATCGATGTTGCGCATAAAAGAATCAAATATTTCCCTAACACAAGAGTCTATAAATTAAAAAAAATTAAATATGGTTATTTTGATCTGACATATGTGCCTTTTGTACCAATTTTTTTCTTGGTTTAACTGTAACCTGGACAAAAAGGCTATAAAAAGCTCAAATAATAGGGATGAAATATGACAGAGATAACCATAGTAATGCCCACTGAGTTGTCCTACGTTGTGGTTCATGGTGAGATGACGAAACATCTGCTCAGAATATGAATGCACTGAATGAGTTTAAATGCTATAGGTTACCTTTTTCTTTGGCTCTCTGTGCCTAACAATCCTCCCCTATAGAAGTGGATGTATCTGACAGCTTTTTCAGCTTCTTCCATGTGCATCTGTGCTTATTCCCAAGCAGCTATTCAATACAGCCAAGCTTCAATCAACGTTTTTTTTTTTTTACCAAATTATATTCAGCGTACAGGAACCTTGATTTATTATTCATGCCAGTTTCTTAGTCAAATACTGAATAAAGTTGTGCATTTTTATGAGGCAAGGCACCTTATTCAGCCGATAAATCCAACATTACAGCAACAACATGCACATAAAGACTGTTTTTTGGAATTTCATTGTAAGAGAACAAGACCTTTGGTAGGTGGGAATTCAGATATACACCGTGTCAATCCAGAAAGAATTTTGTGAGTTATTGTGTTAGTAAAGACAGCAATGTCTTCCTCCAGATGTGTATTCTTTGTCATTTTGAAAAATGACCTTTAAAGGGTACACCACTGCATTTTTTTCATATAAAAAAACCCAAAACCAGGTTTGAACAGGAAATGTCAAATGGGAGCCTGTGTCAAAGGACTGGCGGAGAAAAGATATCCCGCTTCTACAGTACTATTCCCGAACGCATCCTACGCACAGCACATGGCAGATGACCTGAACTTCTTTTTTTTTAAACAGTTTACTAACATGTTCACTTCGATTAAAAGGCTTTTTATGATCTTTTCAAGTGCAGGTAAAACCCAAACCTCTTTCTCTTTTTTTGACCTGTACACATTTAACACTTACAAATTACTAGCTTCATTATTTACAGTATTACCACAAGATTTCTACTTCAGTTGGTGTGTTAGCCTCCCGCTTCTGATAGACAGCACTGAGGCAAAAAGGATGTCATGTCTGCCTGCGTTTCCAACCATGCGTGATGGTTTTTCGAGCAGTCTCCTCAGAAATCCTCTTCATGCCAAGATGCGCAACCGTTTTAGGAATGCCCTGGGCATGCCGCTTTTAATTAAGTACTGTATGGTAACTTAGATGTGTCATCATCATGAATAAGGTTTTATACCGTTATTTTCTTCTAGCAATGATTAACAGGCAAATTTTTACATTTATATTGTTACAGTTCTCATTTTAATTAATGTTTTCCTATATTTTCTTTAACCTCCTGCATGCAGAAATAAATGTCACAATGCCTTTTTCCTTTTCTGATACGCCAATTGGTCTGGGTACAAACAAAAACATTAAGGAAGTCTGTATGTCCGACATACGTCCTACATCCAGATGTCTTTGTTTTAGTCTGAATGCTCACACCATTCAAAACAAGGAGTTTTCACACATCAATGGACGAAACTGATGAAATCCAAAGACCCATATTCACACAAGTATTGCTTGCCTCGCATTAAATGTGCCTCTGAAATGAGAAATGGCCACAAGTTTCTCCTGGAACTGAGGTAACTAAAATACTATTATTTTTGTTTCACACATCTACTGTCAAGTTTCAAAGAGAGCTGAGGTTTACAGCGTAAAAAGTCTAAAACTTCTCACAAAGGGAACACTTTTTCATACAAACAACACTATTTGTTCACATGTCATTTTGTCTCTTAAGAGATTTTCTCCTGTATAGAAAGCGTCATGAGTTTCCCTCACAGCAGCTTCCCCTTTAGTTACATAGTACCTGGTTTGTCTCCACCATCGCTGGAAACATTGGACCCTGAAGCTGTGTTGTTGTTTGGAAACATTTTCTCTGTGGGAGTTACAGCAGGGCTCCCAACCCCTGAAGAGCTGGAGCTGCTGGAGCGGTGCTGCGTGGGAGGGGGCCGCATTGGTCTCATGGGCGGGGGGCGAAGCTGAGCTCCAGCCAAGCGAGCAGTCAGAGCGGGTTTGAAGGTGGTCATCATCTCGGATGTGGAGCTGCTGCTGCGGCGCATGGCTGCATCCGGGTCACGGATCATGATGGTGTGAAGGGGGCTGCCAGGCTCTGAGCCCACCGGGTTCTTCATGGGCTCTAAAGTATCGAGGACCACATCGGGGGCCTGTTTGACCGTGTTCTGTCGCTCCAGTTCACGGAGCTCATGGAGAGCTGTTGTCATGGTCTTTTCTATGTCCTGAAGAGACGAAGAGAAGGACAGAAGATAACATGTCAGCAATGAAACATTGTCCAACCGCAGAAACAAAAGCATTTCCAATGTCCTTACTTGGTTTAAAATATTTTTCTTTGGGCTAAATTCACAGATGATACTCTTACATTTATTTTTTAAGTTGGAAGAATCTAAGAAATTCCTCCGATATCCCTAAATATTCTGATTTGTAGAGCAATTTACTACCTGATTTGCAATTTTTGTTTTTACCTTTTTGTTCCAAAAGGACTGAAGTAAACTCAACCAAACAAAAATCAAGACAAACAATGAAGTGCACATAACTTAAAGCATTTTCTACCAAATACATTCATCAGACTTGGTTTCAACCTTTTATTTATCATTAAAAAGTTGTGGAGAACAAAAATCTTTATTGACGTTTCAAAATCGGACAAACTTTGACTTTTACTCCCGATCAAACATTATTCCAATAAATCCAAATATTCTGTCAATTCATGAATCTTCCCACAGCCTGGCTGTTAGAAATTAAAAACAATGAGTGTGTAGTTTATGTCAGCATTCTATCGGCATCATTCAGGCACTTATATCATGTGCACACCCCGTACATGCAGCATTTAGGCTGGCATCACCAAATAAGTTTGATTTGGCTAAAGACTAGAGTGGAGCCTAAAGGGCACTGTACGCCAGCATCACCTACACGTCATTAGTGTGCGTAACTTCCCTTACAAATATTTCACACTACACTTACCACAGGCAAGAAAATGGTTTGTTCCATTTTTATGACGTCTCCTGAAGTGAACAAGCTAAATAAAATTTAGGATCTTTTTTTATCATTGCAGTTATATTGGTTGATATATATATATATATATATTATATATATATATATATATATATATATATATATATATATATATATATATATATATATATATATATATATATATATATATATATATATATATATATATATATATAATATATGAATTCTGAATGTAGTATCTGATACATGATACTAGATACATAGTACTTTACATATTATAATTAGAAATTTGATTAAAAAAACTTTTGGAAGGTATTTCAACATGAAACAATCCCATTCAGGCTAAATGCGTCATTGTTTTTTTTTGTATATAAAGGTTTTTGATTTAAGAGTGTTGGATGGTAGAGGAGCAGAGTCTAGTTAAAGAAAGAGAATCTGGAGTCTCAGAGGCGTGTCTGCTCTCAGCTTCAGTCCTTTCACATCAGACCAAAAGCCACAGCGGGGATTTCCGCTCAGTTCAACTGAACCCCTCTGGTTTCGTTATTTGCTATCCCGCTTTCTCCTGCAGATACCTGGTACCATTTCAGATGAAAAGTTAAAATCACTATCATCTTTAAAATATGAATCTGTTTTGAGAAAAAACATTTCTCACAGCTTTATTCCGTGCTGTCTTTCCAAAGTTGCTACTTTAAGGCAGGATGCAAAAAGCGTGATACAGAGAAAGCACACAGTTCTCTTAAAGTTGCTAAAACAGTTGATGATGTTGCAGTTAAAATGACAACAGTAAAGTTATACCTCAGCCAGAGCCTCGGTCTCAGGTTTTGTGATCCCGAGGCTGCTGTGTAGTAACTGATACTGGTCTCAGTGGGTGGCCCTCAGGATACGCCTTTCTGTCTGGATAGTTGATACTCCTGCACTACCAAAGGTACCGAGACGTCTCTTTTCCGGACTCTCCACACGAGCCTTGCTGATGGACATCTTGTGGGGGCTGCTGGGACAAGCTGCAGCTCGGGGGGGAGTGTCAGCCACTCTGGTTGGGCTTTGGGTTTCTGGACCGCTCTGTCGACGAGGGATCGCGGCGCCATCGGATCGCAACCTAACTCTGCAGAGAGGGATCAGATCAAACCGATCAGGAAAACTTATTGGAGATGGAGACACTTAGAAAACAAGGTCTGATGCAGTCCACCTTCCCGTGACTCCTCCAAAGTTGTAATCTGGGGATTGCTCGCACGGTGATGCTAAGTCATTTTTGGAT
Source organism: Oryzias sinensis (assembly GCA_037389245.1). NCBI lineage: Eukaryota > Metazoa > Chordata > Actinopteri > Beloniformes > Adrianichthyidae > Oryzias > Oryzias sinensis. The sequence goes on along the minus strand of CM074493.1, from coordinate 3,202,734 downwards.
GAAGACCTTTCCTCCAGCAAAGGTCCACTGCTGGCCTCACTGTCGGCCTTCTGGCTGAGGTTATCTGAGAATGCATCATCCCTGAGAGAGCAAGGTACATTACTTTAACCCTGACAATACACAACAGTTCAGACACAATCCCAGAGATGCCGCTACTTACAAGTCCTGTACAACAATATACTGATGGGGGATCAAGCCGTCCACGCCATTATGGCGGCCTTCCCACCAGTCTTCTGACGCCCTGTGATACAGAAGCAGGGAAGCCCCCTTCTTGAACGACAGCTCCCTGGGACTACGACCCACGTAGTCAAACTTAGCGATAGCTTCAATCTGCTCAACCTCTGAAACATCAAGACGAGCAAAGAAAAGACTGTCACAAAAAAACAGATGAAGGAAATGAATCCAGTCATCACTGAGACACAGATCAGTGTGTGGAATGGCTTTGGGGCTGAAACAACAGCCATCAAATGCTCTAAACATAAGAAAATGGTCTTTGACAGATATGGGACAGAATCATGAATCCAAGGACTATTAGCATTAAAATGACTTGGAATATTAGTATGTATTAATTTGTTAATGTTATGAATAATAAAAAGACGTTGGAAGATTGCAGTGATTTCAAATAGATTTATTTAATAATTGAATTAGCCACCAGCTACATTAACGTATGAACGTGTAAGGGAGGTGGAACATATCAGTCTATTTCTTCTTCACACTCCCTTTTTGCGCCTGTTGATTAAAAAAAACAGAAAACTGAACATTAGCATACATCTGCTAAGTATCCAAATGAATTAGCAGCCTCGTTATAATACTGTAAATAAACAAAAGAAATAACCCAATTTGGTCATTAAAAAGTCTTTTTTTAATGTAAGCTTCATGTTAAAGAAATGTTAATGTATTAAAAATTTTCATATTAAAGCAGCTTTGAAAAAAGGAAAAACATCCGTGATGATGGAACCTTTTTTCTTAGAAATAAAGAGCTGGAGGATTTTCTGAGGAGAACTTTTTTACAGCTGCTTTTACAAAAGGCTCCTCAGAAAAATAAAAAAACAAAATGATTGGAATTTATTTCAACAGACCAGCAGGGGTCAGCATTAGCCTGCTCTTTCCCACGAGTTACAATTAACAAGACAGCAGTTCATTGTTCTAAAACAGGTAACAGCTCCACATCGATTTAACAGCATTTTGAAGGAACGAAAACAGTAGGGAATCATTTATAATGCGAAATGAAAGGCTACCCTGATCCCAATGCAGAGAAAGTTCTCATATGAAAGGTTTCCTTTCATGAAAAACTTTCATGAAACTTTGATTGGTGCTAGAGGACAGTGAATGCAACATGAAAGGCTCCAAATGTCCATGTAAAGACCTGCAGGTTTGGCAGCTGCGTAAACCAAGACGTGAGGAACAAGACACCATTTTCAACCAAATAAGATGGATACAAAATTTAAGTTAGAAGACACATCCACTCTTGGTCTCTGTTTTTATTGACAGCACATGTTTATTACTGATGTTTTGACTCCAATGTAACTCAGATTTGTTTTCAAAGCTGAGAGGACGCCGGGGGAAATACTACCCAAAGAAGAAAGTCCCTGAGGAATTGCTGAGCAGCGCTGAACAAAGCCTGAGCCAGCGAGGGGGAGGCACAGAAACATGGATCAAAGAGGTTGTGCTGCATGCCAGTACTGTTTTCTCGACTTGTCTCTGGCTTCAAACGTCACATAAATGTCTGTGATCCAGCGTGCTGCCGCTCAACCCTCACCTCTCATTTTGAGAACGGTCGATGTGGAGTTGGAGCTTCATGAGCTACACAGACTTATTTAAAAGAAAGAATGTAAACAGGAAAAGCCGCCAATTTTGGACACAATGTCAACAAAAAGACATTGTCGAAGTGTATGTCGGAGATGCACTAACCTTCATCACTCGTGTGCGGCTCTGTGCCGTTGTCAGCCTCATCAAATGTTCCCGGTTCACTGTGGGGGCTGTCACTAAACGGCACAGATGAAAAAAAAATGCATCAACTCAGAAGAAAAAGCAAAGAATCCCACATCCCCTCCTTTCTCTACCTAACCAGTACTTGCCAGTATTCCTCCCCGCCGGCCATACATTTCTCATACACTGGTCCGTCCAGCTCACGTAGGTTTGGAAAGATGACTTCGTGATGGATAATGATGGTCTTTATGACCTCATTAACATGCGCCTGGCAGGTCACCGGGTCCTGACCGTCAGGTATGGGCATCAAGGTCGGACCAAAGCAGATGGCTAAATTATAAGGATCCATCATGTTCTCGTCGCTGTATTGGGAGAGACTGGGGAACGCAAGAGCATCATGGGACATTTCATCTTTTCTTCTTCACAGCAACATGTCATCAATAAAATATTTATCCTAACCTATATTTAGGTTCTGTTCCATGTAACCAGGATAATTATTTTCAAACATCAAGCAAAAATAGACAGTACACATATTTGCACTTTTTTTTATAGTAGTTCAAACTTTTACTGCTAACTGTGGAGGAGTGGCCACAGCGCTGGGTTTGAACTAAAGAGCCTGATTTGATGTTAGGTAAGATTGCAGTCCAGCTGCAACTCTACTAAAAGACCATGTGAAGAACTGAGAGGTCTCAACCTCTCACGCTCAGTGGGACATGTTCAAATAACACCTCACGCAAAATTAAAGCTGAGACTTTGACATTCAGCCCTGCATATATTAGTCAGATGAGCTTCAAAGAATAACGATTATTAATCAGATCATGCGGCAGAGGCCACAACCTGAACTGGAACAATCAAGAGTAAGTCCTAGCAGGTCTTTCTAAGTTATTAACATTCCCTGGCTGAGCAGAAACCTCACAGCTGGACTGACTCCAGCAAAGGACACAAAGTCAAACTTTTTGTTCTGAAGGAGAGCTGAGTAATTGCATCAATTATCAGAGGATGCTTGTTCACGGACACGTCAGCTTACAGACCTCTAAAAAATGACTGTGGCACCACAAAGTCCGTCGTTTGAACCTTTTCAACTCAACATCTGTTTTTTTATTTCTCCTCTCAGTTCAGCACAAACACAAGAATCAATCCTGCTAAATCGAATGACAAATCTGCAGAGCAGTTAAGCAAAGGCTTCTTTGTTCACTTCATTTTGACCATGAACTGCTCTAAATCAAGGTCGTGTCGTGTTACCCACTGATTGAGGAAGGCAAAGAGGTATCTCATGACGATGATGACTGTCCGAGGAAGAGCCGTGATGATCTGCTGAATGTGGTGTGCTCTTTCAGCCCCCGACTCCAGCTCTGAGACACAAACGACAAAGCAGTTAAACAACATTGTGGTTAAAGAGAGAAGAAATCCATGACAGTGTATTAGGGCCACCATAAGAGACAAAATAAAAGCATTATAATGAGGAAAAAGTCCAAATCTTACCAAAATAAATGTTAGTAATTGTTAAGGCTGAGGCCGTAATTTTGTTTTGTTTGTGCATTTAGAGTGTTTTCTGTCTTTCTTTTCTTTTTCCCTCCTATCTTTGTTTGCAGGTCGGTGGCCAAATTGTCCCGAACGCCTGATTGGAGGAGGAATTCCAGCTCCGAGTTTAAATGCTGCCACATCATCGAAACTCTTTTGAAAGTTTTCAATAGACTCACTGATGGTGGAGATAAAGTCCAAGAAGCGCTCCTTAGGAAAGAGAGGATTCTCCAGCCCTCTGAAGTACAGCTTCAGCACCCCCGCCACTGAGTTTATATCATGCTCATTTCGGTCATCAATCAGTGGATCTTCACCTAATTAGGAAGAAACACATTTGTTAGGAATTGTTGAAGGCCTACAGGGATGTGCATTGTTGTGTTGGTGATGTAACAGCGTCTGTGCACACTCGCCTCTCTCAAATGAGTTTTTAATGTCGTTGACCTCAACCTGCGATCCTGGCACGCGGAATATGCCTTGCTGTTGCAACCCTGATGAAAAAGAGCCACAATGTCCTGATCCTGAGCTTCAGTAGTCATCTAAATCCCATAAAAATCCCCCAAAACACAGTTTGGAACAGGAAATTCAGTCTTATCGTGGAGGGAGTTGCAGTTTCTTTCAGGCGAACGCCCTTCATTGAGGCTGCAGCATGTGGTTTCAGTTACAGCATTCTAATCAGTTTTCATAGGATGTAAATCCAGAAAAAGACCCCAAAGGGTAAGTCACCAAGCTGAAGCTGTACGTGAAAAGCTGGGGGGACTGGCCTGGATGTAGCAGAACTTTTTTAGTGCAACCTACTAAAACTACTTGTGGAAGGAGAGAGTTCCAAGGTGATCTCCAGCTAACTCAACTGCTTCTGAGGTTAAAGGAGTTTATAGACTCTTTCATTTCTGCTCCTTTTGCAGAGAAGCAGGAGGGGAAACTCACCATATAGGTTAATATATCTGACACAGCTTTCAACCACCGGGGGAATTGGTTGACCAGAATCCTACAAACCAAAAAAAAAAAGGAAACAGATATGAATTTCAAAAAATAAATCAACAGATGCAATAATTAATGTTATCAATTGCTTGGTTAAGACTTTGCAAAGAAAGATAATGGGAAAAATAGTGAAGAATAAAGTAGGTTACTTCCATTCAAGCACAATTAGTTTTAGTTTTCCCTTGCAACAGCAGTACCTGAATGCGAGTACGGGCATTCCTTCTCCCTCTGGGACAGAGAACGGCAAAGCAAGGCAGAGGAAGCAGAGAATTGCAGTTAGAAAAGTTAAAATGACTTTTCAGGAGGTTAACGCAGATGGAGCACAGGGACTGTAAGAGTATAGACATTGCTGCGTTTCCCTCTCATTTCTCCACACTGTTTGGATTTAAAAGAAAAAGCCAGACAGTCAACTCAGCAGGGAAATTAACGGCAGGTGATTTCCTCTCAGGCTGCGTCCATTAGGAAAAAAGCAAGCAGAGGGATTAGAGGTTAAAAAGTGGCGGTATATCAAGAGCCAAATGAGCTGGAAGAGGGAGGAAAGCTCAAGTACGGAGCGGGACGAGGGCAGAGGCTATAAACGGCATAACTGCCTGCTTTGTGGGGGCTGCTGAGACATACACCTCCACTAGGGGGTACCTCGATGAAGGTCTCCATATTGCCATTAAACAGCTTATGGTAATTCGTGGAGCACGGCCTAGGTTTCTGCATTTTCTGTGGTTTAGGGGGGAGAGTGGGGGGCCTGGGTAGACGATGGACAAGGCGAACAAAAACACAATTTTTCTGTTATACTACAAAATAAAACAAAACACACATTTTATGATTTAAACAGTACCTCAAAGGTCAAGGCATGAAGAAAGTAAAAACATTTAATTGAAAATTAATTGTGAACAAACCGAACTATTGTCGGTAATCTGAACCAGGGGGCCCCTCAACGGGGTTCAGCTTACCGACAATAGGTTAAAAAAAAAAAAACTACAACAGGGGTGCCCAGTACACTGATCACAATCGACTGGTCAGTTGCAAATATATACACGTCACCGTGGATGTAGCTGCTAATGTGCTTTCTCATTCCTCGACTGGCCAGATGTCAATCAACTCAAAAAACAACCGCGATGCATACGCACACGGATCGTTCCTGTTGTCGGCACACTGTGCGCTGTGACGTTGTTGACATGGCAACTACGAACACACAGGTCCAGTTCAACAAAATGTAAAAGGAAAAATTACAACTGTAATTCCAAAAAAATGTCTAAATTCCTTTGAATCCGCTTCAAAGATGTTTTGGAGCGGATCATTTCAAAAGTAGCTCACATGCCAATAAAGAGTGAGCCCCCCCACTCTACAGTAACCAGAAAAAAATCTGAGTCTGAAAAGCAACAAAAGTATTCAAAAGAACACAACACACTTTAAAAAATAGATACTTCTTTCACTGCTTATTTTAAACTTCACAGAAATGTATCCAAATGCTTAACGACTACACAAACCTACAGGAATTAGACAAAATAATTCATGAACAGTGTAGGTTTATGTGTGGGCTTTTAATAATGCGCTCTGCCTTTTAGTTGTTTCAAACCTGATTAGTTTGAAAATCTTTGACAAATGTGATAAAAAGAAGCGTAATCAGGAATTTACCTTGTGGTTCCACACTCAGCCCTTTCCCCTGCGGAATAAACACAAAAGAACTTTTATTTGATTTTGCCTTTATGTCAAGAACACCCCCACCCACCCCCACCCCCGGCTTTGGTCGGTGACGGGTTGTACTGAGGAGAATAAGGACAGACAACATCCCAATTGAGGCAGAGCAGAATAGAGATGTTCTAAAAACCGGTCACTGGACAAAGCCACGGAGCCGCCGCTGTCGCTGGAGCCTCCGGGGATGCCGAGGATCCCCAACAGCTTCTGACCTCCTCCCTGAGCAGAAAATTGGGGGTTGGCAGCTGCAGTATGTGCAGACGGGAGCGGGAAAGGGTCTGTCACTGGTGAGACTGAACAATGCCTACGCGGTTCACTGAGCTTATCTTTATTGTGTGGGTTCCCAACAACAAATGCACATATTTCATAGAGACCTGCACAAAGACAGTCCATGCAGAACACAACATCCTGGTTCCACCGTTCAAAGATGTGTGTCTTTATGAAGACTCTTTGTCAGCCAAAACAGGGCAGTTCAGCAGAACAGGGTTGTGATCATAAAGAAAGACAGAATAAGCCCAAATTATTCCAACATTACCGGTAGGTCTTTACAATAGATGTAACATCAATGAAAATAAATGTTCTGAAGAAAACAGTTGGCAGATGAGACCAGGTCTGCAGCTGGCAGGTGAGGAACGGCGAGCCCTTCCAACTTTTGATTATTCTACAGAAAACATCTCCGGGAACACACTAATGAGCTTTAATTTAAAAGGCAAGGCTGATTAATCTATTAACTACACCTTTCCTGCTGCCAGAGCACGACTTTATGATTTTATTAATACATGCAGCAAGATGTAAACACCATGTGGCACTTTCCAGTCTCATCTTGTTTGCGCTGTCACGGCCACACCCACGCATGCATGCACACACACAGACATGGTGTTTTGAGGCAAATAAACGAACGAATGAAACTCATCAGTGATTGATCACCTGAATAATTAAACATGGGAGGCACCTGGAGACGCCATATGCTCTGCTCTTTGCAGGAGCATAAACCGGCCTTCAAGGTCCTCAGCTGCTCATTGAGGTGAGCGTTTATGCACACATGCGCGGCTGCTTGGCAACTGCAAGTGAATCGCCTGCACAGCCTGAAGTCCGGACGATGAAATAAATCCTCAGGCGGAATGAAATGGACATAAATATTCAGGAGTTGGGTGACTGATTCGAGGCATCAGCTGTCTACGACTTTGGCCTTTTCATTTTAGGGGGAACCCTTGATGCAGGAGCAGCTGCAGAGACGGCCCTCGTTTGTCCAGCTGATTGGGCGGAAACCGTTCACGGCTGAGGAGGTGCGGCATTCCTGAGGGAAAAGGTGGAGCCAAGGAGATCTTTTCTCCTCAATCCTTTAATGGAAACCCGTTCTTTGGTAACACCATCTATGGACTAACCAGATAACACCCAACCCAGGGTAGATACACACAAAGGAGAACAAGCACCTCAAAGTAGATGTTTGAGGTGATAACTCTCCTTTTGAAAAATAGCTCTCTATTCCCCACTTTCCCCTCTACCTTTAAAATGCTTTTCAGAATTATATTTAGTTAAGACCTGGACCACAGCAGCTCTGCGAATAAAGTTTTTACAAAGCTAAAAGATGACTTTTGGTGATAGAAATAACAGTGGTCACAGTCAAGTACGCTCTTAAAAATAAACCACGGCAGGAAACTGAAATAAAAAGCTCCTTACCTTCCCCCAGTGTTTGCTTCAGTAAGTCATGCTTGGCCTGGAGTTTAATGATGAGATTACTGCCATTCAAATACTCCTTGAATTTCTAGATAGAGTGATGAAGACAAAAAAAAAACTATATTAAAGCAGGAATAAAAGCTGGAGACCAACCAACCAAACAGTCCGATTTTTTGTGTCACTTTGTTTTCTGAATTCAAAAGAATTCCAGTGGCATAAAGTCCAGCGGCATTCAAGCCAAAAGAGACAAACTCACTGAAAAGTAGAACATTTCAGTCTCCTGCTGGTTGGCCCTCCTCTTTGCTATGTTGATCTTGCTCATGTAGGACTCTGAGGCCACAGACTTGATGGACTCAGTGGAGCGACTATGTTGAAAGGCATCTGACACGTCGAAGTCCTCCACTGTCAGCATGTCCTGCAGAGTTTGCATGGTGGCATCCAAGGTCTTCCTCACCTGGACAGGTTTTAGAAAGGATACAGACATTTTTATTTAGGATATTCCAACAAATAAACTGCAGTGTTGTAATGTTGTACTGCAGGCTGAATTCAGTCTGCAGTGTAGGTCCACACTGCCAGAAACCTTTTGGCTTTTGATTCGTTTTGCTTGAGACAGGACATTTGTACTAATTAACTAAATGCAATGCACAAGGTGGCAGTGAAGAGACAGAGCTGTAGCCTCCTCCCTTTATGCTGCTAAAACAATTTTTTTATCTGACAGCATAGCACACAAATTGCAGTCAATGTGGCAATTTGCAAGTACTGTCATCTCCTGCAGGGTGAGGCCGCTTGGAGAAGGATTGCAATGGGAGCAGATGGTGACCTGGTCTGTCATTTTTTGGTATTTTGTCCTTCTGGGGTGCAATGTCTTAGGGCAAAATGAGAGAAAGGGTTGTGTGTCTTTATTGCGAGATCGTAAATCCTCACCTCGTCGTTCTCAATCTTCAGGGTTGCTAAGCGAGACTGTAGCTGGTGGTATCGCATCAGGAGTTCGGTCTGAACCGGCTGCTGTGCACTGACCTGGCACACCTGGGAGAGAGGGTGAGAAGGGGGGCAAAAAAAGAGACCAAACAGATCAATGTGGATCATCTTCAGCAAGGGGGGGGCGCTAGAAAAAAAAGAGCAACCTCCGCTTACGGACTGTATCAATGCCTCTGCTATTCCTAAAACTAATTGGTCATTATTATGTCATAATAAGAAACTTATTAGCCCACAATAATTTATCTGCATAACAAAGCCTACAAAGTTGTCGTTGCTTTCTAGTTGAGATTCACTCACTTAAAATGTCAACACATCCAAAACCTTCAGGTGTCCATGAGAGGGGAACAAAGGAAAGGAGAGGAGAGACGCAACAAAACGGAGGTACGCAAAGTAAAGATGATTTCAGTCAGTCAATGATATTATTTTGCTGTTGCAGAACAACTGACAGCAACGTTAGCCATTAGCATAATGTCAGTAATTAGCCAGCGTGAGTGCGCTGGGAGTTTTGACGTCAGTCCAGGCCTTTTTGTTCTGGTAATTAGTAACAACCTCTGCCTTACCTTCTGCAGACAAAGGCTTAAATAACTAACATATTTTATATATCAGAAAAAAATAGGTGGAATATCATACAGTATAGTCTACATTGCACACGTATCTCTATAGTTTTTCATTTTTTTTTCATTTTTCTTATTTCATTTCATTTTATAGAAATCATGTGTTTATTAGTCTGGTGTCAAATCCTCCTCTTCTATCCTCAGATGCGCTGCCGAGGTTTTCGGTCCGTCCTCTGAAAATCCTCCAGTCATCTCCACCTCAGCAGATCAACCCAGCAGGGATGCAGCAGCAGCATCAAGCGCTGCACCAACAGACATAGCTCACTGGCCACCTCCACTAACAGATTAGGTCATTGCTTAATGCTTTGAGAAACTCTGCTGCACTTCCTGTTACAGGAATATGTCAAAATGTTCTGCTCTGTTTTGTTTTACCTGTTGTGATTTGTGTGCAGGTTGGATGTGGGTTCTCCTGGAGAGCCCCGCCCCCTGTCAGTGACTCTCCATGATTGGTGCACAGATGCCGGCTCTTTAGGTTCATTTGTTTGAGCTCTATTTAAGTGTGTCATGTTTCTGCTCTCTGTGTCAGACTGTTGCTTCAGATGTTCTGTTGTCCTGGGTTCCTAGCTGTAGTCGTGCGGTTTTCGAGTCCTGTGAATTTTGTGAAGTTTTTTTCCACCAAGAGTGGTGTTTTCTGTTATTAAAAGAACTCTGTGTCTTTCCTCAACCTTGTTGTCTAGTCCTGCATTTGGGTCAGCCTGTCAGAAGAGTTAAAATGGACTTGAAATCTACTACGATGCAAGAACGTCTCAGTGGACTTGCCATTGTAAGTGTAAACCATGTGGTCTAAAAACAGTTATCATATGAAGATGTTGTAATTGAGTTTGCAGCAAGAAAAATCTGAAGAAGAAAGGCTGTAGCAGGTTTTGTCAGATTAAGGAGGAAGTGGTGTATGTTTTAAGTAATTCAAGTTAAGGCAGTAGCGAAACATCACCTTGTCTGTGTAAGATCATAAAAAAAAATATAATATTAAATTAAATAAAAAAATGTATCCTATTTTGGTAACTACTTGTTTCTTCAATATCTTATTTTTACAAGTTAATGTCATTTGTTTACATGCTTTATTATATACGGTAAGCTATATACAGTACAGACAAAATGTTTAGACACACCTTCATTCAAAGAGTTTTCTTTATTTTTATGACTATAAAAATTACAGATTCCCACTGAAGGCATCAAAACTATGAACTAACACATGTGGAATTATATACATAACAAAAAAGTGTGTAACAACTGAAAATATGTCATATTGTAGGTTTTTCATAGTAGCCACCTTTTGCTTTGATTACTGCTTTGCACACTCTTGGCATTCTTTTGCTGAGCTTCCAGAGGTAGTCACCTGAAACGGTCTTCCAACGGTCTTGAAGGAGTTCCCAGAATGCTTAGCACTTGTTGGCGGTTTTGCCTTCACTCTGCGGTCCAGCTCACCCCAAACTATCTGGATTGGGTTCAGGTCTGGAGACTGTGAAGGCCTCTCCTTCTTGGTCAAATAGCCCTTACACAGCCTGGAGGTGTGATTGGGGTCATTGTCCTGTTGAAAACTAAATGATGGTCCAACTAAACGCAAACCGGATGGAATAGCATGCCGCTGCAAGATGCTGTGGTAGTCATGCTGGTTCAGTATGCCTTCAATTTGGAATAAATCCCCAACAGTGTCACCAGCAAAGCACCCCCACACCATCACACCTCCTCCTCCATGCTTCATTGTGGGAACCAGGCATGTAGAGTCCATCCGTTCACCTTTTCTGCGTCGCACAAAGACGGTGGTTGGAACCAAACATCTCCAATTTGGACTCATCAGACCAAAGCCCATATTTCCTCTGGTCTAATGTCCATTCATTGTGTTCTTTAGCCCAAACAAGTCTCTTCTGCTTGTTGCCTTTCTTTAGCAGTGGTTTCCTAGCAGATATTCTACCATGAAGGCCTGATTCACACAGTCTCCTTGTAACAGTTGTTGATGTGTCAGCTGCTAGAACTCTGTGTGCCATTGACCTGCTCTCTAATCTGAGCTGCTGTTAACCTGCCATTTCTGAGGCTGCTGACTCGGATGAACTTATCCTCCACAGCAGAGGAGACTCTTGGTCTTCCTTTCCTGGGGCGGTCCGCATGTGAACCAGTTTCTTTGTAGCGCTTGATGGTTTTTGAGACTGCATTTGGGAACACTTTCAAAGTTTTCCCAATTTTTCAGACTGACTGACCTTAATTCCTTCAAGTAATGATGGCCACTTTCTGTACTTAGCTGCTTTTTTCTCGCCATAATACAAATTGCAACAGTCTATTCCATAGGACTATCAGCCGTGTATCCACCTGACTTCTGCACAACACAACTGATGGTCCCAACCCCATTTATAAGGCAAGAAATCGCACTTATTAAACCTGACAGGGCACACCTGTGAAGTGAAAAACATTTCAGGTGACTACCTCTGGAAGCTCATCAAGAGAATGCCAAGAGTGTTAAAAGCAGTAATCAAAGCAAAAGGTGGCTACTATGAAGAATCTAGAATATGGCATATTTTTAGTTGTTTCACACTTTTTTGTTATGTATATAATTCCACATGTGTTAGTTCATAGTTTTGATGCCTTCAGTGTGAATCTACAATTTTCAAATTCATGAAAATAAAGAAAACACTTTGAATGAACTTTTGGTCTGTACTGTATATTGTATTTAAAATTTAAAAAATTGTTCAATTTTTGTATAATTTTCTTTCATTCTTATTTATTATTTTAATCAAAAAATGCCTTGACCATGTTATTAAGTTTCTTTTGAGTATATGTGCACTGTTTACTGGGATGCAAGGGGGCGCCACCAAAAACCTTTCTGGTTTCGACCCACTAGACGTTCATATTCTGTTACCTCATCTCCCATGTGGGGCAGGTATTCAAATCGCATCGGAGGGCAGAACACCTGGTTATACATATCCATGATCTTGTGCTTGTCACTGCGGGAGTCCAGGTTGTCAACTGCATTCTCGATGATGTCCAGGCCTTCGTGGCGGGATGTCTCTAGGTTGTACTCTGCAGACAGATAGGTCCTGAAAGTGCGTGCCAAGCTGGCATGGTAGCCCAGGTCACAGCACTGTGGACAAAAGGCACAAAGAGGAAATACCCTGAATAACACCAGAGGTAGACAAAGGTTTGAATATCAGGCTTATAAACAAAAAAAGGCAGAGAAACGTTGAGGAATGACTGAAATGGAGCTTGGTTTAGGAATTAAGCTAGAGCAAATCGTGTTATTCACAAGAAAAATATAAAATATTTTTATATGCACAAGTCTGAACAACTTTACATCTAATTACCAACCTAAATGACTAAAAACACTGTAACTCCTGCTACATTTTTCTGGTTTGAAAGCAGAGTCCACAGTCACAGGAGTTGGCACAGTAGGAAAGCAGAGATAATTACAGAGCCTTATCAAACAGAAATGCATTAAGTAACCTAATTAGGATGTGGATAGTAGTGAGAAGGTTTATGGAGACCTTAAGGCAGCTGGCTGAATTGTAAATCACTAAGTGAATGCTCTTTAAAGCTATTTGGAAAAGAGGAAATGCTCTCTGTAAGTTGTGCACACGCCCGACTGCAGAACTCAAATTAGCTAAATAGCCTCAAATCCAAAAGTAGTAAATCTGAATCTTTTCTAGGAAGAAAGCCGGTTTATCTGTGAACCAGCATCACACAAGAGGAAGCAGAATTTTTGGCACAAATTTCATTCATTTAGCTTAAGAACATTGTTACATAACTTTCTGTCTCTTGCAGAAGCACAAATCATCTTATGTACTTAATTAGTTATTGAGGATGCCAGCTGCCTCAAAAAGGACCTGAATGGCCTGAAAAATCTTAAATTTACAGATTCATAGTTGACTTGAGACAAAAGCTCCAAATTCACATGGCACAAAAACAAGGCCTCATTATTGCCCCCGATGTGGAGCAATAACAGATTTGAAGTTCACCAAAGTCCACACATAAGTCCATAATTTTCATAAATCCTGTAATTTATTTGAAAATCTACCCAGTAGTCTTCTAATCATGATTTTGCTGTTATTTGCTAAAATCCAAAAACCTGGGTCGTTTTTCTAGGACATAGTTTCTGCTGAGCAACAGGAGTTCTTCTTTATAAATGTCTTCCATCATCAGAAAAACGCCAAAAGAACATGTTAAAAACACCATAAACACCATTTTCTTCAAAGTGGGTCTTTAAAAGCAACTCAATCATTCTCTTTTCCTTTTTCATTTTATCAAGTCACAAAAATTACCATTTGAAACAAAAGGAGTACAATTTTGAAACAAATGGCTGCTTCTCTCTTTCCTAAACTGCTAGATGTCTGGTCTTGGTCTGAACTGGAGGAAATATTTTGAATGTTTTTCATTAATAAATGTTATGATTAAAAGTCATTTTTGATGAAATAGCTTTTATATGTGGATGTAGGTTGTTGTGAGAGAAATAAATCACTGTTTAAGTTCCCAGTGCAAGAAGATTTCTTCATTTGTTTGCTCTGAACCTTTACTGCAGAATTGTTATATTCAACTGTTTATATAGACATGTATTTGGTTTGTACTATGAGAAGAAATGTAAATACTAAAAACAATAGGGTCCTTGCACTACGTGCTCGGGCCCTAATAAAAGGAAAACATGAAATAAACTACAATTCTAATCAAAAATCCCCAGACTATCCTAACTCTGTAAACAACCAACGTCTTGGTGTTTTTTTCATCAGAAGTGTCACTTTGTGGCTCCTGCAGAGCCCACGATGAAAGACACTTGCTGTTGTTCTGTCACGTAAATACAGCTTAAGATGCTTCTGTGAAAAATGCAAACTAATTTAATCTTTACAGTTGTGCAGAACACACTGACAAACAACAACAAATAAAACCTAACACGGCATAGGAAGAAATCCTGACAACTTTAAGAGCCATTCCATAAAACTGGAAATACACAAAGCAGCACATTGATTATAGAATGAGTCTGAAGCGATGGAGCTCCATTCTTCATTTCCTCTTCATGTCTCTCTGCTGGTTGGCTGACAGGTGAGTGAAGGCTGGGAGGTCAAAGCTCAGCATCATCTGCCTTCGCTCTGCTCATCCCTGCATAAACAAAGCCTCTGGCAGATTTCTGTCTTCACCTGACTCTCACTCATCCCTGCTTTGCTTAACAAGCCTTTTTTTTTTTTTTAAACTACTCGATGCAGATTTCTGTTGAAATTGCACAAAGCAATCTAAAATAAAATGTTTTATTCCATGAAGGAAAAATTATTTTGCCTGGAGGAAAAAATCTTAAAAAGAATTACTGGAAATTAATTCTCTTTTGAAATGTAATCCAAAGTAAACTGTCTCTTCACAACAAAACACCAGATTCCTAAATCACAGTCTAGACATGTGACGTAAGGAAACATTAAAGGAAAGCCAGCACAGCCACTGCGTTTGTGTGTTTGTGCCTTGGGTTATATGTTTTACTTGATGAGGCGCAGATGACTGCAAGGACATTCAATGTTTGTCCCAGCAAGGCTCCAGAAAACAACATCAAGAAGGGAAACACAGAAGAAGAGGATGACGACGGTTATATATAGTTTTCAATTAAAACAGATAAACGCTTGAAACTGCTAGGTTTTGCAGATTTTCTTGTCAGCATCAGTCCGTCTCCGGCATGATGGGATTTGTTCTGCAGTCATTATTACCTGAAAAAAAAGGGGGCGACCATATTTCCTTGAGCCAACAGAGCGACTGGAAAACAAACAGCTAATGGGCCAGGAGGGACTGAGGTACCGTAGGAACAGATGGTGAGAAAAGTGACGGCGCCTGAGAGTTGAATCAACATCAGAGATCCCAGCAGAGAGATAGAGGCAAACATGCTCATACTTACATCGATCATATCAGAGACGTCGTGGATGTAATATTTTGCCACCACGGCATTTGTTGCTGCCAGGTTCAACAAATAGTCGTTCCGGGCTTTTGTGCATTTCAGCTTGTTCTCTGAATACTTGGCTTGCCTCTGAGGAGGAGAAATGTGACAAAGCAGATGAAAAAGAAAGAAAACATCAGCGAAAGGAAATTCAAACAGTGGGGGAATATGGGAGGGGGGAAATGGTGACATACCCAAATCATGAGGCAGGCAGAAATGACAGGCAGTTAAATGGGTCACTGGAAAGCTGCCACTATAGTAATATACAGTATATGTAGAATCTCATCTTGGCTTGCGTTTGATACCAGATATGAGCACCACGGCACTTACACAGGAAGTCCTAACCTGCACGGTTGAGATAGCATTCAAGGAAATTGTTGGCATTTTGGGATTCTTCCATTTGATACGATGCTTTTATAACACGTAAAAAAATTGTGATTGTGATTGTGGTGAAATAACCAAAGCTCTTTTTATTACAACCAATGAGTTTTTAATTGTGTAATGTGCAATAAGGATTCCTGAAATTATAAATTACAATCAATAAAGTATTTATTTTCTTTATTTGATCTGCAATGTGTAGCAATAATTACTGATTCAATGTGATAATGTGTTCTAGTAATAATCAATAATTATTGCATAACCGCTACCGCTTTTGTTTACTGAAATCATGAATGAATGTTTTCTGAAGATAATCAATCATTAACAAATTTTGCTACTTAAAAAGAATCTCATCAGATCCGGATTACGGAAACTATGTAAAACTATAAAATGAATGAACTCAGTAGGGGTGGGATTAAATAAGATTGCTTCTTCCCACTGCTTTTCAAACAATAAATCAAACTCTACTTGATTTTAAGTTAATGATCACTATATTTAATTGAGCAAATGAGATGTAAGTGACTTTTTTCTTCTTTTCTGTTTTAATTAATCTATGCATTTCATCATTTTTGTAATGAGTTTGATAAATCTGTGTAGATTCTTTATTGCTTTGACTTCATTGCTTGAATTCAATTAATCAATCGATCAAATCAAATCAAAAAATGATCAAATGCCACACCAATTTTTTTTTTTTTATCAATTCACACGGAAACAGAGCACTTTTGTGCAATCGAGTAAAAACAGAGCAACTATTACCTAGACCAAATAGTTAACTATGAACTATTAAAAATAGGTCATAATTAGTCATGTATAAACGTTTGGTGATGGGAGCTCTAGTATCTTCAGAGCTGTTGAACATTTTTGATCAGATAGGATTCACATCTTCGTTAAGAAAATGAAAGATGACTTTCATCTAAAATTGTTGTTGTTGTTGTAGCAGCTACAACAACCAGCAATGAGACTAGTTCATATCAATGTAACCATTTATGACTTTCAGTTGTTATTGATTTTTTTCAATCACTTTTTCTTTTTCTTGGCAGCCATCTCTCCATTTAATTCTCATTTAAATTTAAAATTTTAGGTTAAAAAAATTGTTTTTTTAAACCTCTTTGAATGTCCTTGTTGCGTTAAGCCAAACCAATAGAGACACTCACAGTTTAGTTTTAAACATTTATTAAAAGAGTTATTGATCACATATCCAGGGCCTTTTGGTGGGAGGAACAGAAACTGTTATTAGCTCGTATGCAGACGATGTAGTGCTATACTTGCAGAATGCTGGGGAGTCTGTGCCCCTCCTGATTGATTTGATTACATCTTTCAGCAAAATTTCAGGGTACATAATAAATTGGACTAAAAGCGAATTAATGACTTTATCTACAACTTATCTGCCAAATTCTCTTCAAAATTTTCCTTTTAAAATATCATATGACCATTTCACCTACCTGGGCCTAACTATTCCCAAAGACCCTAAATCAATATTTACCTTAAATTTCGCAAAATTTTTATCAATATTAAAGCAGAATATTGAGTTTTGGAAGACTCTTCCTTTATCCATTATCGGCAAAATAAACTCTATAAAAATGGTTTCTCTAGCTAGATTCTTGTATCTCTGCCAGAATCTTCCTATTTACCTCACAGCCTCTTTCTTTAAAGAGTTGGACTCAATAATCACTTCGTATATCTGGAATAATAATATGCTCGAATCTCAAAGTCACATTTTTCCTAAAATCCAAGTTGGAAGGAGGTCTTGGCCTACCGGAATTCAAACACTATTACTGGGCTGGCAATATCAGAGCATTGATGTTTTGGCAGCAGGGACCGCCAGACACCATTGGTTCCACCACTCTGCTGTGGGTTAAGATGGGGGCCGGCGGAGTGGGAGATTTCTCATGTTTACAGGCTTTGCTCTTCTCCAAACTGGAGAGGGCGGAATCTCTCCGAGAACTAGGTTTTGTCCTTAAACAATCAGTGCGCATTTTAAATCAAGTTAGAAGCTTTTTTTCTTCGCCGGACCAATATGCCATAATCACTCTTTTTTGCCTCCTTGGGATAATAAATTGTATCACGAATGGAATGAGAGGGGTTTCACTAAACCTGAAGATTTGTACAAAGAAAAACACATTTGCATCATTTAAACAACTTAAACAAAACTTTAACTTTACCAATTCACACTTCTATAGGTACTTACAAATTAGACATTACTTGCAGTCCAAAATTAAACAATTTCAAGATCTTCCAGCTGAACATGATCTTTATGACATTTTCAAAAGTCCCCCTGGCTCCAGACATTTGGTTTCTAGAATAGTGCATTTATTTGATGACAGCACCAGGGTGAAATCGACAAAAATGAAGATGCTTGGAGTGAGGAGTTGGGCATAGAAATATCAGAATCCATGTGGTAAAAGTGTTTATCCAAGATTCACTCTCGCTCTGTTAACAGCAGACACCAAATCATTCAATTTAAAATCATCCATTGGCTCCACTATTCCAAAGTACTATTGCACAACATATATCCCTTAATTACTTAATTGGCTCATGCTTTTTAGTCTTGTCCCTTCATTGGCTGGCTTTTGGAACAGAATATTTGATTGGTATTCCAAAGCCCCTGGTTGCTTTATTCCACTCGATGCAGAGCTTGCCATTTTTGGCTGCATACATACCAGAACTATTCCGACTGTAATGCAGCAGTCACTAGAACTTGGGTTGATGACTGCAAAAAGACAAATTTTGCCAGAGTGGAAGTCTACGGCTTCTCCCTACTTTACAGTGTGGCTCGCTGACATGCTATCTCTCATCCACATGGAAAAAATTCACCATGTCAGGACCGCCTCAGTTAATGTTCACAATAAACTCTGGACACCATTTCTAAATCACTTTCAGAAAGTTACAATCATTTAGCTCTGTATTGAGACTGCATTTTTCTTTCTTCTCTTTATGCCCTATTTGGACGACCTGTAAATATTATTGAATAGAGTGTAACTGGCAATTATTTATTTACTTGTATTAATTCATTCTGTTTCGTAAAGGTCTAAATGGCACCTGAACTGTTTGTTTTGCTTGTCTGTAATTTGGTCTTTTTGAAAACGAAAATAAAAAAAAATAAAAAGAGTTATTGATCCCAGAAGTCATAATCTGTGAATGTCTTGCTAACTTTTGTCGTATTCTACTGCGCTTCACGGCAATAAAACGTTTTAATTTCTTCATGACATCCACACTTCCATTTAGTAGAGTATTTATGTGAAATAATAAGCTTGGAAATACAGTATATAATGCTGATCAAAATAATTGTAGCATAAATAATCGACCCCAGATCGGGATACGACACTCAATTCCGATCAGGTCTGAAACTACGTAACTAGGCCAGATTTTGTGATAATGAGATCAGATTGGGACAGCCCTACTTCTATTAGCTTGTTGCTACTTATGAACTCATGAAAACTTTGAATTTATTCCCCAAAAATAAAATGCGTCAAAATAAAACCATCAGCTTTTCTTACAGACAAAAAAAACATAAAGGACTTCTTTCAGTTTCTTACCAGCTTCATCCTTGCATATAACCAGTAGTTTTGAGCAAAACATTTTAAAACTCTCAAAAACAAAATAGAGAATATTATTTAAAGTTTAAATCAGTTTGTTCGTCTGTGTCTAAGACAAACCGTCCACATCACTTCCCAGTATTGGAATTTAAGTTCAATCCTAATTTATCGAGTCACTCACCAGCAGACTTTAAAAAGAAGCCAAATTTACAATTTAATTAAGAATTGACACAAAAAATAATCACAATTTTTCAACCTGTTTGCAGACAGACTAATTAAGACAAAAGCCTGGAAATCCCAGCGCAGGAAGAGCTTCATATGAATCACGCTGCTTTATAAATAGTGTGCGGCTGCAAATGCAGACGCCGTGACTGAAGTTAACAGCCTGAGGAGGGAAAAACACTCCCTGGCAAAATTTTGATTTCCTGCACCTTGGAGATAATGGGAGCCTCTTAATTTGCATGAAAACATTCCAGAGTAAGCTTCGGAATAAGAAATGCATGGTAGCACCAGAAGTACACAATGCTCAGGAGACCAAGAGCCTGCCTGACACTTCTGGCAGGGAAACGAAAAATCTGCATAAGACAGAGACGGAGTCAGGTTTTTACTTTGAGTGCATCTGGCTGTTGGGCTGCAGAGACAAATCCACTGCTATTAGTCCACACGTTTCCCTTTTTTTATTTCCTTATTGACTCAGAGACCCATAAATATTAGCCCTTGACGGGAAGATTATTTATTCTGACCTAAATACCAAACCGAAACCTCAACATTCACGTTGGTTGCATCAGTTTTATGTGAAAGTAAAACATGGAGTGCTCGCATTCCTCACCTTCTCTTTCATCTTCTCTATCTTCCTAGCGGTGCTCCGTCTCGGTTGGCGGTCTTCGTGGCGGAGGAGATTGACGTTGAGATCTCCAGATTTGCTGAACTGCTTCTCCTCCTGCTTTTCAGCGTCTTTCAGCTTGCTCTCGGCGCTGATGCTCTCAGTGTGATACATGTGGTACGTTTTCATCACCTGGAAGACAACAGGAATGCCAGATTAGTCACTTTGTCATCATTGCATTTGACAAAGCAGCTTCATGTGCTGAAACTCTGAAAGACTGGCAGATGCTGCAGAACAATGTGAAATACGATCAATCCAAGCAGCCCACTGTTTCACTCCCCAGAGGTCATTAAATTTGTTCAGTTTGCTTCAATTGTCTCAGTTTGGTTCAATATGGGGATGACTTCAGACTTGACAACCAGCTGGAAGACCATCACTATTCCCTTCCACAGTCTGGGTTACCCACAAAAGCTCCTAGCTAAGGAGGCTGGCTGTTCACAGAGCACTGTGTCCGAGCAGATCGACGGAAAGTGGAATGGAAGGAGAAAATGTGGCAGGAGAAGATGCAGCAGCAAAAGAGACGACCGTGGGCTTCATCGAATGATCAAAAGTACAAGATTCAAGAACCTACAGACCTCCAGAAAGAGTGAAATGAGGAGGAGGAACCGCTTTAAAAACAGCAACATTCAGACGCATTCAGGTGACGGGTACAACTGTCACGTTCCTTAGGTCCAGACATTTCTGAGCCTGGACCAATTGAGGACAGGTCTCAACTGGGCCAATGAGAAGAAGGACTGGACTGTTGGCCACTGGTCCAAGGTCCTGTTTTCTGAAGAAGGATAAGTGTGTCTTTCATTAAGGAATCAAGTTCCAAGGGTTTGCAGGAAGACTGGTGAAGTGCAGAACCCGAGCTGCTAGAGGTCCAGAGTGAAATCTCTCCAGTCAGTCAGGATTTGAGCTGCAATGTTCAGCACTGGTGTTGGTGAACTCTGCTTCCTTCAGTCCAGCATCACTGTAACAGTCTAGCAGAATGTTCTAGAGGACCTTATGATTCCTTCTGCTGAGGTATTGGATGGTGATGCAGATTTCATCTTCCAGCAGAACCTGGCCCCTCCCTCGTCTTTTTGCAAACACGAGAAGTAAATAGTTATTTCTCCACAGTTCTCTATTTTTCTGAAATCCAGTTTTTGTTGGTTTTTATGAGCTGGAACCTCGTTATATGTAAAAATAAATAAATGCTTGAAAACATTAAACAGTGGGCCCTGAATCTATATTCTATGAACATTATTTTTTTTAATGGAATGAATACACTGAATGATTCACACTGAGATGAATTGCCTTTTAAACTCCAGTTTTATCCCAGAAGGCCCCACAGAACTAAACAAAAAGTGAAAGTGAAGGTGCAAAACTGAGATCATTAACAGTTAATCTGCAGACTGATCTGCAAAACTGAAGCAAGTCCTCATCTGAGGTATATTTTCCCAGAAAAATGATTGGTTCCACATTGAGCATTTCAATGGTGTTTAAAAGGCAATTCATTATTTATATGCATGCTTTCTTGTTGTGAACCTCTGTTGCTACATTCTCTGCTGCACCCTCTTCAGTTTTATCATCTCCTGGGTACTCAAACACCAACACCCCCTCGTTCAACAAGCTGATGGCAGGACTGAAGTGACAGAAAACTCCTGTTGCAAAAGACAGAAGTTCCCCTTAACCCGTCACAGATGCTCGCTGAAAAGCTCTCCTCTCAGAGGCTAATCCTAAGCTTGTAAACGAAAGACCAGATGTTTGAGCAGCACCTTCAAACACCCGGAGACGATTCTCCATGAACACCTCAGGAAGTGTGACAGGCAGCATAAACAGCCATTTATTTGTTTCCTGTGATCAAACAAGTGTGACTCTCGTGATGCTGTGCTTAAGCAGCAGGGCTCCTTTTATCTGCAAGCTGCACATGGAAACCTGCTGCTGGGTCAGTCACATATGTAATTTTCTGCAAAGCTCCAGCCACGTGACGGTAATATTTAACAGCAACGTCACCCGCAGAAGTTCATTCCTGCGCTGGTAGGAATCTTTACAGATCCTGCAGAGACACTAAAACTGAAAATAAATACCACCTTAAAAGCAATGTTGCCCATGTAGTTCACTGTTTCAGAGTTCAGGATGGTGCAAATATCATTTACAAAACAGGAAGGGGAAGAGCAGTGGCACAATTATGATCCCACGGGTACATAAACCTCATTAATAAACTGAATAATACAATATGAAGGATTATAGTCTGTCGATGACATAGAATTATATAAAGCAGACATCAGCAGGTGTGCAACAAAATAAATGTATGTTTAGTTCTAATTAAGATCGAAAAAACGCTTTCAAGATGCTGTTTTGTTAAAAAAAATAAAAATAAAAGTATGCTATCCCACAAATGGTTAAGCTTCAATTATAAAAATTGTCTTCTCTAGAATGGCTTTTTTTATCAGTATATAACAGCATACTGCTGCTTTATTTGTACAGTCCATCTAAACAGATGCAAATCAACGAGCTTTGCAGAAATGCAAAACCTTTGATACCATACAAGGTAAAGTATTTCAAAGGATCCCGAAATTTTGTATTTTTTTCTTTTGGTAAGGAAAACAAACGCACACAATCCAAAAATACAATTTTCCACAGAAATGTCTCCATCAACTATAGGTATGTAAAACTAGACTCTACAGTCATTGCATTGTCCAAAAAAAGCAGGAAAAAAAAGTCCTGACAGGCGTTTGACCACCAGGTACCAGGAAATAAGACAATGCTCCTTTTGTGGCAAGTTTCTGGTAAAGTTAATGTATTTAAACCTAACGCCATAGTCGCATCTGCCTTTACGGGTGGATACGGGGTGTCTGCAGTGAAACAGACCACCCGGTGAGCCTGTGGAGCAAAATTACACACCCTCATTTCTTTCTATAGACATGCTGTGAGCCCTTAAGCATCACGAAAGGGTAAGTAAGGGTGAGGTATGTGAGATGCAAGACGGTTATACAGGTTTTTCCTTTTTTTTCAACCATCTTGAAACCTGAGCACCGCACATCTCTTGCATGCAGCCTGACCATTAAAAAGTAAAGAAAATTAGACAATCAGAGTGTAGTTTGTGTGGTCATCCTACGGGAACTTCCATATCACCCCATGCGAACCGCATTGCACGGTTAGTATGGAGCTAATGCTTGGCCCTCAGTAACGACTAGAGTGTAGCATAAAGCCACATGATCACATGTACATCATAGGTGCGCTTAACTTCCATTATCTTTTAAATACTTCAGAATACACCTACCACACGCACAATGAAATGGCGTTTCATGGCTGCCATTAATTGAACGAGCGCAAAGATAACTGAGCGAGTGTATTCAGGAACTGAGTGAGCGAACCTACAACTGCGCAAGTGCAATGCTAACCGAGCGACCCAGCATTTTACAACTGCACGGTTGCAACTGCACGGCGCTCCAGCACGCTCGCTGGGTTTGCGAGCAGTGTTCAGGGGGTGTATTTCTCACTTAGAGGCGGTAACTTTTCTGGTTGCTCTGATAGGCCGAATTTCGCATGTCAAAGGCGGCGAGGCAGCAGTGCGGGAATTTCATCTTTTAGAGGCTTTAATAGAAAAAAAACTGTGGATGTAACATGGATTAAAACTTTGACGAACAGCCAAGAACAATGGAAGAAAATGCAGCGGGTTTATTCGTGCTGTAAGTTTTTGTCATGTGAAAATCACTTTAGTAGATAAATATACATGTGCACTTTAGTTTGCCCAAGACAGAGCTACTACACAACTCATAGTGCAGGAAGTGCATGTGGTTAACAAATGCTAACAATGAAGCAGCATCTCACTGTTGTTGATCTATGTTCCTTCATTGCATTACCTTTACCTCATTTCCAGACCTGGGATGATGATCGGAGGGGGACCGGATTCAAAAGTTAAGTAAGAAACCCATGTAACTATCGAACAAAAAGATGTAACTGTATGTACAAACATACAAAAATTAAAAAAGGATGATAAATGAAACAAAATTTCAAACCAATAATCAAAACTTGAGCAGTAAAACAAAGATTAATTTTATACTTCATGGGTGAGATGCTGCTCCATTGTTAGCATTTGTTAACCACATGCTAATACATACATGAGAAAAACTTACTGCACTTTCTTACCTTGTTCTTGGCCGTTCCTAAATGTTTTAATCCATGTTACATCCACAGTTTTTTTCTCTATTAAAGCTCTTAAAAAACTAAACTCCCGCCCTGCTGACTCGATAATTTTGACATGCAAATTTTGGCCAATCAGATCAACTAGAAAGGTTACCGCCCCCAAGTGACAAACACACCCCCTGAACACCACGCGCAAACCCAGCAAGCGCGAAAGACCGAAGCAGGCACGCAGGAGCAAGGATTGCAACCGTGCAGTTGTAAAATGCGGGGTCACTTAGTTAGCATTGCGCTTGCCCAGTTGTAGGTTCGCTCACTCAGTTCCTGAATACAATCCCTCAGTTATATTTGCATTTGTTCAATTAATGGCAGCCATGAAACGCCATACAATGATTGTACGTTCCAATTTTTATGACTGCCCTTGAGGTTGCTGCACAAGTCTCAACGGAACTGCAAAACACACCTGTGCTCCTCTTAAGATGTAGCCCCTCCTCTCTACGACCATCCATAGGCCCGGAAGACCCAAAAACTTGCAGCATATGTATTCCGCAAACATAACACAAAGGATAGAGCAATAAATAAAGGTGCAATAGTGCACACTGTGGATGGAGAAGGTGCAGGTGGTGGACTGGTGACTGTACATATAAGTGAAAAGTTTAAGTTGGGAGGAGTTACAAGGTGTTCATGAGTCTGACTGGAGAGGGAAAGAAACTGTTCCTATGTCTCAAGGTTCTGGTCCTGATGGACCTTAGCCTCCTGCGTGAAGGGAGTAGTTCAAGTAATCCATGTCCAGGGTGAGAAGGGTCGGCTGCTATCCGACCAGCATGCCCCCGGGTTCTGGAGACGTAAAGATCCTGGACAGATGGAAGGCTGCAGCCGATCAACTTCTCAACTGAGCGCACAATACGCTGCTGTCTGTTAATGTCCGTGGTTGTAGCTCCAGTGTAACACACGGTGATGGAGGAGGTGAGGATGGGTTCTATGATGGCCGTGTAGAACTGCACCATCATCTAGGCCGGCAGCCGGGCCCTCTTCAACTCCACACAGGAAGTACATCCTCTGCTGGGCCTTTTTGAGAAGGGAGCTGATGGACGGCTCCCACTTGAGATCTTGAGTAATGGTGGTGCAGAGGAAACGGACAGAGTCCACTGTGGTGATGGGAGAGTCTATCAGGGTGAGAGGCGGTGAGGAGGCTGGACTTTCCTGAAGTCCATCTCCACTGTCTTCTGGGTGTTCAGCTCCACGACACCGGCCGGTCCACCTCCCTCCTGTAGGCAGACTCATCATCGTTAGAGATGACCCCGATGAGGGTGGTGTCGTCCGCAAACTTGATCAATTTGACAGAGTGATGGCATAAATGATGCATTTTAGGTAAGAATGAAAAGTAGCAGTAAAAACTTTTCCCCTTTGCACAGAGGATCAGAGTAAGAGCCGCTGCAAACAAAAGAAAATGTAGCCATATGTGAGTCTGAAGAGCAGAGATCAGAAAGATGAGATAAAATGAATATTTGTTGATCCCCAGAGGGATATTAAGGCCGTGCAGCAGGAAATTAACACAAGCAAAAGCCAAGAAAACAGGATTTCACTCAATCAGATTGTTGAAAATAGTGTGAGGAAGTGACTGACATGCTGCACATCACTGACAAAAGATTTTTTTAATTTGCTCTACAGAATCACACCTCAAACAATATCTGAACAATATCTGAACTACAGCTGCGATTCAGAGCTACGCCTATGAAAATGTTCTTTTTCTAAAATCCAATCCCCTCAAGGTCACACAATCAAATTAGTCACCTTAGCACAGTTTAACTACTGCTTTTGATTGAGTTGGGTTTTATCAAAATAATGCGTTTTACCTTCAGCTGGGATTTTACACAAACTAATTTAAAAGAAACAACGCTCCCAAATGCATAATCCAGTCATTTAACACAGGTGTGGCACAGTATTAAGAATATTTTCTGTTTTTTAAAGGTAATTTGCTTTGAAATGACAGAGCTAATTTTCATGTTCATTCAGCATTTCTCCTTCCACCTTTGAGCCCTAAAAACTCCCACAATCTGCATCACATTTAATGGAATTGGGCTTATCTTGAACATTTAAGTCCAGAGCCAGACAGCTGGCTCAGGGTTCAACTGGAGCACGGGAACAGGGACCTTCTGAGTTTTATGACAAGACCAGAAATAGTGAAAAGGAACCAAACTAGTTTCAAGATTTAACCTGAAACCCAGAGTGGAAGTAGACGGAGGGAATAACTCTCTGCAATGAGTGCAAAAGTGCTCAAACCTATAAGGTATTAGCACATACCAGAACTTACAAATGATTTTCCTAAACTATAAAAGTTTCTGTATTTTCTAAATGCATAGACAGCTGAATTATGGGAGGAAGCCAGCACAGACATAAGATGTTCTGACTGAGGCAGAAATGAAGCAGTGTGAGACAGTTCTGAGCTCTCCTCCGGCTCACCCAAAGGGACAGGAGATTCATAAAGTGGCTTAGAGCTTTTCTAGATTTGGCACTAAGGGCTGATTTAAGCTTATGTAAGAGTTTCCGAACAGTAAAGGTCTTGTGCTGTCTGTTATTGACATTTAGAAAATACATCATTGTTGTTTTCATAGACTTATTAGACCCTTTTACATTAAAGGGCCTATCATGCTATTCTTAAGCCTTTCAGTATAATTTATATCCATATATATTATAACATATAACCCACACTAAAGAACCATTTTTAATGAAATATTTGTTATTTCTGTGGGCTCATTTTCCAACCCAGAAGTAAGACAACTTGATCTCTGAGGCTCCGCCTTTCTCTCCATGTGGGTGCCGCCCATTTCCTACAGCACCCTGGAGGAACAAAGCAAGCAGAGCCTTGAAATGTGAATGCAGGAGAGCGGAGAGGAAGTGGAGATAAACGCAATTAACTGTACATCGCAACATTTCTAAAGAACAGCAAATGATGTACAGTCATGCAATAAAAAAGCTACAACCCTCCACTTCTCAAACTTAACTATACAAAACAAAAATGACCCTAAAGTTCTCTTTAAAACAATAGACACTCTAACTAAAAGAGACTCTCAGAGGTCCTCCATAGCAGCCTACATGTGAGAGTTTTACAGACTACTTCAAGACTAAAATCAATGCCATTAGATCTAGTATCTTAACTCAAAAAGGTGTTGGTTTGAATGAATCTATAGCATTGCATTTATCAGAGGAAACACTAGAAAGTTTTGTCCTGGTTGATGCTGTGGCACTTGGTCAAGTTTTCTCCTAGTTAAAGCCAATCATCTGCCCTTTAGACCCAATCCCCAGATCACTGTTAAAAACATTTTAAGACTTCTATGAGTTTGAGCTATTAAATATTGTAAATGACTCTCTTCAGACAGGTTTCAGAAGCCTTTAAAACAGCAGTGGTGAGGTCTCTTTGGACCAAGAGTAATTTAGATCCATACAAATATAACAATTATCATCCAGTATCCGACTTACCATTTTTACGTAAAATGATTGAAAAAACAGGTTTGTGCAGGTTCCAAACTAAACATTCGTTTGTCTTGTCATTTTGTTTTTTAATCTGATTATATTTTTATACTTTGAGAGACCTATGTAATAAAAGTGCTATATAAATAAAGCTTGATTTGGCCTCAGCCCCTTGTCTGCGTTTCGCCCGTGAAAACAACATCTGACCGTGTGCAAAGATGGACGTGCACATTGTGTATATAAAATGAAAGCGTATAGCCGATCACCACTAGTTCCACACAGAAAGTGGGCGTGTGTTAACCTGGGGGCGGTGTTGACAGTGCGGGCTCTTCCTGGAAGGGGCAGTTCCCCACTTATCTACATAACAATGTAAGGATTGGGAGGGGCTGGTGTACAGAGAGCAGGTTTTTAAAGGAAAAATCAAAATACCACTTTTGGCTTGTGGTTATTTTATAACGATGAATTGACATTATAATTCACTTAAAAGCTCAAAAAGTTGATATTGCATGATATATAGCCCTTTTAAAACATTTGGCCGTTTGACACTCAGGAAATGCAAGCTTAAAGAGTAGCAAAATCTATTGAATAGATACTATTTACTGTTTGCTCTAAAATAAAAAAATAAAAAAACAGAAACCGCAACAAAAATGGAGCTGGACGGTGTGGCCCAAGAGTTTATAGTTGTGGAAATGTAATGGTTTTTGTTTTCCATGTAGAAGCTGTCATGCAAACGCTCGACGACATGACAAAGTTATGTGAATCTCTGACAGCAGGTATTTTGTAGTCCTGTTCTGGATCAGAGGTGAACTTCCACATGTGGAAGTGATCTGCAGAAATGGTTCCACATGTCCCTGTTTCATTTTGTCACAAGAACAGGCAGACAGCTGGTTACAAATGCAGCAGGTTTATTAGCTCAGCTATAAGTCCACGGAGCTAAATCAGGGTCAGCCAGGCAGGAGTCGTTAACAGGCACAAGATCATCAGAGGAGAGACGGAGTAGTCAGAATTCAGGCGAGAGTCGGGGCAGGCAAACAGATTCAGGGTTAGTAGACAGAAGATCAGGTCCAGATATAACGCTCGGTAATGAAGGCAGAGTCGCACAAACAATACTTCGCACTGCTGTGGTTGATTGAATGAATGTGCAGCATCCAGGAAGTGTGCACTGGGGACGTTGGGAGCTGTAGTGCAGTAAGAACTCAGGAGACAGTTCCCGCCGGTGACCAGAGGGGGAGACAGAGCTCTAACATCTGACACATTTCTATTCCACTGAAACAGGTGAAAGGTTTGAGTAAAGAATATTCTGAGGAACATGGTGTTTATTGTATAATTACCATCCTCAACCTTATTTATAAAGCCCTTAAACTTTTCAAACAATTGAACAAAGCGCTTAAACTCATTTATTCCTCAATGAGTTCAATAGTTTTTGAACATTTTTACCTATCAGTGTAATGACCAACTCAGAAAGAAAAAAGAAGTTGACATCACTTTTTGGCATAAAAGAAGCTAACACTTGCAATCAAAAATTGTATTTTAATCGTCTTACTATATAAGGGCTGTTGGAAGCTATAAGGACAGAGAGATAAGAATGTTAAAAAAAAGGAACATCAAGAAGAAAAAGAAGAACTGAGGAACTTAGAGCAAAGAAAGAGGACATTAGATAAGCTAAGTGAGAGGTTTTTAGAGACCCACCCGCAGAAAATGCAGTGTATTACTCACAGTGTAGAGTTCATTTGTCACCTTCACCAGCTCCTCGTGCATCTGGATCCCAATGTCCTTACTCTGAAAAGCAGCAAGAAAAAAAAACAGTGAGCTACTAAAACAAAGCCCCATCATGTTGGAGCAAACTCAAGCCGATTCTGTTGATGTGAGAAGACAGGGAAAAATCTCTGTAAGTCCAGCATAGACGAGCACAGGAAGAGTTACAGGAGATGAATCTGATTCTGCTTCCACAGCCTCTCATCTGTCACTGCTAACAGAACCGCTTCTGCTGGAGATGCTGCAAAGTCACATGTCAAACCTTTGCTGTAGAAATTTCAATACTTTCTGATGACCAGCTGTTTGCTGCATCACTACAATCTTTCACAGTCAGTGCAACTGCAACAAAAACGCACCACAGTTGTTCACAACAGTGCTATCCACATCAACACATAAGTCATCTTAAAACCACAGATAAGAAATACCATATGAAAATGTAAGAACTTGTAAAAAATATGCATAAAAATATGTCACGAAGCTAATAGAAGTTAAAAAGCCAGAGAAGAACAAATAAGTTTTTAGATTTATAAGATCTTAAATCATTTTTCTCCTGTCAAGAGCAAAAAACAACAACATTTTTTTGCAGACACTCTGAAAACAATATGTATTCACGGGGCCATTCAATGAATGTGATTTATGTAATTGAAACCCATGCATGTTGGAAACATGTCATTTTTGCCACATTTTAATGTTCATAGATAAAATATGTGTGCAAATGTGTGCGTGACATGTGAAAAAGCTGCTGTAGTCCTGCCTTCCCCCTGGCTTCTCATGCATCAGCTTTTATTGAAAGCCGTCAGCATGAAAGAAAGTGAAGAAATAACTGATTAAAAAGTAGCCATGAGTGTGAGGAGAGAAGCAGGACAGGTCCTTTTAGTAGATCAAAGTGTGAAAATACAGAGAGTTAAAAGTGTTGGTGTAAAGCTTTAACACAGAAGATATAGCTTCCATCTTGACAACATAGAATAGAATAGAATAGAATAGAATAGAATAGAATAGAATAGAATAGAATAGAATAGAATAGATCTCACAACAGGGAAATTCATTGGTTACAACATCATTGTGCGTTTGGCTCAGATCGGGTCTATATATGATGGAATATATAGACCTATATAATGGATATAAGATCAGAAACTCGTGAGTTTACTTTGTCCGTTATTTTCCTCCAAGCAGAAACTCTTTCTTTTGTTGATGCCGCCGTATTACTTTTTTGATGGACGTATAATCTATAATCATACGCCGTCATTAAAATCTTCAACTCCTTCTCACTGAAGTATAGCGCTCTCTTTTTTTCTCCATGTGTTTCCAATCGGCGATCCATTGAGAATGTCTTTATGTACTTGCCGTGCACGTGCATTAACCCAGGGTTACCAAGTCGGGCGTAATTACGCCAACTCATATCTGGTCTTTGGGAACCGACATACCCAGAGTAAGCAAGTTCAGGCGGATTTCAGGCAGAGTTCAGGGTAGTTTAAACATGCTTTCTGGAATACCCCTAGCACCTCTTCACAAATTAAAGAGGGGTATTCCTTCCTTTTTTTTTACCTTCACCATATAAACTCCAAACAAGCCCTACCAACAGCTAAACCTTTCATCTCGAATCTCCTGATCTCTCTTATTGTCTAAAAACATTTATAACCCACATAATTGTGACCTACTCATAAACCTGCATACAGTTCTGCTTCAAATTATTATTGTTGTTGATGATGATGTTGTTTTCATCATTATTATTATTCTTTATAAAAAGGAAAACCATTTTGTGTAAAGACTGGGGATTGGTCGCAGTGTAAGTACCTGCACTGAATCCTCCTGGAACACGTATTGGTCTAAATGTGATAACTGGGATGCATCCTCAGAGGGCATGAGCAGCTGGTGAGCAGCATCTGTATGCTTCAAAGCTCCATGGTGACAGACTGCAGCCTGCACTGCAGAGGCTAATCGTGAGCTGGGTGGATGCTTCCAGCAAGCCAATGATGGTGATGCAACACACTGTAAGAGCTGTATCAGATCTTATTATAAAAAAAAATTATTTGATCATTAACGTGATGTTTTCTGCTTGTGGGTCTATCCAAGAGCTTCACAGTAGTTGTAAATGGAGACACTACAAGTCCTCGAAACTTGGGGATGTGAGCAATGTGGACTATGCTTGTGTGTTGTGTGTCTAATTGAACGGGAGAGAAAAAATGACCCACTCCGGTCATCTTAAGATCTATTTCAAAAGATTTAGCCAGAATAAAAAATATATGTTTTGTTTTCTAGGACAACAAATGAGAGCAAAGGGAGTTTATTAGAAATTTGCCTTTTAGTTGTGGGTGGAAATGTTGGTGCAAAGCAACCCCGCCGCCCTTTCCCGTCAACTGAGCTATCTGTTTACGTGCTCACCTGCTAGCTTACAGCCCCTCACACACCCCAGCCTAACATTAGCAGCGAAACAAAAATAGAGAGCAATATCCGAGCTATCCAGCCATTCAGTTTAGATCCAGACTCCAGCTTAGACGAGGAAAACGAAGACGTTCATGGATGCATTTGTCTGCAATGGATGCATCTCAATTTGAAATTATGCAAATGCCTGCCTGTTCTAGCTTAAAACTACAAGCTTTTTCCAGAGGCACTTTTTTTGTCTGCTCCTCAGTCACAACGGTTTAAATAAAGACATATTCAGAAAAGCAATTTTAATCGTAATATCTTTTATATATGTACTTCATGCTGAGAAAGCACCATTTTCATCAGAGTGAGTCTTTAATTTTTATGTTTTCACTAACAGCTCTTGTAGCCGACACCTCATTTGGCTTTAAACTACAAACAAATAAAAGAATACATCATTAAAAAATATTTTTAATGATCAGAGCTGCATGTAAAAATATAAATCTTAAATTAAAGTGACAAAGCCAAGAGTATCTTAGCCAAGAATAGAGAAAATTGTCTTAATACAAATACACTGCTGTTTATTCAGCACTGAAGGCTTTATCACAGCACTGAAACTGTTTTTAAGACATGTACTTTTAGTATTCAACATTACTGTCACCAATTGTTTTTCTGATATTATTCATCTCCCCTGTAATACTCCTGTGGAACCATGGAGACCAGCTCCCATCCTTACAGAAATGAATATGTTAAGAGGCAGGCTTTCTCTGCAGGTTCTCCAGCGTCCCCTAACGCAACCAAAGCACCTCGTTTGTTTCTATGAGGCCTTCCCCTGCTTGTGCTATAGCCTGCCTCCTGACTGGGGATGTCTGCTGGGATGTGCTCAGCCTCCACCTACCCAGAACAGTGAATGAAACAGCTGAAGAAATACATAATTCATGTTATACATGTCCTTTTGTCCTCTATATTTTTCTGCAGTCGGTCAAATTGCATTCTTTGTGTCAGATCATTTCTAATTTTCTCCACAGCCCCATGTTTAAATGAACTATTTATTGAATTGCAATATGTGCAGCATTGAGAGCGAGCAGGGCTGTCCTTTATTATTTCAAAAATGAACACACAACAGCCTGCAGGCACCTGGCTCCGAGATGAAAGAGGACGTCTGCTTTCTCGGCTCTGGCATCCACACAGACGCAAGCGAGCACACGTTCACAGAGAACCTGAGTGGATGTGGTAAAAGGAGCGCCGCTCACCAACAGGAAAGCCTGCAAGGTGGAAACAGGGTTCTGTGTTTGGATAAGACTCCAGCAATCCCTGCTATGTGCTGACAGTGAGCCAAATGTTGCTGGCGGTGGATGTAGGGCAGGGTGCGATGGGGGCAGTTCTGAGCTCCATCTCTCAAAAGCTGCTTTTAATTTTTCGCAGAGCGTGTAACATTCGGACAGCATTCATGTGGAGTCCATGTGACCAACCAGGTGTAAATTAAACACATAGCAGGTTGGGATAAAGAAAGTGTCTAGAACATGACAGGCAGATTTGTCAAGTTCACAAACACAGCACAAACTCTACAAACACAGTTTTTAAACTTAATGGAACAATGCCTGCAATCACTAACTTTTATATTACATGCGCCTTAAGGATGGATGGAAATTGTTTTTATTTACTCAAGAGAGTCTAGACAAAGACTTCCTTGCAAAGGAAAGAAAAAAAATAAAGGTAAGCTCCTGAATTTGATGTGGATGTTTAATATCTGTGCATATTGTGCATAAAATGTTGAATATCGTGCTCTGTCGATTATGAAAGAATAAAAATGTACTAGACCCCAACCAAATACAATGTTAAAGAATATAAAAACATCCGCATCAGATGAAAAATACAAAACTTAGTTCCTGGTTTTGTAAACTCAACATTAAAATGAAGTACTTTCTCTGGAAAGAGTTCAAACTTTTCCCTTTTTCCCAAACTTAAACCTTACAGGTAACAATATCAAAAAACTGACCCTGAGTATTGTACTTTTTCCTAGCTGGCAAATTCATGGTAAAGGAAAAATGACAAAGAAAACTTCCTTTAAAGACACACTTTGATGAAAATTGTGCTTTTGGTGTTTCTGTTTTTGTGGCATTTTTCTCATAGTGGAGGACACATACAAAAAAATACTGCTGAAATTTATGTTTCTGACTATTTTTTCATTCAAATCGTGGTAAATCGGGGGGAACAAAAAAAGCTTGCAGCTTGCAGATGCTACAATCAGCGAGACACAAGCTCCCTGCGCCGCTACTTGCAGATAAACAGTCTTCGTTTTTCTTGTCCGAGCTGGGATCTGGATCTAAACTGTTCGGCTGGACAGCTCCAGTATCAATCACCATTTTTGTTGCATCACTAATGTTAGGTCGGGGGTCTGAGGGGCTGTAAGCTTGCAGGAGAGGACAAAGACAGATGGATGATGGGAAGTGGGGGCGTGCTTACTCCGCGCCAATTCAAAGTTGAATTTCATGTCCTAGAAAAAACATTTTTGTTTTTTTTATTATGGCTAAAAATGGAGAACACTTTGAAAAAAAGATTGAAAAGATGATTGGAGCGGAACTTTTTTGTATTTGCATCACTAAAACTTTGGCAGAATTAAGTCATGATTGACCCTACACTTAGAAAAGAAAGCCTGGGCATTAAAAAAATAATCTGATGGAGATTATTATTACCACCTAGAATAGATTTGTCTGAAATACAGTCCATATTTCATTCTGGCCTCTGAGCAAGAAAAAGACCTAGAGTTGAGCTGCTCATGTGTTCTTATGCACAGAATCTAGAAAAGAGGGTTATGTTTTGCCGTTTTCAAACAGTAAAAGTCAAAAGGAAAGCTCCACCTTATGCTTGTTGACCACTGAAACACAGTGTCACTAGAGCAAATGTTGAGCTGCTACTTTTAAATGACACCAACTAATTCCAAAGAGATTGACAGAGACCAAAACGGGTCAAAGGTAATGTCAGAAGTGACTTCATATCTCACAGACCTTCTTAAACAGGCGAATG
This sequence comes from Oryzias sinensis, assembly GCA_037389245.1. NCBI lineage: Eukaryota > Metazoa > Chordata > Actinopteri > Beloniformes > Adrianichthyidae > Oryzias > Oryzias sinensis. The sequence continues at coordinate 3,167,931 of CM074493.1, read as the reverse complement.
ACGTCCTCGCCGATCTGAGCCAAACGCACAATGACGTTGTTGGTGTAGATGTCGCTGAGGGTGGCATGGTCTCTGCTCTCACGCCTCGTCTGATTCAGCAGCAGGTACCAGCAGTTAACTGAGGACAGCAGATGCTGGTCTTTCCTGCAAAAAGAAGAGGGAACACGGGACTGTTAGAATCTCACTCGTAACAAAATGTAGTCTGTCAAGGGTGCTTCAACACAATCTAAACCCTTTTTTATGAAAACAAGTGCCAAACACTTGTATGACGTGTCCTTTAGCCCCTGTGCTGTGTTGTGGGGTCCAAATGACCCCACTCCCAACGTTAACGTGCCTTGGAGGGAGTGGGGTCATCTGGACCCCACAACACAGCACAAGGGTTAGGGCTTCATCTTAAGCAGCATCACCATCGACTTTTTGAAAAAATAAACTGAGTAAATGTAGCTGTACAGGCGGTGTCACGCACAGATAACACGACTTCTAGTTACATCCGCTTTTTCAGTTGTGCAACTTAACAACATGCAAAGAAATCTAGTTCTTTTGGTCATCCATGTATTTAAACAGGGTTATTCAGACAAATGAAAGATAAACATGATGTCTAAAATGTCATGTTTGACCTCTGACCTGCAGTCTTCATCAATGTGAAAATGAAAACACAATCCCCTCTTTGCATTCTGCTTTAATTATGTCACAGAATAAGCGGTTTTTAAGTAAAAATGAAAAAGCATTTTGGAGGATTGATTTTTAATTATATTTTTGAGTCAATTGATGCAGTTACATTGTAAAAATGAAAAAGCATTTCTGTTAATCCATTTAATTGTCAGATTAGATATTTAGAATGGAAATTTGCTACACATTTACTACAGAATTTTTTGACTGTTAAATGTCAAATACTATTTTCTTTATCATTTTAATTAAGTGACAGAATGAGTGGTGTTGAAGAAGAAAAAGAAAAAGAGGTTTGGCGGATTGCTTTTTCATTTTCATTTTGAGACAGAAAATGCAGCTTCATTTTGAAATGAAAAAGCATTTCTGGTTTTGACTTTCATCTTTAATTATTTTCATTTTAAAAGGATTTTTTTTGCATTCCTCTCCTCAGTGCTGATGCCCGTGGCTTTGGTTCTGCTTTCTTCCCCTGATCATGGATTTTGTCACATGTCAGCTTAGTCCTTCAGTTAATGCTTGTTTGTCTGTTTCGGTGGGATCACTTCATGAAAAAGTTACAGATCCATTTTTTGTTTGCCTTTGACCAGGTATCTTCAGTCCGGATTTCCTCCTAACAAACTCCTTCTGGTTAGTTGGTGAACTGTGACTACCTCCAGTTTTTGTTCATTTTCTGTTTTCAACAAAAAAACATATGTAGCAAATCTCCACATCCAAAGGCCGATTCACACAGTACAAGACAACCTTATGAGTGGGGAATAAGCGTCGTAACTGTCAGATAGTTGTAAAGTAGTCTTCCTAGTTATATAGCTGCAAGTGGTAATGATAATAATAATCCAGTGGATGAAGAGCAAATTTACTTAGATTAAAGCCAACTTGGTAATAGTACAATAGTACATTTATCTGTGTCTGGGCTGTAGCAGAACCCTTAACATGTTTGATCAGGTTGCTGAATACCAAGGACAATACAAAGGAACAGGCTATAATGTAACACATGTAAATTAGAGGATTTATCTCACCAACACAACCCTTGTTGTGGATTAACAACCAGGAGAATCGAGACCCATTTTTCAAGATATTGCTTTGATTTGGCTTGGCCATGACATCTGCAGAGCTTTGAGAACTTATTCATACCCCTGGCTAGTTTTTAACATCTCTCTTGTTGTTCACATGTTTTCACAATTATGAATTTTCCACATTGTCTTATTACTTTTGTGGGAAATGTATTTGTAATTTTCTAAAAAGAAGAGAGCCGCTGGTTTTAGTCAAAGTGTGTGAAGCATCGCTCACACTGCCCTACCAATGAAAAGTCTGTGCAAACGTGTTTAAAGCTGTGTAACCGTGTGTAAGAGCACATTTCTGGTTTCTGCGTTCAAAATTCCAGTGTTCACGGGTAGCTACGCACATTTTTAAGACCGTTTTCAGGCTCTACATACAAAGGGATGGCCAGGTCAACCTTTGACCAATCAGGGACTCAGATTTATTAGGCATGAATGGCGTCCCCTTTAATTCACGGTGTCAACCCCATGGAAGATTGATCATGGAGGAGGAATAAATCATTGCAGCTTGTGCAATTATTATGTTATATGACACTCAGTCATTCATTTATTGGAGTAGAACTGTGAAAGAAAAAGACTGAAGCAAGATTCACCAGATTTGCAGCGTTTCAACATTTTGCACCAAGCCTTCTCCAACTGTAGGTGGCGGATGTGTGTAGAAAAAGAAAAACAACGGGAAGCCTCTCCCTGCTTTTCCAGTGTTAACATGGCGGCAAAATGCCCACTCAGCTACAAAACCAATCAGATAGTTTATGCTGTTGTAAAATTCTGTATGCTTTGGTATTTCCAGCCATCAAAAAAGCTTCTTCAACACATTTTTTTTTAAATTGTGATATTTCCACTTTAGGCTACAGAAAAAAAAACGTATAAACACAGGAACAGCAAGTAAAGGCAAAATGCTGGACCATGACTAAACACAACTTTATTCCTTATCTCCATTTCTATTACAGCCTAGTAAATGTCTTGTTGCCTCCATACATCATTCTTCGCTGCCCTTCAGCGCTCTCCAAGCAAAGCACTGGCTGGTGAGGAGCACATCTATAATGCTGGTAGCTATAATGATCCAGTGAGCCATGAGCTCTGATTGCTGCATAATCAGTTTACACAACCGCTGCCATGGATGCTTTAAAATAGAAAGACCGAGGTTCATACATCACTTCTCCAGCACACACAATCAGACATTTAGGATCTCTTGAAACCCATAGCCTGTCTGCATCCTCTCTGTGCATTAATGAGTTACGACAACCCATGAAGAGACAAAGAGGCCGGGGGGGGAGTAGGAAGAGAGAGCAGAGTGGGGGATTGACTTCCACTGCAGAAGGGAAGAGGGGATAACCAGGCCCGACATCAAAGGCAAACCCTTCAGACAACGTCCACAATGCCAATCACATTTAATGAAGCAACTGGAGAATGTGTTTCACCTTCTATTTAACTTACATATGCCCCTAAACATCACTGCATCAGGCTGGTAGATTACAAACTCCACAATCGTCTTCTTGGCATCAGAACAGTACAGACAACAGGACTGTTTTGTAACAAACATCATCATTCAGTCAGGTAACCCTTGTGCTATTCTAGGCACTTCAACATTGGGAGTGGGGTCATGCTAGGGATAACACGTCAATGTAAGGATCGGGTCATCTGAATCGGGTCATCTGAACACCATAGGATAGCAAAAGGGTTACGTATGTATTTTTGTGTTCATCTGAGTTTAGTGTCATTATTTAGAATTTGGCTGAGACAAAATATTTAAAAAAGGGGAAATGTCACCGGCGCCGCACTGTGGTGTAGTGTTTATCGCTCCCACCTCACAGTGAGAAGGCTTTGGTTCAAATCCCAGCTGGGACCTTTCTGTGTGGAGTTTGCATGTTCTCCTCATGCATGGGGGATTTTTCCCCAGGTTCTCCAATTTTCTCCCACAGACCAAGAACTGGAAAACTCCTTTGTGAGTATCGAGTCCCGAACCTCGTGTTTGGTCTGTATTCAGACTGTCATCAAGCGGATCGTTCTTTTATGGACCAAAGCTTGTAAACAAAACCACATGACTAGAGATCTCTACAGCCATTGGCCAGGAACTACTAAGGCGGCTCAAATCAACAGAAGAAAGACGGACGTGCTGCACTTTACAATTCATATCTGGACAGTTAATATTTCAATTACTAGTTTTGAACGTCGGGTACAACACTTTTTACTAGTTACTTTGGTACAGCGGAGGTGATCTGCAAGGCGGTTACTGTCAAGGAGACGTGCTGTGTGTTTCAACTCAGGATGCTAGCAACTGCAGTGAGAGGAGACGTCGGGCATGGAGGTACACTGAAAAGAGTTTATGACATATAGACACATTTCACATTTCAGTGAGTTGCTGTGTTTCAAGGTTGTGTTTTTATGTCAATGTTTTGACAGAATTCTGAAACCACACGGTAGATTTTAGGATAATGTCAAATCAGTGCCATATATATATCGTATATACATATGAGAGAGAGAGAATATTATCCATCTGTACATCTTTATACCAGCTACGTCCAGTTATTGGTCACAGGGTTGCTGGAGCCTAAGATGGGCAAAGGCAGAGGACACTAAGTCTAACTATAAGTCAGATCTGGAAATGGGCCAGATTATCGACCTTCAGTATGTAAACCTTCGAGACATAAAGAGAAAAGGCTAGAAGTTGTCTCGTCCCCTTGCTTATGTCCTCGTTTCATGAGAATCAGGAGCAGAAAGGCCCTAATTAGACTGGAGTTCTTTATCAGCAGCATCTCTGAGCAAACTGTGAACAATGGGCCTGTTTGACGGCGCTAACACTTTACCTTCTGTAAATCGAAGGACAATCTCTTAGAACAGAGACAGATAAACCTGAAAATGTGGCTCTCCCTCATTTACTTTGTTCCCACCTCTTTAAACAAGCACCGAACATGCAGATTAGTTTAAACTTAAAGGTGCATACACACATTATTTATGGAAATGTTTAACACACCATTAATTGCCAACTCTGTGTTCTTATGAAAAGCACAGACATGTCATATTTTTTTTATATTTTTAAATGAAATGATCCCAGAAGCGTACTGATTCTGACACTAGACCATTTAATTTATAGTCTTTAATCTAGGTGAATCTTTTGATGACAAACATGAGACAGTAATACAGCAGATGTGTATTTGACAAGAAACAAGCAGAAAATACTGCACTATTCCCATGACTGAAGCCATCTTCAGAATGCACATAGCCTGCACAAGTCAGCACTGTGTCAGACAGAGTTGGTGCTTTAGCTGAATGCCTCCATTAAATCATCCGCAGCCTCTGATGTATCAGTGCCAGGATTTCCAGGAGGAAGTCTGTATTCATCAAACCAGGCCATGGCTCTGAAAGGTTTCTAATCCCCTCTGCATTGCCTGCCTCCTGCCTTCAATGAACCAGCCAAGGAAAAAAGAGGAAGACACAAATAATTTCAAAAGACAAGGGACAAGCGCGTGCTAGCCACCAGCTTAGCTATTCAGATTCCCTTTGCTCCTCTTTTACTAGCAAATCTTCAAATCTCTGATTTCCACATCAATTTTTGACTTTTCTTTTCTTTCTGTGAGGTCTGTCAGCGAATGATCACGTGCAGCTGCAGAGATACACTTCAGTATGAATGAAGAGGAGGAAAGACAGAAAACGTCAATCTCCTTACTGTCTTTCATGGATGAGCCACAACATGCTGAAAAGAGCAGCCATCTGAATGATCAGCTTTCCACCTTTTGTCCTAAAGACCACCAAGAGTTCAACAACGTAGCAGCAGCGAAGACCAACAGACTGGGATTTAAGTACACGGCATCGACATAAATAGCTCTGCTGACCCTGCTCACCTTAAGTCACACATCTGGATAAGTCTGTTAAAAAACCCAAGCTCACATAAATACATCTTCCTATCTGATATTTTCACAGCTCCTGTCCTAATGACTGTATAATACTGTCTATATTTTATGTAAAATTGTTGCTTCACTCACTGAAGAACTGTGAGGCAGAAAGCAGTGACGACCACTGCAGTACAGTCCAGCTAAGCTGGCCTCCAGTATTTCTTTTCACTGCTGCTAATGAGGCAAAAGGGGGAAGTGAAATGATCCCTGGTTGAGTTGCGGCTGCGTGGCGGTAACTGCAGTAGCTGTAAATCACAGAGGCATCCAGCTTGCTAATGAATCAGCAGCGGGAGGTTTCATTCGGCAACACTGGAGGCTAGGATCCAAGACATCCAGGAGTCCATCCTGACACCATGAATCCCTGGTTCAGTTGTGCTTTATTATCCCACAGCAAAACAAGCATTCAAATAAGAAAGATTAGCACAAATATCACTGAGTGTGAAAAATGAAAAATGTAATGAAATCTCTTGGTTGTTAGTGGAAGCAGGTCTGAAAAATACCTTTAATGGGCTTGATGTAGATCTTTGTCAGATTTAAAGAAATGACTTGCTTTTTAGCTCTGAGGTTTTAGATTTACAGCCTGGTCAGGGTTTATGCAAACTTGGGTGTTTTTATTGGACCACCTCAGCGTTTTTCCTGCCCAGACCCATTCGCTGTTTTGGTGGGTTTCCATTGACTTAACCTAAGTAGCTCTAAATACACAATAAAAGGTGTGTTTCTGCTGGTTATTGGGATTTGTGGTAGGCTATTTACAGGTTCCAAACTCACCTCACAAAATGGTGATACTATCATTTCTTTAAAATTAACTTTTCTAACATAAACATGTTTAAAAGTAACCTCAAGTATACTTGAGATACAGAGTGCATTCTTTTAGTGCGCTCTGAGTGTCAGGCAACAACAGTTGATTTTGACTCACATTTTCATCATGTAGTGGTCTGCAGCCCCCTCACCCTCGTTTCCTGTGTGGTTAGACTAAAGTGACAAAGTCTGCACTTGACAGGTATTCTGTGAAGCAATCTAAGGTGAGGGTGAGAAGACTGATCTCTGGGGACGTGTTTGTCTTTATGTGGCATTTTGTTTTCACAAATTATGAATGCAATAAGGTTACTGCTTTAGGGTCATGATGCAGACTGAGATGTCTGATGGTTTTCAAACGACTACGCAAAAAAATAAAGAAATGAGTGTGTTGTTCACATGTTATCTCTTGTAAGTTGCACCACAGTTGTGCAAACCTTCAACCAGGCATTCCAATGCAGCTGGACAGATCTGGCAATAACACTAACACTAAAAGGTTTTTAGAATAAAGAGAAAGGTAGAAAAGCAGAAATGCTACAGCGCTGCTGCATTCTCCAAAACTGTCTAAAGACGTAGATGAAATCATATCAGCAGTAACTGTCTGTCTGCTGGGAGACACTCACTTAAACTGCTGGTGTTCTCTGGAGCTGCGGATCTTTGAGGAGAACCTCTCAGCCAGTTTTTCCAGGCTGCGGGAGTATTCCAGCTCGACCTCAGCTTTGCGGCGGAAGAATTCCTGCAGATCTTGCAGCAGCTGGATCCGGGACTCGGACTGCTGTTCCAAGCACTTGAACTGCTCCACCAGCTGGTTACGGATCTCTGTTCATCAAACACAAAGGAAAAAGTGCATGAGTCTACAGTAACCTAAAACATTTAGCTGTAACCAAGGCCTTAGTCACATGCACCCGTACAGGGGGTTTACCCTGCTGGTTTCTGTGCGGCCACCTCGAAGGACATCAGTATACAGTGAAACATTTATAAGGATACTGGAGGTTACATGCACTTATGACATATGGGTGATGCTGACGTATGATGCCCTAACACCGCACTCTAGTCTTTGGTAGGGTGTGAGTACTGGCTCCTTACTGACTGCGCACAAATGCCACACACAGGGTGTGCAAGTGATACATCGGTGCCCCCAGGCTGCCCATCGAGTGTCCACACAGAATATACTCTGATTGTCTAATTTTATAACAGCTTGCCTGTAGATAGAATGTGCATGAACATTTTCACTTAACAGGGTGATGGTCTGTACAGATTTGCCCATTTTACTGAGGCTCCAAGCTGAGCCAGCCTGAGGGTGTGACCTCTCATAAATGTCTACAGTTTGGATTTAAAGCATGACAAAACCAACTTAATGAGGAAGTAATGCACTCCCACACATGGACGAAATGATAGAGAAACACTTCTCCTAAAGAGGAACCTCGCTCTTCCAGGCAGACTACAGATCTGAACGCCCTTGAGAGCTGCGAGGGAAACTTGATTCCTCTTTGTGGTGCTGTCATCAGCAGCGGCTCAACTTGCAAAGAGAGAAAGGTCTGTTCTGCGGCACAGAACAGAACATTGTGTAAGGCATGGGTACAGAAAGAGTGCTGTCACTTCACAAGTGGAAGAAAACCTCATGAACAAAACTGCATCCATCCTGAAGCCCGTTTTCCCTGATCAGCAAATACAAAAGTCGAAAGAAGACGTTATTTCAAAGGTTTGATCAACCACAGTGTCTGTGTGCATTCAGCGATTTTCTGGGGGAATCGCTCGTCCCTGTGCGGTGACATACCAGCTGGCTTTTGGTCTTTTCTTAGTGTACGTTGGGCCTCAGGGTTCCACAGGGTTAGGTACTTTTAGCCAGTGAACAGGGGACCAAAAAGGCCGGAAACTAGGTAGGCAGCAGGTAGCTTCAAGTGAAGCTTAACAAAAACACACAAAAGGTGTGCAGAAGATACAGATGCAACAGGACATCAACCTATCAAAATGATATTCCTGATGTTTTGTCTCTTAGTGAAGAAAAAACATGAAGCTCCTAAAGAAAATTGCAGCATGTTCCACATATAAGAGTCACATAAGTCCTCCAAAAACATGAAGATGACATTTCTATAGGCAGCTGAACTACACAATGAATGGCCAGACCACAAATGCTGTGTTTTCGTGCAGCTGAGGCTGTAATTTGGTCAGCCGGGCCTTCATCATGGCCTTGGGCTGGTTCTGACTGCTGTGGGAGCAATACTATTGAGCAAGGAAGCCTTTGTGATGTCGTGCCGCCTGCTCTCAGCCCTAAACGGCAGGCTTCACTTTGTGGTTAACCATTGTCCCAGCCCTCCTCTTTATCCAGGGGGGCCTGCCCCCCCTATTTTACTTAAACCTCCCTTTGGAGATCTAAACCACTCACTGCTCTCCTGCTTCAGCTCTGTCAACACTGCTGCCAGACGTGCAACGGTGTGATTTATTCTTCGTTGAAATGTTTTGTTTTTATAGTCTAAGGTAGGAATGCCACGAGAATTGCCAGAGGAAAAAGTGACACTGACGTGAACAGCTGAAAAACAAAACCCACTTTGAAGAACAATCTCTGACAAAAAGGGAATTTGGAACCGGCAGTCACAACTATGTTTTTGACAAATGTGACAGAAAAATAGATCACGCACGCCAGAAGTGTGCCCTTCTCTCTAAGAAACCATGAGCAATTGCTGGCTAAGTGTTCCCAGCTCTTTGAGGAGATTCAATCACTGTGGTTTATCCAAAAAAAGAGGGGACTCCTCCGTGGTTCATTTCCATCTCTGAGCAGGAAGCATTTGGAATCAGAGCCTGCAAAAAAACGACATCTATTCATCTTTCAGAAAGCTAGAACAAAAACACACATTATTCCTGCAATGGGACTTTTTTCTGATTTCCATATTGTCTGTGAAATGATTTGCAACAAAGTAAAGAAATACTTAGATTACAAGTTTAAAATTCAAATGCTTCTATATATACTCTCTCTGTAGGAATGATTAACATTTTATTATATGTCTTTCTAACTTCTTTAAAGAGCCACTCTGAAAGAAATTGTGTTTTTTGTGTTTTTCACATGCTCTTGTGGCATTTTTCTGATGATAGATGATGATATAAAGAAAATTAAGCTCAATATTTCTTTATTCAAATTGACGTGAATAGTCAGACACACAAAATGATTGTATTTGTGACACAACAAATACGCTGGGTGGGGCTCCAAGCTCCCTGCTCTGCTGCATTCTGATGCATCCACTGTCAAACAAATAGATCCGTGTGTGTCTTTGTTTTCCTGGTCTGGCCTGGAATTGGGATCAGAACTGTACGGCTGGATAGCTTCATCACTGTTCTCCATTTTTGTTGCACCAGTAATGACAGGTTGGGGATGTGAGGGGCTGGATGGGTGACAGGAAGTGGGGGTGGGGTTGCTCCACGCCCACAGTGCCACAAATCAGAAATGAATTTCTCATTAACTCCTGATGCTCTGCAGAAAACTATCAAATCAAACCAAATCAAACTTTATTTGTATAGCACTTTTACAACTCATGCCACTCAAAGTGCTTTACATAAAAACAAGACAAGACAAAACATTTTGGTTAAAACCCGCACAATGCCCCCCCCCCCCACACACACACACACAAACACACACCATGATAAGCAGAGTGATAAAAGGATGCAATGTAGAAATCTGGCTTTGTACTGAAGTGGGGAAACGATATTTTGGGGGAAATGTCCACATCAGTGACCCCCCACTCAAGTTCACAGTATACACTACCACAGGACCCCCCTGGATCTGTTCAAAAGAGGCAGACCCGGGAGAACCCACTGAAGGTCATCACTGATGTGGAGGATCCCTCTGAGGAAAACACTGGAGTTACAACTAAAATATAAAAGGAATCAAATTAAATTAGATAAATAACCAAATAAGTACATAAATAAACCTTAATAGACAGATTTAAAATGGTAAATGTGAATAAAAACATTTAAAAAATAAAAATAAAGAATGAATAAATATGTAAAGATATATACATATAAATTTATCAAATCAGTAAGAGGAGAACGTAAATAATTAAAAACTAGATTATTTCCTGGAAAACGACCTTTGATTTGGTGCTAAAAACTGCATATATAGACATGATTAAAAGACCACTAGGAATGCTATCACCATAGATCAAAAGATGATTGGACTTCAAGTCTTTTCACAGGGATGTTCTCAAATGAGTAAAAATCACTGATTTGTAGGAAAGTGGACTTTTTCTCATTCGGGTAAATGATCCATTAGGTTTATTTCATCCAAGCAGGTTTGTTTGAAGTCCCAACAAAACATGAGATTTGCAAACAGCATGAAGGATCGCCCTGTTATGCAAGTTAAGGACAAGTACTCCGATCTAAGAGGGATTATCTGAGCAACCTACTAAAACACACTACCTTCTCAGGTAAAAGCAAGCAGGTTCAACCCTTCATGTTCCGGATTTATTGGTTTTTGAATGGACCAGCTGAAAAAGGAGTGGTCAGATCATGCAAATTGGCTTTCTGTCAGTTATAAATGTGCTTTTTTTATTCCTTATAACAGATACATTTCCTATTCATACATTATTCACAACCAAATGCTGCCTAATAAATTAGATCAATGAGAGTAACATACCGGGCTGCATTACTAAGAGCTGTAGAAAGAAATATGATTGACGGACAAGTTGCTTAGAATATTTAATACACTAATAGCACCCTGTGAAATAAAAGAATTTTAAAAAGATGTTTAAATGGGTGAAGTGTCACGATAGGGACTACATTTTGGGGGGGGAAGTTCTATTTGCATCTTTTTGAACGTTGGAGCTGGTTTGGAGAAAATTACTTGATAAGTCTCATTTGTCCAGAAAGTTTACCATCAATCACAAGCTGATTCAATTGGAATTGTCTGGCTGTAAATTCTAAATAATTTTTATTATAATAATATTTCATCTCATTTACATACATCAGAAAAAAGGCTAAAAATATTTTTAGTATACAATTAAATCTAAAAGTTGCTTGTTTCATGAGTAAATACTGAAGCGTAGTGCATCTGCAGCGCAGCTTAACATGAATTCTTCCTCTGATATTTTATTCGTGTTAGTGACAGCTTCATCATAAGATATTCATTACAGGAGCTTTTCATTCATCACCACTCTTTTCATCATCATTATTACATCGGCTCCTTTAAACTGTACACCTGTTCCACTGTGTAATTTCTTCTGCACCGTTAATGGACAGGAATTAAAAGCTATCAGGACATGAGCGTCCTTGTAGGACAGGAAAAGGAAAACACTGGGGAAAAAAATGGTAGGATGTTGCAGACTTGACCTTTCCCTGTCTTAATAGACAAATACAGTGATTATTATTAGCCTTTTGTTTTATTAAAATCTAAAGGTTTAGGCTGTAAAAAGTCAGTGTGATGTATTTATAACTGAATTAATGGAGGATGAAGATTGCATCAGATGACAACTACACCTCTCACTGCACTGCCTGGGCCTGTCAAAGCTTTTTCTGCAGACACACACCGACTGACAGCTCTGCAACACAAAGTGAAGTAAACACACCTTTGCTATGGTTTGTGTTTCACACTTTTCAAAGCTCCTGTGAGCGTTTTTGTTCTCCAGTCTGTGAACAGCTCAGTCCTCTGCTTCAGAGCATCTGCATTGGAGACTTCCTCTGGCTGATCCGTCTGACTTCCTGTTTGCTCCCTTACCAGGCAAGCAAGAAAATGACTAACAGATGTGGTGCCTCAGTGCTTCTCTGGTTTTATTTAACCTGCCTAGACAGCAGTGGTGGATCAGGTTCTGCTTTACAGAAGGTCGGTGGTTAAAGTCTCTGCGCATTGGAGCATCAGCTCTTGGTCATTTGACTTGTTGGGTTACCATGGTTGGTTTGACCTCAGCTTTCTCATCGCCAGTGAAAAAAAGACAATGAGATCAATTTGATAAACGCAGAACAAACGCTAAAGCCGAAGGCCATCTAAATCTGAATGCACATAGATCCAATTCTGGTTAAGCTTGCAGAGATCCAGATAAAATTGGGTTTGGGAGTATGAAACTCCATTTGATAGGTACATTTGATATTTAGAATAGGCCAGCTGGGGTTAGTGCAGGTCGCACCGCTATGACTCGTAGTAAGCCATCAAACTAAAGATAGTCTTTATTCTATCTGACCTTCAGAAACTCAGATCTCAAATCAGTTGTTTTAACACAGGATCCAAGTTTAAGTCACTCTTCCTTCCTCAGTCCTCTGTTTATTAAATGCTACCTTATAGTGTTAAAGTCAACTTTTACACAGGAATCGAAAGTTCACAAAGAAATAGATGCACTAAAACAGGCTGGTTCTAAATGACTTGTGTTTGTAAAAGAATGAAGCAAAAAATAAGTCTTACTGTCTCAATAAAAAAAAAAGAAGACAACTAGCTAGCTTTCCAAAATTAAGGGTGGGTTTTGCTAGAATATTTTAGACTGAGGTTACTTAAAATTGGTCAGATTTAACAGAGCATCATGACAAACATTCACGCCAGGCCCAAATTTAGCCAGCCCCACTTTGAGGTACAGGCAGAATAACATGGGAGGAGAGTGCTAAGAGTTTGGGGTGTCGTTGGAACATCATGCTACCATTGTATAAGTTTATCTGTCCATAAATCTATCTTCTCCTTTGATCTATTTGATATGTCTTATATGCTTTTACCGGGCTTGGGACAAGCCCAAGTAGGACACTGGTTTGTGCCCTCTTGAGGCTTCATTTATCTGCTTTTGCGTGTTCGTCCGAAGGCGGAAATGCTGCTACGCTGTCCGGAGAAGCTGTGGACAATCATCAGGAGTGCACAACCGATAACACAAAGCTACACTGCTCCAAGTGTTTGTCTCTCCTAGCAGCCGGACATATGGGGAAAGCAGTGACGTCATCGCCCCGCCTCGCCTCTGGAAATGCTAAGACGAATTGAATTATGCGACATTATTCGCAGGGTGGATGTGAAAATGAAAATGCAATCCCTTTTTGTATTTTCGTTTTAATTATGACACAGAATAAGCGGTGTTGAAGTAGAAAATGAAAAAGCATGTTGAAGGATTGCTTTTTCATTTTAAGTTTGAGTCAAAAAATACAGTTACATTTTGAAAATGAAAGAGCATTTCTGGTATTGACTTTTATTTTTAATGATGCTACAGAATCGCCTCCATAATCACCCAGTATGAACGAGGAGTGAATAAATAATGGACACATTGTCAGCGCTTTCAGCGTCTGGAAAGGCGCAGAAAAATCCAATCCATTATTATTATTATTAAATTGCTTCACTTTTTAAAAGCAGTTTTGTCAATTTCTGGACAGATCTACATCAGGGTTTTTTTGCTATTCAGTTACCAGAGATGGTACTTGTGATGTGATGGTTTTGTCTGTCAAATGTTCTGCTGTTTACTCTTTGTTTGCGCATTTACGGGGGTAAGGGGCTGCTCTGAATCCACCTTTTGTTGAGCAGGCAGGTCTGAGGCCAGTGCTCTCTTGTGTACACAACCAACACTTGAGTCTCTTAGCCAGATTACAAGAGGATTGGCTGAGTGCCACAGACGCTCTTTTGAAAGAAAGAGGCATCATAAACTGGAATATTCTGACAGGCTTCTGGAGGTACTTTACCTGCTTTAACATTCTTCCCCTTTAATGAAGGATCAGCATGTATAAATCTATAAAACCATGTATATGTATGTATACATACGTATAGCATGCATAGAACCATTTAAATGACTTATTCTAGTCTTGAAGAGTCTGCTCATTCTTTATTATTGTTAAATCTACTGTTTTCTCCTTTTCTTCTCTGACAAAAAATACTTCAGGAAAAAAACAATTTAGACGGAAAAAACTGATCTGAAAGCAAACAACAAAGAATATTTAACTTTCTAGATAACCTTAAATTTAGAGAGCAAATACACATTTATGGGGTGAAAAGTTGACAATGTGTAATTAAAAAAACAAGTATTTCATCCCCTCTATAAGATGATTGAGGACACTGACAGTAATGCTCTGGTGCTGGAGTTTACTGCAAGTTAGCTGCCTGTGAAATGAATGACAGGATCATCTGCAGAGCATCCTGAGGGCAGCAGATCCAGTCAAGCTGAGGAGGATCAGGATGGATCAGGGATCAATTCACGGAGTTCCCCTTAAAAAAGAACTTTGTTCCCCATTCCAACTGAATGTGGTACTTTTCCACTTTTCAAGTCTTACATTACAATCTGATTTGGAAGCTAAAACATACAGTATTTGGAATATTGTACTTGAACCCTTCAATTAAGAAATACACAAAATGAACAAAAATACCTGCAGCTCATCTGGATTCTGTGGTGGTGCATCTAAGGCTGCTTACAGGAAGAACCTTTCTTTTTCTATAGAAAAAGATTGAGCATCACAAACACTAAACAACGGTTTCTGTAGTCAGAAGCCTCTGCAGATCAGCTGAAACACTGACAGTTTTGGAAGATCCTTCCTGGCACAGTTATTAGTACCTTTAATGTCTGCAGATTCTTTGAAAAGAAGTCATTTCCAAATTGGGGATTAATTGAGTTTTAAATTGAATCACATTTTCTTTAATTCTATAAACTTCAACTCTAACTCACAAGAAAAGGGCACAAACATTTCAACTTTATGTAGAGTTTAAAGGACGTTTTTCCTGCAAAAATCAACTTTTTGAGCTTGTAAATGTATTATAATGTTCATTCCTCACGAAAAGAAACCCCAAAGTGGCATTTCTGAGTGCCACTTTAAAAGCCTGCACTTTGAGCACCAGCCCCTCCCAATCCATGAAAACTAGTAGGTTGTCACAGTGCGACGTGGATAAGTGAAGAACAGTCCCCTCCAGGAAGAGTCTGTGCTGTCAGCACCGCTGCTGACTAACACACACAACCACTTTCTCATTGGAGCTAGCGGTGATCGGCTAAACGCTTTTATATCATATGCACAATATGCACATTCAGATGTTTGTTTTCAGGGGAGAAACGAAGACACGCTGCTGAGGCCGACTCTAAGTTGACGTCTTGAAATGGGCGGCACCCACTAGGAACGACAGGCGGAGCCTCAGAGAACGAGTTGTCTTACCTCTGGGTAGGAAAATGAAACTGCGAAAATAACTCATATTTAAATAAGAAATTTGTTATTTGTGCTTTCAAGCTAAGTGGCATATGCTTTGTCGTACCTCAAGGGCTGGGTAAAGTCATGTGCCTTATTTGCAAACAGGTAAAATCAATGCTCAAAGAATTCAACATAGATCGTCACTATGTTACAGATCATAACAACTACAACAACTACAACGAGGCTATGCTGCACAGCGGATGTTTACGAAAATGACTGAATCCAGTGGAGCTGTGACAGAAGTTATCTACGTTGTGGCTTTGGAAATGGCCCAGAGTAGCGAGCCCTTAAGTGACGGGGGGTTTGTAAAAAGAATACATGCTGAAAGTAGCTGACATTGTTTGTCCAGAGCAAAAGAAAGTCTGTTAAATGATACAATTACTAGACGAGTATAAGATCTGGGCAGCAACCTCTGGGAAAACATCTGGAGGGCCTGGTTAACTGTACAAATGACACTTGGTCATTAAAGTTATTAAAAACAACTTTTCTGTTTATCCATTTTATTCACCAAAATTGCCCCACAGTCTAATATTGAATTCCTAATTTGGCCCCCTGCTACAAAAGCTTAGAGCTCTGATGGTTAGAGCTCTGCTGGACTCACAAAGGCACTGCAGTGATTGAAAAGCTCAAACAGTCCTGCTTTAACCCGCACAGCTGCAGCACATGCACTCAAAGATAGCAAAACATCAGCAGAAACAGATCAATAGCTAGGCAAACCTGAACTGATGGAGCATCGCTCACCAAGATGTAAGCCATCACTTTCTGTCGCTTCTCCTAATTATCTGCAGCTTTATTGGATTTTTCATTGGAACGTCTGTCTGCTTAACTATACATCAATCAATTTTGTTGAAGAAAATGTGGATATGAGAGAATGTAGACAATTACAATTGTTTAAAACAAGAACAATATGTTTGCCTTATAATGATCTCGTTAACTTCTTCATACACTGAATTAATATAAACAAGCAAATAAAACACCACTGCAAACCCTCAGCGCTTCCATTTTTGCCCATATTCATACTTTTTAAAATATGTTTAGGAATTCTAAAAATACATTTTCACAAACACACCTTCACTGTTGTGATTTCCTTCAATGAGGATCCAGCCAGCAGGCCCAGACTGAAATGTGTCGCCATAGCAACATGGGCGTGAACCAGTCTCATGGGAGTAGCTGATTGGAGGGGGGGGGGCTGACAGATATGGACAAGTGACACATTGAGTGAAGAGGTTATGCACCCGACAGATGGAGTAAAATTTGGAAACGAAGCCAATTGCAGTTGATCAGACAACAGCAGATCCTAGTATCCAAGCAAAAAGAGGAGTCTTTCCACCAAACAAAATTGCATGAAATTAAAACTAAATGTTACTTTTATTTTTTTAACTTTTTAACCTCTGCTATCGGTACTGGAGTAGATACTTTTTCTTTTTGTGTCCCACAAGCGTTATCTGCCATATTTAACTCACCGAGTCAGTCAATTTTCCGTTAATTAATGATGATATTAATTTCGGTATTCTCGTTGGAGCGGAGAGCTCTATCTGTCTATTTGTGTGAAAGGGGGCGGGGCTGTTGTTCAGACAGCACGCGCCGCGCGCGCACACACAAGACAAGGCAGCGCACACACAGTCAGTGGCGATCTCGTAGGGGACACGTGAGCGCCCTAGACTAAGAACACCCATTTCTGCGTAAAATTAATGAAGTTTGCATCAAGGAACCTCTACCATCCTGTCACCTTACTGCTACGATGACCGTATGTTGCGCTGTTTGTGTAGAACACGCTGGAGGCGTGTTCTACACGAAACAAACAGGTAGAGAGGCGGGGCTTAGATTCACCGCTTATGATTCCCGACCCGTGACAAACTATTAGCTGCTTCCTAATACTTAATAATAATTAATGACTAATGATAGTTGTCATCCGTAAAATTAATATAATTTATTGGGTTTACTGGATTTAAACAAAAATAAATAAATAGAAAAGAGTCTGTATCAAAGTGAATTTCTTTCCATCATCTCACTCAATCCTAACTCTGGTGTTTGACGGACAGAAAAGTCTATTCAAGGTTGTGGAAAATGGACAAAAGATCAAATGAAACATCACGCTCATAAAGAATAAAAATAATTCGATTAAATGATTAAATGAATATCCTGTCTGGAACATTCTCATGTATATAAAGTAAAACTTTTTGTTAAAAAAAACAGTGTTGTTGCATAATGAGGAAATAAAACACTTTATGTTCTTAATTTGTTATTTATTTATTTATTTATTTTTCGTCCTTAAAAAGTATCGATAAGAGTACCGTTAAAATACCGGATCAATAAGCAGTATAGGATAGGAGTAGTAGTACCGTTAAAACCTTAACGATATCCATCCCTAACTGCAAGTGGCTAAAATGCGTGGAGGGGGCGAGGCCTAGAGATAATCGAGCGTATGTAAACATCTGTGGGAAGGAAAAGGAGACAAATATCATCACAACCTGATATGTGCGTGCATCTGAGAGATTTGGTTAGCATGTTGATTTACGGTATGCGCCCCTAAATTTTCTGGTTGTGCCCCTAAAATTTTCAGTTAGGGGCCACTGTGCTCCTAGTGAAAAAGGTTAGTCTGGAGCCCTGGAACACAATGCACGATGCAAATCCATGAAGTAGCGAAGCGTTGAAAAGTAACCGCGTTATAGCAAGGGATCACTGTACTTCAGTGAGACGGAGTCTGAGATTAATGACGGCGTATGAAGATTATACGTCCATCAAAAAAGTAATACGGCTGCATCCGTAAAAGAGTTTCTGCTTGTAGTAGAAGAACAGACAAAGAAAACGCACGAGATTCTGATCTTATTTGCATATATATCAAAAAACAAAAAAATTTAAGCAAAAAACTTAGAAAGTTTTGTGTTTAACTTAGAAAGTTTTGTGTACAACGTGGTGGCAGAATTATCACTCCATAACCTTCAACTAAACCTGCTCCAGACCAGGTTATGTTCAGAGCATGAGTTGCCATGGCAACTTGAACTACCCTGAAACATACCTCTATTTCTGGAACCGAAAGCTGAGGTTATCAACTTCCTTAGCCTCAAATTTACCGTGGGAGCTAGCATAACCTGCTTTCTGGAATACCCCCTGCTGCTCTGATCAGAGCGACAATTCACTTGTGTGGAGCAGCAGGTTCATTCTAACAGACACAGATCTTTTTACAAAGTGGGTTGTGGCAAAATCTCTCTATAAACATTACAAAGAATTACAAAAGGAAACGTGAAAAGAAAATATGTAGATCCCGAGCAGATCTCCACGCTATATAGTTTGTCCAAGTGGGGGTTATCGTAGTGTGACGTTATCCTCAGAACGGGTATTGCAGGCCGAATGGTTATGGTATCAACACCATACAACTTGTTCAGCAACTCCTGAATCTCTCCCACCGAGAGCGCTCCCCCCAACTTTTCCTTCCCCCCTCCCGCACCAGCCGTCCTATTTCCCTTACTCGCCCCATAGCTGAACCCCATTGGTCCAAACTCCCCAACAACAGGCTGAGTGACAGAACTGAGGGCCAACCAGCATCTATACTTGATGCGTTCAATGAACTCCGGAACTTAGAACGCGATTCAACAGCCACCCAGTCCAACTCAGTCCGCTACAATAACAAAGTTATTAAAATGAATCCACAGACTTATTGTTCTTTAAAAGTGTTGAAATTACATAAAATGCACACATTTACTTGTATTTTTAGTTTTAAACATATTGTATGGCTCTCACAATATTACATTTAAAAATATTTGCCGTTCACGGTTCTATCGGCCAAAAGGTTCGCGACCCCTGGTCTAGATCAGTGTTTTTCAACCAGTGTGCCGTGGAAAATTGCCCTCATTAACTGATCTAAAAACATTTCCCATCTCCAGGACATCAGCTCTTTGTTCATCCAAACAGGCCCTATAAAACACTGAGTAGTTAGGAATATGAAAGATCATAACATACTTTTTTCTTTGTGTTTATTTGATTCTATTAAAGACATTTTGATAAGAATGACGGTACCGCGATTTAGCTGCAGCTATATCTGTTTGCGAAAAAGTCCCGCAGCTTTTACTGTCTCCACGACTCCACCAATCATTCTTGAAGGCTTAATCACATGTCATTGTTTCGACCAATCAGAAGTGGTTAAAGTCTTCACTTCCTTGTTCCAATTTAGCTCATAAGTCACTCAGTTCTAACAAAAATACCAGCTAAAGCTCGTCTTTAGCGGTGTAGCTTTCCACAGAACAAGTGAACAAGTGAACAAAACCATGAAGTTCAGAGATGTGAGTCTATCTGCCCTTTTGCGGCAGTTTTCACACTACATCTCCCATGATGCATTGGCTTAAAGGGACAGCGCCTCAGCATACAATGAGTCGTCCTTGTTAAACGTCTTGTTTGTATGTAACTTAACTTTTATTACATCTTTTAGAAAAAACATCTGCAACTTCCTGCTTTTTCTGCCACAATTATCACAAAAATGCACGTCAGATTGCCGGGGGGGGGGGGGGTAAATTCAAACAGACTTTGAGTTTCTGCTTCTTTTTTTTGGGATGCTGGTGTGCCGCGGAATTTTTGTCAAAAAGGTTGAAAAACACTGATCTAGAGTAATACCAAACTTCCAGTGTGAAGTTGCTACTGTAGTAAAAAAGTAATTCAGGGAAAGTTTAAATGGGTTTACCTGCGACATAAATGCCAGATAAAAGACAGGAAATCGAGTTAATTCAAGAGAGGCTTATGGATCACCTCAGCCCACAGCAGCAGTTTACCGTTCATTGGTCACTTTTGATGATCAGCAACAGACAAGTGGGATTCCTGAGCGGGAAGTAGGTGAGCTCTTTATTATCTTAGATCTGTTGTGGGACATTTATTTGATTTGATTTGAAATGGTTTATTTCAAGCAATCAAATAAGAATAGCACACAAAAACATTACAATCATCAGTTATACATTCATACAAAGACGTATCAAACTTAGGATAATAAGACATAAAATTAAATATTGCTTGAAAGGATGTGGAAGGAAGGGAACTTATATAATCCCACCCCTGTTCTACCTTATCCATTTTATTAAGTGATTGATCATTATCCGGTTCATAACTTTATCAGACAGAATTAATAATTCTTAGGTATCAATAAAGCACATGACAAAGATGAATCACTTAAATTATTATGTAAAAAAATAACTTTTAGAAATTAACATGGCAAATGCAGGTCAGTTATCTAAAATATACCGGTATACAGATTTAAAAAAAAAATAACACCATATGAGTAAAATAGACGCAAATAACGCTCATTCAAAAATCTTCATGGCAAAAATTGATCAAGTATCAAAAGTTAAAAGTATGTGCAAATTATGTTTCACTAGGAAAAATCATGAATCCATTTTTAGAGCAAGTGAAGTAATGTCAGAATTAGAATTAGTCTTTTTTTGTATTGTCACTATGCAGTGCATAATTATTTTCCAGCAGCTCTTTTCAATAAATACTTATACTTGAATGATATGAATGATTATTGTCTCTCAGAAGAAAGTGGTTCTTAAAGTCAGATTATCTTTTTCTTGTTTTAAAAGCTAAAACTGGATTTTTTATGTTTGCTTTTCAAATGCAGCTATAAAATGACAGACATAGTAAGTCTTAGCTTTTACATGTCATCCTGCCTACGCAGCAAGCTTTTTATCACTTCACTGTCTTTAATGTAATTTATTTTTTTAACCACTGGCCCCTGGAGGGCTCCGTACTGGAGGGCTTAGTAGTAAACATCCCGAGGCAACAGAGACAGAATTTCAACCAGGCATTGTTCAACAACGGTATTTCTTTCACCAGAGTAGTTTTTCTGCTGGAATTTGGATTGATTACCCTGTTAGGTCGACTTAATTCTGTGTTTTACAACAAAAGAATGAATGGATTTGTTAAAAAGTTGTGGTTTTAAACTACATTTCTACAGAGGAAGTTGATATTGAGTATTTCCACACAGACAATTCACTGACATGAGAAGTCGATACATGCAATGGCTGGCACTGGACCATCCACTTTCTATGGTTGTTGAAATCAAACTGGTTTCTTTGAGCCTAAATAGAGCTTTGTTTCCTTTATTAATGCCAAGGCACGAACTGAAGAGGCTTTCAGGGACTGTTAAAAGATAATGTATGCCAGGCAGAGCCATCCTTTCTATGAAAGGCTGATTATGTCTTGAAAATTGTTAAACATACTCACAGGCTCTGCTGATGAACTGGCAGCTGCTTTAATCATCTCAAGTTTAAAGACAAACGGGGGAAAGTCAAAAGTTCAAAAAAGAAACTTTCTGCTGATAGAAAGCAGGCTCACACAAACACACACACACATCTCTGTGTATATATAAATGTCAGATGGTCAGAAGAAAGCTCACAAAGGATGTTTCCACTCTTGAAAATCAGTTAACATGAAGATAATTCAGTGAAGAGCATATATTTATTTTTTTGAATTTGTGAATGAAAAAACAGGAATTTGATTTGGTAAACTGCACAAGACATGTGGTGGGTACAGCCATTGACTGTATATGATAACTGGACTGAGTGACTCCTCCCCTCTGGCGTTCCAAAGAGGAAGTACCCACAAAATTCCATAGACGTCTATAGAGAAATAAACATCCCTTTCTAAGTCATTCTTTTGGTCAGAATTTATTCTGACCAATACATGTTCTTGATAATCCTCTTTTTTCATGATGTTTTTTCTGTAGTTCTACTTATTCCTGTTATAGACCACTCAGATGTCTCAATGTGGGCTCATGTCAAATGTTCAAAACATTTGATCGATAGATTTTGTGTAGCCCACTTTTAATTAGTAGGAGTGCGAACTTCCAACAAGCTCGCTCCTGATTTGCAAGAGCGGTTGCCATAGAAACGGTGATTCAGACCGACTCAGACCAGTCAATGCTTACTGATGTTGTCTGGCTGCAATATGGCGGGATCTGTATCACTGAAAAAAGGTGACTTGATTGATTTTGTGTCTACCAGGAAAAGGAAAAGCTGGTCAGTTTTCCTGAGTTTTAATAATGATGGCATATTTGCAGCTTCTTGACCTAAATTCTAAGTGTCATTCAAACATACTATTCAGATTTTCCTTTGGCATTTTGTTTAATAAAGATGAGAATAACGCATTAGAGCAATCTCAGCTTTGTCGAGATTGATCACTAATTATTACTCAGCATCAACACGCCCTAACGTGCTAACTGCAGCTTTGAACTTAGAAATCACACAGAGTGGATGATGGCAGGTCTTTGATTTTCTTTTGTCAAAATTTTCTGGGCAGCAGGCTTGCTGGTCCCTGACTCAGTGTGACCTTCTCTTCATATGAATAATAATCGCTGCACAGCCGGCTCCACAGGGTTCTAAACTTACAAAGAGATAAGAACTTTAAGAACAGGATGCTATTATTGCATTATTAATTTTTAAACTGTTTTTTCTATCCTATTTAATCTGATCTTGTGCATTTGGTCAATGACCCTAATTGCTTGCCAATTTTTTAGCATTTCCCAAACTATATATTCAAATCCAGGATGCAGGTATTTCTTGTTGATGTGTAAAAACAGGGACACAGCAATACAGCAATAGCTTAAGCATCAGCATCAGCACCAATGTTTCACCAATGATTCTCTGAAGCATACGGCTGATAAAATACTATTGAAGGTATTCATATCTGCTTTGCTCACAGAAGCTACATGGTATCAGACACATATATAAAGCGCAAAAGAAAAGGAAGTCACCAAGAATGTCATTTTAATGAACCTAAAAATGTCTTAAAATAAATATGCACCAACGCAATATTGTTTATGATGTAGTACAATCAGGATTTTGAGTGTTTTTTTTTTCTCTCAGGCTGACAAGAACTTATCACCAGAATCTAAAAAGAAACAAGTGCAAACAGAAACCCGAGTACAAAGGTGTTAACACTGAGCTTCCTCCTCAGCATCACCTTAAGTGTGTGTTTGCCGTGGGCGGCTGATCATTTGTACATGCGGAGGACACAGGATACAATTTTCCATCAGCCATTAACAAAGCTGCTGCGTGCAAAAACGAGGAGAATCCAACCCGTATTTCCACTTTTTATTCATATGTATCAGACAAGAAGAAAACGTCTTCAAAGTGAAATGTCGCTTTGGAACCCAAACAACAATGGATCATAGATCAAAACGATGATCTGTAAACTAAAGGCACAAGTAAATGAATGTAGTGCAAGATGGGTTGTGTGTCCAATAAAGTTGGGCTTTACTTCCAAACTGATAAATCTGAATATTGATTTGATTTGTTCAGTTTTTGAAATTTTATAATGCATAAAATAAAAACCTATAGCTTCCTAGGACATAGTTTCTGCAGAGTGGCAGGGGTTCATCAGAAGCAGCTTGTGGCCCTCCCAGCGTATTTTCTACATCACAAATCCCCTCTTTTTGAAACTGCATTTTTTCATCTGCTCTTGATTCACAACGATTTGGATAAAGAAATACTTAGAAATGCAATTTAGAGTTTGAAATTCTTTTTATATGCGTTATGTTCTGCATGTGTTTGTTTGGTTCTTGTTGGCATTTCACCTTTACTTTCTGTGCAGGCTAACTGTGGCTTCTCCAAACTTATCCACACTCTCACCTGAAGTCCACAGCTGATTGAACATAGCTGATTTAGCTGGCTCCCTATTTAAGTTGACTTCTTTCTGTATTCAGTGTAGGTTTGTTTTGTATGCTTACCCTGTGTTTGTCAGTTCAACTTGCTCCATTGGCTTTGCCCCCCCACACTCTCCCCTTTGGTTAGTTTTCTTTTTGCTAATAAATCATCATCAGACTTTTTGACTCGTATCTGAGCCTCTTTCCTTGCATCTGGGTCCTAGCTGACCAGCCTGTTTCATTATGTCTTCTATCATCAGAGAAATACAAGTTAAAAACACCATTTTCCTTCCTGTGGGTCTTTAAGTCTATCCAGTTTCTAACCCTTCCAAGTTCTCCTAGAACAAGGAAAATGCTGCTGACAAACATGGCCTCTCTAGCTACTGAGGAGCTGGCCCCCACCCAGTTGAATGTGTCTTCAAAATACTTTAATTAATTTGGTTTCAGGAATTGCAGTGATTCTACAAGTCAAAGTGAAAGATGGCAAAAATATTTGAACACGAGGCCAAATCAACATTTCAGTCTTTGAGTCAATGATCTGTCACTAATGCCTCTGACTAAAGCTGTTACCCACTCTGTCGGGCATTTGGTGTTTAAAGCCCACATGCACAACATGGAGAAACTACAGGTTGATCTGCAAAGCTTGCATTGTAAATGTCAAGCAGCTGCTGGTGGTTAAAACCATTTCAAAAGCTGCCTGTGAAAGTGGCTCACAGGAAGAGGCAGAGCTGCAGTCCAGCAACCACATGGTGGATAGCTACTTAACAGAGACCACACTCCTCTGCCAGCCTTTCTCTCCATTCTGTGCATGCGCTCTGCTCCATTGACATGCTAATGCAGGATCAGCCAGCTGAACAGCTTGAATAAAGTGAACTCTGTCTCCCAGGGTCCTTCAGAGACCTTGGGCTTGACAGCCGGCCCAAGAGCTTGTCAGGAATTCATCAGCGACCCAGGGGAAAATGTTATGGTAGTTTCTAACACTGTGATACATGGATTACATTTCATGTCATCTGCTGACTCATCTGAAGGTAACTGCATTCAAGCGCACCACTGAGCCATAACGAACACACTGTCAATAACTCTTGTATTGCTCAAAGTAGCATCTTTGTTCATAAATTAACCTTCATACATAATAAAACCATCTGGGCTTCTATTATGACCCAGTGGTTGACACTGATGGCATGGCCCCTTCTGCCACACCGACTGCACATTAACCATAGAGCAATAACTCAGAATGACACGGGTGCAATTTTCAGTGCGAACATCATTACCATTGACTCGCTGCGTCTCCACCATTGTTGTGAGGAGGTGTCTGTATAGAGCACAGCCCTCCAGGTCAGTAAACCACCCAACACAGCAGATGTGGATCTAGAAAAGGCCCTCATTTCTATGAATCACCCCTTTTAGATAGAATTACTATCTAATGCTAAGAGCCGTCTGACAAAAGAGCGGCTCCACCGTTGTACAGGCGCTTAAGATCTTAGTAAACCAGAATGTTTTTATCAAAAGAATGATATAAGCACTGACATGATTATGTGCATCAGTCTACCAACAGGATTGAGACAAAGCAGGAGAAGAGGCAAATAAGACAGATGAATCCATATTAGCTGCACACACACACAGGGATTTCTATGTAGTTTGGTTTTCCTTATGCTTCCATCATCCAGAGATCCAGAGAGATACATGATTCCAGCTGTGATCTGCTCAGGCCCCCCTGAGGTATACCATTAAACATAAACCTATGGAGAGTCGAGCTAATGGATCCGAGCTAAATCCCTGTCCTGCTCTGAGAAATGCTCATGCAAAGTAACTACAGTCAGTCTGTGTTTACAGTTGTCCTCCTGATCTTTCACTCAAAGTAGCTTGCAGCTTTAAAGACACACTCCAATTATCTTTTTTATCTATTGTAAAAGCCTTTCCAGAGGTCTTTTAAGTGATGATGCCATTTTAAACCAAAATTGAATAAAAAAAAACTGTGTTGTTTTCTAGGAAATAGTTTCTGCACAGTCGGGGGATTTCCTTCTAAATGGTGGGCAGCCCACCCGTGCTTCCCGACATCCTTCTGTTTACACACTCTACCGCTAGCTTACAGCCCTTCACAGCCCCCAGCCTAACATTAGCAGTGAAACAAAAATGGCGAGCATTGTTGAAGCTATCTAGCCGTAAAGTTTTGAACCAGATTCCACTTCAGATGAGAAGTAGACGTACGTGAATCTATTTGTCTGCAAGTAGAGGATCAGAATGGAGCAGAGCGGGGAGTTTGCATAGACAATATATATCACTGAACCTACTGACCCTTCTCCCCTTGTGTTCCAAACAGGAAGTTACCGCTGGCTCCAAGAAGCCAAAAACCCATAGACTAATGTAGAAAAATAAACAGGTATTTGTCAGACATGCTGTTTGTCAGAATAAGAATTCTGATACATTTTTCTTAACAAATTCTTGCTAATCCTAATTTTCTTTCATGAAAATGTTACTTTATCTAAAATTATTCTGGTTATGAACTGACCAATCAGATGCCTTGGTAAAAGCATGTGGTGCCCGCTGGCCCCCACCTGGAACGTTTGATTGACAGATTCTCCAGAGCAGCTTTCAGTGGAGGGGGTGTGGACTTTCAACAAGCTTACTCACGATTGGTTACAGTAGTTGCCCAAGAAACATGACTCAGACCGACTCGGACCAATGGTGAACTCACTTCCGCAGTTTGCTAAAAATCTGAAAACCCACCTCTTCAGACAAGCATATCCACCCTAATTAATTTTAGATTCCATTGTTTTGTTTGTTTTTAACTAATGTGTTTTTCTTTTAATTGTATTTTATTGTTTTCTATCTGTAAGGCAACCTTGGGTGTCAGGAAAGGCGCCATATAAATAAAATTCATTAAAATTCATTACTATTATTATTATTATTATTATTATTGTCGACTGGCTCCAAATGGCGGCGCCCAGATTGAGGAAAAATGGTGACTGAATTGGCTTCATTTTGCTGGAGCCAGAGGTAAGGCATTTTCTAAGGGTGACGTCACAGCCGATTTGTCCAGTGAAATACTGTCTATGCGAGCTTGTGGCCTGTTGACTGTAACACCTACGTCACTGCTACAAACTTTTTTTCCACTGCATTTTTTCAACTGCTTCTGGTTAGCAACGCTAAAGAAATACTCAAAAATGCCATTTTAGGCTTAATTTTCTAAGCTTAATTGGCGTCTGAAGGTTAACATCAATCTTTTACCTTTACCTTTGACTGTGAAACTGTGTTTAAAGAGCTATCAATCAGCACACAGCATGAAGCTGCTATGTCCTATGGTTTTGGCAAATGTTCTGCCAACACTGTTTAACAAGAGAGTGACATTCTTCTGATCAAATTATTTCAAAACGCTTCCACAATGCAGAGATTCTAGACAAGAGGAAGTAAAAATGCTTATAGTGGCATCCCAGTTGTACGATAGTCCTGTGGCTCTAAGCAGTGTTGGCACGCTAAATATAATGAATAGCATGGGCTTCTGGCTTGACAGCTTTTTCCAACAGTAACATGATGATGCAAAAAAGTTGCCAGCATGGATGAGCAAATAACCTCTTCACAGATTGCCACACTTTAGAATCATCACAGTGGCCAATTTCCTTTCAATGCACTCACAGGTTTAGACAAAACACAACCTGGCTGCAGAGTCCAAGTCAGCCACTGATCAAGCTCAGTTCTATGGGTGGCACGCACATGCAATCTCACCCTTCCAGTCTGTAGGTGGTGCTCTGCTCATTGTATTTTGAATTATACACTGACATACTGGCCAGATAAAAACCATTTTGATTACTGGAATGGAAACAAAAGCTGCATTCATATTGCGTCCCATCCTATCCAACCCCGCTCAATAAAACAATGGAAACACAGAGGCTTTTCCATCCTAAAAACCCAGCACTGTGTGAAAATGCCCAGAGAAAGCAGGCTCCTCAGCCTCCTGCCATTGCACTGGCTGCCAGCCTTTCTTGTCAGCTGACCGGAGAAGTCCATCGGTGCTTTATTGGGCGTTCCGTACAAAGGTGAACGTGGAAAAACACAGACAATGCGAATGCCCTAACGCCGCGCTCTCACCGCACCTTTCACTTGGGTCTCATACTCCGCTATGATCTCCTTGTCCTTCTTGAATTTCGATGACATGGCTCCGCGGTTTTACGGGCAGAGTCCCTGTTTTGGTCGAGGACTTTCTTCACTGTCGACTTGCAGCGCTGGTCTCCGTCTTTCTTCCCTCCTCCAGTAGCCTCCTAAAATGCGCTGCTGTGCGTCCGCAGTCCAGATTCAGGGCAGAAGACGCGCCGGAGCATCGGTCCTCTGCTGCATTATCCTCCTGCTTCCTTAGGCTTCACCCACTGGGCTGCAGCGCCAAAACAAAAGGCAACAGTCGAGCTCAAAACTGCAGCAGCAACATGATGGTGAGGGGCTTCGAGCCAGCCCAAACCCAACAGACATGCGCGCGCGCGCTCTCAGCTCGACACCGTGCGCTGCTGCTGCTTCTGCTGCTGCTTCTGCTGCTGCTTCTGCTGCTGCTGCTGCTGCTGCTGCTGCTGCTGCTGCGGGGAAACGGGCGTCTAAGACATCCTCACGTGACCCTCCTCAAGTTATACCCGTAAACCCTCCCCCCAGCGGGCTCCCAGCACACATCAGTGTGAACATTCACTCACACCTCTGATACCAACCGATTTGCATCGGAGAAAGAAGATGAAATTGTTTTTTTTTTGGCATCACTTTCTTCAAAGAGGAGTCAGATCAGGGGGGAGGTTAGAAGTTTGGTGGTTAAACAGGTCCTGATGCTTTCAGCTCATACCTGATCTCCAGCTGTTAACATGTTCAGCATCCTCCAGGCAGCTGCAGCATGTGCTTCTTTATCGTCTGGAACAAACTGGTACTGACACTTAAAGTAAGCATAAACCCACATAAGGCGTTCATCACGGTCACGAATGCTGACTCTTTCCAATATTCGCAGACATTCATCCCCCTCCTGTAAAGGACGGGGCTGCAGAAACGATGCTTAAGGCCCAATTTCTCAGATTCTGTGCACGTGCTTTTGCGTTGTGGAGATAAGCAGCATCTTACTGGCGACAGCCTGGTTGTGTTTCATAGCGGATCCTGTCATCTGGATGCCTCAATGTTTAGAGAGGACTGTGTTATCTGTCACCTTGGCTATTCTCGGCCTCACAATGTGACTCACAGTGTGTTGCAGCATCAAGTGGACACACTGACACACTGCAGAGGAGCTCTGAAATGCACATGCAGACCGCCAGGAATGGGAGTAACTCATTCCAAAAGGGAGCATCATACTGCTTTTTGTTGTAATGAAGTAGTGTAAGTCACTGCTAATAAACTATGAGTAATGCTTTAGTCATCATATGTCCAGTAACTGGTGAATTACATTTTCTCTAATGACAAAGTTCATCATCTTAGGATCAAAAATGCCACAAACAAAATGTTTTTTTCTCCTAGTTGTCAGTTAATTTAAGCTTTGTTAAAAAATGATATAGACTAAAATGTTCTCCTAACCGTCATGGACCCATCCATCTGTCTTCTGAAACTGCTGAATCTCCATCGCGGCTACTGTTGGGTGAAGGTGGGGCACACCCTGAACAGGTCACTAGTCTGTTGCAGGGCCACGTACTCACATGCATGCATGCGGACAACTCATAGTAACCAGTTAAGCTATCAATCCTGTTTTTGGACTGTGGGAGGAAACCAGAGCGCCCGGACGAAACCAACCCACACACTGGGAGAAACATGCAAAACTCTACGCAGAAAGGTCGCTTGACGCTAACCACTACACCACAGCACAGCCCCTCGTAAACTCAGACACTCCAATTTCATTTTTCTGTTCCTTATGTGTGTTTAGTTTTTTTTTTTCACAGAGCTGCCAGTCTTTATTGTTAGCTGAGTGCAATAATTTTAACCAACTTATGTAATCAGCATTTTGCTTTGTTTAGTTTTCCTGAAGCACACAGGTTCTCTGTTAGTCTCTGTTTTCTTTATTTTTCAACGTAGATAGTCGGATTTTTCTAGTTTTAGACTAAACTGACTGAAGCTGAGGGTTGCTCCCTCAATTAAACTTTGACTCGACCAAAAGTAAACAGTATTAATAAAAGTCATGTATACCCAATAGCAATTTGTCAGTAACTTGCACAATACGGCACATCTCAGTGTTTATGAGCCATAAATTGAAAAGAGTTGCAGGTAATTTAAACCAAACCTCTGCAATTATTAGAACTGCATGACAAAAAAAGCATTTAAGGAGGTCTGCAGTGAAGGTGTTAAACTAATTACTCTAAGTCATTACCCTCTTAATGGAACGTGTTTTAATTTTAGACGTCTCCCCAACGGGAATCTTCAAATACTTCACATGTGACGTCGCAACTCTGAAAATCTGGGTCAGATCTCATGTCTTTATCAAGTCAAATGATGATAAAATTCTTAGCTGTACTTCACAGCATTACCGACAATGTCAGAAATGTTTCTGTCAAGGTACACACTTAAATGTTAGACACATTTTGAAATATTTTTCTTCAACTTATATCATCTTAAAAACAAATCACTTTCAATTAAAGATCTTAAAAGAAGAATACACTTTTTATCTAACCAGGGGCTAATAATTGGCATTAGAAAACAATGCCCTTTGAGTGGATAACACCCAAACAGCAATCAGAACGAAAACTTCATCAAATGCATTTTGCATTTAGTCAGAAAACCAAATGTCAAGATACCTTTTATGGTGCCATTTGCAGGCATTAAAAAAAAATCTTGTATTTATGTAGATAATATAAGTGCACAAAAAGTTTTAGACATTACACAATTTGGAACACTGACCATCTGCTGTGTTGTTTGTTTCACATCATGAGCAAACACCCACATTTCTTTCAGGTTTCACACTTAGTCAACAAGTAACTGACTCTTGAAAAAAAAAAAAGGAAAACAGTTAGCACTCTTAACAAAACTATATGACTTACAAATCCTGCCAGATGTAAAATGAGCTAAAATATTAATTTACTTATGTTGGATAGAAATGCAGACGGTTGCATTCCTTATTATCAATTAAAAAAAATAAAAATAGTCACAAAGCACAATCCAAACAGGTTTTGGATAGTATGAAAGTCCATGTGCTTTGCTGATGGCTGATAGTCTATTACATACTGTATTTGTGAAATGTTAGCATTTACTTTGTCTGTTTTTCTCAGCCAGTGAACAACCGTTTACATTTATTATTTCTTCTTTCTTCTTTAAAAAAAGGTTTTATTTTTTTTATATCAATACAGATCAAAACAAACAGGCACAACTCAGATTTGGATAGAACAGAAATCTCTGCATCAGTTGAATTGAAACCTCCAAGCTCACATGTTTGTATCACAGCGCCCTCTAACGGCCACATGTGAGAAGCACGTACAATAGGTTTTTACATGACAATAAAACATGAAAATGTTCTTCGAAAATACCAAATGAGACAGTATCCCAAAAAATGTTTATTAGGGAGGCATTCTTTAAAGATTAAAAAAATAAATAAAAAGACGGTACAATATCATACAACTGCCCGACTGAAACCCAAATAAGGGACATTAATTGATCAATGGTTGTTTCAGTCAAGTCTAAAAAAAACAAAGATATAATACATCGGAAAAATGCTTCTGTTAATTTGCTGAGTTGATGTACTAAAGAAAAAAAAATTCATATAAATAAAAAGTATTCTTTTATTTTGGAAAAACTCACACCGGAAGCGTCGCTGCTAAGCGGAAACAGCGTGTGTGCCTCGTGCGCGTGTCAGGTCGGTCCCACATAAATGCACAGTACATGTTACGCTTCACACATATTTACCAGTTTTGTGTTGTATGCGGTGTGCTTGTAGTTTAACAGCACGTTGGATTCTCCTTTAATTCTGCATTTAGAATGACTGATTAGCGTTTCGCATCCAACTTATTCACCCTCAAGCTAATGTTAGCTTGCTAAGTGAACGTCACTATTAACATAATTATTGTGACAGCTTGAATTTAATGGGATAAAAGTTTCCTGCCGTAATATTCCAGAGGGGAGGTTTAGTCCCAGCAGAAATGCATGCGTATAAAGTGATCTATAGGATTCCTTTCTGATCTTTACATGCACAGATCATCATCATCATCATCATGTGCTCCCATGGGGATAAAGCTGCAGAGGAAGCACCATCATCAGTGTCCATCATGAACGCCTCGCCTGACTCTGAACTCACTGTGACCATTGGAGCGACGGTGCCCACCGGCTTTGAGCACACTGCAGCAGAGGAGGTTCAAGAGAAGATTGGAGTGGATGCACGGATCAGCAGAGACCGGGGACGCATTTATTTCCCAGTCACTACTGATAAACTTTCTGAGGTACAAATCCCACCTGTCCTTTACAGTGGAGGAAATACGTATTCCATCTCTTACTGATTTTGTAGATTTGCCCACCTAAAAAGAAGCTGACGTCCTTATTGTAGGTTCATTTGAATAATGAGAGATAGAAAATCAGCTTTAAAAAATGTAAATAGATTTGCATTTCATTGAGAGAAATGAGGATTTGATCCCTCAGAACCCTTATTGTCAGCACAGAGGTTAGTTTGAAGTCTGACTGATGGACTGATTCTCTGGATAGGTGTCTTTTCTACAGGCGTCTTCAAGTCAGGTGACAGGTTGATGAGGAGAGTCTAACTGGTCTGTGTGAAGCAGAAGTCATAGGCCGCCTTTACACTGCAGGTCTTGATGCTCATATCCGATTTTCTGACTATATCCGATTTTTTGACGACCCGCTTACATCATCTTTTAAAAGTGACCCGTATCTGATTTTTGCATTTACACTATACAATGCTGAAACTATCAAACGTAGACGTTCTGAGGACTACGTAGCAGTATTTCCGCCTTCCGCGGACCTTTTTCAGACTTTTTTGACTGCGGTTGTCATGGAGGCAAGGCGGCGACGGAAGGAGGCGTTGCCTTGGGCGCTCCAGAGGGGATGCA
Organism: Oryzias sinensis; assembly: GCA_037389245.1. Taxonomy (NCBI): domain Eukaryota; kingdom Metazoa; phylum Chordata; class Actinopteri; order Beloniformes; family Adrianichthyidae; genus Oryzias; species Oryzias sinensis. The sequence continues at coordinate 3,134,795 of CM074493.1, read as the reverse complement.
CGGGAGAGGAAAAAGGAGGGCTGCTCGGCTCTCTCTGAGTTCTGAACGAGGAAGTGTTTGCAGACGTTGTGCTGTACTAACAGTTTGATCCAAGTGTTGAACCTTTCCTGCGCGATGACTTCTCTTTTCCGACCGTAGTCAGAAACAGACGGGAGATTTCCTCGGGGTTCTCTTTTCCGTTTTGACCCCTCAGCCTCCAGAGGGGGCTAAGAAAGACTCCAAAACTTTTGGGGGAGACACCTTATTTTTAATTTACGGTTCTCCGATAGTCCCCCGCTCCGCGCTCACACCCGCTCTCCTCTCCGTAAGTTACACACACACACACACACACACTGTCGCCATCATACACGCCCCCCAAAGAAATAAACGGCTTCTAGCCTGTTCCATAGCAACGGTGTCCCGCTTCATTAGTTACCGTTTGCGTCCGGACCGGACATAACAGCGGTTTCCAACTATGGTCTGAAGCCTGAGGCTGAAAGGTAACACGCTGACAGCAAAATCAGCACAAAAGCACCTTAATAAGTCATGTGATCTCAGTTGGTGGTGTCCTGAATTGACGTCACTGACGTACGACTCGTATTTACTGGGGAATATCCGATTTGTCTGCTTACATGGCACACGCAAATACACGTATCCGATTCGTTTCCGATTTATTTCCACATATGAGAGAGGCCTGTATCCGATCTGAGAAAAATGGAATCCATGCGCTTTTGTCCTGCTTACACGTTCACCGATCATATCCGATCTGTACCACATGAGAGGAAAAAATCGGAATTGGGTCACTTGAACCTTGCAGTGTAAAGGCGGCCTTAATGGTCACTAGTGGATCAAACACTGGTTTCCCCTGATGAAATGTAAATAACTGTTTATAAGTTCTTTAGAGTGGACTTCTTGATGTTCTTTGTGATTTTCTTTCTCTCACCGTTCAAATGAATCTACAGATGAGACTGTCCATTTCTTTTTAAGTGTGCAAACCTACAAAGTCAGCGAGGAATCAAGTACTCATTTCCTCCACTGTAGGCGTTCCTTATGTGTTTCACCATGCAGCAAGCTGCACACCTTTAAGGTGGATGACGACGGTTTGAAGCCAAGAATTTGGGAGAGGACACAGAATGCATTTTTTTACATTTATTGACATGATTTTCCTCCAGGTTCATCATCTGCGGTCTGTTGACAATCTGTTTGTCGTGGTAAAGGAATATGATCAATATCACTTTAAAGAATCTAAGGTGAGGCAAACCCTGCACCTCTTGCTGAGTTAAGCGGCAGCACCCTCACTTCCTGTGATGGTAGATTTAACGTTAAATGTCTACGGTTTATTCAGGAGGAGACGTTAATGGAGTTGCAGGAGCTTGCATCCAAACTCCCATGGACTAACGCGCTGGAGGTCTGGAAGTTAAACAGAACTCTAAAAAAGAAGAAAAGCTACAGAAAAGGAGGAAATGCCACCAAAGCAAAGCCTGCTGACACCGGGGTCTTTGATGCAGCTGAGCAGCAGGAGACGGCTCAGGAGCTTTCTGCAGCCGAAGGCGACACCAGGGATGCGCCAGACGTGGAGAGCCACCAGCAGGAGGCGGCGCCCGAGGACAAACCCATCAAATTCCGTGTAACATGTAACAGGGCCGGAGACAAACACAGCTTTTCCTCGAACGAGGCAGCCAGGGATTTTGGTGGAGCTGTTCAGGAATTCTTCCAGTGGAAAGCGGACATGACAAAGTTTGACATAGAGGTGGGCATGCTTGTTCTGGCACGACTCCTCCATGTTTCACTTCATTTCACAGCGGCTGAAGGTTATATTTCATGGAGAGAACACCTCTTTAGGGGAAACCACAGACATGATAATAATGGTGTTGAGTGACCGTTTCTTTTCTTTTACATTTTATTGTTTTTTGTTTTTTTTTTAAATTAGGGATAAATTTATTAGTTCAGTTAAATCATCCAGTTTTGTCCTGTTTTTGAATTGTACATTAATTTCATTTGGGGTTTTTGTTGTTGTTTTATATACTTTATTTATTCTAACAACAACCAAAAAATGAGGACAAATGTGTTAACGGAGGATAGTAGCAGTTACCAAAGAAGTCCCTGAAAGGCTGCCAGGTTAAATAGAATTAATAGTAATATTAATGCATTTCATTTGGGAGCCGGTTTAGCTCGTGCTGGTTTGCGGCGCCTTCCGTCCGTGAAACCAGGGTTGGAATCCGGGCTGCTCCCTGTTCCCTTCTCTACCTCTGTGCCGGTCCCAAGCCCGGTTGCTTTGAGAGGGTTGCGTCAGGAAGGGCATCCGGCGTAAAACATTGCCAAGTTTACCATGCGACTCGTTCGCTGTGGCGACCCCTGATGGGAAAAGCCGAAAGAGAAAGAAGAAGAAGATTAATGCATTTTATTTAAAAGCGCCTTTCAAAACACTCAAAGACATTACAGATTCAAAAGTAAAACGTAATAAAATCACTTTAACACAATGTTATAAGCCCAGTAATTCTTCCAGACATTCCTTTTTGTCCCGTTATGACCCGTATTAACACTGAAAGGGTCAGCGGCTTTTTTAGTTTCCAAAGCAGGTAAATCATGTTTGGGTGATTAAAATAAAAATTTGGACAAAGTTTGAAAAAAGATCATTCCAAAATGTCAGAGTATGAGGACAGTAGCAGAACATGTGTTGGAATGAAGCCGGTTTCATCCACACATGAAGAATTTACACAGGGCAATATTCAGGAAAAACTGTTTTTTGACACCTTTATTCGAAATGATCAATTAGTTCCAGAATATGTCGGCTGTAACCTTTTTAGTTAAGAGATGAGATCAACTTTATTGATTGGGCTGTGGGGAAATTCAGTTATTTACCACAACTCTGGGGATCGGGCATCAGGGTGCAAAAGACAAGAAAAATGAAAATGTGTAAAGAAATATTCAAGGTGAAGAGAAAAAATTCTTCATTCATTATATATGCTATACATGCAAAGCCAGAAAAAAGAAATACCAGAGAAGGAATAAACAGTTATTTGCTTCTATAGTTACTGTTGAGTTGAATAAAAGCTAAAGATAATTAGCATTCCCTTAAATATACTGTATTCCCATTTTATCATTTGTCTTTAAAGTAATGTTTTTTTCTGATTGATGATGAGCTGGTTTTATTGCTGCTTCTGTGGAAACTTTGATTAAAACAATGATGTAACGGACATTCAGTCATTTCTGAATGAGAGGAAGTCGAACAAAAGCAGAATTATTTACTCCATTTTCACCATCGTTTTCTAAAGATTACAACCAGCCAGCTGATTCTGACAAAACCTTTGAAAGTTTTAGAAACAACCATTTCTGTAAACCAAAAATGAGCATAAAGAAACCTAAAAACGAGTCTTTTATTGCAGGTTTTACTGAACATCCACAATGAGGAGATGGTGGTTGGCATTGCGCTGACCGAGGAAAGTCTTCACAGGAGGAACATTAGCCACTTCGGACCCACCACTTTGCGTTCCACCTTGTGTTACGGCATGCTCAGGTAACCTCATCTGTTTAAGCCAGCAAGCATCTAAAACCACAAGTATGCACGCCGGTTAGAGGAAGTGGAACTGTATCTGTGCACTGCTCTTTCCCTTTTCTACTCGTGAGTTTTATTCATGTAGGTTTCTGTTGCTTTTGAAACTCTTGCAAAAAAAACAAATAGAATTTTTTTTTTAACGTTGGAAATCTTCATTAGAAACCTGCAACCTTCTTTGCTCCTCCTCCCTACAGCTTCCAACTGAAAATAATATACTGTAGATAAAAAGAAAAATTCAAAAAATGCCTAGAATTATATGTGGTAGAGCTGCCATAGTAGAGTCTGGAAGCTGTGGGAAGAACTGACCTTTAATGGCACTTCTTCTTTCAGCTGCTTTTGCAGTGAAGGAGCTGATAAGAGGCTCCGTGCTGAGTGGGGTTGTCATGATGGAGTTGGTCTAGTTACCATTCTTCTGTTGGAAGCCACCATGGCTGGCTGAAGCTGCCCCAGGCCACCACAGTGTCTCAGGAGCTCTGGTGGAGTGTCCCACACCATGTAGAACCTCAGAACCGATGCTAAAATGTAACTTGGCAAAAATCCAAGCAAGACCAGGAAAGCTGCACAGGGTTACTTGGAAAATTGTTTTAAATATTTTAGGTTTGATGGAATTTCCTTTCCACCTGCTTTTCACTTTGCTTTTTGTCAGAACAGTGTTCGGCTGGAGGTTGTTTGGTTCCAGCAGCCGTGACCCAAGACTGAACCGATTCACGTTCAGGAGTGGCGTTCTTTGACGCTTCGCTGAGCCTGCAGACGTATTTTTAGACACAAGACAATTGAGATCACTGTGAGGTAGACACTTAAGAAAGACGGGTATATCCAGTGCAACAGAGGAAGCTCCTTTGTCGAGGTTCAAGTCACGCCTCAGTGTTTTCTTTAGGGATCGGAAAATGACAACTTCGCTAATTGATGTTGCAACCGCGTCTGTGGTATGTGATTTGTTTTGTAAAGTTTTCACTTGACTACTATTGGTTACATTTTTGTTTTCATATTTTGATTTCCATGTTTTAGGGTCAAGCTAAGATTTATTGGTTGGAAACAGAAAAGGAGCCACAAATCTAGAAATGAACACTAGTCCATCATTTCTCATTGAGAGGAATTATCCAAATGCAGTGTTTTCCTAACGCTGCGACCTCCAAAAACTTTAGTGTCTACTCTATGTGGATATTCCTAATAAGTTAAGTCAGTGTTTTTCAACCAGTGTGTGCCGTGGGAAATTGCCCTCATTAACTGATCTAAAAACATTTTCTCATCTCCAGGATTTCAGCTCTGTGTTCATCCAAACAGGCCCTGATAAAACACTGAAGAGTTAAGAATATAAAAGATCGTAAAATACTTTTTCTTTGCGTTTATTTTATTTTATTAAAGACATTTTGACAAAAAATGACGGTACCGCGATTTAGCTGCAGCTTCGGCTGTATTTTGGAAAAGTCCCGCCCCTTTAACTGTCTCCACCAATTATTCTTTGGGGGGGTTAATCACACGTCATCAGTCTGACCAATCAGAAGTGGTTAAAGTCTTCACTTCCTTGTTCCGATTCTGCTCATAAAGTCTCTCAGTTCCAACAAAAATACCAGCTAAAGCTCGTCTTTATCGGTGTAGCTTTCCACAGAATCCGGTATCAGACCGTGGAACAAGTGAACAACACAATGAAGCTCCAATAAGCGATATCCGGCCGTTTGATGCACTACATCTCCCATGATGCATTGGGTTGTGAGAGTGACAGCGCACAAGGAGATCTGTTGTTAAACGTCTTGAAACCAACGAACACACTTCAAACTGTTTTTAAACACAATCTTCTAACTTAACTTTAATTGCATCTTTTAGAAAAAAACAGCTGCAGTTTCCAGCTTTTTCTGCTACAATTATCTCAAAAATGCATGTGCGATTGTGGAGGGGCTGTGGATCAATACAGACTATAGAGTTTCTCCTTTTGTTTTAATTTTTGGATGCTGGTGTGCCGCGGGATTTTTTTTAAGGTTAAAGTGTGCCGTGGCTCAGAAAAGGTTGAAAAACACTGAGTTAAGTCAAAGGGTTTTTTTTGTGCTGATGGGGAAAAAATGGACTCTCAGTTTATATCAGTGTATATTCTTTATTTTAAACCTTTTCCTGAAAATTTTGTACAAAGAAAAGAAATCTTACCTGGAAAAACAAATTGCTCCTTACCTTGAAACATGGCTGGACTGTGTATCCATGATTTATATTGAATATATTAAAGATATAGATCTGGATTAAAAAATACATTTGAGTTTGAACGCTGCAAATCAAGAATGAGAAGGAATATTTTCTTGTGTTCAAATTACAACAGAGGAAGAAGTTGATTAGAAAGATAATTTAGGCTGAGATTTGAGGGAAATCCTCCATGCTTTTTAGATTTCACACGTTGACATGAGATTAAAGGCTTTAAAGAACCGTTGTGCTTCTCTCTGTTTACAGGCTGTGCAAACTCCAGCCCTCTGATGTAGTACTTGATCCTATGTGTGGAACTGGAGCCATACCACTAGAGGTAAAGCCAAACATTTGTGCTTTTTTGTTACTTGTTACTTTTACTTCTTAATGCTATGTGGAAGGTACCATTTCTTCCTAAAATATAGAGGGCCTGTTGCCATTGTTCCAGATCATTGACTGTATGAGAAAACTGGACGGAGCGAGTGTGACGTCACCTATAGAAAATGGCTTGAGTTCCGGCTTCAACCAAAGGCATTTTTTCACGATGCAGATGCCGCCATGTTGGAGCCAGACAATGTCAGTAACCAGTGATTGGTCCGAATTGGTCTTAGTCACAGTTTTTATGGCAACCACTCTCACCAATCAGGAGTGAGTTTGTTTGAAGTCCACACCCATAGAATGACTATGGCTGTTTATTTCTCAATTTATGGGATTTTGACTTCTTGGAGCCAGCAGGTACTTCCTGTTTAGAACGCCGGGGGGGGGGTGTCACTCAGTCCAGTTCTCATATACAGTCAAGTCTTTCTTTGGAATTCACGAAGGCTGTGTTTGAATGAACTTACTACACACTAACCCCTATAAGACTATATGGTGCATAACAATATATTTAATGTAATTCTAACATTTGCTCACTATTTTTATGAAATGACAAATTATGGTGTGACCCATTTGTAGAAGTACTTTGTCATCTCTCTTGTGTGATATGTTTCTTGCATTTTTCAAATGACAAATTGTTCAAACGCAATGCATTGTGGTCTTTATTTATTTATCTAGTGAGCACTGATGTCCACCTTTCGGCACATCCCTTTGGGGGTTGCCACAGCAAATCGACGTTCACTGATTCGCACAGGTGGTCTGGCAGATGATTTTTACGCCGGATGCCCTTCCTGAATCAATTCAATTCAATTTATATAGCCCAAGATTACAACATAGTTGTCTCAATGGGCATCAATTTTGAAAGGACATGAAATCAGTCATAAAATAAAATAATTTTTAAATTAAACTAAACAGGCTAGGCTAAACGGGGCATCCCTCCGCTTAAACCCTCCTTCTCAGAAAGGAAAAACTCCTGAAAAAAAACTGATTCCGGAAAAAATAGAAGAAATGTTCGCATGAAGGAAGGATCCTCTCCCAGGACGAACAACCCTTTATTTTATCCGGACTGGGGACCAGCCCATATGGCTACATAATTAGGCAGTAGGGTGTTGACCCACACTGGATGAAGCTCATTGCGCCCCCTGGGAAACTAATCCCAGTTTCCTATGCGGCAGTCCGATACGCAGCCAACTGAGCCATCCAAGTGCTTCTTGTGAGCATTGAAGCTCACTGGTTTTTTGCAAAGACTTCTGAGTAATTTCTAGGGCACTGGATTTTTGGAATTGTAACTTCTGACACCCCAACAAAATGGGGAGCGGCCTTTATAGTGAACTAACCAGGGAGTAGGGAAGGAATTTGGACACGACCTTAAGACTAGAGTGGACACTTTTAGAACGGGTCTGGTCAATGCTGGTCTTAGAGATCTGTTACCCCTTCTTCCTACTGATTACCGGTACCTGGATCAGTCAGTTGGAATGAGTAGACACCTGAGTCAGTTAGTCAAAAGCAAGGAGGGACGGGAGAGCTGCAAAAGGCAGGGTAGGGTGGTAGATCTTGTGGACCAGGGTTGGGCTGCCCTGCTTCAGAACTATGACACAAAAAAATCAGACTTACTGACGAGATACATTTATAACTGTGCAGAGAAATGGTCAAATGGTTTATGCCACAAAGCCCAAAGCACTTTGCAGTCACAGTCCCATTCACGTATGCACATACTGATACTAACCCTAATCCCTGAACCCCACTGATACTAACGTGGGGTTCAGGGATTTGCCTTCGATACATAACACACCTGGGATCTTCTGATGAGAGGTTGACCGCTTTTCCTCTGCACCACAGCTCTTAGGAGTCGTTGTTATTCTGTATTTGATGTTCATGTTCAGCTCAGTTCTCTGGAGGTCAGATTGTAGAAATGTCTGGTCATCAGGGCTTCTTGTATCCGCAGATTTATCAATATGCCGTTATTCTGATCTTGACATAACACAAATAAATGTTTATTTAAGAAAGGGAAATTGCATATTAATGAACATTTAAATCGAATGTAAATATATTTTAGCCGCAGGCTAATTTCCATCTGCAGTCCCCTGGCAGGTCGATGTTTTTGAAGAAATAAAACTGATCTTAAGATGTCGAAACTACACATAAGAATATAAAACAGAGGCAGAAAACTATTTAAAAAATAGAAATAGAGTAAGTAACTAAACCAATTTATTTTTTGATAATTGAACCTTTATTTATGCAGGTTGGTGGATTGAGAACAATTTCTCATTTAGTACAAAAATCGCTGTTTGAAATGTTCCTGTTCATTTGTGATGATTACACATTTGAAATTTTAGAAGCCACTGTTTCATTTGTTTTTTAAAGATGACAAAACTTGTCCTTTTCTTATTTCAATAGGTATACTGTTCCAGAGAGTTGAACTCTTGTAAGACAGAACGTTTAGTGAGAAAGAGGCTTGTTGAAACGGGAGCTCACAGTCGCCTCTAAAAGTGGCTCGAGTTACACTTGAAGAGCCTCTAGAAGATTTCTGTTTAATGAATTCATTTAAAGGTGGAGGAACTAAACCATGGAGGACTTTACACATCAGACGAGCTGATTTAAAATGTTCAAAACTTAGCTGTTTGTATTTTTTCAGATTATAACAGTGATGATAAGAACAGGGTTATCAAGAATTAATTGATAATATGTTACATTTAGGATTTATCTTTTTACATTTAAGTAGGATTTTCGCTTACATTGTAGGTCTATGACATTGTTGGCACAAATAAACACAACATATGACACACAACATGTAAACTGAGCTCTTGGATAGTACAAATAAAACCCTTTGAGGACCATTTCTTCTGGAATGATCACACCACAGACTGTAAAGACTGCAATGTGTTTCTTCTCCTACCGTTTCTTCTACCGTCTTCAGTTAGTCTGAAACACAGCTGCAAAGCTTTTAACAGGATCTGGCAAAAGGGCACACGTCACCCACATTTTATCATGCTTTGACTGGCTCCTGATGAAGTGGCGTATTGATTTTAAAATATTATTTTTTACCTGTAGAGCTTCAAACAGACAGACCACACAATACTTATCAGCCTTGCTCTGTCCCTACGCTTCTGGTCGTGTCCTCCGATCCTCCGATCAAAATCTTTAAAAAAAAATTAGGATCAAGTGTAAAACCAGAGGTGACCAGATGTTGCAGGCAACAGCCCCCAGACTCTGGAATGCCCCCCCTCTGTCCCTTTGTGTTTCCAACTCTGTCGGTTCTTTTAAAAGTCAACTGAAGACACTTTATTTATAAATGATTTTAGCTGACTGGTTTCATTGTTATTTTTATTCTACATTTATTTTCTTCTATTTAGATTTGTCTTACATCATATTTAACTGATTGTTTCTGTATTTTCATTGTACTGTATGATATTGTGTTTTATTGTTCAGAGCTTTGTGATTTTTTCTGGGACAGGCACTATATAAACAAAACTTACTTCCTTACTTGCTTACTTCTCCAGGGTGCAATAGAATTTAACAGTTCATTCTACATTGCTGGTGACAACAACGACATGGCGGTTAATCGCACGCTCAACAACATATGCCACATCCAGAAGAGGAGAGCAGAGAAGGGAAGGTGGGTCCACAGTTAACTGGCTTAAAAGACAATCAGGAGAGGTTAGAAATGAATATATGATATGATTTTAGTTATCAGCCTATTTTAGTGTACCAATGACAGTGTAAAGATTCCTGTTGTGTGTTTTTGTTGATGATGAGAATCATGATATTTTAGATATTGGGCACACCAGTGTTGTATACATCTAATTAAAATGTTTTAAATGTGAAAAACTTTTTATCTTATTAGTGCATTGGTCTACACTCACTGGCCACTTTATTAGGCACATTTGTTCAACTTCTCGTTAATACAAATGTCTAATCAGCCAATCAAATGGCAGCAACTCAATGCATTTAGGTATGTAGACATGGTCAAGACGATCTGCTGCAGTTCAAACTGACCATCAGAAGAACAGAGAAGGAAGGGGATTGCAGTGACTTTGAACGTGGCATGGGTGTTGGTGCCAGACAGGCGGTTCTGTGGGCGGAAATGTCTTGTTGAAGCCAGAGGTCAGAGGAGAATGGCCAGACTGGTTCCAGCTGATAGAAAGACAACAGGAACTCAAAGAACCACTGGTTCCAACCGAGGTCTGCAGAACACACAACTCGTCCAACCTTTAGGTGAATGAGCGACAGCAGCAGAAGACCACACCAGGTGCCACTCCTGTCAGCTAAGAACAGGAAACTGAGGCTACAATTCACACAGAATCACCAAAACTGGACAATAGAAGATTGGAAAAACGTCTGGTCTGATGAGTCTCCATTTTTTGCTGCCACATTCTTTTGGTAGGGTCAGAATTTGGCATCAACAACATGAAGGCATGAATCCATCCTGCCTTGTGTCGACGGTTCAGGCTGGTGGTGGTGGTGTCATGATGTGGGGATACTTTCTCGGTTCACTTTGGGCCCCTTTGTTCCAGCTGAGCATGGTTCCAACATTACAGCCTACCTGACTGTTGTTGCTGACCATCTCCATCCCTTTCTGACCACAGTGGACCATCTTCTGATGGTTACTTTCAGCAGGATAAGGAACCATGTCATAAAGCTGGAATCATCTCAGACTGGTTTCTAGAACTTGACTATGAGTTCTCTGGACTCAAATGGCCTCCATAGTCACCAGATCTCAACCCAATAGAACATCTTTGAGATGTGGTGCAACGGGAGATTGGCAACATGGATGTGCAGCCGACAAATCTGCAGCAACTGTGTGATGCTGTCATGACATTATGGACCAAACTCTGAGGAATGTTTCCAGAACCTTGTTGAATCTATGCCACCAAGGATTAAGGCAGTTCTGAAGGCCAAAGTGGTCAAACCAGATACTAACAAAGTGTACATAATAAAGTGGCTGAGGAGTGCAGATAATGGATGGATTCAACTGCTCTCTTCAAGGGTCACCATAGCAAATCCTCACACACACATCAAGTCCTAATTTACTGCATCCTCGTTGGTCTTCCTCTAGGCCTCTTTCCTGGTAGCTCCAACCTCAGCATTCTTTTACCAGCATCATCACTGTTACTCCTCTCAGTGTGTCCAAACCACCTTAATCTGCTTCCTGTCTCTTTCTCAGACTCTCTAAGCCAGCAGTCTGCAAGCTTTAGCGCTAAAAGAGCCATTTGAATCTGTTCCTTACAGACCAAAACCCAGCCAAAGCCACACAGACCCACTTCATCGTTTAGAAACGTACACTTGTGTGTGTTTTTTGTGATCATTAAGTCATTTATTTGTAATTTGTAAGTAAACCAGTGTTATAATTTTCTCTATATTACTATTTTTACTTTGTTTACTTTCAACAGCAGTATATTGGAATTCCTTTCAAAATAAAATGCACCTTGGGTCAAATAAAATCCTCCTGATGCAACATATTCACTTAAGTAAAAAATGCAAGAAAGGTTAACATGACAGTTTCTATCATTATGACTTTGGTGCATCTTTATCCTTTAAAATATAAACATGACAACATTGGTGTAAAATCCTTTTTTTTAAATCTATACATGTAAATGTAATTCTATACTTTAAAATGTGGTTCTGAACAGCAACTGCACATACGAAAATGTACTTCAAGTTATTCTGATAACAAATCACTTTGACAAAAGATTAAACCTTTTACCATCATTTTGATTTGTTATTTAACATGTTAAAAATCTCACTTTAGATGCCAAAGCTTAATTACCTCTAAACAAATGAACCAAAACTACAACCCCACTATTTATTCAAATTGTAAGCATCTTTCTTCAAAGCCACTGGCCCACAATGAAGGGATAAAGAGCCATATATGCAGCTCTGCAGCCTCAGGTTACAGACCCCTGATCTAAGCCAACACCGTGGCTGCTCACACCACAGTTTTCTACACCTTTTTCTTTCGTTCTTGATGACACTTTCTCATCTACCCGTTCCAACCTGCTTGCAAACGTCTCTTCACGCCTTTCCTACATTCTGTTGTTCTAGACTGTTGACTCTAAGAACTTAAGTCCTCCATCTTCTCCACCTCTGCTCCCTGTAGCCTCACCATTCCACTTCATCCTGTCATCCACACAGAGATGCTCTGTTTTGCTACAACTGACCCTTATTCCCCTCCATTCTTGAATAAACATCCACCTGTGTAGACATTCCTCCACCTGCTCCCTGCTCTCACTACAGATCACAATGTCATCCGCAAACATCATTATCCTCAGAGACTCCTGTCTAACCATCTTTCAGTCTGTCCATCACCACAGCAAACAAGAAGCTGATGGTTGTTGCAGTCCCACCTCCACCTTGAACAACTCAATACTGTCTTCCAGCTCTCATCCATGTCCTGATTCTCCAACGTTCTTCTCTGTCACTCCAGACTTCCTCATCCAAACTTCATCTCCTCTCTCTGGATTCTGTCTTAGACTTTCTCCAGATCTACAAAGGCACAATGCAGCTCCTTGTCTGATCTTCTCCAGAAGAATCCTTAAAGGAAATGTTGCATCCATGGTTTTTATCTTTCGCATGAAACTACAGTGTTGCTCACAATTTCTCTATTCTAATCTCAGTTTAGCTTCCACTACTCTTTCCTGATGAGTCACACATACGTACACAAAAAAACCCCCCAAAAAAACGCCCCTCTCACCCTCCGCGGGTGGTTCCTCCTCCAAGCTCGGGTCCTCTACCAGAGGCCTAGGAGCTTGAGGGTCCTGCAGTATCTTAGCTGTTCCTAGCACTGCGCTTTTCTGGACTGAGAGGTCTGAGGTCTTTCCAGGTATATGTTGTAGCCACTCCTCCAGCTTGGGGGTTACTGCCCCGAGTGCTCCAATTACCAAAGGCACCACTGTCACCTTCACTTTCCAGGCTTTCTCCAGTTCTTCTCTGAGTCCCTGGTATTTCTCCAGTTTCTCATGTTCCTTCTTCCTGATGTTCCCATCGCTTGGCACTGCCACATCCACCACAACGGCTTTCCTCTGTTCTTTATCCACCACTACAATGTCTGGTTGGTTCGCCATTACCATCCTATCAGTCTGGATCTGGAAGTCCCACAGGATCTTTGCCCTCTCATTCTCTACCACCTTCGGAGGTGTTTCCCATTTTGACCTTGGGGTTTCAACTCCATATTCTGCACACATGTTCCTGTATATTATTCCAGCCACTTGATTGTGGCGCTCCATGTATGCTTTACCTGCCAGCATCTTACATCCTGCAGTTATGTGCTGGATTGTTTCAGGCGCCTCTTTGCACAGCCTACACCTTGGGTCTTGTCTGGTGTGGTAGATCTGAGCCTCTATCGCTCTGGTGCTCAGGGCTAGTTCCTGAGCTGCCAGGATGAGCGCTTCAGTGCTGTCCTTTAGGCCAGCCTTTTCTAGCCATTGGTAGGACTTCTTGATATCAGCCACTTCAGTTATGGTCCGGTGGTACATCCCATGCAGGGGTTTGTCCTCCCGTGAGGATCTGTCCTCCAGCACTGTATCCTCTGTTCTCCATTGCCTGAGACATTCACTGAGCACACTGTCAGTTGGTGCCTTGAGCTTGATGTAATCATGCATCTTGGATGTTTCATCCTGGATAGTGGCCTCCTTTCTTGCGGCTAGCATACAGTCTCAGGGTGCTGGATTTGGGGTGGAACCCTCCATGCATGGTGAGGAGCTTTCGTGTTTTAACATCCGTGGTCTGTATCTCTTCCTTTGGCCATCTTATTATTCCTGCAGGGTATCTGATAACTGGCAGTGCGTAGCTGTTTATTGCCCGGGACTTATTTTTTGCCATTGAGCTGGCTTTCTCAGACTTGCCTTACTGCTGGAGGTTTAGATGTTGCATCTTTCCTCTTGCCTGCTCGCCGAGGTTGCCATTTGCCACCATGGAATTCCGAGGTACGGTAACTGTCCTCGGCGTCTGCTATTGTTCCTTCTGGGAGGAGACCTCCTGTGTGGACTAATTTGCCTCTCTCTTTGTCAAATTATCCAGCGCTGCATTTCGAGCCTAATGACATCCAATGTCATGCACACACACACACATATATATATATATATATATATATATATATATATATATATACCGTATTTCCGGACTAGCTCTCAAGTGCTTTTCATTTAATTAATTGTCACAATTAATTATATCAATTGATAAACTACCATGTACGACTGATTCAGTACGGTTAGAATTCTTTATATAAAAACTACACGGTGTCATCGGTTTTTCAAATACACTAGACAAACAGCATGGACTCACTTCAGGTCTTAGACACTTGGTCGGTTCAACAAACGAAACACGCGATGCCCGCCGCATCCCAGAATCCTTTGCTGGCTAGACCCAACGTACGCTGATCGCCATACTACAATATGATGAAGCCAAGTTAAAACACCGCAGCAGCGTGAAAATCCAGCATCACCAACGGGCTGCGCCGCCAGCCGCGTGACGGAGAGAACATCGCATGCCCAGGGGGGTATTTACCTCTGTAACCAGTGACTCGGCTGGCTGCACGTAAATATGTGGAACAACATTACTTATTTCGGGGACACGACTGGAAACACAAATCCACGTGGTCGTTTTTACGGTTTCTAAGGACTGAGCGGAATTTTGCATTGAAAAGCTCACAGCCTCCGTGTGAGCTGGAGACATGTTCTCCTGGCTGCTGCTCGGTCACATAGAGCTGCAGGGCCGATGGCAGTCTGAAGGCTTCCACACGTAACAACGCATCCACCCCTCATCCACAAAACGTACAGTATTAAGTCCGATTGCTCTGCACAGACACGATTTGCTCCTCCCTGGAGCCGCCCTGGCCAGAGGTGTCGGAGAAGATAGGAAGGGGAGCGCAGAGGCATCCGCGGAGCAACAGTGTTTGTTGTGGAAGGAAACTTCTGACGCACGCGCCGCGATGAGGCGCGCGCTTTTCAGTCGCCGCTGCTTTATTTTACTGGTGTTTTTTTTAACCAGCCCTGTTACTCCCATAACGCTGCCGCGACACAAGCGGAAGGAGAGCTGTTCCTTTTCCCCCCATCCTTCCACTGCTGCTACTTGCTCATTCTTAAACACGTACAACAGTGTGGCGAGCCCGTCTTTAGCCCCTAAGACTCATGGGAAATGGGGGATCGCGGATCTAAATTTCCTCATCATAACTGAGGGACGTAATTTTGATTATATGGTTACTGTTTGTAATTTTATATATGATACCTAGATTGTCAATAAGTAAAAAAACAAAAAAAACAAAAAAAAAAAACATAACTGAGGAACTTGTGAACAGAATAGATCTCCATGCTGTTTGGCAGTTGTGGGTATACTCAAGGCTGACTTCTCACACGTTGTGGTAATGAATCACACTTACTTTGGAAGTCAGGACGTGATTTGTCAGGTTTACCATGTTGCCTAATAAATGTGGCTTTTACTCTGATGGGGCTTGTGTATGTTTAAAAGTAGTTAATCACGGGACAATGGGTGGGTGTGGCTTGTAATCGGGTGCGCTTTGTAGTCCGGAATTTACGGTATAAATATATATATATATATTCCCTTTTTAAAAATTAAACCATAACATTTCTCCTCCATTCCTCATGTCTTTTTGTGTTATTATCCATGTCTGAATTTGTTACAGTGCTCATTATAAATGAGTACACCCCTTTAATAAATACTCATTTAATCAGAAGATCAATGAACAAAAGAAAAATTTCCAAACTTTCCAGAGGGTTGAGTTTTATTGAACACTTATTTAACTCTATAACATGAAATGAAGGTTGATGATCTAACTTAGATCACATCATCTTCAGTTTTACTTAAATTGGTTGAAGCAAAAATGAATACACCCTGCAACAAAACTACTTCATCTAGTATTTTGTATGAGCACCATTTTTTTTTTTTTATAAGAATAGCATCAAGTCTTCTAGGCCTGGAATGAACAAGCTGGTGACATATTGCAACATCTATCTTTGTCCATTCTTCAAGAAGAACCTCTTTTAGAGCCTGGATGGAGAGTGATGCTCAACTTGTTCTTCAGAATTCCCCTCAGGTGTTGGATTGGGTTCAGATCAGGAGACAAACTTGGCCATTCGATCACTTTCAGCCTGTTCTTCTTCAGAAATACAACAGTAGCTTTAGAAGTGGTCTTTGAATCATTGTCATGTTGGAAAAGTGCTCGACATCCAAGTGCATGAAGTGATGGCAGCATCTTCTCCTTCAGTATAGAGCAGTATGTTGTTGAGGTCATGATATCATGAAGGAAATGCAGCCCCCCCCACACCAGCAGCACTTATCCAGCCCCACATAAGGACACTGCCCCCACCGTGTTTCACTGTAGGCACCATGCATTCTTCTTTGAAATCCTCACCTTTGCTACACCATACTATTTTAAAACCATGAGTTCCAAACACGGTGATCTTTGTCTCATCATATTGAGTCCCCAGTAGTCTTTATCTTTTGGAGCATGGGGTCTAGCAAATTCTAGGTGTGCTTTTTTTGTGCATGGGTTTTAGGAGAGTCTTCCTTCGTGGACGATAACCATGCATGCCATTCCTCTGCAGTGTGGTGTCACAGGAAACAATCGCTCCTGTTTGGCGTTCTACTGCTTTAGCTAACTGCAGTGAACTTGCACATCGATTTTCTTCATCGCTTCTCATCGGAAGACACCCGTGTCGGGATGTTAGCTTCTGTGGACGGCCTGGACGGCTCTGTGAGATGGTTGCACTTCCATCTTTCTTAAATGTTTGGATCACTTTTGCTATATTATTTTGACTGATGTGAAAAGCTTTGCTGATCTTTTTGTAGCTCTCACCTTTTTTTGTGCAAAGAAATGATTTCTTTTCCCAGATTTTGTGAGATTTCTTTTCCATGGGGAGCAATTGCTGACCGCATGAAATGGGAGCGGCTTTTCTAGCCCTTTTTTAGTCACCTGTGTGCTGGACAACTTTTAACCCTTGTGCTATCTTAGATGACCCCACCCTTCCATTGACGTGTTCTCCCTACCATGACAAAGGTGGATAAAGGTGGAAAGATTTCATGTAATCCATGGACACCAGTGAAGATCACAAATCATTGAAGAAAAAAGGTTCAGAGTACTGTCTAGTGGGTCTAGATGACCCAACTCCCAACGTTAAAGTGCCTAGGATAGCACAAGGGTTACATGAATCATTAGACTCACCTGTGTATGTAGTGGGCTGTACTCATTTATGCTGAGCACTCTATAATTTCCTTATTTAAGGCTATATAATTTTTTTTTAAATCAGGCTTTCATCTGTTTCTCAAGAATTATTGTGCTTCTATCGATGTAGTTGTATTTGTCATGAAAGTGAGGCAATGTCTTTGTCTGGAGGGTGAAGTCCTTTGACTCATTTAGGGCTAAGTCATTGGTGATAATAGATTGAAGTGAAATTGCACAATGCTCCATATGGGAACTAACTATAGGGGCGGCCGTGGTGCAGCGGTAGGGCGGTCGACCCATGATCGTAAGATTGCAGGTTTGATTCCCGCCTTGCACGCCCATGTGTCAAATTATCCTTGGGCAAGACACTGAACCCCACCTTGCCTCTGGTGGGAGGTTGGCGCCAGTGTTCGACAGTGGAGCCGCCATCAGTGTGTGAATGTGTGTGTCCATGGGTGAATGAGACTGTGACTGTAAAGCGCTTTGGGCCTTCGTAAGAAGGTAGAAAGCGCTATATAAGTATACACCATATGCTTTACAGCTGATGCCTCCAGTAACAGAGGGACATGTTTGCTTCCTCTCAGCTCACCTGGACTCCCCATTGACACAGTGCAGTGGGACCTGTGCAGGCTGCCCTTCCGGGCCAGCTCTGTGGACGTCATCATCACCGACATGCCGTTTGGGAAAAGGTAGCAGCGAAAACTATGACCGAGGATTTCTGTGGTGCGCTGAGCCTTAGGGAAACGCAAGCGGATTAATGTAACCACCATTAACACACATTGTACAGAAGGAACATTTTGGGGGCATACATATCTTTATGAGATGATAATAAATGTGGTAAAACCACTTTTTAAATGATTATTAAATGGCCAGTATAAAAAATTCTATTTTTAGGTTTTTATTGTTTTTTAACAGTTTGCTAGCTTTTTCTACATTGGAGTAGTGAGACCAAAAAATAAATAAATACGAGAATAATGTCATAAAAGGATGAGAAAACAACTTCTTTTTTTGCTGCCGTTTGTATTTTTTCTTAATAATTGTTTCATAAATGTATTACGTGAATCTTGTAAATTCTCAATTTATAACCTATGAAATTATAACTTTATTCTCGTAAAAAATTGACTTTTTCACTCATAATTCTACTAGCTTATTCTCAAAAGGTTTTCTGACTTTTGTCCCTTGTATTTAAAACTTTATTCACGTAAACTTCCTACTTTTCTCCTAGATTGTTATAATTTTATTGTCGTAAAATTACAACTATTTTCTGATAATTTTACGACTTTATTGTCGTAAATGTTGGACTTTTTCTGATAATGTTACTTCATATTAGTAAAGTTGAGACGTATTTTTCTCATAATTCTTTTATTTTTTTATCGTGGCCCTAATACTTTTTTATTTAGAGATCAAGCAGGTATAAAACTCAGGACTCTGAAATCTTGACCACAGATTTAAAGTCTTTCCCCATAAAAGCTGGGAATCCACAGTCACATTTAAAACGCCAGAGAAAGGACTAACATACATTTTACATGTTCTATTTGAAGGTATTCATGAGCCTTAATGTAAACAGAAGGTGCTGCTGTGTTTTAAAAAGCTTAAATCTATTGATTTAGTGTTTCCACAGTCTGACACTTCAAGATTAATGTAATCTTAACTAGAGGATCAAAGTGTTTTATCTCATCTCTGCTTTCTTAAAGAATGGGCTCTAGGAAGAAGAACTGGGACCTGTACCCCTCCTGTCTCCGAGAAATGGCCCGTGTGTGCAGGCCAGGCTCAGGAAAGGCTGTACTTTTAACCCAGGATAAGAAATGCTTTTCCAAGGTAAACTTGTGTCTTAATGGGTAGCAGTTTTCCTCAAGAACTGCTGTTTTTTTGTTTTGTTTTTCTGGGAAAGCTCTTCACATATCAGGAAGTAAAGTGAATTACTTGTCAAAGCTGCCGTGTTTCTTCAGGCTTTGTCATGTTGGCTAAGAGGTGCGCAAAACCCCTCGCTGTAATTTGAAAGGTCTGATTACAGGATGTAACTAATGTCTGTTGTCACACATCCTGAGGATAACTCTAACTATACTTGATCTGTTTTTTTTAAATTTGATCCACAACATTGACCTCAATTCCAAACTGAATCATAAAGTTTTTCTTTCAAGATAAATTGTCTCTCTCTATCTTTCAATAGCAAAATAATCTTAATTTGAAAAAAAAAAAAAGTCTCCGTGATTAGGTTTTTTTTTTTTTAATATTCTTGGTTCAAACCATTTTTTTACCCCACTGACAGATGTTTTGCTTATTTGAAGAAAATGTGCCAACGGGGTAATAATATTTGCCTTCTCTCTAAGGGGCCTGAGTTTGCGGTGCTTGGATGTGACGCATTCAGTCGGTCTGGAATAGTGCAGTTAGTGCTTTAATAAAAAGCTGCTGTCAGAGAAAAGAGGGTGACCTCCCTAGCAAAGAAGAAAGCGGTGCTGCACCTCTGATGTGGAACAGCCCTGTAAGAAAGTGGGTCAGTTCATGCGAGTAGCCTTTATGTGGCTGTGGACAGTTGGACTGGGCTGAGTCACCACCCTTTTGAAAAGAATAGCTCTTTTTCCACACCCCAACAAACGCCCCCCAAAAGCAGGCGTGCTAGGAATCACTTTGACTGTAGAAATAAACAGATTGTTGCCATAGAGGATTTTAAATATATTGCTTTATGCGTGTTTGGACCTGTCTGGCCGGTTGGAACCTCTGCAGGAGCCTCCTTTGTCATTACTCCCCCAGGTTTTTTTTTTTACCTTTCAGACACTTTAAACACACATCCGTGTTTCGGTGTGTGACACAGCTCTGATTCAGCTTTGGGTGGAAAACAACGAGCAACAGCTAAACAGGCTGTGGAAACCGTGGCTCTTCATCTAAAGCAACGTTTTCTCACTGCCAGCTTTTGACCGTGTGTTAAAAAGGACACACATCTTTGCTCTGACCTTTTGGAAAACAGAATCTAATGTCTGTTTTTTCGTTTCACTGTCAGAGAAAAAATGTTTTCGTCTTAAAGACCCACTCCGATGAAAGTTGTGTTTTTTAACATATGCCATCCAGAAGGACATATATTAAGAAAACGAAGCTCAATATTTCTTTATTCAAAATGTTGTGAATCAGGAGAAGACAAAAACATCTTATTTGGGATGTAGAAAATACGCTGGGCGGGCCACAAACCCCCCGCTGTGCTCCATTCCAATGCATGCTCTTGGAAATCAATAGATCTACGGGACTAATTGATTCACACAGGCCAGACGAGGAAAACAAGCAACAAAATATCAAAAACATGCAGGTAAAGAGCTTATGGTTTGATCTGGTTTTCATTGTCACCGATTATTGTGAACAAATCCTTAAACCTGAGCTCAACTGACCAGAATCTGAGAGCTGATTTGCAGTTCATCCAGTGTTTGCTTTAGGTTTTTTTTTTTTTTAAAAGCCACCTCTCACCTTTCTGGCACGCCCTGTTTTGGGTGATGCTCCAGAAGTACAAACTGAACCCAGTCAGGCCTCTGCAGAAGAGGAGCGCTACAAATGAAACATGAGGCAGCTTACCTGTCACACTGACGATAATAACCTGTCAAATCTGGAATGCAGAGAAGTGGCGTCAAGTACCTGCTCCTTTTACACATCGCTTCCAAGATATTTTTACCTCCTTTGGTTGAGTGAACATGTGAACAAAAGCACGCTTCTTCTAAATACATCACATAAAACAAAACGAGATCCATCTCAGCGAACTCTGGATGGATCTCCTTCAAAGTCAAAAGTTTTACTGAAACAGAAAATATTGCGAAATGTAGAGAACTAATTCCTGTGTAGATGAGGCAACTTGAATTGTGGCAGAATGCCAGAACAGTGATGACGTCCTACAGAATTGAGTCATTGTTGCATGCAGATCTGGCACAAAACTAGTAAGTCATTCCAACATTTAACTGCTGCCTCTTCAGATAGAAGTAAAAATTAAGTGTGTTTTTTTTTTGAGGATGTGTTTAGCCTATTTTCTTAATCTGTTCCTCTTGCCTGGGGTTCTTGTTTTACATAAAACAAATGCTGTATTTGTAAATATGCCGTCTTGTGATCTATGCCCCTTTCAGGCCATATCCAGAATGGGGGGGCTGTGGAAAAAGCTGCACACTGTTTGGGTCAACGTCGGCGGTTTACACGCCGGGGTCTACCTCCTGAAGCGGACCGCTGGCGTGTTTGGCCAAACTCCCGAGGTTGTCCATGAGTCACCGGGAAGAGTTTATAAGCAAACGGATGAGAAGGACGACGGTTAATTCTACCCCGACTCTTGTGATGTCGTTCTGGTGGATTATAGTGCTCTTTATCATTATTTTTGAAAGGAATTTGTTCAAGTTTGCCAAACAGTTAAAGTTTGATTTGTTTCAAACTAATCATTGCGTTTATTCTGACATTTTCTTTCTTTTAAAGGGTTGGTATGTATCATCAAAGGCTGCAGCATAAAACCACTCATGCTAGTTCAGAACTGTGGAGTTCCAGTTAAATGAATAAAGATTTGAAGACTGGCCTCTGATTAAAAACTGCTTCACAAAAAAAACAACTTTTGTCTTTTCTGTTTCTCCTTCTCCTCATTGTTTCTTTTTTGTTTTTGTAAAGCTGAGTTTAAAAGGGGGAGCCAGTTTAGCTCGTGCTGGTTTGCGGCGCCTTCCGTCCGTGAAACCTGGGTTCGAATCCGGGCTGCTCCCTGTTCCCTTCTCTACCTCTGTGCCGGTCCCAAGCCCAGTTGCTTTGAGAAGGTTGCATCGGGAAGGGCATCCGGCGTAAAAACATTGCCAAGTTTACCATGCGACTTGTTCACTGTGGCGACCCCTGATGGGAAAAGCCGAAAGAGAAAAGAAGTAAAGCTGAGTTTAAAAAGAGTAAAACTATGCAGACCTGTTAACCTGACACTAAAATAGCATTTTTGTGCAGAAATATTGACCACTAAATGGTAAACGGCGTTTATAAAGCGCTTTTCTACCTTCCTCGAAGGCCCAAAGCGCTTTACAGTCACAGTGTTATTCACCCATCACACACACATTCACACACTAAGGAACATTCCAGTGTGTACGTGAACATTTTCATGCAGACAGACTTTGTCCAGCATCTCCACCCTCTGAAGAGTACATGAGGAGCCCGAGCTCAGAGCCTGCACATGCGCAGAAGAAACGAGGGAATACCAATGACAGCGGAGATTCCCGAGCGTTTGTTCTATAAACAATCCTAACTTCTAAAATTAAATCCACTTCGCTGCGTTCTTGGACACGCCCTGATGACGTCAGGCTGACGTGTGTTAAAAGCCGGCGCGAGGACTCCGGTGCTCCCAAGCCACCGCGCGCAGCCCGAAGATGGTGCAGCCGCTCGTCCTGACCGCAGCGCTGATGCTGACCTCCTGCCTCGCAGCTAGACTCTGGTAAGTCACGTCTGTGTTGGTCAAAGGAGAGCACAAGCGGGGAAACGTAGTTTTGGGGCTTTTTGTTTTGTTTTAATGCGTTTTAACTCGACTTTAGGCTAAAGATGATCTGGCTGCCTGTCCTCACCGCAGTGATGATGATGATGCTGACCCTCTTCATGACAGCTAGACGCAGGTCAGTCACCTCTGGGTTACTGTAAAAAGTGTCATTTCATGGCTTTTTCAAATTCACTTTTAAATTCTAATCCGACAAATCTACGACTTTGCTATGCCTGAATATTGTTGCACCTTTGAATGTTTTTAAGTTTTCTAATTAATTGCAAAGCATTACATTTCTACCTGGTTGGTTTTTTATGTTATTTCAAGAAAACCCTTTTCTCTCCAAAGTTTTTCTTGAAGTAATAAAATAGCCTATTATATATGTTTGCTAATAGCTTGGTAAGTAATTTCAAAAATGTATTAGATGGTTATTTTAATTAACCTTAAATTACGTTTTTTTTCCAAAGAATGAATAAAAGAACAAACAAATGTTTGACCTTTATTTCTTTATTTGTAGATCCAACAGAGAGCCTCCTCTGGACAAAGGGCTCATTCCTTGGCTGGGCCATGCTCTGGAATTTGGAAAAGACGCCTCCAAGTTTATTAAGCGAATGAAAGAAAAGCACGGAAACATTTTCACTGTAAGTACCAAGAGAAATGTAGAAATAATCTGAATTAAAACAGGTTTTTCTGAGCTTGCTTAGATATAGTTATGTAGTTTAGTTTTTTCTGGAGCTGATAATTTCAGAAAGAAGAATATTTTTGAGAACCCAAAAAAGGAAAGACAAACCTCTTCCAATAAAAACAAATGCAGGTATTAAATGCAAAAATAAACATTCACATCGGACACAATAGAGGTCTGTTGCTTCAAAGGCTTTTAAGCTGATGCTAACTTGCACTCTCTCTTTTAAAAGTTGTTATTTAATGAGCAGTTTATACATTTTCATTAAACCATGAATTGTTAGTGAAATGTTTCAACAGCAGAGAAACTTATCATTTTAAAAAACTTCAGAGATATATCATAAACACTTTTTATCCATCAAAAAAGTGTATTTTCAATTTATAAAGGAGGAATAAAATCATTCTTAAATCATGCTTGCCTAAAGAGTAAAGTCATTTTTTTATCTATTATGTTATTTTTTAATTGTCTTTTTTTAAATAAATGATCCTGATGTTGTTGGAAGTTTGTTCTTTCCAGCATTTTCTATTAAAGTGCAGATTTTCATATTTGTGTTATACACATCAGTATCTCCAAATGACTTTTCTGCTATTTTAGAATAATTTATATATTTTTCTGACACAAGATTTTACAAATGTTACATTGCTTTTTTTTTTTTTTATAAAAAGGCTTTAAATTTTATGTTGATTTGGGTTCATGAAAGCTAACACCCGACTTGGGAATTTAGCAACGTTTGGGAAGGATTGTGCTAAAATATGTGCTGGTTTAGTGTCAAAGAAAAAGAATAAAATCTAATCAGGATCGTTTGTTTATCACTAACCGACTCATTTCTCTTCCGCTGACGTACAGGTGCGTGCTGCGGGTCGCTACGTGACCTTGCTTCTGGATCCCCACTCCTACGACGCAGTCATCAGTGATTCAGAGTCTCTGGATTTCACTCGCTACGCACAGGTGCTCATGGAGAGGATCTTTGACCTGCAGCTTCCACACAACCAGCCGGATAAAGTCAAGGAGATGATGAAGAGGTAGAGCTGCACGGCCGTAACCACAAGCATGAAAAGAACTTTCAGATTTAACAGTTGTGACTCTGAAAGCAGCGCCTGGCATCTGCCCTGTCATGTTTCAGGAAAAGAATCCATGCAGATTTTCCTGTTGAGCCCACTTCTTTTTTAAGATGATGCTATTGTTTACGGCATTCATAGCTGTATTGTTTACTCTTATCTGTGTTAAAATGGTTGCGTAAAACTTCGCATTTGTGTATAATGTATGTTTAGGTGCTTTGCTTCTTTTGTTTAACCACTAATGCTGTTGTCATGTAATAATGAGTTACATATTTCCAGCAATTTCTGGTAAATGAATTATGTTTCCTCCAAAGGTCTTGCTTTTAACCTTTTCTTGGCTCACCTGTTGCACACTTTTGTGTCGGCAGGCACTTCCTGGGAGTGAATTTGTCCAGGCTCAACAGCACCATGAGCAGACACTTACAGGCCGTCCTGAAAGCTGAGACGCCTCAGAACCAGCGGGACTGGAAAGAGGAGGGACTCTTCGACCTCTGTTACAGATTACTCTTCAAGTATGGAGAAGCCTACATGGTTAAACAGTTTACTCACCACTTAGCTCTGTTTTCTTTTGTTTGTAAATGCAGAAAGAAAGATCATGACAGCGCCCTGTCACACAAATATTAAGGCCCAATTTTCCACCCTGAAGGTTTGCGGCGCAGATGTGATTGAAAATGCTCTTTCCCCTAAAGGAATCCTCATAAACAAAAGCAAAACATAAACAGAGCTAAACAGATAGTTGCATACTAGGGTAGTGTTCAAAAGCTGTGGGTGTGCCAGTGGAAAATATTTAAATTGTATTTCTTTTAAAAGGAAACACCTGAGAGGTTATCTATTTGTCCCAAGAAAAAAAATGATAGGTATTTTTTGACCTGTGATGCTGCTGCGCTGTCTTACACTTGTCTTTTTGTTGCAGGGCGGGCTATATGGGCCTGTTCGGCGGGGAGAAGAACAACAACAGCGTGGACCCCTCCAGCATCTATGACGAGTACAAGAAGTTTGACAGCCTCTTAACCAAAATGGCCCGAGGCACGCTAAAAGCAGGTGAGCTTTCTGAAAACAACATTTCAAACATGTTTGTAGGCGGTTGGTCCCCCACAGCTGTTACTGATGAGTCTGACATCACTGATGGGCTCTGCCTTTGATTTGTTTTGTGGTTGCCATGGGAAAGGGTGTGCTTGCGTTGGTTGCTCAGACTTCTTTGTGACGACACTGTGATCAAACGTGTTGACTGTCACAGCAGGGACAGCTGACATTAGGGTGTTTCTTTTCGAGATCTTACAGCAGGTCCACCCATATTACACAAAAAAAAAAAGCCTGTCATTGTCGTTCTGTGGTTACATGACCGCTCATGACGGTGTTGCATAACATTTCTGTCGCTCTCCAAACACTCATTTGCCAGCTGGTTTCTTTTTGTGACCCTCTCTGTTGCTCTGTGTCGGACAGAGGAGAAGAAGGCAGCAACGGGTTTGCAGAGAAGGCTCTGGGAGCTTCTGGCTCAGGCCGGTCAGACAGAGGACTGCGGGTCAAGCCCGTGGCTCCACGCCTACAGGCGGCTCCTGGAGGACGATGGGGTCGATGAAGAGACGCAAAGAAAGGCCATGCTGATGCAGCTCTGGGCCACACAGGTGAGTCAGAGCCTGAGGGAGTGGTTTTCATGTGATAACAATGCAGGGACTTCCCTTGTGATGTTATTCATAGATAAAATAAAGTGCGCGCAAAATCACACGATACTGTGACTGTGGAGTAGTTTCTGTTTAATGCTTTGAGGGCAAACACAGAAAACCAGTACTCTTATTTGGCACACGGGTGTGCTGTTCACCTCACATTCAGGGAAACGAATGCTTTTTCTCCAGCATACACTTTCAATTTCTAACAAAACTGCAACACTAGTCTAACATCTGTATCCACAAAAATCCACATTTAATCTTGACTTAATCTGTGGAACTTAATTTTTATGATTATTTAAAAAAGTCTTCCTTTAAAATAACTTTACTGCATTCATCTGTACCTCAATTAAAAACGAATGAATGGTGAGAAGGGTTGACATTGCAGTTTGAAGGTTTAAGATTTGAAGTAAAACTTGTTTTTCTAAAGTTGCAGCCTCACCTGTAATGCATCACCTGCAGGCTTTGAGAGGTTTACTGAATCGAAGGCATTTAATCTGATGTTTGCTTTAGGCAACAGATTACACACACTAAAAGTTTATTTTAATATAATGATGACTTTGAGTCACATTAGCATTTCCATATAAAAATGAAACCTTTTAACAGCAGAGAACTGTTCAGTACACGTCTGAATAAATTCTAAACAATAATTAGTAAATACATTTTTTGATTCAGAATTTCTTCTACGTTAAATAAAACCAAATTGAATCACTATTGTCAATTTAAAGAAGTGTATAATTTTCAAAAAGATTTTTGTGTTTTCTATACCTAGCCTTCTCATTTCTATTGTTTCCTTTAATCATATGGGACTCTGTTTGAGACGTAACTTCACGGCTTTGATGCGTGTTGGACGGTATGGAGGCCGTGTCTTTAATGGCTTTCCTTTTTAAGTAAACCGTTACTGCACCAAGAGCTGTCAGTTGTGAGACAAACCAGATCGGGGCTGTTCTCGTCCCAGAGGCATGAAGGGAGGTGTTTCTTTTTTCCGATTTCCCACAGGTGTGACACGAATTTGACAAACAATTTCACGGTTCTTTGTGGTTTATTGGAAATCTGACAGAAGTTAGATATCAGCTCTGCAGATTTATTCATCATGTTTGCTGAACCCTGCAGCCGCCTTGGCGGTAACTGAAGGATTCATGACATCTGCATAATAGTTTTTTGTTGTTTTTTTCCAGGGTAATGTTGGTCCTGCAGCATTTTGGCTCTTGGGTTACCTGTTGACAAATCCTGAAGCTCTGAAGGCGGTTCAGAGGGAGTTTGGCCAAATGAGACATATGGAGACTTTCAGGCCAACTTCCACGGACAGATCTGTCAACACCCCAGTATTCGGTGAGGAGTTTATCCAAAGTTTTTATATTGTTGCCTACTGAAAACTAATGTTTAATTGTAACAGCTGCTGTGTTTCATTTCTCTCTGTCTTCACTTTCAGTCCTTAAACTACAGTTTGAGGATAAAGTAAACTACCGTCAAGCTTACAATGTGTAATTTCAAGCTTAAATTAGCTTTCAAATTTTTCATTTTTTTTTAGTTTACAGTTTTTTGTTCACTATCAACTGATCCTGATCTTACCCCATACATTACCCTCCACTGCTACAGTCAATGTAACCAACAAAATTATGTTCTATATTCACAGCAAACCTTGATTTGATAAAATAGACTCATAGATCGGAATCAATCCAAGCTTAATAAATCAATAATTGATCCATAAACGTCCAGATCGATCTTTTATGCCTTTCCTTTTCTGTTGACCTAATGCATAACAGCAGGAAAGCTAAAGTCAGCTAGCTTGATCCTAACGTATACAGGAGTTTCCTATAGGACGGCTAATGCTAACGCCCGTTTGACCCTAAACATACGTTGGTGACTAAAGGCACAGCTTTATGCTCACAGGCATGAATTTTCCAAACTTTTTTAGGGAAATATTTTTTAAATGAACCATTTTGGTCTAAAAATCACAGTTTTTTTGCTCAATCTACTAGAATAAAGTGTCGTGCTAAAGCGCCAGCTGAAACGCCCTCCAGGAGAGGCAGAACATAATGATCTGAACATTTTTGTTGGAGCCTCTACTTTTTACAATTTTACAGTATGTGAACTGTATCACATTTATATGAATATCTTCAAAACATATAAAGATTGTTCATGTATTCCTATACAAATATGTCTAAATGCGTAAACCGTGTAAATTCAGAATCGAATCAAATTGAATCTAATCGAGTGGATTAAAAGAATCAAACTGATCCAGGCTCTGGCGAATCAAATAGACTGTGGAAACTATCGATGATACCCAGCCCTATAAACCATTGCAAAATTATTGAAGAACAAGCAAGATGTTACCCTTATTGAATAAAAAATCATTTCTGCCTTTCCCCTCTCAGACAGCGCCTTGGAAGAGACTCTGAGACTCACTGCTGCCCCCTTCATCACAAGAGAAGTGGTTCAAGAGAAGATCCTCTGCATGGCTGATGGCCACGAGTACCTGCTAAGAAAAGGGGACAGATTATGTTTGTTCCCCTTCATCAGCCCTCAAATGGACCCTGAGATTTATCACGAGCCGCAGGTTTGTCTTTCTTCTACTTTTCCACTTCTGCCACTTTTTGCAGCCTCTCATAACGCTCCTGTGCTGCCAACAGGAGCAGTAGTAATTGTCTTAGGGGCTTGTTAGAGACAGACTTACGTGTAATTAGAACCAGTAGCTGTTTATGTAAGGAGGAAGCAGCACCTGTATGAAGCAAACCTTGGACGACCGGGTGAGAGGTCAGTCCAGATCTGTGGGTCACTGAAGGATAAGCGTGGGAGGGAGAAGGAACTGATAGCCGTGTGAACGTTTATGGTAGACTGCAGTGAGAAAAGGGAGGGAGAAAGCTCCTGGCAGGCACAAAATGTAGTGGAGGAAAAAGCATTTTGCAATTAGTAATGATTTTATTTTCTCATTTTTGGTGTCTCCTAAACAAACACAAAATTGTGTTTTCCTTCTAGAAATTCAAGTACGACCGCTTCCTGAACGAGGATGGATCAGTAAAGAAAGACTTTTATAAAGGGGGGAAGAAGCTGAAATATTACACCATGCCATGGGGGGCGGGCACCAATGGCTGTGTGGGAAAGTCCTTTGCCATCAGCACCATCAGACAGTGAGTGTCCCAGATCCGTTTTGCTTTGTGGCTCTCAAAGTAAAGATCAAAACGTTTCACATCCCCACTAAATGTCCTCATTTTGCTGTTTTGTCTTTGTTCCCACTCCAGGTTTGTCTACATGCTGTTGACTAATTACAGTTTGGAACTCTGTGACCCAAATGCTCAGTTACCAGAGATAAATGCCAGCCGCTATGGATTTGGAATGCTACAGCCCGAAGGAGACTTGCCTGTGCGATACAGACCAAAGAAATGCACACTAGGGAAGCAGTGATTCTCTTTAAACACATTTCTGACAAAAAGAACTGTAAATAGCTTTGAAATACATGTTTTTATATATATATTTATACATTAAATGTACTTTTTCTATTTATAATAAAACATTAAAATTATTTTTACACTGTTGTTAGGCTTTTTGTGAACTTTCTTTATTTCCTTCAGACTCCTTTTTGGAATAAAAAAAAACAGAGTCCTTTTTTAAAACTTCACGTTGAGCTTTAGTGTTCAAAAGGTGAAAGACTTTCATCATGTTTTACTGAAACAACCAACTAAGGTGCACTAAAATGCACATACTGTCTTTTCTGGCACAAACACAACACAAAAGTGATTTTTTTTAAACCCATCCACTAAAAAGTGTGTTTTTAACATGTTATTGTTGCATATTTCTGATGATGGAGGACATGTAATAAAATTTAAGAGTAAATTTGTATTTTCTGTAGAATTTCTTTATTCCAACGGCCGGAGGACTCAGGAGCAGATGCAAAAATGCTGTTGGAAAAAGCTTGTATGTGTGTGATTTAGAAACTACCATAGTGGGCCACAAGCTTCCTGCTCCACTTCATTCTGATGCATCCACTTGTAAACAAATAGATTCATGTACATCTCTGTTTTCCTCGTCTGAGCTGGAATCTGACTTAAAACTGTACGACTGTATAGTACCAGTAACGTTAGCTTAGGGGTGTGAGGGGCTGTAAGCTAGTGGCAGAGAATATCAACATGCCTGAGGGAGTTGGCTTATCCCACGCCAGCAGTCTTACCCACAACACAGAGGTGAATTTCTAACGAACTACTGCCGCTCTGCAGACACTTTCTCCGAGAATCCATCACCGATTTTTAGGATTTTGGCTCAAATGCCATTAAAAGACCACTGTGGACGCTGTGAAAATATTTAAGAAGATGATCAGAGTGGGGATTTTAAGGTTCCACATAAAGTAAAGCAAATAGAGATTGTTTACAGGTTCCAGACCTTAGGTCCAAGTCACAAAGGAATTGTATGGTTGTTAGATGTCCAAGTGCCCAGCTGTAGTGTGCAATCAGGCCATATGAAACAAAAGATAGTTGTTGTTTTTGGGGGGGCAGTGGTAATAAGTTGAGAATTCCAGAGTCTCATAAGGACACATAAAGTACTGTAAACAAACCAGTCATCTGCAGTGTACTTTCATCTGCTGGGCTGGCACATCCCTGCTGTTTGCAGAGGGATTGAAGTGGAAACTTTACTCAGTAATTGGTGTCTTGTAGGAGAATGCCTACCATAGTTTTTCTTCACTGTTTTGACTTCTGCTTCTTTTTCTAAATCTGTTCAAGACAACTGCCCCCAACAGAAGGAGGTTTACATGGGGTAGCTCACTCTCCTTGTGTCAGAAAAACGTATTTGAACATGAGGACACGTGAGCCATATCCTTCCCTCCCTCACTTCCAAAGGCTGCTGCTGTCTTCAGTGAACATGTGATCGTTGGAACCTACATCAGTGGGATTCCACTTTAGCCCCACAGTCATTTGTGACGATCTGCGGGCTGGAGTCGCCGGCTCCGAGGGGGTTAACCTCACGCAGGATGCGCCGCTGGAGGACCTGAATGAAATCAGCTCCGGTAGGATCTACGTTCACAGTCGCGGGCACCGGCCGCTCTCACTGCAAGCAAGTGGAGGCTGATCCTCAGGGTCTACTTGTTGATGCGCAGCGGGAGTGGAGCACAGGAACCACCGGCTCATCCTGACGGTTCCTGGTTGTTGTATTTTTTTTAACCATGTCGGTGCGTAATTTACGATGCGACCATCAGCTGCCAGCAGAGGATCGGAGTATTTTCCAGGCTTAACAAGTTAGCACACTCCTTCAGGAAAACATGCCGCTCCATGAGATAAATCGGGACATAAAGACTACATGTATGTATCTTTTTCTTTTTGTGTGTCAAAGATTTAATTTGTTAATCAGTCCCATAGGTGACCAGTGTGAATAAAACGCAGACAAGCCGCAGTAAAACCAATCCTAACTCGCGTTTTGCTGCAATAACTTGCATTTTTAAGCCGGTAAAACATTTTTTCCAACTGAGGGGATAACATGTAAAATGCCAATTAGCTTGTGAGAACTATCAAAGAATGATATCCCATCAGAGCGGTCCGGGACAGAATAGCGCGCGTTAATCAAAGTTGATAATCGGTGTCAGCATTAGTCCAGATTAATGCCCCTCTGGAGAACAGCTCGTCCGTGCGTTCACATCACAGCCGCATGGAACGCCGCAACTTTCAGGCTGAATTGATTGCGAGCCGCTGTGGCGCTGACACCTTCCAGCACCACGGACAGCGACAGCGCGGCAGATTGACGGATGGGGCGTTTCAGCACCGGACAGAGCTCCCGGACGGGGCTGTTGTTGGCCGGGGCTCCCCCCACCGTAACCCGTGTCAGCAAGAAAAGCGGCTGTGCCTCTTAAAGCTGATTAAAATATCTATTTGCTTCTCTGATGAGTGGATAAACCACCTGACATTGCTGCTGTAGGACACCCGGCCATGGCCGCTCATCACACCCTGAATGAGTTCATTTTTGTTTGTTTTTCAGACACAAGAAGCGACGGGGGCCCCTGATGCCGCCATCCCCAAGACTCATGTCTCATTGAGGTTCCAGACTGCTTACAGTCTTTTCTAGAGTCCGACTGACTTGAGTGAAGATGATCAAAACAGCCCCGAGTCGGTCGGCCAACACTCTGCCGCCGGAGACCATCGACATCATCCGGAACAAAACCCACTCCCGCAGAGTGAGACTCAACGTCGGGGGTCTCCTCCACGAGGTCCTGTGGAGGACGCTGGAAAGACTGCCACGCACCAGGCTGGGCAAGCTGCGGGACTGCAACACCCACGACTCCATCATGGAAATATGCGACGACTACAGCTTGGATGGCAACGAGTACTTCTTCGACAGACACCCTGGCGCCTTCACCTCTATTCTGAACTTCTACCGCACAGGGAAGTTGCACATGATGGAGGAGATGTGCGCCCTCTCCTTCAGCCAAGAGCTGGACTTCTGGGGCATCGACGAGATCTACCTGGAGTCCTGCTGCCAGGCCAGGTACCACCAAAAGAAGGAGCAGATGAACGAGGAGCTCAAAAGAGAGGCCGAGAACATGCGGGAGCGGGAGGGAGAGGAGTTTACCACCACGTGCTGCTCAGAGAAGAGGAAGAAGCTGTGGGACCTTTTGGAAAAGCCCAGCTCGTCATTTGCTGCGAAGGTAAAATCTTTCTGTTTTTCCAAAGAAACCTTAAGCAGCAGGTACTGTTTTGATGTGGGAGGTGAACCTGGCTTCAGTTCAAGTTTAAGATTCTCTCAATCCTGACCATGAATCCCATGCATGGAGGTGGACGACTATATGGTCGGTTTGGATGTCTGACCACTTTTAATCACTGTTTTCATGGGAGAAAAAGGAAAATCTTGTGAAAATCAAAGATGTCATCCTCAACTCAAATGTCACGACTGCTGTGCTGCTTTGCATTCTTCTGGAAAGTCAATTCAAACCTTTTATTATTGGAGCTTGTTAAGTTATTTTGAAAAACATGGCAACCGTCATTGTTTCTCTTTATTAGTTTCAGTCAAATAGAGGCCAGTGTTGTCAAACTGCAGATATCTCAGGCAATTAATGGGTGTTTGCTTTTTCAGAGGCAACAAAGGGGATGTGATGATCAATTACTGAGTTGTCAGCGTAGTGAGCAACCTTCCTGCAAAATATGTATTTTTAGCCCTTCATGTAACACCCACTGTGCTCAGCCAGCCCTCTTGGCTTTATTAGCCACCTTTGCTAGTAGTCAGTCATTTAGATCATTAACACTAGAACGCCCAGGATTTTTCACTCCCCCTGCAGCGTCCAGAGCACAGCCAAATGGCTGGGTGGCTCGAAATGACTAATTCAACAGCCTTCAATTAGCCACCTTTCATTTGTAAATGCAGCACCAACTACCTGATCATCTGGATGAAGACATGTCCTAGCTAACCACATTCTTTACTCAGATCAGGGTGGGGGAGGTTTTTCTGCTTCAAAAGAGCCTCCAAGCTCTGACAAACTTTGACTCCAAGTTTGTCAACTGAAAAACCAAGATGCCTTATTTTTACTACCCTGAGCAGACATTGAAAATGATCCTGGAGCAAGTCAACCCATTTGACTCTGAGAGAGAAGAGATAGTCCTTCAGCTGGACTCAGACTGATATTTCTTTTGATAAGATTTCATGAACATCTTGTTCTCATTTGCTGATTCTAGCAGTTGTCTATCCATTTATTTTCTGTGCCTGCTCATCCTGGTCAGGATCACAGGGGTCTGCTGGAGCACATCCCAGCTAGTCACAATAGTCACAAGCAACTGGGGAGGGGTACACCCTGGATGGGTCACCAGTCCATTGCAGGGCCACATAGATAAATAACCAGGCACACTTACATACACACCTATGAGAAATTTAGTCATTTCATTTAACCACATGTTTCTTGGACTGGGGAGGCAAAGGAGGCCTATTTGACATGTTTTGGAATTTATAGTTTCAACTAGAATTCAACAAAAAAAAAATAATAAAAAGGGGAAACAACATATATCTTTACATTGCTGGAGGTCTTCATTGCTCAGACCTCAGATTCAGATCACAGATGAGGAGATTTCATTGATTCATTTCCTCACTCTGAACATGCTTTAGACTATTCGGGACTGTGTTGTTCAGCATGAATGTCAGACAGAAGATGACAGCTGCTTCATGGCCCTCCCTGAACTAATAGGGTTCATTGCCATCCTCCTTGTGAGGGGGGGATAAAACTTCCATCCATGCAAAACGCAAGATGCAAGATGGTTGGCGAAAATGGGAAATCCACTGATCTAAAAAAACTATGGACAGACACAACTTCAAAGATATCATGCAGCATTTACACTTTGATGTCAAGGGCACGCGCATGGAACAAGTTGGGACTGAAAGGTTTCCTGCAATCTCCAATGTTTGTGGGTTTGTTGTTGCCAACTGCATCAAACTTTCAACCCAGGCAAAATTCACTGGGAGCTTCCAGAATCAGTAAAAAACCTTGTTGATTGCTACAAGTATGCCATGTGGCAAATGCAGAAAGGAGATTGTGGGGCAGTACCATGTATGCGCAGACAAGTAGTGGGTTGAAGATATGACTTTGACCACATGATTTCTTTGCTTGAACATTTCAGTATTATGTCGGTAAAGTAGTGTCTCTTGTGCATGAACGATAAATCTCAGCCAAAAAAGAAAAACCAAACTGTGGTGACCTCTTACTAGAAGTGACAGAGGTGAGGGGAAATAGTAAAAACTTGCGCAGCCACTTGGCTTGTCCTTTTTGCATGCAAAAAGAACAGCCTAATGGCTGTGCTGTTCATGTGCAAACTATGTTGAAGGCTGCTCTTTGGGCATGTAAATTTTAACTAATCCAGCCACTTGGCTGTCCCTTGGACATTGTAGGTAGAAAAGCCAAATGGCTGCCCTACGGACGTTCTAGTGTTAAGAGATGTATGGCTCCAGGACAAGAACACAGGAACTTTCCTTTGTTGGATCAATCATATTAACAGCACTTTTAATGAAACTAACTGCTTAAATACACATCCAGACTATTATACCCAGTTTTAAAGCTATTTAAAACACTCTTGACTTTAGGAAACGATTAACTGTTCAGTCAGTTTGCACCAAGTCTTAAATGTTTGAGTACATTTTTGTCGAAGAAAGGGAAATCCCCTTTGTCCTTGCACTTTCTCAATCACTGCACTGTGATTATTAATGTCCCAGTTACAGAAGTGACAAAAACAACTCCACTGATGAGATCTACAGTATGAAATATCGGGCTTAGTAGCACAGGTCGTTTTTGTAAATATGTTCCTGATAATTTACCTGGTTAAATAAAGGTGGAATTAAAAAAAGGGGGAACATAAACTATAATGGTCAAACCATCCTCAAAGAAATGCTCAACATCCTCTTTGAACAGGAGTTCCTGCATAATTAATGTAACTCATCCATTAAAAAAAAACTGTTCTATTTTTGACCTTAATTCTAAAGTATTCAATCATGTTGCAGCATCACAGCTGGAACATTCAGCTTGGTATTCATGCATGCAGGCTGCTGTTCTGACTGCCAAGGAGTAAAGGTGCTCCATAAACAAGAGGAGAATCTTACATTTTACTTAAAAAGAAATCAAACACTCTGATGTTCTGATACATAGTTATATTTTAACTTTTTTTTTCTTTCTTTTTTGGGTTTGGATAATTGACATGTTCTGTTTTCAAAAGTCCCAACTATGTTTAACTCTTATTTTGAAAGACACAATCACAACATTAAGGTCATTAAAATAACAGAAGAAACCTGCTGACTTCCATCCTTACATAGGAGAATTTCTTTTTCTCTTGAATATTATTGATGTTAGATTTATTAATTGATTGAATAAACATGATCAATTTCCCTGAAGAGAAAATGAACTGCACAATCAGAGCAAATAAATTCAGACAAGAGTCATGCAGCACAACTCAAAGACATCGGAAAAATAATTTAACACAAAAAACACACAAACAGCCAAAACACACAGGAGCTCTCAGATTTTTGTCTATAAGTCAGAATAAGATTTAACACTTTTTTTTTGCGTTTTTTGCATCTGAATACACTATATTATATGTCACAAGGCCCTCAAAGAGACTTTTTCTAAAACACTTCCAAAGGCACAAAATGTCCACAAAATGTTACCATTTTCAAGTGTGTTGGTTTAGAAGTAATGCACATAAAATATAAATCCATGTATTGTTTACTCCCAATCACATCTATGTTGACCCTCTTGGAGGGTGCAGTTTGTAAAGTAAAAAAAAAACATGCACACAAATCCTCAGAGTTTCAAATACTTTTTTCCGTCTTTGTGACACACAGATGCACTCCCCGATGAACACATCAGAGGCCAGTTCAGCCTTTCTCTCAAGGCCACTCAGACATGAACAGGACTTTCAGTTTTAACCCATTCAGAGCTGATGGACTCCTGAAGCATTAAATCTGACACAGGTCAGAAGTGCCCACAACTACTGAAGTCAGTGAAATCAGTTAAAAAGTCGATGCGTTTGACTGTTTTGCTTCATAACATTTTGCTCTCCTGAATCTACTGCTGCTCACCAAGTTCCAATCTCTAAATGTGATTCTAAAAACAAAGAATTGCACAACATTTGTGTTTCAATCCCCAAAAAAGTTCATGATGTTTTTTATGCAGATATATATTAAGTAAGCTAATTTCAGAAACATCTATAACACTATGTTTTCATTCTGGGAGTTTGGGACTTATGGCCATAATCAGTATATACACAACTCTTCTTCTTACATCAGCTTTAACAACACAGAGGCAGTGACAAAGAAAGCATGTGAGAGTACTATTGTGTGTTTTCATTCCCAGTTGACTTTGTCATTTTTCTTTGAATGGAAGAAACTTGCAAGTAATCATTTCATGAAAAAGATAATTTGTTTTAGAAGTTTTTTTTATTTTTAAACCAGCACGGTCCAGTGGTCCTAAGGGCTTGTTGATTGTGCATGAAATCTCCTCACAATGCAGCATGTCACTGCGTGCCTCTGCTGCGCTCCTATAATTCAGTCTCAGCGGGGCTGTGGTCACATTCAGAGGTGTTCAATGCAAGAGTTAACTGGAAAAACGTCTGTATTCAAAAAGTCCTTTTGCTCTGTCAGTTTTTGTTGTGCAACAATACTATTCCTAAATATTTTATGCTAATGTGTGTATGTTTAGTTTGCACTTTTAAAAACACGGATGATAGAAAACGTACTCACCACTCTTACTGTGAGGTCAGCTATACTGTATAGTATAGTTGAACATAAATAGTAATAATGGCTCCTTCTGTTACGGTTTTGCATCCTGTGAATGTTAGTTTTTGTCCGCTGAGCCCAAACGGTGTCATCTTGTGAAACTGTGGAGCAAAGGAGAATGCAGAGTAACGAAAACAAACACAAGTTTCTTGAGCTTTCAAAAAGACTATTATAAACTATATAAACTAATTGCACTTCTGGTCCCAGTCAGCCACAGGCAGTTATGACTACAGAGCACTCAAATGTACTTCCTACTGCACGTCAGACATGCCTAATTGACTTCACTGTAAGTACTTTGCTTTGTTGTTTGGGAAGTTTTAGATGTGTGCGACTGAGTTATCACTCTGTGCAGCTTTAGGGTGGAGAGACCTGCTAAGTTCTGCTCCATCCAGAAAAGCAGCTGCCTGCTGATAGCTGTGCAGGTCTTTGTGCTTTCATCCAGCAGCAAGTTGGTATCAGAGATGTTGCAGTGCAGTCCATGTGACTTTATGGTTATTTACATCAGTACCCTCAGAGATGAAGCGCACGCCTTCCAACCTTTGTGTGTTTCCAACTTCCTCCATATTTCTTTTTTGTCTTTGCGTGCAGCACAAACCATAACTGGACTCAAACAGGGTGTATTTCATAACTTGTTTTCAAGATTTGTTGCTGGGTTACAGCGACTCCTTAACTGTGCTTTGGCGTGCTTTGAATAGTCATAAATTTGTAGCACATGGGGTTCCAAGCTGCCAAAATGATTTCAGTGTCATATATCACAGCGTGGGCTAACACGAGGAGGGTTTAACACAGAGAAGCAAAGGGCTTTTCTTTGGTCTGTCCCTTTTCTCCTGTTGCACTCTAGTTTCCCAGTATTTAATTATCATGCTAGCAACCAGTAATATGCAGTCTAAAATAAAAATAAAAAACAAATATTGTTTTTTGTTAAAATGCAGGCAAACAACAGATGTTAGAAGAATCTGTCCAAGCTAAAAAAAATTATTTTTGTACACTTTTTATTTACATACTCATCCCCGCAAATCTTCATTGTAAATTTTCTAATGAGGAAATGTGTGAACTGCTAATTTATTTACTGATTTACATAGTTTTAAAGTGAAACCAGCTATAATTGATTTTAAAGCTTGCCTTTAATCAGCCTGACAAAAAACATAACTGGAAATTTTGGAAGAAGCTTCACATCTACAGAGATGAATAACTTCCTTAAAGTCCCCCTATTAAAATGTCTTTCATCATTAAAAATGTTCCCATTGGTGTTTTAATTACGATTATGAAGTTTTTAACCCAAATCTCCCACAACCTAAATGTCTAAGAAAAAGCCATATTTCATGTTTGTCTGAATCCTCTGTTTACAAAATCTCCTGTATATGGGCACGGCTGTTGGTGCTGAGCTGAGTCGCTCCACCCTTGATGCCCCCTTTCTGACGATGATAGCTGTGTCTTGCATGGATGAAGAGCTTGACAGAAGGGGAGGGCACAAACAACATGACTGACAGTCTCTATTCTCAAAAGTTTCTCTTAAGCGATAAAGAAACGGTGAAAAGTGACATATTTTTGGTTCCAAATCGACACTTTTTGAACAATGTGTGGAATGACAAAACTAATGTGTTAACCAGACCCTGCTGTTTGATAAATTTACAAACAAAAAAAAGGGTGGCGCAGTGGTTAGCAGTCTGGCCTCACGGCAAGAAGGCCCCCAGTTGAACCAGAACACCAATGGGGGACCTTTCTGTGTGGAGTTTGCATGTTCTCTCCTTGCATGCAGGGGTTTTCTCCGGGGACTCCGGCTTCCTCCCACCATTGGTTACTCCAAATTGTCCCTAGATGGGTGTGTCCAGGATGTCCCCCTGTTCGCCCACGAGTGGCTGAGACAGGCTCTGGCAGCCCCGCAACCCTGAAAGTGACACACAAAAAGAACTATGAAATGCCCCTGAAAAATGCTTTGAATTACATCATAATTGAGGCTACATTGAACCAACAAGCAGCACTGGCTGGGTAGGATTTGATGCACATGCTTGATTGTTGAATTGTCTTGAACAGCAAATAAATGGAAAAGCTGTTTAAAAAAAGTGTCTATCATTTGTACAGCCAGTGTTGAACAGGTTTCTTGGCTGTACGGACCCAATGGAACCCAAACCATCCTAAAAGTAATTAGTTACTCAGCAAAGTAACTACTCCATTTACAGCAATAAATTTTATAACTTCAATTAACTGCTCACAAACATAACAAAGCATTTAAATGCAATGAAATTGTGTTCTTCAATCATAATACAGAGAGGGGGGATTGAACTGCAGAAATGTAAATATTTATTTATCAGAATTATCACACAACAACACAGCAACAAGCAAAATATAAATAATAATAGTATTAACTTCACATAAACTGATCTGAAGGTTTTAAGTGTCAATTTCTTTTAGGTATCCTAATCATTGTTTAAAAAAACAAAATACTTTCAATCACAGTAACAGAGGATAGAAATCAAAATGCAAATCATCAACAAGAATAAATAGCAACAATAAAACATATCTCTGCTGCACTTAAGTAATTTTCTATTATATTGCACATTAACCTGAACTTTAACACTGTCATTCAAAATCATCACACTGCAAAAACAATAGAAAAGAACAATATGAATACAAAATTAACTTTACATGAGGAGAAAAACAATCTTTGCATAAAAGTAAAGGTTTCTATATTATCAACAAACATTTCAAGAATCCTTTGAAATTTTAGCTGCATATTTAATTTTGTGATCTTGTAAAATCTTTGACTGACTCAGACTCAACAGTGGTCAGCAGGAGCATAATTTTCACACCAAAACTTTACAATACTTCTGTTCTGTGCGAGTTACTGGGCTGTAAAATCCAGTTTGTCTTGTTTTAATGGTGCTGCTTTGTCACCGGAGCTCGCGGGGCTCAGTGGACTTGTGTTTGGTGCTTCGTTAAATTTAAACAGCTTCAGACGGACGTCGGTAACGTCTTTGTATCGGGACACAACGTGAATTTGACGTAAACATTTGTTCCTTTAGTTTCAATTAAAACAGTATAAAAAAGCACTGATATTTCCAGACGGAAATATTGTTTTGATCCTGCCGGCTGCGCTGTACACACATATCTTGGAGAGTGTCGGCGTGCACTTGCCCACTCGACCACCTACAGCAGGGGTCACTAAATCCAGGCCTCGAGGGTCAGTGTCCGACATGTTTTCCAACCAACCTGCCATTGAAGCTCGTTATTGGCTAAACACACCTGATCCAGGTAATCAGCAGCAAATAAAGCTCTAGCTCTGATGAATCAACGTAAAAATCTCAGAGGATCTGCTGTTTATCTGAACGACCATCTGACCAGAAGGAATGCTGAAATCTCCAAACATGCCAGGCTCCTCAGGAAGTGTAAGCAGATTGAGAACACTTGGGTTAAAGGCTGCAGGATCTACGTCAAACCACTCGGTCCACCGGACCGGTCCAAGGTTCTGGTCGTGAACACCATGAAAGACTTTGAGAAGTGCTTGATCACAGACGTCTGAAACTACATGGAGTAATAAATCAAAGAGCCAAATAATTTCAAGAAATATGACGCCTGGATTCCTCACTTTCTCCATCGTCTGACGGCACCTGAATAACAGCAGAGCTCTGACATGCAGACAACTTGACCTCAACTTTCACCGCAGCTGATATCAGCTGAAGAATGATATGGACCTGAATCTAATGTCTGCAGACATAACATGGAAGAGAACTGTAAACTGTTTAAACCCAGAAGATCGGCTGTTATTCAGCAGAAGAAATACCAACCTTGGACAATCGACAGATTATGGACCCTTTTATTTATTCCCTTACAGCATTACTTTAATATATAAAAAAGAAAAAAAATATATAAAAAAAGTAAAACACATGATTAATCACTTATTGAAAATGGTTAAATTGATTGACTTTTAATGATATTACTTCACTAGCTCCAAAAATTGATAAATTGATTCAAAAATCTTTCCTAATGTAGCATAACTTTGCACATGTTTTTAACTTTTGATACTTGATGAAATTTTGCTATGAAAATTCCTGAAACAGTGTTGTGTCTACTTTACTGATATAGTATTATGTTTTAATCATATGAATGACTTTTATAAGTAACTTAATCTGCATATATTTTAGATGACTGATCTGCATTTGCCATGTTGATTTCTAAAATAGTTATTTTTTACATAATAATTAAGTAATTCATGTTTGTCATGTGCTTTATCGATACCTTATGATTCTTAATTCTGTCTGATAAAAACTGGGAACCGGATATTGATAAATCATGTAATAAAATGGTTATAGTATAACGGAGTGGGATTATATAAGTTCGCTTCCTTCCACTCCCTTTCAAGCAATATTTATTAATATGTCTAATTATCCTAAGTTTGATTAGTTACTGTATGAATGTACAACTGATGATTATATTGCTTTGGTGTATTATTTCTACTTAATTGCTTGAAATAAACCATTTAAAAAAAAATAAAACCAGCAGGACACCGGCCCTCAAGGCCTGGATTTGGGGACCCCTGACCGTCAGCCAATCAGGATCTGGAATGGGACTCTCTCCCCGCGTCACACAGAAGACAATCTTGCTGTGAAGCAAAAAAAGAAGCCCTCCAGGCTGATTAAACTACGCCAAGAAACTGTGAAGTAGCGCGCCATGATTAATACAAAGGAACAACAAAGGCGTTGTAGCGGGGATAAAAGTAATTAGTTAGATTACTCCGTTTCTTTACTTGTAATGCAGTTAGTAACGCAGTTATACTTAAACAAAGTTACTCCCAACACTGGCTACAAACCGTCTGAAAGAAAATCATTTGGACAACAATATTCCCCTCTGAGTTTAGAGAAATGGAGCATACCAGGAAAACAGGTTGTATCTAATAGTAAGCATGGTGGAGGCTCTGTTATGGTCTGGGCTTCTTTGTTGCATCTGGCACAGGAAGTCTAGAACCTGCGGATGAACTATAAATCAATGCACTCTAGAGCAACATATGCTCTCCATTGGAGATTATGGGCCTCCCAACAGGATATTTACCAAAACACAAACAACAAAAACACCCAAGAATGACTGAGAGCAAAACATTGAGCTGTTGTGAAGTGGCCCCATGAGCCCTGATCTAAATCCTTCCAAACATCTGGGGAAGGAGCTGATACATGCTGGCTGGAGAAGGTGCCCTTCAAACCAACTGGAGCAGTTTGTTCTTCAGGAGTGGGTCAAAATACCTGCTGGGAGGTGCAGAAATCTATTTGACAGCTCTATAAATGCTTTAATAAACTGTCTCAAAAGGCTGTGCAACAAAACGTGAAATAGACATCATTTCTGGCCAGACCTCTGTCATTACTTATTGCTTTATTTGAACAACAGTGCAATGTCTGATGTTCTTTTCTTGATTTTCAGTAAAAAAAATTGTCAGTCTGAATATGTTTTGTGGGGAATGGTAGAACACATAACTATCTGTAGGATGCAGTTAATCTGAATCCATCAAACTGTGAGGAGAAGAGACAGGGATTAAATCCTGACTGCTGTCATCTGGGTGTTCCACATTCATCTCGTCTGTAAAGCTTCCGTGATTTCTCATGCTTTCAAAGACTAACAGTGAGTTTCAGCAAGCAGGTCTGAGATGCACTGCAGAGAAAGGTTAGACTGGAAACTACAACTCTGCTGTAACAAAGTCTAAGGAAATTTGCTGCTCATACTCAGTCTGTGCATCTATTACCAAAAAGAAGGTTAGACAGAGCACAACTCAGCTACTGAGGGCTATAAATTACTTTGGCGTTGAGGGAGGGGGGTGTTCCCTATATGGACGGCATGCTCATTTTGCCTCCCAGCACCTGTCTTTCCCTTTTGTGACTCTTTCACATTTGAGTGATTATGTGTCAAACAGATGACCTAATGCACAGTCTGGTTATACATTTTTTAATCTTGTGTGGGTTTACGTTGGTTCACAGATGTAGCTTGTGGCAGATGCATGTTAATCGTAAAATAATTATAATAGATTAATTATAATAGATAAGAGGTTGGTCATTGTAGGGGACAAAGACTTTGCACCGCATTTTTTTTTACAGAGAGTGTGTGTCTACTAAGGTACACACATATATACAATAATAGCAGAGAATCAAGAAATAAACTCTAAAGATGCTGTTGGAGAGCAAATTCAGACCTAAAAAAGAATAACTTCAGAGCTAGATTAGATTCCCAAAAACATCATATTTGTAAATGGCATATGCTTAGATGGCACTTTTCTACCTAGACTACACACATTTTCACACTGATTTGATTTGATTTGATTTGTTTCCAGCATTAATTGTAGTCAATACACAAGAAAGAAATCCCACAGATTTGTCAAACTCATGACAGAATTGATGAAATGCATAGATAAGAGTGCTGACCACTACACCGCCAATGTAGCTCTTTAACTTCCTCAAAAAACAGTCATGATTTGAGAGTGTGATGGGATTTAATAAAGACATTGAAAAGACATTGAAAATGTCCCTTTTCCATGTTTAAAATGGTCATTTCAGGGCCATTTTCTGTTTTGTCCTTTGTAGATTGTGCAGTAAAAGATCCCACTTTGTTTAGTAAAAGTTCAGGAAAAACTAAGTGACTGCAGGAGGCTAATCCAGCACACCAGACTAACTTATCACACAAACCAGACACACTGAGCTCCCGTTGTTCCTATGTTCCCTGGACTCGGTGAATTCTTTTAAAAGTCAACTGAAAACGTTTTATTTTGCAAAGCATTTCAATTGAACCTGTTTTTATTTGGGCTTGGGATGATTATTTTATCATCTTGGAATGATAGTTTTTGTCTTTTATGTGCTATATAATTACAATGTACATACTTACTTATGAAATACACTGAAATACAACCTGCACGTTCCCACTCCTTGGGACCACGGCTTGAAAAGACCTTAAAACCTGCACGTCATTTAAAAAGCCTTTATTTGTCATTCTCTGTCGCACACTAATATAAACAGAGGCGGCGGAAGAGGTCTTCCATGACAGTGACATTTAGAAGGTGGGAGGTCAAACAGGAAGGGCACACAGACAACACTACACACTTTGCAGCAACGCTCCATTCATTATTCAGGTGGGCTTTTCAGCAAGTGAACATAACTCAAGAGGCTGTAGAGTGGTTTGGAGCTCCGTGGTCACCCACAGAGCAATGCAGAACTTTCCGCTGAGTTACACTCCAACTCCCCCTCTTGCAACCAAGGCTAAAGTTCCACAGCTCAGCAAGTTGGCTAAGTTTGACAAGGTCATTTTCCAGCTGCACGGTTGAATGAAACACTGACGTGCTGTTGATGGCAGGGATACTTTCAGACCATCGTCAAGCTCTTTGGTACATGTGCTACATTTGCTTCACTCCTCTTCTCATTAGCTGAGGAAAGTAAAACATAACTTTTTACAAAACAACAACCGTGCAACTTCCAGGAAACTATTTCAATGAATGAAGCTTTATTTATATAGCACTTTACAACTCCTTTAGGGTACCAAAGGGCTTTACAACAAAAGAAAGGTTAAAATGAGGCAAATTTAGAACAAAAAAAGAGAAAAACAGCATAATATTGCAAA
This sequence comes from Oryzias sinensis, assembly GCA_037389245.1. NCBI lineage: Eukaryota > Metazoa > Chordata > Actinopteri > Beloniformes > Adrianichthyidae > Oryzias > Oryzias sinensis. Next base: position 3,089,871 of record CM074493.1, on the reverse strand, counting down.
GTTTTTGGTTGATGTTGTACCAATTGAAATCTTCCATATGTCTTGTGTGAGTAGACAAGCTACTTGATCCCCAGTGAAATGATTGTGCACCACTAATCAAATTTTTGCACAGACGAACATGGCTAGAATGATAAATGTGAAAGCTCTGGTGGATAAACGATCAGTTGATGATTTTGTTTACAGCAAAGGCCGCACTAAAAACACTGGATAGTAACAGTAACAAGAAGCTCTTTCTTGTTAGTTCTTCATGTTTACAAAGACGTTCATTAGAGCAGTGGTTCTCACACTGTGGGGAGTGCCTCCCTGGGGGGGCGCAGAGGCATCTCAGGGGGGGGGCGAGTCACCTGGTGGGAGAAGGCTGGGAAGTTGGGGGGGGACTAAAATTTTTGGACGTTGGGATTTTTTTTTACATCAACCCAGTCCTAACTAGTGACAGTTGAAGTCGTAATTATGGTTGTTAACGGGGGTTTTAGCGTCTTAAAAAAACGGTAAAGCCGCCTGGACGTTGACGCATTTTGCATGTGCGACCAGTACGGATTGGATACCTACAACTGCCTTTCTCTGCAACGGTGATCAGATTTGTTGAAGAATGGAGAAGCACTTAAATGGTTAATTAATGCCCCCCCCAGGGAGGCGCGCCCCACAGTTTGAGAACATACAAAGTAATTGATCCTTTATTTAATTTGTTTATACTTTGTATAAAGTATCGTTCACTTTGTATAGGTCTTCTGTGCGAGGATTCTTTCCTCTACTTCCCAGACAACATTTCTCAATACGACTGGCTGAGAGATCCATTTAACGCAGCAGCAGCTGGTGATTTGAGCTCTGCTGAGGAGGATCAGTTCATTGAAATCCCTGAGGATGAGGTTCACAGCACAGACTCCCTGAATTCTGGCTGGGTGTGGAGAGGGAGCATCCACTCATGGGGCAGAAGGCTGTGGGCATTCTGCTTCCATTCTACGTCCTATCTTGGTGAGGTTTTCTGCTGTTCCCATTTTAAAAAAGAGCAAAAAACAGAGCGTGGCTCAATATTGAGCACGACTTGAGAGTTGCAGTAACAAATCTGCAAACTTGTTTTGAAAAGATGTGCAGCACAAAGCAGACACATTGCAGCCATTATAACAACTTTTTCTTTCTTTTTGCACATAGGTTCAATGTTATTGTCCTTACAAAGCGAATGGTCCTTTATTTACAACATTTTCTAGGTTTGTTGTTTTGTCTTGTTTTGTTGTTCTGCTGTCTCACTTAAATAAAAAAAGGGGGGAAAAATAAAAATTAAAAATAAAATAAAACATTTTCTAGTCTCTAGCAGCAGGAATGTTTAAGATTTTGATATGGTAATAAAGTTGAACATATTTGGTTTATTTTGTCACTTCACCAAATACTCAACAAACTCATCAAAAGTCCCATAGTCGCATAGTGAAAGACCCCCCGTAATGATGACATCACAGGACAAACCATCAAAAAATGAATGGGGCCAAAATCTCCTATGGAGCTCGGTAAAAAAATAAATAAATAAACTAATAAATCCAAACACACATCTCAGGGCTATCCAAAGGAAGTTTTGAAATGTGTATGGGATGGGTGGCAATTTTCCCACAGTATGGGAAAAACCTTTTCTGAACGATCCGCATAAAATTTCACACACACACCACCAGGTTACGTCTATAGCCACAACCAGAGTAATGTTGACCTTTGACCTTAGGTAGAGTCCACTATCTTGAATTTTCAAAAAAGAAAATCACCTTTACTACCTTGTACAAATCTAAACTTCTAGGGGTTTTGAGTTGCCACCTCTTAACTCATAGTATAAGGAAGATACTTGAGAAATAATGTTGGACTTGGAAGTTCTTTGTTTATTTATTTATTTTATTTTATTTTTTACTTGTCATGTCCAACAGCTGAGCAAGCAGATCAGAGTTGAGTCCCTCTTGTATTGGACAGTTTTTATTGTTACAATTGGGGTTTATGGATCTTCAGACAGACTGAGAGTATATTTGTATAAACCCCTTTTGTTTTTGAGGCTAAGCTTTATTTATGAAAATCATATTTGTATGGATTCCTTGTTGGACCGGACGAAAAAAAGAAACAAAAGAGAAGAGAAAGAAACAGAGTGGGATGTCAGAGATGGAGGATAAGGGGTTAGAGTGGAGGGTAGTCGATATTACAAAGTTAAAACATAAAAGTGTTGAAAGTAAATTACATAACTTAGTTCACACAGCAACAAGAACTAAAAAGTCTGCACACAACTATTTAGAGGTTAGAAGTATATGCATCAATGATTACAGATTTATTTCTACGACTTCTGCACATAGACACGTATTACCGATATTCATGAAGAGGGGTGTAGAAAAAGAGAAAAAACAAAACCCATGCCTGTATTTGTGCAAAGGTGGATAAGCGGCTGGGTTGAATGAATGTGTGCCTCTTAGAGTGTACCTTGATCACACTGAATGCTCCAGCAAAGGCAGGGGGCCCGGCCCCCTACACCCCAGAGCTAGGGGCAGAAAGCGCAGCAACCCGGCCGATCCAGGCATCCAAGAGCCTCACCGTCAGACAAAGATCCAGGAGCAACCACCCTCCCATGCACCGGACCCCCACCACAGAAACGGAGACGGTGGTCAGGACCCAGCAGCCCCCCGGCCGAGGAGCAGGAAGAACAGAGAACCCGCAGATCTGGAGCCCCGGCCCCGGCAGGGAGCCGCCCCACCCCAAGGCGCCCCGGGCCTATACCCAATGCCCCGACCGCCCGAGGCCTATGCCGGCGCCCAGACGTGAGGCACGCCACTGCCCGGGACTCCTGAGCCCCCACCCGCCCCCACCCCAGAGGCCAGCCAGCACAGCCCATGGTCAGCCCACACCTCGCACCCGTGCAACCTGTCCGCCAGCCCCACAGAGGTCAAGAGGGGGGAAGGGGCGACACTGACCGCCCGAGTGGGAAGGCAGACGCAGGCAACCAGCGAAGCCCCAGACAGGGCCAGGGGACGGTGAGCCTGAGGACCAGGCTCTAGTTGCTGTAAGCAACAATTGAAAATATTTGGGGTGTCCCGGAATGCCCGAGAGAGGGACCCCACCCGATCCCGAGGGGATGCCGCCCAGCCCGCTCAGATGTTGTACACTCCTTCCCTGCACGTAAAAAGAGCCACAAGAAGTTATTTTGAGCTGCATTAGCGTGCTGAGCTCGCAAAAGTGTTGCTTGCACACTTTTTACCGGAATATAAAATTAAATGTAGGAATCATTGGTTCAAGCTGAACAAAACGGTAGGACCATGTTATGAATGTGTTTAAGTTAATGTTTACTTTTGCCAATTCTTCTAAAAATTACCTAGAAGTGTTTGTCACCCCCAGGCGACCAAAACCAAAAAGCAAAAAGGTGCTATAGAGAAAAATCTAATTGAAAAGCTGCTAATTTTAAATAAATGTTTTTTTTTATATAAATTTATCACACACAGTTCTGACCAGGGTAGCAGGGGCAAAAGGGAAAGGTTATATGTATGTAGCTGCCACTTGGTCAGTGAGAGTGGGTCAAAAGGGAGTGGCGAGGGCTGGTTGGTAGTGCCTCCAGGCCATACAGCGCCGCTTGTGGAAATTTGAACAAACAACGTTAAAGTTTGTCTGTTTTCAAAATAAATATTTAAAGATAAAAATATGTAGGATAGTTACTAACTCCTCATTAGAATTAGAATAAAACAGACATTCAGTCAAACAACATGCAGGCTGTAACTTTATTGAGCCACTGCCTGCTGGGACTTCTTCCATCTTTAGATTTGAACATTCACAGCTGATTGAATCTTGTGCCGCTGCTGCTGAACTTGAGCTCACCCTCAGTGTTTCTTAATCATGTCTGAGGCACAGCTCTCTGAGTGATAATGAAGGGTCAGGGTCAGGCTGGTTTGAGTGGGAGTTTGGTGAAAGGCGTTCCCAGCAGACGCACCGCTAATGATGGGAGGAAAGATGCTGTTGCTCTGCTGCGTTTGCAGGCACGTTTGTTGATCTCCTCACCTGTCTGCTCACCTGGGTTGACTTTACAGCAGAAGTTGTTGCATTAGGAAGAGTGCGTGCACATACCAGAACTACTCTGCCAAGACTGAAACTGTCACAAGACCTCCACTTCAATTTCTGCATCAATACATCCTCCCACTCTCTTGAGTTGTCACAGAATAACTTGCTCCCCGACAGAAAGCTAATGGCGACTGGCTTGTCACCAATCAAGTCTTTGTTATCAAAAGTAAGAAAATCTGTATTATATATAATTATAGATCTGTATATATATCACATCATCACATTATATATATATATATCACATTCAAGAATGTGACTTTAGCATGTTCTTAACCCTTGTGCTATCCTAGGCACTTTAACGTTGGGAGTTGGGTCATCTAGACCCACTAGACAGTGCGCTGAACCTTTTTTCTTCACTGATTTGTGATCTTCACTGGTGTCCATGGATTACATGAAATCTTTCCACCTTTATCCACCTTTGTCATGGTAGGGAGAACACGTCAATGGAAGGGTGGGGTCATCTAAGATAGCACAAGGGTTAAACACGTGTCACATGCCCGGTGTGAATGTTACATTAGTCACATGCACCCATATGAGGGGTTGACCCATAGTGCTGCCGGTTTGTAGCTTGTCCAGCCCTGTGGAGGGTCATGGAGAAGAGCGGCTGCATGTTAAGGTGTGTCTTGCAGTTTACCTCAAGGGACGGCATGCAAATGGAAAATATGATTGTCTTTTGTGTGGTAAGTGTATCGTGAAGGGTTTGCAAGGCTAATGGAAGTGGCACACACTCTAGTCATTAGTAAGGTGTGAGCATTGGCACCTTACTGGCCGCGCAAATGCTGCACACTCGGGGTGTGCAGGTGATAGGAAAGCGCCTTATGAAGGCTGTATGATTGTCCACACAAATTAAGCTCCTCATTTCTAACAGCCAGGCTGTCCAAGGAACTTAAACACCCTTAAAAGGCTCCTTGCACTGGGTTTGCAGGTGCATTGAAAAAATGATAAATGTGTATGACGTGCCTGCATCTCACCTACTACCTCTAGCTACCCGTGCATGTCGTGTAGGTGTTTGCAACAACCTCAAACCCACATCATGCCCATAGAAAAAAATGTGCATGAACATTTTTGCCTCACAGGTTTACCGAGCGGTCTACGAACGTGAAATTTCCTGAGGATGCATGTGTCACCTGCGTGCCCCCCACAGATTTGCCCGTTTTAAACCCGCAGACAGCCCATATCCACCTGTAAGCAGAGCTGCAGATCATAGAGGAGCCAGCAGACTGGAGGCAAACAGATGGAAACAAATCAGATTTGTTACCAATTTCAGGAAAGAACAAAGCTAAACCAAAACATTGTAGACCTGAAATGTAATGATTGATTGTAATGAAGAAACAAGATAGACATCTACAAAAACAATGGACCTCTGAGGATTATTTATTTTTAAAAGAATAGATTGGATGACTCAGATTGATTGAGATGGGCTCAACAAAGATTTTAACCATAAAAGTCTTTTACCCTTTAGTTTCTGCCATAGCTTAACGCTACATTCTTTAGACCTGTTTATATGATACGCTGTGCTTCATGTCATTTACTCCTGAAAACTGTAGCTTTAACATAAAGAATGGATAGAGATTCTTTTCTGTTTGGCAAACATGACTTCAGCTGAAATGCAGAGGTGGGATCCTGAAAGTCTGTTTAGAATGTGTAGACTTCAGAGTGATGTGGATGAGGATTAAGGCCATATCCCTGTGGAATGAACATAATATTGATGCTAATTATGTGAGACATGCAGTGCGCTGACTGAGGGAGAACTAATGTTTATTTGCAGATATTACATTCAAGAGTAGCATAGTGGGCAGCAGAGTACTGCAGACCATCCATAAGAGATTCAGGAGTTTTCAACACTGACTTAGACAGAATTGCCAAAGGCTGCACATCTCAGCCAGAACACTGCTGGAGACAGACAGGTGTTTTCTATTAAAAAAATGCTGGAAAATACATGTTCACGCTGTACGAAGACCACAAAAGGAACCAGTGGTGCTGGTAGTTGGTGCAGAGTAGGCGGATTATGAGAGTTTCAGGTGCTATCCCTATAATCTCCAGGCACGGGTCCCAGGAGTCCTTGTTTTCTTCAGTCAACTGCCAGAGCCTAAGTCTACTCACTGCTCTAATTTCTCTTCCTCCTGCCTTCACCTACAGACGTACCAGACATGGGCACATCACCTTTTCGCAGTCTGCTGTCATATATAGGCCATGGAGGGTGGAACCATGTCTAAAAGGAAAGGAAATATCCCCCTCATAGTGAAGGTTAGATAATCTCGTTCGAACAGGAAATGGGACTTTAGAGTTCATCCTTCTTGTGTAGACTAAGCAGAGTAAATTCAATTGTAGTACCAGTGAACTGTTGGGAATTGGAATCCCTTGTTGTTACATTAAGAAAAAGTTCTGTGTGGACAAAAACAAAGGCTCAGCTGGGAATGATTGTCACAGTGGGAGTTTCTACTGCTCTGATACCTCTGAGAGAAGCTCCAAGAGCTGTTTACCCAACCAGTCCATGGATGGATGCATGAATTCAGGATTCTCTGAAGACTCGACCGTTATGGAGGTCAACTTTCTGCCGAATTTGTTTTTTGTATCATCGGGGCTATGAATAATTTAAATTCAATTAGAAGCAACACATTAGGGTGAAAGTACAGCAAAGAGCATCCCATAAATGCAAAGAATCGCCAGTGAGTGAACTGAACTCTACATGCGGAAGAATAGCAAACTGAAGACAGTAGCAGAGTTTGGGCAGCACCAAGGCCTGGCGGTTTAGATTCATCTATTATTAGACTTTGAATTGATCTTTACTTGGAAAATGCTAAATGTACAGGCTTTAAGGTCCAGTGTTATTTAAGAGATGGTATCCTACATGTTTTCAAACCCACCTGCTATTGAAGATCCCTGTGGCCAAAGATTTCTGATCCAAGTAGTCAGGATCAGGTAAGACAGGATTTTCTAAAAACCTGCAGGGTTTTGACCCCTAAGGCCTTAAATCTGACCCCCAGGGTCTCACCCATTGATTTTTCCTTTTTAGTAAATTCTTAGGTTATTTTAGACAAAATAAATAAAATGTCTTTCAGAGAGTTCCTAAAGTACAAATTCATAGTTTCAGAATTTAGCTCTTACTATGTTCAGGCCAATAACCCAACAAGGTAGTTTATGAATGAAAATTAAAAAGTGTTGTATTTTTTGTAAATGTATCAAATGGTAAATTAACAAATTACTCTACAACAATAGTCCTGCCCACAACTCAAAGGTGAATTTCTAATGAACAACTGCCACTCTGCAGAAACTATGTCTCATGTATTTTTTAATTATTATTTTTGCTAATACAGCATAATCATATTTAAAAGAGGAATGGGACTGCTTTGAAAATAGATCAAAAGATGACTAGGACTTTGATCAAATCGAATCTGTATTTGGGCAGAGATACTGTGCCCTGTGAATATAGTTCTTAGCTTCTTTAGTATCATCTGATTTTAGGGTTTAATCTGCTGCCTTTTCCGGCAATGAAACCATAATCGCTTGAGAGTGTGCTGACTCTCCTGACAGTGACTAATGCACAAGTCATTACCAGCAATACATCGCCACATTCGTCTAAAGCAACTATTTTTTACTCAAACATTCATATCATTTGCATCATTTTTACGTTCTTTACTTTTCTAGTTTTAGCAAACGTCCTCTCAGTCTGAACAGCAGCCTTCCTTGTTTGAAGGCTGACACTTTGAACGATGGTTTGAATGATGCAGCCAGTAAAGTTTAACGCTTGCTGCAGAACCATTGCAGCCTGCACACAGACTGTTAAAAGGGTTGTTTCTCCACACGTTTCTGTGTGCGGCACAGAGAATGAGCATCAACTCTGCGATTTTATTGCAACACAGTAAACAACATTGCAACAAGAAAGGAAAACTAATGGCTAATGGGTACAAACATTTCAAAGAGCTCTCCATCCTTAAGAGGGTTTCTTTTAGTCAGCCTCATGCATAACCGAAACTTCAAAGCTTTTTTGCTACAGCCACTGGAGTTCAAATAATCCACCTTCCTCGGTGTTCAACCAGGAACATTTTCCTCCTTGTTAATAGGAAACATGACACTATGTCCAAGTCATATGTTTTCTTATTCTGCTGTTATGCAATGATCACGTGGTCACTTCAGTGAATTTAGACCCAAACAGAGCTTGGAGAAAATGAGACTGAAGGGCTGCTTGTTAATCAAGCCTTTCCCTAAATCAAAATCAGGACCGGATGGAAGTCCCAAAGCATCTCAGTGGATAAAGCCAACTGTGTTGCTAAAGCTCCAAGGATTTGTTTTCTAATCTTTATGTGAATATTCACTTTCTAAGTGTTCTTCTTTTTGACTTTTATTTGAGGAAACAGAAGGGACAGGAACCATTTTTGTCATTGGACCAAACATTAACCCTTGATGCCTACTAATGGAAATATGTAACACACCACTTCAGCCCAAAAATGACTGAATTTAGCGTCTACTTAAACACAAAAACAGGAATGATTTTTTTTTCATAGCTTGAATTAAATTCGGGCATGAAGGGGTTAAATTTGTTATCAGTTAGATTTCTTTGATCAGGTCAGCACATTAACGAAGGAGGTGTTTCATGTAACTGTTAATAAATCCTGAGGCATTATTGAATGTGATATTTGGGCTGAATTCGTTGGCAGATTGAAACATTGATTGTTGGTGATTTGATCGATGTGAGATGAGACAGCTGAGGCCCAAAGGCACTGACAGGGACAGATGAGTGGATTTCATTGTGTGTTTTTTGACAGATGTATTCTACATTGTTAGGAGGATGACCGTCCAAGAGAAGGAAAGGAAATGTCAATCAAAAGTTTTTTCAGAAAAGAAGACGTGTACTGAAACTGAGATGTTTGGACATAATCTTGTGAGTTATGGACAAACGCGTTTGGAAATACTGACATACAGACAGGGGGGAAATGACTGAAAAAGGTCAGAGATGTATTTTCTTAGTGTTTGTTAGGACCCCCCCCCCCAAACCACAGATTTAGCTAACATTTCTGAGTACACACATACTACTGTGTTTTCAATGACCACAGAAAATATATCCATTTGAAAATTCAGAAATCCCAAATATAATCCTAAAATGTAATTGCTGTTGTTGTGCAATTAAAAATATATACATATATTATTTATTTATTAATAAAATGTTTTCGAAAACCTACAGGGACTTTTAAAAAGCCAAAATCAAAGTAAAACTAAAAAGAGTAGGTGCAAACAGTAAACAGGTAAGTGTTGATGCATCACAGTGTTTTTACATACAAAATCGTCTTTTGAAAAAGTTTGTTTTTAGTTTTGATTTTCAAAAAATTGATCAGATCACTTTTTATTTGACACAGATTACCACTTTAGTAAACAACAAAGACGTGTTCAAAAATAAGCTAGAGATTGCACATTCATAGACACACCTATTATGTTAAGTCCTTTGAGTGCAGGAAGAAGAGGAACTTTGTTAAAAAATAAAGAATACAAAAAAGTACAACTGTTGATTTTCTGGATAAAAAATCCAAACAGTGCTATTAATGCTCATTTTTGACTAAACACTGCAACTTGCTGCTTCACACAAACCTTTCATGTGACATATTTCTGTCAAATAAGTCAATAAAATTAAAGAGCCTCTGGCGGCTCATTTGTAGAGCAGGGGCTCTTCAACCTGAGGCTCCAGAGCTCCATGTGGCTCTTTTACCCCTCCATTTTGGCTCTCAGGTTAAAGAAAATTAAAAAAACAAAAAGGTTTTAAAGTTACATGTTTGGGGGTTTCGAGGTGCATGAAGGGAAACTGAACAGTCTGAAAAGTCAAACTTTGTTCAACTCATTTACAAACAGTTGAAGATGTCCCAATCCATCAAGCTGTGTGTCTTCCAAAAACATGTTGACCAACTTTTGAGCACCACTTACCACCAAAAATCATTTGGAGGTCAGTAAGCATAACCAGATTTCATACCTAAGGTGCAAGGAATATAAGGCAGATTTTCTATTTTTGACCAAATTCAAGGATTTTAAATGTACCTTATGGTTATAAAAAATGCAGTAAGTGTTTGTCAGATGTACACATTTCTGCCATAGATGCACCACAAACAGTAGAAATAAACTGTGCATTTTTTTAATCACTGCTGACATCTCACTACATTTTCTGAGTATTGATGCCCAAGTGGGACAGGGTGTCTTATTCTGAAAGGAAGTCATGCAAACTTGTCAAAAGGTATAAACTATTTTATATTAGGAAAGAATAGCTATTTTCTCTTTATGTTTTATTTATGCCAAAAACAACAGTTCATTTATATGTATCATAATAACAAAATATAAATAAAAAACAGTGTCTTATTTCTCTAAAGGGTGAAGTAGGACTTTGTGGCTCCTACGGGTTGTGTTCAGTGAGAAATTGACCCAAATGTCTCTTTAGGTATTGAAGGTTGCAGAGCCCTGACTTAGACATTAAAAATGTTCAAAAAGCATCCGAGTGAAATTTTAGACCTTTTACCACATCAAGCCGTTGTCCAGCAGTATTCAACTGTTGTGGAGAATCGTCAGCCGTTATGGTTGTACCATAAAACTACAATAGTAATAGTTTCACTGTCTTCGTCAGGCTTAAATTCAGAAGTTCCTGTCATGAAATTGCACAAAGAGACAATGAATGACGATTTATCGTATTTCAGGCAGATACTCGCAGCAGTGTTTTTCAGGTAACTACCCTAGGGCGGTTCAGTCAATTAACTCACCTGCTCAGCGTCCTATTTAAGCCCAGGTGCGCAGTTGTTCATTCTCTTTCTTACCTTCAGCGCTCATTCTTTGCCCCACCCTCCTCCCCGGCTTCCACCTGTGGGCTCCGTAAAGGGGGGTTTTGTTACCCGAAAATTTTATGGAAATTTCTCATGGAATTGAACGGAGCCTTATGCCAAACGAAAAGATGTGAATGCCCACTTAAAGAATGTGGAAAATGTCAAATAAATATTTCTTACTGCAAGAGTTGATGAAATAAATTTCATCTTTGGGTTTGGTTCAGTAGATTGATTTCAGAAAATGCTCAGTTTTGTTAGTGATTTTTTTCAACCCCCTTAGATTCTTTTCTTGAACTGTACCCTCATCAGTGTGTCGGCCAGCCGAACTGCTGAAAAGCCTAAATACAGCAGCGTGAACTGCCTCGACTCCTCTCAGCCCTTCCTTAGAACGTGACAGTAGCAGCCTGGACAGCAGCTGTCCCAGCAAGAGGGAGAGGCAGATTAAAGGATAACAGCTGTGAATTAAAACAGCCCCCTGATTGATTTCTTTCATAAAGTGAAGCTCTGTGACTGCCCAGTAAAATGATGTTTACTCAGCCGTTAGTAAGGTTTGGTCAGGGCTCACCAGGGCCGAGTGTGTACACACACACCTTTACACCGAGGAGGAAGAGTCAGAGCAGACTCTTGGGATCAAGAAAGGAAAATTCTGGAAAACCTCATGATGTAATGAAAACAAACCCCCAGTTTAAGTCAGAGGAGGCAGAGGAAGACTTCCCTCATGGTTTCATCCATTGTGGGGTCAGAATCTCCATGTATGGCAGTGATTGGCTGGGCCGGCGTGCTTGACTGTTGGCCAGTTTACAGCAAGCTGGATGGATAAAGGTAGTGTGGGGAACATCATCCACCACTCTGACATGTGTTTAGCCTTTCATTTAGGAGGGGCAGCCTTTGTCTTCAGCGGGGGGGGGGGGTTGTGGCACTGCAAAAAGAGGACACAGATTTTTTTGATTTTCAGAAAAAAATTACTAGAAAGTAGTCAAAAGAACTGTCCATGGAAAGAAATCTTATAGTAAAATTACAGAGCCCTCGACCTGACATGGGTAAAACATAATAATCCTATCCCTTTGGCCTCCTAAACCTTATGATATTTTTCTTATAAGCATTGACACAAAAGTAAATACAGTATACCCTAGTTTGATTCTTGTTTTTATTTTTCCCCTCTGGAATTAATGTGGGTCACAGAGACACGGATGTAGGGGTGGAAAGCGGCTTTAGCGGCAGGACAGCGAGCGTACCGGGATGTGAATGAACCCGGAGATGGAGACGTGAATACCCATGCTTTTATAGAGCTTTTGAAAATAAATAAATCCAATCTCTAAACATCCTCCGTGTCTTCAGTCCATTGTGATGAGAAATACGCAGACAGAAATATATGACGGTATCTGCTGTAAATCCAAGGATTGCTCATACCCGTGTTTTTGAATGACTTATCACGTGAATTATTGTTTCGTAGAAATTAATTATTTCATAATTTATTTATTTTTTACTTGTCCTGTCCAACAGCTAAGCAACCAGATCAGAGCTGAAGGCCTCTTGTGTTGGAGAGTTATAATACCGGTTTATGGATCTTCAGACAAATAGAGGGTATATTTGTATAAACCCCTTTTGTATTTCAGGCTAAGCTTTATTTATGATAATTACATTGTGATGCATTCCTTGTTGGACCGGACGGAACTAAAGAAGAGAGAACGAAACAGAGTGGGATGTTATAGATGGGGGATAAGGGGTTAGAATGGGGGAGATGGGAGTGTCATAAGTAAGTTGCATGACTCAGTTCACACATCAACAACTAGTCTGCACACAACTATTTACAATTTGGAAGTATATTTATGCATTATTGATGGAAGATTTATCTCAGAGGGCTCGTGCACACGGACAGCTACACATAAGATTCGCATTACCAATATTCTTGAAGGATGTGTAAAAACAATACCCATGCCCATATTTGTGCAAAGGGGAATTAGCAGGTGGGTTGAATGAATGTGTACCTTGATCACACTGAATGCTCCAGCAAAGGCAGGAGGCCCCCCACACCCCAGCGCATCAACTCTTTTTTTTATTTATTTATTTTTACCCATGTCAGGTCACGGGCTCCGTATAAAATATCAAAATCTGGAAACAAAGAGTTCCACACAAGCTTTCAAAAGGGAAAGATCAGCTAAAAATATCAGCTGTTAGAATTACTTCAAATTGAATGTTTTACAGCCTAATTATAAGTAGTTTTAGGCAAATGGTTTGTATACTTTCAGTTTTTATGAACCTAATTGGTGTTCATTTTGATCGAAATGACAAAAAAATAGTGGGTGGAAATTACTCATTTTATAACAAAATCATAATACCATACAGGTTGGTTCATCTTAATTAATCCTCATCAAATCTAAAACTAGCACTGATTTTTACAACAAAAATATACATTTTTGTTTCCAAATTAATGAAAGTGACTGCCTGTCTAACTTGTTTACATTCATTGAATGTTAAAACAACATTTTTAAAACTGAACCAAAAATTGTAGTGTTATAGCATTTATTTTTATCTTAAATGAAGTTTTTCTGTTGTCAAGAGTTTGGAGCAAACTTATTGTGACCCATTAGATATTTATTTCTAGATCCTACCTCTTAACAAGACAAACAATTCTGTAAAAAACAGATTTTTTTGCAAGTATCCAACAGTTTGCAGTCTAGTTGATTTGAGAGTTTGCCTGGTTTGAAATTGCATCTCCCTTTCACTGCCTTGCATTGTAGTCCCAAAGTGCTGAGGATGGCAGGAGCACTAAACATAACCTTCATAATTCAGGGATTTTTCCACTCGCACGTCATTGTAGCTATCATTCCAACTCTACACAACCGTAATGCTTGGCCAGAGACACATTCAGACATGCCATTTTAAGTGTATGGCACTTGTGTCGGGGAAAGAAATCCCATCCATCACATCCTTCCAGAAAATGACATTTTCAGTGTTTATGTTTCTGCTTTCAAATATTAAAGAAAGTATTGAAGGTATTAAAAATCATCCTAATTTAAGTTTATTGTTTTCGTGGTGATCTTGGACACGGAAGTTAAAGTTAAGCAAGGTTCCTCCTAAAATGTTTGCAAGATTTGTATTTGATCTGAGGTCAAAGCAAGAACATTGGAATAATAATAATTAAACATGAGTTAATGCTGCAAGCAGAAGAGAAAAGAAGAAAATTGTTGTTTTAAATTCTCAGTCTACCTGGGAGCAGCCGTGGTGCAGCCGTGGTGCAGACGTGGAGCGGTCAACCTCAATCGGAAGATTGCAGGTTTGCTTCCCGCCTTGACCGCCCATGTTTTATAAATGTCCTTGGGCAAGACACTGAACCCCACATTGCTCCTGGTGGTTCTAGGCTGGCGTCAGTGTTCGACAGTGGAGCCCCCATCAGTGTGAATGTATGGGACTGTGGCTGTAAAGCACTTTGGACCTTCTAAGAAGGTAGAGCACTTCATAATTTTAGGCCATTTTCCATGAGCCCTTTAGGAATTCATTTTAAAATATATGTTTGAACTAAAAAGCGGAAGTTCAAGTCACAACAGGTTTCTCTCTCTCAACTAAACAAATAATCAAATCACTATTTTATAACCTTTGTATTATTTGTCCTCATGTAAAACATTCAGATAAGTGACATTGGTTGGACTCAGAGATGTCAGCAAGCAGACTATTAAATCCAGCACTGAGGGGAAGTGCTCACATGTAGATTTCTTCCGTAAATAGGGAGCCTCCTGCATTTACTTTGGTAAGACTCTGTCAGCCACTGATGGAAAGTTGTAGATTTTCCACAACAAGTGATCACATGTTGCCCAGCCAGTGTTATATGTCCTGCCTTCTGCATCGTCTATCTTCATCTTTATGCAAATTCTGGGAAGCCTCCCGTCACCATGGAAACTATCAGCTGAGCTGTACACCAAGATACTGCAGTCCTCAATGAGGGGATCTGAGTAGCTCTCTGCTGCTGTTCGTTACATTGTTTCTGTAACTAAATGCCTGAAAAAGAAGGAAAGGTGTTGTAGACAGCAAAGATGGACCGACTTTTTGTTCGATTGTTTCTTTTGTTGTACCACAAATGTAAAAAATCTGGATGCTGTGAGGCTCTGATTGCATGCAGCAGCCTGCCATTGTTTGCTCTGTCCACACAGTGTAGCAGACAGCTGGCCCTGCCTCTGTGTCTCATTACAGTCCCGCTAGTTGCAGCTTGATTCTGGCCTGTGCTGAAAACACAAACACACAATGTCTTGCACACTTTTACAGGGTAGAATATGCTCCTCCTATCTTTTCAGTCAGCTCTGTCATAAAGTCACTGGCAGTAGTAATTGTTTTATTTTTGTGTCTCCAGCCTCTAAGCTCAGAATGAATCTTCATTTGAAAGGTTAGATCCCTCCTAAATGTTGGTATGGTAAATGTCAGCCCCGCAGTCTATTTGCTTTGCCTTTTTTCTTCCTTTCTTACACAACTTCTTTACATCTCAGGGAGTTATTTTAGAAATGGGTCATTTCTCAAGTTTCTCCTCTGCCTGTTGCCTTGGGGCTCCTCAGTGCCGCATGCATTATACACTGTTTTCGGCACTTCAGACATTTTAGTCTCTGGATTTCTTTTCTCCATTCTGCACATCTCACCGTGCTGTACCACCAAGGATGAGTGGGTGTCTCGGAACGCTGTGGCCTCATAAGTGAAAGGCAGCCGGACAGAAATGAGCAGAGCTGTGAAACATTTACAAACGTCGTGACTGCCGTGTTGAAGGAATTCTTAATTACCAGAAGAAGCCATGTAGCGACAGTCGTCGGTGGTCAGGCAGGAACCTCCCCGGTCTGCCCACTTACTCCCTCTGAATCATTCAGTGGGAGGCAATGGCAGGCACACAACAGATGTTTCATCTCAACACCATAAAATTAGGCTATTTTGTTCTGTTTTTTCCTGGTTTTAATCAATCCTTTTTGTATTATGCAAGCATGATAATTATTTTTCTTCACAAGTTCTAAAAAAAAATCTGTGAAACTTGTGTGTTTCTGCATTTTTTCCTCTCCAAGGTTTTATATAAAGCTGACTAACGTGTCACAGTGAGTGCAATGTATGTGCCATCTGGCGTCACAACCAACCATTTGCTTAAAAATCCACTCTGTACCAGAAATATCTTTCATGTCTAAACTGAGAAGGAAATGAGACACAAAAGCAATGAAAGAAACGTACGGCAAGACTCAAAAGAAGAAGTGAACAGTACAAAAGAAGTGTGGCTATGACAGGCATCCAGCGGTGAAGCACTGTCTACAATTGCAACCTGGTGAATTTGTTGTTATGGTAACTCTAAAAGGTGCGTCTGGCACAATGGGAGCAGTTAAGATAATTTTAAAATGGATGCATTAGGAGTTTCACAGGTACGCACAGAAAGGTGAAGCTGGTGTTTCTCTGCTGCACAGCTACAGCTTTGCAAAAGCTGGAGCTGTGTTTGAAGTTGGTGTTTGTCAAGGTCCTCTTGTTTCTCTCAAAAATCACACAAAAAGGAAAGCTCTGCTATTTCAGGACAGAAAAGTGGCAGGTCAGTAAATACCAGGCTTTAGCACAAAGCCTTTCACCTCAAATATGCAATGGAAAAACAGGGAAGCAGGCACCAAGGTCTTCTCTAAACCACCCCAGAGAACAGCAACAACGCCACATCCTCACCCTGAAAATATTACTCCTACAGAAATTTGTTTAGTGTGACCGTAAAGATACACAGGAAGAATTAGGGTCCTGTTTTAAGCCTGCATGTCAGGCTTGGTCCACTGTCTGCTGGCCCATCACAAAGATAGTTGATGCACCTTAGCGTCACCGTGCGATAACAAAAGTCAACAAAGAAATGAATAAAACAATTATGTTAATGTTTCATGAACTGACAATGAGAATCCTCATGTATCAAACCTGAAAAAAAAACTGGTTCATCCCCCGTTTGATCATTGAGTATTTCCTATTTGTGTATGTGTTCTTGTGAATATTAATTGAATAAAAAAATAAAAACAAATGTCAAAAACAAAAGTGGATCATTTACATTAAATTTCATAAACTTTCAAAATCTGTTGAATGAAAATGGTGTTTGTTTATTAACAGTGTTCTTGCGGCATTTTTCTGATGATGGCGGACATCTGATAGGGCGGCCATTTTGCAGTGGTAAGGTGGCCGGCCTCTGATCGGAAGATTGTATTATACACAATTTACCATTTTATGTAAAGAAAATTAAGATAAAAACTGTGTTTCTGAATACTTCTTTATTGAAATCATTGTGAATCAGGAGCAGATGAAAAAATGCCATTTGAAAAAGCTTGCAATGAACTCCTGCTGCTCTCCGGAAACTTTGGGAAAAACATTGGGAACACTTTGAAATAGATCAAAAGATGATCGGAATGGGTCTTTAGCAAGGCGGCTGTGGTGCAGAGGAAGAGCTGTTCACCTCAGATTAGAGGATTGCAGGTTTGGTTCCAACCTTGTGCTGCTTGTTGAAGTCTCCTTGGACAAGACACTGAATCCCACGTTGCTCCTGGTTGTTGGTGTTGGTGCCAGTGTGAGGCAGTGGAGCTGCTATCAGTGTGTGCATGGGTAAATGGGACTGTGACTGTAAAGGACCTTAAAGCTAGGTAGAAAGGTGCTATATAAACACAAGCCGTTTAAATATCGATAATAACAAATGAATGAATTTATATGTATGAGTTTAGTAAATAAACTTTAATGGTTGAGTGTTGGTAAATGTGGCCAAGAAACAAGAAAACTGTTTAAGAGCTCAATAAATGGATATGAGCTTCAGGCAGTAGATACGATTTATATACACAAATCAGGTCTGTTTTGTTAAGCTAGTTCTTTTAAATAAAGTTTTTTAAACCTTTTTCTTGATTAAAATTGGTCCTGGGAGTTGTCTGTCTTTAATTAGACCCCGAGGCCCTTGCTGTATACCTGATAATGCATCACATAGGCTAAGACATATGAACATGCATCTCATGTTTCAGGTGGTATTCACAATGCTGACATCCAATCATGTCATAGGAACCCAGTGACATCTGGTCTTTAGAGCAAAGCCTGTCCTGGGCTGCTGCAGCAGGGAGGGGTCACCAGAGATGGCAAATTACCGAGCGCTAATTAGCTGTCAGCAGACACCGCCGCTCGGCTTATTTGGAGACTCAAGTCGGAGATGAAACCATGTGATGGGGCTTTGCAACCTGTAGTCATGGAGATGATGGTAAAGCAAACAGAAAAAAAGCACTTCAACAGAGTGATGTTAAGATGTCTGCTCCTGCTTGTCGCTTTGTGCAAGAGTGAATTATTGTTTAAACCTCAGTCACAATCTGGATTAGATGAAAGGCGTAATATGACTTATTCATTGTTTGTTGTTAAAATCCTTGAGAAATTATCAAGGAAAAGCAGGAAGAGAAAACTGATTCTGAACAGGTTTTCTTCACTAAATTAATTCATACCCATGTGCTCACAGCTTAATGTTTACATAAAACCTCTGCCTAGTCAGTTTTTCAGTGATTGTTTGGAAATATTGTGATGTTTTTCAGTATTTAATTGAAACATATACAGCACCAGGTCATTACAACAAGTGAAAACATATCAACGTTCTCAGCCCTCTGAGGGTAACTCAGTAACCACGAGTGTGCTGTAGCATCTCGTCCCACTTTGCTTCAGGGATCTGGGGTTCCACTTGCTGTTGATTACATTCTCTGATTACAATTAAAGCCAATTTGATCCGACAGACGTATTAATTACAGCAAACCCTGGTAACTTTCTTGAATGGCACCGGTAGGTTTCCTGTGATTAACGTCACCTCAGCCCCAACAAAGAATTTAAAAATAAAAGCAGGACGATCTTCTCCTGCACTTCATTGTGGTATGATTTTTTTTTTCACAGAGTGGGTGATTCAGCATGATGTATTCTGTTCTTTTCTTTAAATCCCCCCCCCCCCCCTTGGTCTGCGTGCACTGCTGCCAGTTTCAGAGCGAGCAGAGACCATAGCAACAAGAGACAGCTAGAGGTCCAGGCGGTGAAAAATAAGAATCAAGAACAAAGTCGGCTCTTTAGAATGTGCCATTTTCAGCTGGCTGTGAGGTGAGATGTGTGTGTGTGTGTGTGTGTGTGTGTGTGTGTGTGTGTGTGTGTGTGTGTGTGTTTGCTGCAAGCCGTTGGCCTCACTGCTGTGCAGCATCCCAGGCCGATGCAAAAACGTGCAATGAAACTCCCAAAAGGAAACTGTTCTTAGTCCATTAGTAGATCTCAGCCATGCCTGAGTGTGTTTTTCTAATCTGAATGACGAGAGGAAAACCCGCAAACTTGTTAAACGTCAACCACATTTGACTTTTGACACACATTTTTTTAGTGTTTTTCAAACGATTTTCATTCAAGGTTAAGAGGTTAAGTCATTAGGTCAACTTCCCCTTTGACAGTAACTCACTAAGCAAAGACACTTGTTTTTTCCTACAGAAATAACCACAAATGCATGTTTTTCTGTAAAAACCTATTCTAACACCAAAACTGAAAACATTTTAGGAAAAATAAGCACATGCTCATCTGTGATTCAGGTTGAACATGTGTTATTGTTGCAAAAAAAAAGCAAAGATTGGGTTCAAAATAGAAATAGAGAAATAGAGAAACAGAGAAACAAATTCAATTCTCTTTTAAAACCTGGTTGTAAGCTGCATTTGTGGTTTTTTGAACTTTTACTGTAATTATAACTAAGTTCAGACAAGTCACATCACAATTAACTTTCATGAATAAAGGAATCTATTCTGTTACAAACTATTAGATTGTAAAAACATTTAATCCTCATTATTTCAGACACTAATATTTCATGTTTTCTACTTTGAAAAAAACCAACTCTACTTCTTCGCTTTTTTGTTACATTTGCATTTTCTGGACACCATGTTCTTTGGTGAACAGCTAACCACCAATCATTCCAAAATAAATGTTTGGAAGTGTGATCTATTGACCTGACCTCAGCCCCAAAAGGTCTAGGTCAGGGATGCCACACTGTGAAATGCTACAGAAACCTTGATTGTCTTCAAACCATTTGTCTGTTAAGGCATCAGAAGAATGTGCATTCCACTAAAATGCTTCAAAGAAAAATGGCTGATGGAAGACATACTGTTACCACCGTTTATCATCCGAGAGGAACACACTCAGTTCACTTTCTCACCTATTTTTGTGATTTTTCAATGTCTCTTCTCTTCCTTTTCATCCTATCACAGTTTCCTGATGCATATAAATAAAAACAGACAAAAGCAGCCGTTAAAAAAACCTGAAAATGTCTAAAATCCTTCTCCCCCACAGGACAAAAGCACTTGCGCAATGTTAATTACACCCCCATTTAAAGGTTATAAACTCCAAATTTCTAAACATTGTAAAAAAGAATAAGTTGTATTCATTGTGTGTTGACATACATCATTCTTTGTCAATCATTGCACTTTGTGCTTTACAAATATGGGATTTACACGATTCAAACAATCAATGTTTATGATTTTGATCAAATGTGAACTTACAGTATTCCTACTGCACTTTAGCTAATCTGCATAAAAGCCCATGTTTTGGTCTTTTTTGTGTTTGGTTTAGTATTTCAACATTGAGCCATCTTTGTCGGTTCAATTGTGGAACCTCAGACCGGTGCCGTTTCTGTCCTGGTTTTGAAACAGTGGACCAGCTCTAAACCCTCTTTAAGGCACTGGAGGGCTTCGTCGGAGTTCACTCCTCCAGTCTATATGTGTTTTTTGGATTTGGAGAAGGTGTTCGACCGCGTTCCCCGTGGTATTCTGTGGAGGGTGCTCTGGGAGTATTGGGTCTGGGGAGCCTTGGGGAGCAAGTGAGTCAGATTTGTTCCCGGTCCATGTTGGACCCCAGCAGGGCTGCCTTTTATCACCGGTTCTGTTCATAGTTTTCATAGACAGAATTTCTGAGCGCAGCCAGGGGCCGGAGGGGGTCTGGTTTGGGGACCACAGGATTTCCTCTCTGCTCTTTGCAGATGATGTTGTCCTGTTGGTTGGACCCCCAGCATGCATTGGGGCGGTTTGCAGATGAGTGTGAAGTGGTTGAGACGGGGGTCAGCACCGCTAAATCTGAGGCCGTGGTTCTCGACCCGAGAAAGGTAGTTTGCCATCTCTGAGCTCCTGCCCCAGATGGAGGATTTAAGTATCCTGGGGTCTCGTTCACAAGTTAGGGAAGACGTTAGATCAACAGGCAGATTTGTGCGGTTGCTGTAGTGGTGGTGGTGAAGAGAGAGCTCAGCCAGAAAGCAAAGCTGTCAACTTACTGGTCAATCTTCGTTCCAGTACTTGGGTCATGACAGAAAGAACAAGGTACCGAATAAAAGCGGCTGAAATGAGCTTTCTCCGTAGGGTGGCTGGGATGGAGGAAGTGACTGGGGAAAGGGAAGTCTGGGCATCTTTACTTAGACTTCTCCACACACGACCCGGTCCCGGATGAATGTATGGATGTATGTCCTCTTTGTTAAGGAGTGAGCATTAAAGTTTGACTGATAAAATGCACTTTACTGTCATGATCCAAACATTTACTGAGCTTGAGATTAACCCTTGTGCTATCCTAGGCACTTTAACATTGGGAGTTGGGTCATCTAGACCCACTAGACAGTGCTCTGAACCTTTTTTCTTCAATGATTTGGGATCTTCACTGGTGTCCATGGATTACATGAAATCTTTCCACCTTTATCCACCTTTGTGATGGTAGGGAGAACACGTCAATGTAAGGGTGGGGTCATCTAAGATAGCACAAGGGTTAAGCTCCACTGGTTTTTCTGAGCTGTCTTAACTGCTGTGGGATTTAGAACCTCTTCTTTCCACTTGTACAATAATAGTGTTACTAAAAAGAAGAAGCATGACACTCTTCTTTAAAACAGGAGCTAGTTTTCATTCAAGGGCAGGAGGACCAGTTCTTTAATAATGGAAATAATGGGATTTGCTATGTTAAATTTGATGACCAGAAAATGTCATTTTTATTGTGTTTGTCAACTTCAGCTTCAGAGGGGACACTGCTAAATAGATAGGAAATTGTAGCTTTGAGCATTTTTTAATTTAAAGGCGGACATACTGCAGCCAGAAAACATATGGGTGTGCACTGACCTTATGCACGGAGCCTATGTGCCTCATCATTTTAGCACCACCTTCACACTCTCTAAAGGACACGTCCTGTGAGGAGCCACAGGCTGAGTTATCTGGCTCCCTGCTTTCTCCTTGCTCCAAAGAGCTGGATTGGAGCAAAATGTGTACTTTTAGCTCAGAGAAGGTTGTCAGGCAAGGTGAAATGAGGCACATCTGTAGGATAGTACACATGAAAGAAGCCCTCTCTGTCTGTCTGGGAAGGTGAACTTATTCTGAGTAAAGTGTATCTGTGCAAAACGGCTCTTACTGTTGAAGAATCTTGGAATGGATACTCACGTGGAATAAGGATACTGACTAAAAATTACAAGTTGCTTAACTGTAATCAATTAGCAGTTATAATTTACTGGAAAGGGAACCCAAGTGTAACAAAAACCAACACTAGTTAAAGCATAAGAAAGACAGCAGGCTTTCAAAATAAAAGACTTCATGCTCAAATGAGACAAATACTAACCAAAAGATGTTAACCTGCAATTCTAAAAGGAAAAGAAAACAAATATTAATATTAAAACGCGGTCCACAACTACTAGAATGACCATGACAGTCATTTTACTGCTCAAACATTTAGATACTGAAAATATTTTAGGGTTTATGGGAGAAAAGACACATGAGGACATTAAATGAAAACTACAGTAACTGAGTGTTCAACTGTCACCAAACCCTATAACCTAGTTTGTTTTATTTTATGGAATATTCGCCTTATCAGGCCGTTTGCAATCATGGCAACCACCGTACCCGTCTTTTTTGTTTTTTTTTCATTTTTGTCTTCTTGATGTAACCCTTGTGCTATCGTAGGCACTTTAACATTGGGACTTGGGTCATCTAGACCCACTAGACCAGGGGTGTCAAACTCATTTTCACCGAGGGCCACATCAGCACAGTGGCTGTCTTCAAAGGCAAAGACAAAACTTATAAATGTAACTACATGTAATGACAAATAAACATAACTAACCCTTAATATTAAATAACTCATTATTTATTTATTGTAACTTTTTAAAGTGACAATTAAAGTTGCATAGAAAACATATGTTTGCTTGTTAGGTTAAGTTATATGGACAGTGTTTAAGTCCTAATGTATAATTGCCCAATCTGATATTTCAAGTCAGATTCCCCCTAGATATGAATAAATACACACCAATTTTTTATTTCATTTTAAGGAATTAAAAACTTTTATGCTCTTGGGGGCCACATAAAATGACATGGAGGGCCGCATTTTGGCCCCCGGGCCTTGAGTTTGACACGTGTGCACCAGACAGTGCTCTGAACCTTTTTTCTTCAATGATTTGTGATCTTCACTGGTGTCCATGGATTACATGAAATCTTTCCACCTTTATCCACCTTTGTCATGGTAGGGAGAACACGTCAATGTAAGGATGGGGTCATCTAAGATAGCACAAGGGTTAAAAAAAAAAGGCTACAAATAGCTTTCAGGGAGAAAAATAAAGTAAATGGGGCAGGAAAAAGGTTTTGCAATCAGTGAAATGATCTCTTGTAAAAAACATGAAGCCAATTTAACAGTTTTGGTCATTTCAGCTTATACTCTGATCTCTTTTGTGTTTTGAGTTTTATAATTATGCAACGATATTCCAATACAATTTAGGAAAATGTAGGGTCCCGCTGGTCCATAGGTTGTTTTTTTCGCCAACTATAACAGATTGCAACAGTTAAAATGACTGCCTTGATAGTTCCAGCGTTAATCTAACAAAAAATGCTTTTGGTTGCAAAAATGGTTTGGTTGCAAATTGAATTATACATGCAGACCTTAGATGTCAACTTTAGATCTGAACAGTAACTTACCATGCAAAGATGTTTGCGTTTTCCGTCAAAAATAACCACAAATTTTTGTTTATGCCTGTAAAAACCTAAAATTTTATGAACAGACAAACAAAACAACAAATCAATACTTGAGAAGTGTTTGTCAAATAAAAAATGTCAGAATGTCATGGAGTGACTTAACACTGTCCACATTTTGGAGTTTTCTATCACAGACTTCATTAAAACACCAGAACCAGCTGTGATCCTATCAGCAAGTATTGTCCTAATCTCTAAGGTTTGATCCAGCTTATTCCTCTGTTGTCCTGTTGTGTAAGAACACATTTGTAAGCCCCTTTATACATACTCTCCGTTGCATAGCTCTTGTTTATCATAAATGCCTGATTGTGATATTTCCGTAACTCCCTATGATATTAAGTTAGATTAGGTTAGATGCTGCCTTTTTACATTAGGAAAAGTTCACAATCTTTTAAAGAAAACGGCATAAACCTTTCGGTGAGATACCTCAAAAATAAAAAAGAAGTTTATATTGGTTTGAGGACAACTTGATACGGGTTGTTCTTGCTGCACTGCCATCCTTGAGTGGAACTTTCCAAGAATGTGACTGTAACCCCGGGGGAATAATGTGTTTGCTGCTGCAACAGGCTTTTAGAGCTTCCCCTGCTGCACAGAGGATTCTCCTCTTTGTTTACTGGCTGAGTAACGTCATCTATCTTTTCCAGTCAGGCCGCCAAATAACAGATAAAACAATGCCTGACTATCCAGAAGGGGGAGCGTCTGTAGAACCTCCTCAATCTTCAAAAGGATGTTTGTTTTACAGGCACGGAGAATATTTATTGGCAGATTACACAAGTTGTGTTTTAACAGGGAAAAAAATAAGACATCCTCCATTATACCTACTAATAATTGGATGAATGAATCTTTGTGTGTCACAATACCTCCATTGAATGAAGTTGTGGAGTAAAAAGTGCAAATCCAGTTAGTGTCGGATTGAACAAGAAGTGAATCTACATTTCAATGAGTGACGCACAGGAAAACCCATTAGAAGATGTCCGTACTGACGTTAGTGCAGCTGAAGATTCTGATCCTTTCAGTCTTCTGACTGTTTCATGACAACTCTTTGTTTTATTTTTACCATCAGAGAGCTTCTGGATCCGCTTCTCATTGTGGATCAGCGTCATTTGAAAGGGAAGTGCCCTAAAAAGACCCTCATTGCAAAAGCTGAACCTTAAGAAAGTTAACAGACCCTTGTTTCAAGAAGAAATGTCCTATTTTCTATCTTGCAAGTTTTTCAGTAGCAAAAGAATCTCAGTGTAATAAAAAAGAAATCATTTGAAAGAAAAACTTTTAAACTATAAGAACTATTGACTTATTTCTAGGGGGGGCGTTTTTTGCAGTACACTCAACACGAAATAAGGGAAATATAAGGCGCTGTGCCTTATATTTGATGGTGGCGGTTATTTTAATGCTATTCTCAAAGCTGCGGTGGTGCAGCCATGTTAACCTTGTGTGCTGAAAGCTGAAAACTAGGCTAACGCTCTGGCTCTGCTGTCTGTACTGGCCCAATGAGGATCAGATCCACTTACGCCCACCTTTTCCAGGACAGGATAGTTTGCACTTCAAGAGGACATTAAAAATGCAGTCTTCTGCCCCTCTGGACCTGAAGGGAAAGCAATGCTAATTACTAAAGGTAGGAAGGAGTCTTGGTATATGAGTTTCCTGCATGCCTAAGTGTTTATTGGAGATCAGTTGTGCAGGGACAGCAGCAATGGTTATCAGATTTGTTCTCAGTGAACGGGATGTGGGACAGCCTGACCCCATGACCCCAGTTCTTATCACCAGGAGTTAATGAGGTAACACAGGACTAACCAAAACCTTCTTCAGCAGTTAGTTTCTTTATGCTTCTGCAGCATGGCTGTCATATCCAGACAATCAGTGAAACTGCAGTATTTTCTTCCATGCATCCATTTTTAGAACCACCTGAATCACTTTCAGGGTCACGGGGTTGCTGGAGCAAACCCAGGTACTGTTGGGCAAAGGCGAGGTACACGATGCCACTAGGTCGCCAGCCTGTTGAATGGGCTATTTTCTTCCTGCTGTGGAAACAAAGGAGAAAACATGTTTGTCGTTGTTCTTGTTTGGGCCACAGAATGCACTAAAGAATAACCTCACACATTCTATGTAGCCAAATAAAAATGGTGAAATATTATGGGATGGAACTTGTGCGTAAAGTATTTTTTTGGACACAAAACAACTTTCTAGGGTAAAAGTACGTTTTCTGCCCATGCTGTACTTTTCGTTTGAGCTTATAAAAATGTACACAGCATCCTCATTTGCAAATTTAATAAATCTGAGCAAACTGTCTGCAAACCATCTAGTTTCATCTACCTTTAAGCTTAAGTGGACTCAACCTCCTGAAACAGGTAAAAGTGACCCGTATCTGATTTTTGCATTTACACTATACAATGCTGAAACTATCAAACTTAGACGTTCTGAGCACTACGTAGCAGCATTTCCGCATTCTGCTGACCTCTTTCGTACTTTTGTGATTGCGGTTGTCATGGAGGCAAGGCGGCAACGGAAGGAGGCGTTGCCTTGGGCGCTCCAGAGGGGATGCACGGGAGAGGAAAAAGGAGGGCTGCTCGGCCGTCTTATGTGCTCTCTCTGAGTTTTGAATGAGGAAGTGTTTGCAGACGTTGTGCTGTACTAACAGTTTGATCCAAGTGTTGAACCTTTCCTGCGCGATGACTTCTCTTTTCTGACCGTAGTCAGAAACACACGGGAGATTTCCTCGGGGTTCTCTTTTCCGTTCTGAACCCTCAGCCTCCAGAGTGGGTTAAGAAAGACTCCAAAATTTTTGGGGGAGACACCTTATTTTTAATTTACGGTTCTCCAACACTCCCCCGCTCCGCGCTCACACACCCCCTCTCTCCTAAAACACACACACACGCAAGCACGCGCGCTCACACACACACACGTTCCCATCATACACGCCCCCCCAAAGAAATAAACAGCTTCTAGCCTGCTGTTCCATAGCAACGGTGTCCCGCTTCATTAGTTACCGTTTGCATCCAGACCGGACATAACAGCGGTTTCCAACTACGGTCTGAAGCCTGAGGCTGAAAGGTAACACGCTGACAGCAAAATCAGCACAAAAGCACCTTAATAAGTCATGTGATCTCAGTTGGTGGTGTCCTGAATTGACGTCACTGACGTACGACTCGCATTTACTGGGGAATATCCACTTTGTCTGCTTACATGGCACACGCAGATGCAGGTATCCGATTCGTTTCCGATTTATTTCCACATATGAGAGAGGCCTGTATACGATCTGAGAAAAACGGAATCCATGCGCTTTTGTCCTGCTTACACATTCACCGATCATATCCGATCTGTGCCAAATGAGCGGAAAAAATCGGCATTGGGTCACTTGAACCATAAAGGCGGCCTAATTGTAGTTGATGGAACATCTTTTTACTCTTCACAACCAAAACTTTATTTTTCTGAATAGAGTGTCAGAATTTACTCTGTCCCAGTATCAGACAAAGTTAGCAAGTGAATCAAAATCCTGTCAAGATCTGGTGGTGTAGGACCCAAAAATACAGGAGACCAGCCTTAATGGCAAAAACTTTGACATTTGATAAACAACCTTGAAGAAGACAAAACTCAGGGAGTAACAAAAAGGTGACACAACAGAACGGATGACCTGACACAGGAACTGAAAACCAGACACCTACTGTGTATACAATGAGGGTAACGAGCTCTATGAAGACTAGCTGAGGATGATCAACCTAAACCTGGTGAAACTAACAAGGAAAACAGAACATGACACAAAAAAAACACCACAACAACCCAAGCACAGAATCCTCACAAATCCAAGACAAGAAATGTCAACCAGCAAAAGCAGAACAGCTTTACTGAAAAGAACACATGGAGTTATGGACATGAGATGAACAGGTTGTTTCTTCTGGTTGGTTTGTCTGTTTGTTGAATAGTTGGTTCCTAAACCTCATTGGGAAAGTTTTAGAAATGACCACTGAGTTTCAAGGAACATCTTTGTTACCCTCTGATTCATTAGTGATTCATCAGAACTTTTTTTAAATGAAAAGTTACATCTCTGTCTAAAAAATGCAGATTTATTGATCAAAATGTGTTCCAATCATCCTCTGCCATTCCCTTTTCTTCAGAGAGAGCTCCTTCCTTTCCTCTCCGTTCAGCTGCCTCACGTTGGCTCACAGTCATGATAGGAGGGGAAAGTTGAGTCAGGATGAGAGTTTCGCTGCAGGTGGAGCTGGTCATCCCTCAAGTGATGGAAGTTGCTCTGACTCAGATTTAGTGCTGTCTATTGTTCTCAGCCGGATCCATTAACTGTACCCCAGGCTGGACAGAGTCTGGAGGGAGATAAGCTCTGATCTGATGAGTGCATTTTCCACTTGACAGCGCAGTTTAAACCTGAGGCTCCAGTGCTGTTTACTTTCACTAGGTGCACAATTTTTTTTACTTCACTCCAACTTCTTCTCTGTCTAAATATTTGGTAACTTAGCAAACCTTAATATCCCTACAGAAAATGAGAAAACTTGACTGAGAAGTGTTATGTCAGTACGACCGACAGAGACGCCGTGTTTCGCCCTGTTGAGGGTGTTTTCCAGATCCACCTCTCATGGGTAAAATGTGAGATTTTAAATGTGTTTGTACCCAGAATAGGTGGCAGACTATTTCTGAAAAGGCTGTAAAAGGTTAAAAAAAAATGACAAAAAAGGTGTTCATGTAGTCTCAGGTGTGAAGCTGGCCTGCTTTTTGTTCCATCCGCCTTTCTTACCTTTGTCACAGCAGTGTTCCTTAGGGTTGTGTTGGTGTACAGGCTTGTCAATATTAATTAAAGCGTATAAAGGCTAGCTAGTGGCGGGCAATAATCCCACACACCAGTCGCCTGGAACACAGCCTCCGTAGTGACCTTGTGTTGGATTTCACACCGACTGTGGGACAGGAATAATAGGTGTGGCCCAGCCGCACAGCCACAACTGTCTTCCTAATCCCCCCACAGCGTGGCCAGACTCCATCGTACTCAGCAGATTATATCATTAGCAAGTCGCTAAATTCCACAGCAAGCATGGCCTCACTGACCCTCTGTTTTGTAAAACATGCGGCTCACTTGTTGCTCTGGAAGGAAGTTGCAATTGGAGAAATAGAAGACATCTGCTCCACAGATTGTGCTGGTTTAAACTCTAAAGTCTGAGACGAAAGCAAAAAAAGGGAAATACAGTGGTGGACAAAATTGTTGGTATCCCTCAGTTAAAGAAAAAGTCCACAATGCTCACTGAAATGACTTGAAACGTTCAAAAGTATCAATA
The DNA here is from genome assembly GCA_037389245.1 of Oryzias sinensis. Lineage (NCBI taxonomy): Eukaryota > Metazoa > Chordata > Actinopteri > Beloniformes > Adrianichthyidae > Oryzias > Oryzias sinensis. Next base: position 3,060,759 of record CM074493.1, on the reverse strand, counting down.
AATTAAAATTTATTGAAAATTAAATAATCAAAATCAGCCATTACTTTTGAGTTGTTGATTACCAGAAGTATTAAAAAAAATAATAATAATGAAATAGGGCTGGACAAAATGATGGTACCTCCATAAAAGACTGAGAACTAATTGCCCATGGGGTCATGATGAACTCAGGTATGTACTTTAATTGACATCACAGCTGTTTTCAAACCCATAATCAGTCAGTCTGCCTATTTAAAGGGAGACAAATAGTCACGTTGCTGTTTGGTGAAAAGGTGTGAACCACACTGAACATGGACAACAGAAGGCCAAGGAGAGAATTGTCCCAGGACATTAGAAACACAATTATAGACAAACATGGTAAAGGCTATAAAACCATCTCTAAGCAGCTTGAAGTTCCTGTGACCACAGTGGAACGTATTATTCAGAAGTTTAAGACCCACGGGACAGTAGCCAACCTCCCTGGACGATGGAAGAGGAAAATTGATGACAAATTGAGGAGACGGATAGTTGGAACTGTATCCAAAGAGCCCAGAACAACCTCCAAAGACATTAAAGGAGAACTCCTAGATCAAGGTACATCAGAGTCAGTTCGCACCATTCGTGGTTGTTTGAGCCAGAGTGGACTTCATGGGAGACGACCAAGGAGGACACCACTGTTGAAAGGAAATCATAAAAAGGCCAGACTGGAATTTGCAAAAATGCAAAGCCACAAAGCTTCTGGGAAAATTTCTGGGAAAATTTCCTTCGGACAGATGAGACGAAAACTGGAGCTTTTAGTTAAGGCACATCAGCTTTATGTTGGTAGACTCAAAAATGAAGCATCAAACCAAAAGAACACTGTCCCTAAACATGGAGGAGGCTCAGTTCTGTTTTGGGGCTGTTTTGCTGCATCTGCCACAGGGTGTCTTGAAGTTGTGAAGGTCAAATGAAATCTCCATATTATCAAGGCATTCTGGGTAGAAATGTGCTGCCTAGTGTCAGAAAGCTTGGTCTCAGTCACAGGTCATGGGTCTTCCAACAGGACAAGGATCCAAAACACACAGCCATAAACCCCAAGAATGGCTGAGAGAAAAGCCTTGGACTATTCTGAAGTGGCCTTCTATGAGCCCAGATCTGAATCCCATTGAACGTCAGTGGAAGGAGCTGAAACATGCCATTTGGAGAAGACACCCGTCAAACCTGAGACAACTGGAGCAGTTTGCTCATGAGGAGGGGGCCAGAATACCTGTGGACAGGTGCTGTTTTGGGGCTGTTTTGTTTTGATTGCCTCAAAAGGTTGAGCAACAAAATATTAAGTTATGGGTACCATAATTTTTGTCCAGCCCTATTTCATTAGTTTGTTTTTTTAAATAATTCTGTTAATTAACAACTCAAAAGTAATGGCTGATTTTGATGATTGAATTTTCAATACATTTTAATTTGTTACTTTTGAACGTTTCAAGTCGTTTCAGTGATCATTGTGGACTTTCTTTCTTTAACTGAGGAGTACCAACAATTTTGTCCACCACTGTAGTCTTGGTAAAAATATTATAGTTAGAAAACTTTGGCCCCTCTGAAATCTCTCTAAAATAGCAATCCAAGTGGAGCTTCATCGCTTTATCTCTTTGAAGTGGAGTTTCTCAGAAGAAAGGTCTTCTCCATACTCTGTGTCTCCACTGTTTTGCTCTATGGGACGTCAGGACTTTCCCTGTTCATCACAGTTCAGGAGAACTCTGAACTGAACTTCTCTGACTTTCTGGAATTTCTCCAGCGTGATTGACTGCAAATGTGCAAACTTACTTATTTTGTTACCTCACTAGTAGAATAAGGGAACGGTGTTCTGTGTTTGAGTGTGATTTATAAAGAACCAGCTCTTTAAGGTCAAAGTGTCACGGTGGAGGGTGGCTCGAGAGCCGGTTGGACCCAGATGCAGAGGCGGAGGCATGAGGATCAGAGTCTAATGGATTTAATTCACAAAAACAAACAAAAAGCGCTGCAGAGCAGGATGTCAGAACAAAACAAAACTTACATTGGCGTGGCGTGAAACATGAAACGAGAGCGTGGCGAGGAACATGGAACTATACAGCGTGACATGAACACCAAGACAGGAATAATGGACCAACACAGGAGGAAGGCAGAGACAAGACTTATATACAGACAGGGCAGACAAGACACAGGTGAACACGATCAGGGCAGATGGGGACCAAAGAAAGTAAAACTCAAGAAACAAGACAAGCCAGGAAACCTTTCAAAATAAGACAGAAAACAGAACTTAGCCATGACAGAACAAGACAGAAAGCAAAAACCAATACAAAAGAAACTCAAACCATGACACAAAGTTAGGAGGACTGTCATTCAGATAGCAAACTATTGTCTTCAGAATTATGTAATTTTTGAGACATTCTTCTACTGGTTGTTTTTAGGTTGAAATGACTATCATCTGTTTGAGTGAGTTCACTTCTTCCATCCTTCCATCCATCCATCTTCCTCCACTTATCCAGGGTCCGGGTCGCGGGGGCAGCAGTCTAAGCAGAGATGCCCAGACTTCCCTCGCCCCGGACATTTCCTCCAGCTCCTCTGGGCGTTCCCGAGGCGTTCCCAGGCCAGCCAAGAGACGTAGTCTCTCCAGTGTGTCCTGGGTCTTCCCCGGGGCCTCCGCCCAGTGGGACTTGCCCGGAACACCTCTCCAGGGAGGCGTCCAGGAGGCATCCAGACTAGATGACCGAGCCACCTCAACTGGCTCCTTTCGATGTGGAGGAGAAGCGGTTCTACTCCGGGCTCTCCGCGGGTAACCGAGCTTCTCACCCTGTCTCTAAGGGAGCGCCCAGCCACCCTGCAAAGGACGCTCATTTCAGCCGCTTGTATTCAGGACCTCGTTCTTTCTGCCATGATCCAAAGCTCATGACCATAGGTGAGTATTGGAACGAAGATCGACCGGTAAATTGAGAGCTTTGCTTTTTTGGCTCAGCTCTCTCTTCACCACAATGGACCGGTACAGCGACCGCATAACCACGGACGCCGCTCCGAACCGCCAGTCAATCTCACGCTCCGATCTTCTCTCACTCGTGAACAAGACCCCCAGATATTTAAAGTCCTCCACCTGGGGCAGGGACACTCCACCCACCGAGAGATGGCAGACTACCTTTCTCCGGTCGAGAACCATGGCCTCAGATTTAGCGGTGCTGACCCTCATCCGAGCCGCTTCAGACTCGGCCGCAAACTGCCCCAATGCACGCTGGAGGTCCTTGTTCGATGAAGCCAACAGGACAACATCATCTGCAAAAAGCAGAGATGAAATCCTGTGGTCCCCAAACCAGACCCCCTCCGGCCCCTGGCTGCACCTATAAATTCTGTCCATAAAAACTATGAACAGAACCGGTGATAAAGGGCAGCCCTGTCGGAGTCCAACGTGTACCGGGAACAGGTCTGACTTACTGTCGGCTATGCGAACCAAGCTCCTACTCCGGTCATACAGAGACCGGACAGCCCTCAGTAAGGCTCCCCGGACCCCATACTCCCAGAGCACCCCCCACAGGATACCATGGGGGACGCGGTGGAACACATTCTCCAAATCTACAAAACACATATGGACTGAATGAGCGAACTCCCACAATCCCTCCAGCACCCTAGATAGGGTGTAGAGCTGCTCCACTGTTCCACAACCAGGACGGAAACCGCACTGTTGTTCCTGAATCTGAGTTCACTTCTTCTCACTCGCAAAAAAAAGGCACTTTATTCCTAATATGGAGTTAATTCAGTATCCATAATCAGAAATACATTTCACAAATATACACGCTCTGATTCACAGCTGTAATTTTACGCAAACGTGCAATATAAATTTAGAAATGCACACGTTGTGTTTGACAAATGCACACCCTGTGTTTCACAAACACACACCTTGTGTTTCACACATGCACACGAAATGTTTCACACATGCACAATAAGTGTTTCTCACAAATGTGCATGCTGTGTTTCACAAAAACACAATTTTTACATTTTACATTTACATTTTTCAGAAATTCACAATAGATGCTTCACTAACATCATTTTTAGGTACACTTGTAATATGAACTCACAGATCGTGCAAATGTTAGAATGTGCATTCACAAACCTGCTCTCATTTGTGAATCTCCACACATTTGTGAGAGATTACTCTATGGTAAATATTGAGACTCCCTTCACGCTGCAGGTCAACTAATGTCACCATTGGCTAATGAATCTGTCAATCAAACTCATCAGCAAAGCAGGCGTGCTTTACACCTCCAGCATTCTTGTTTTGTCAGCCGAGCTAAATCTAAAAGCTAAGCTTTTTAGAATCTCATCTCATCTGTTTCAGCAAAGTTTTATTTTTTTTCCAAAGCAGATGTCAATCACATTATTTTATGTCCGTCATTTTACAAGCTCCATGTTAAAACCTGTCCTCTGAATAGAACAGAAGACATTTGTTGTTAATCTAACTTCAACCTAAAATTGTCTATTTGCTCAATGCAACAATCAGTTAAAGCAATAAAACTCAAAACAAATAAATGATGTTTTTACAATAAGAAGAGTAACTGGGAATACTCAAAGTCCCACTCCTATTATCTTTTTATCTATTTTTAAAACCCTCCAAGTGGTCTTTAATTATTATTATGTCATCTTAGCCGAAATCCAAAATACATGTGTTGTTTTCTAAAACAAAGTTTCTGCAGAACAGCAGTTCATTACAAATTTACCTCTGACTTGTGGGCAGGACAGTTTCTGTGTTCTCCCACTAGCTTACAGCCGCTCAAAACCCCATCCTAACATTGTTGGTGCAACAAAAGTGGTGAGCGATATCAGAGCTATCCAGCCGTACAGTTTTGATCCAGATTCCAGCTTAAACAGGGAAAACAAAGACGTTCATGGATCTATTTGTCAGGCAGTGGATGCATCAGTATGAAGACGAGCTTGTGCCCCCCCCCCCCCCCCCCATTGTATTTTTGTGTCACAAATTTGTTTTTCCATTGATATTTTTTGTCTGCTCCTGATTCACAATGAATTGGAAAAAGAAATGCTCAAAAATGCTATTTTGAGTTTAATTTTCTTTACGAACTATATTACCGAAAGAATTGGCACACGTCTTGACTACATAATGAACTGAAGTGCCATCCTATTCCAAACTCATAGAGTTCTGTATGAGGTCCACCTTTTGCAGCTACTACAGCTTCAACTCTTCTGGGAAGGCTGTCCACAAGGTTGAGGAAAGAGTTTTGTCAATTTTTGACCATTCTTTCAAAAGTGCATTGGTGGGGTCACACACTGTTGTTGATTGAGAAGGCCAGGCGCTCAGTCTCCGCTCTAATTCCTCCCAAAGGTGTTCTATGGGGTTCAGGTCAGGACTCTTTCAAGTTCATCCACACCAGATTCTGTTGGAAGAGGAAGGGGCCCGCTCCAAACTGTTCCCACGAAGTTGGGAGCATGGAATTGTCCAAAATGTTTTGGTATCTGTAGCATTCAGAGCTCCTTTCTCTAGAACTAAGGGGCCAAGCCAAAGTCCTGAAAAACAATCCCACACCATAATCCCACACCATAATTCACCAAATTTCACACTGGGCACAATGCAGTCCCAAATGTACCGTTCTCATGGCAACCTCCAAACCCAAACTCGTCCATCAGATTGCCAGATGGAAAAGGGTGGTTCATCACTCCAGAGTCCAGTGGCGGCTTTACATCGCTGCATTCAATGCTTTGCGTTGCACTTGGTGATGTGTGGCTTGGATGCAGCTGCTCGGCCATGGAAACCCATTCCATGAAGCTCTCTGTGTTCTGTACTTGGGCTAATCTGAAGGACACATGACCTTTGGAGTGATGGATTGAGCAGAAAGTCAGCGACCTCTTTGCACCATGAGCTTCAGCATCCGCTGACCTCTCTCCGTCGGTTTACATGGTCTACCACTTAATGGCTGGGTTGCAGTTGTTCTCAAACTCTTCCATCTTGTTCTGATAGAGCTGACAGCTGACTGTGGAATATTTAGGAGGAAATTTCACCACTGGATTTGTTGCACAGGTGTCATCCTATGACAGTTCTACGCTGGAAATCAATGAGAGCGACCCATTCTTTCCAAAATGTTTATGAAAACAGTCTGACTGCCTGACTGCTTGATTTTATACACCTGTGGCCAGACCAAGTGATCAGGATGCCTGACTCTGATCATTTGGATGGGTGAGCCAATACTTTTGGTAATATAGGGTATGTTCTTCATCATGAGAAAAATGTCACAACAACATGTTAAAAATACCAAAAACACAATTTTAATCAAAGGGGGTCTTTAACTTACCACAAAGACCACTTTACTCAGACTTATTTATTGGTACGGTTAGTGTTAAAACTAATGACATATGGTAAGCATGAATGAAAGGATTTATTTAACCTTTAATTTGGTAGGAATATCTAGACACTTGGACATTCTTGGACAGTGTTTTGTATAAAACCGTGGCAGCACCACTCAAATTACACGGCCCAAATTAACAAGGGAGCATATTTTTATCATGCACTCCAGAAAATCAAATACTAAATAGGAATTAAATGTTTAATAATTAAAAAACACAGATATTGTTGTCTTGTGTGGTTTCACCTTAATGAGATCTTAAAAGGTTATTTTCTTCTGTTTTCCTTATTCCAGATCTTGGCAATTGTCTCCATCCTCTTCATCATACTGTCCACCATCGCCTTGTCTCTGAACACCCTCCCAGAGCTGCAGGACACGGATGAGTTTGGTCAAGCCTCAGACAACCCGCAGCTGGCCCATGTGGAAGCTGTGTGCATCGCCTGGTTTACCATGGAGTACCTGCTCCGCTTTCTCTCCTCCCCAAGCAAGTGGAAGTTTTTCAAGGGTCCTCTCAACGTTATTGACCTGTTGGCCATCTTGCCATACTACGTCACCATCTTTCTCACAGAGTCCAACAAGAGCGTGCTGCAGTTCCAGAATGTCCGGCGGGTGGTGCAGATTTTCAGGATCATGCGCATTCTTCGTATTCTCAAGCTCGCGCGTCACTCCACGGGTCTTCAGTCTCTGGGTTTCACCCTGAGGAGGAGCTACAACGAGCTGGGCTTGCTGATTCTCTTCCTGGCCATGGGCATCATGATTTTCTCCAGTCTGGTGTTTTTTGCTGAGAAGGATGAAGAAGACACTAAATTTAAAAGCATCCCTGCCTCTTTCTGGTGGGCTACCATCACTATGACCACAGTAGGTTATGGAGATATTTACCCCAAAACTCTTTTGGGTAAAATAGTTGGGGGCTTATGTTGCATTGCAGGAGTGTTGGTAATAGCTTTGCCCATCCCAATCATTGTAAATAACTTCTCTGAGTTCTACAAAGAGCAAAAGAGGCAGGAAAAAGCCATCAAACGAAGAGAAGCTCTGGAGAGAGCAAAGAGGAACGGTAGCATTGTTTCAATGAACTTCAAAGACGCTTTTGGTCGCAGTGTGGAGCTCATGGATATAATAGTTGACAAAACAGATGAAAATATTGAGAAGCTCCATGATAATCATGTGTCCCCACAAAGAGGGACTCCTGGACTCAAGTCATCCACAAGCCCCTGCAGCCCCTCCAAGACCTTTGATTTGAACTACAAAGAGCCAGCCAAACCCTCCAGCAGCCCTCAGCACCTCAGCGCCCAGAAACTGGAGGAGATGTACAGTAAAATGTCAAAGACTCAGTCACAAGCCAACACTGAGAGGAGGGACAAAAGGCAGTATTCCAAAATGGTTCAACAGAGGGCAGAGTTTGAGATGGAGAACATCTCTGCTGGAGCTGCACCCAGCACAGTGGATGCAGTGACGGACATGAAGAGCGTGTCCAGCATCGACAGTTTCACCAGCTGCGGCGCTGAATTCCCTGAAAGCTCGCGCTTCTCCCACGGCCCCAGCAGCATCACACAGGGGAGGGTCCGGAGAAACCCCGGCCTGGAGCCCACCATTGAAAATGAGCATGAAGGATCACACAGCATCACCACTCCACAGGCAGGAGAAAGGACCAGGCGCAACCCCAGAGACCCGTCTGGAAGCAACGCACCAAGGAGTGAATCGCTGAAGGTCCGAGTCACAATAGGAGAGGACTTCGGGGCAGGAGTGCTCTCGGACAGCTCGTCGGCTCAGAGCCCAGAGACCTCCATCTACACCACTGCCAGCAGCGGGACACCCAGCAAGAGCCCGGAGAACATACTGCCCAGGATCTTCACATTCCACGATTCATCCATCAATAAGTTCATCGATGCTGACACAGACGAGGACGAGCATCTGCATGACGCCCCCAGCTCTAGTGCGACCCAAAGACTCCTGGAGAAACCCAGCCCCAACTACAGCCATCATTCCAGTTTCCAGCAGAGCCTAAACCACATGGAGGCTCTTCAGAGGAAACTAGGCAACAGCACACAGGTGCAGGAGAACCATGTGGCTCAGGAGACACAGCCACTCCAGGGAGAGAAGAGTCACTCCAGCTCCTAAAAGAAGGAAAACTACAACCAAAAGATGCGGAGGTGACAGAGGAGAGCACACCAGCTTTATCACAAATGAGAACATCTGCAGAACCATAAACTGCCACTCTCATGAACACGTGCACAGATGTGCGATTATAAAACTTGTGTTCTTCTCTGCTGCCTTTACAAGTGAGTCTTGGTTAAATCAATCAAGCAGCAGACTCTTGAAGTTGGATAAAAAGAACACAGTGGGAGGATTTTTACAGTTTCTACATTTATAGAACAGATCATAATCCAATTATCACACTCTACGCAGTGGTTTACAAAAAAATCCTTTTTATAAGCAAGAACCAACTTTTTGTGACATCTCTGGAAGCCACTATAAAGCCACTGCAGCAAAAGCTGTCAAATCAGTAGCAAACCACAAAGAGATCTGAAAAAAGCTACAATCAGGAGAGATTTCATAAACCTTTATTGCAGTATGAAAGCAGAACACCAGTCTTTGACTCCCTACAGTGTTTAATTATATACAATGTATATTACAAAGGTGAGGGGTTGAGAGTATGTTTGCTTCCTTTCACTACCTCTGGCCTTAGTTCGTGTTTTATGTTTGTGTGAAGAGGAGACAGCCTGAAGCAGACAGATGGACAGCACATGCTTATGGAGCCCTGGAAATGACATTAAAAAATAAATAAAAAAAATTGTTCCCTCAAATTAATCATTTTTGGCAAAAAAAATCAGTATTTCGTAACCCAAAATTCAATTTTTTAGCATTTTGTTAGCATAAATTAAGATTTTGTGCGCACAAATTGGTATTTTGGTAAAATACCATCCTACTACTAATTGGTGGCCACAAAATAGTAATTTGAGTGTACAAAATGCTCATTTTTGCTCACAGAATGCTAATTTAAGAACACAAAATGTGCCCACAAAATGCTAACATGTACCTACAAAATGATCATTTGTGCCCACTAAGTACTAAAATGTGCACACAAAATGCTAATACCTGTGCATAAAATGCTAATGTGCACACAAAATGCTAATACCTGTGCATAAAATGCTTGTATGTGTGCACAAAATGCTAATATGTACACAAAATGCTAATATGTTTCCACAAAAAACTAAATTGTGCACACAAAATGCTTATATGTACCTACAAAATGATCATTTGTGCCCACTAAGTACTAAAATGTGCACATAAAATGCTAATACCTGTGCATAAAATGCTAGTATGTGTGCACAAAATGCTAATGTGTACACAAAATGCTAATATGTTTCCACAAAAAACTAAATTGTTCACACAAAATGAAGATCTGTGCACAAAACGTTTATTTTGTTGCCCACAAAATGCAAATGTATGGCCACAAATGATCAAATTTGAGGGAACAACTTTTTTTTTATTTTTTAATGTCATGCCCAGGGCTTGGTACCTGCCCATGTGTGTCTGTGCAATAATTACTGCTCAGTTTATTTAAAGTCATGTAGCATTAGTGGTCTCTTGTGTGCTGGGTGACTTCTTGCTTGACATGTGTTGGTAATTTTACTACACAGTTTGTAGCACTGCAGTCAGACTTGGTGGGTCTGCATTTATCATTTGTTTCATTCTGATCCTACTTTCTCCCACTTTTGCTGAGAGAAAGCACCCCCCCCCCCCCAATCATCTGCACAATGTAAACTCAAATGAAAAATGTGTTATTTTTTTTATTCATGTTATTTTTTTAAGTGTCTGTGTTCCCATAGGAATTCCTATAGGAATTATATATTTTTTCTGTGATCAGATTCCAATATCAAACAAAAGGGGAAGGTATTTTATTTTTATTTTTATTTTAGAAAGTTATTTTCATCACACAATATTTTTCTGTTCTGGGGAACAAACATTTGTCATAAACTGATAGACAGTCTATTCAAGCTGGAAGGTTTTTCTCTCCCAAATTCTTTGGTTCATGTATGGATGTGAATATTGTACAGTTAAAACTATAAAATAGGATCTACAAAAAAAAAAACATCATGTAATAATTTATATTTTTAAAGTATTTTCTAACACAATGAGCTCTTAGACAAAGGTGTTGTGCTAACCTCATAGTTTCGCATTTCAGTGCACTGTAATTACAAGTATGCTAGGGGAAGTTGCATTCCTTTGACAGTATTTTGTGAAAGACGTTTCTGTTTTCCCGGCTGTTTCCTTCTTGAATATGTTTGTCTTTCTGTCTTTAGTGGAGTGAGAAGAACCAAAGAGTTGTTCTTTCTGATGACTTAACACACTGTGTCATGTTTGTTCTCAAAATGTTTGACCATTCTTGGTGCACGTCAGGTGATCTCACTCACCACAAACATGGACAATGACGTGCAACAGACAGTACCGCCTCTTTCGGTTCTACGGTGTCCGAAAAGGTTTTGTCCTTTAAGAGACCTAAGATTGATTTTTTTAAAACAAGCCATAATACAGAGGGAAACAAGAATTACACATCAGTTTATTTGATAGGAACAATCTTTAAGACTTACACATGAATGGAAAAAGTTTGTTTCAATCCTCTTATTGGTGTTCCTGAAGGGCCCTGAGGCATTTTCCACCCATACTTTTCCTGAATATTTGCAGCATGATTGATAGCTGATTCTTTTCATTTTGAGCTGCTCGGCTGTAGATTTGCTGGTATCTTCGGGGCAGCTGTCTGATTTCAACTTTATTAGCTGTTTGAAAGATGTCCCCATGAAGATTTTTTACAATTAAAAGCCAAAATGTTATTATTATAATTTGCCATTTTAGTGTATAAAACAATTTTTCAATTGATTGAACCAACGTATTGTGGTTTTTGGCAGGTGTTTTATGCTAAAAAGAAAAAATGCATCGCAGGAAAGTGAAATGTGGAGCTTTATTTAAATTCCGCAGAATTTTTAATTCAGTCTGCTCATGAAAGTTCTGAACAGATATTAACCCCACAATTATATTTATCAATAACACAAAGCAACATTTTGTCTACACGGCAAACTTTAAACCTTAAGAGTTCAATCCTCCCTGCAGACGGCTGTTTGTAGTCTTTGCACATAAGCTGAGTTAGATATTCTTGTGCCTTCGCTTTTACAAACCTTGCATACTAAATGACCCTAATCATGTCCCAGTGACAGCCAGGCCACCTGTGCAGCAAACCAACACAAAGAGCACTGATGCATTCGACATCAGAGCTCATTCTTACCGCGTCTTTCCTTTGCACTTAAATGTACCAAACATTTCCATGATAAAGATCCCGTCCACAAACAGGTGCAGACTCACTCTACCAGGAGTGAATGATCACTGTTTCCATGGTGATGGTTGAGATGACTGGATGGCTCACATTTGATGCATGCGAGCAGCTTAATGTGTGCAGAATGCATACTTACAGACTTGTCATTCACTCTTTCATTTCTTCATTCATTCATCTCAGTTGTCCTGACGGTGAGGTGAGGCCTGGAGGGAAATCGTAAACAGATAACTGGATTGTGAACCTCTCGGTCGTCCTGCTACTTGATTTATTTCACCTCTTGTGAGCATGTGAGCATCTCAGCAAATTATAAAAGAGCAGATGGAGCGTGATTGCATGGAGCCGAACCCGCTGTAAGTTGTTCCAGGAATTTAGCCCCCTGTTCCTGGAGGGAACCAATGTGAAATGTGAAGGGGACTAGGAACTAGTGGTGTGTGACAGATAGTGTTGTGGATCCGAGCTGTCAGCTTGATTAGAGCTCATGTCATGAATGGTGCTGCAGCATCTCAACCTCCAGTTTCCGCCAGAACAATTCCTTGACAAAAATACTACGATCATTCCAAACTTGTGCGAGCAGGTACTGCAGCCGCACATTTCTCTGAGTGCCCTGTGTGAGTCCATGAATACTGTCATGGTCACGGTAAGGGTGTCCCCCTGCAAGGAGTCAGCAGATAAAATGCAGCTCCAGGAAGCAAACTTTCAAACCAAAGGGTCTCACAGAAAGGAGCTTTTGCATCCAGCTCTTTAAAGCTGCATAGTAACGGAATAAAAATGTCAAACTGACGAATGGTTGTATGACTGTGCTGATGAAGGCGTTAGAAAAGAAGAAAAGGATAGATAGACAGGCAAAAAAGGGTTGGGTGAGTAACTCTGTGAGGAATGAGAGTTGATTAGAATTCATGACACAACAGTCAGTCTTGTAAAAAAAAGGACAAATCTATTGGGGAAAAAAGCCAATAATCGCAGTCAAATTTCTGCAAAACAAGCCACAGTCAATTTGAATAGATTTAGTTCTTTTCTAACAATGTCCTTATTGACTTTTCTTTGTTTTTTTCTTGGAATGCACTTTATTGATTTTTCTCTGAAGGAGCACCCCTGTTGCCACGTTTCACTTCAAATATCAACATACAAAGACAAACTGGCTGAACTGTTTTCCAGAAGCACAATTTAAAAAATCCTGAAATAATTTGTTCTTGTTTTAATCTTTTGAAATTCAGTGTTTCACACAGAATGTTCAAGCTCTAATTTAATGTTCTTTAATGTCTGCTCCCGTCATTCAGGGAAAACAGCTCTGTGTGCTGTCCTATCTGTGTCTGGCAAAACGTTGGGTTTGAAAGTTTCATACTTTGTACCTGTTCAATTTGTAGAGTACAACATGTTTGTGGTTTCCTGTTTCTGACGCATGTAGCGCTTTAAAACCTTGACAGACTGAACTTGTAAATATCATCAAAAAGCTGTAGGTTAATGCCTAAAATGAGCAGTTTGAAGGTAGTTTTCTCATTTTATCAACTGATGCTTAATAAAAGATCAGAATTAAGAACTGCTGTCTGGCTGTGTTAAATTAAAAATGTCAATAACATTCACTGTATGGATGGGAGGAGGACTCAAAGAGGGTTTGCAGTTGATGTTGAATTTGTGGTTTGATAAAACAGCGCCCTCTGGTGTTTCTTCTGGTTTAAAGGCAGAGGTGAGAGATAAAATTCAAAAGTCTCTTTTAAGATCATCTGGGATTCAGCAAAATTTTTAATTTTATTGTTTCTTGTATTCCTATTTTTTACTGATAAATGTACTGCTGGTTTTTGTAAAATGTGTCAGTAAAATCTAAAAGAAACATCATCTTTGAACAACACCTTTTCATTTTGACACCTTTAGACGAATGTGACAGTTTTGATGATTTTCTTTTGCTCAACTTTATTTATAAAGCTCCATGTATTTGAAATGAAGGCAGATGACAACAGGTAGGCTGATTGAGGAAACATAATGGAGTGGAGCTGTTGGAGGTCATGTTGGAGCAGACAAGTCTCCAGCATATTTTGTCTATCGGCTCCACTTGACAGACTAATTAAGATTTAGGATGTAGTATGAAACTCAATATATTCATAAATACTTTTAAGGCTTTTTTGTGGTAAAGGGCAAAAGCTTAGGATACATTGTGCTTATTTTTTAGGGGGGTGGGTAAAATTCATTTATTTATTCAGTCATTGTGAGTTAATTTCTCAACAAATGCAAAATAAATATACTTCATTAACAAAATGTAGTTGATGTGAAATCAACAGAAAACTGTCGTAATATGTAACCCAATGCAATCTGCCCAAGTGTGAACACCTGACCCACACCCTTATTGTGGAAGTTACCGACGTCCATATAAGTTCCGGGTCGGCAGATGCACTTCCTGCCTGCTTCTTCCTGCTCCTGGGTGTTGCTGCTTCTGTGGCCACAACAGGACGACTCTGAAAACTTGACACAAACCCATTTGTAAAACTCTAGTCTTGCACTAGATTTATGGTCATTCCATCCCCCAAAAGACCTGATCATTGATCAGGTTTTTTTTTTTGTTCCATTTTTGAACCTCCATTGGATGGTGAGCTACCCAACTGCACAATCCTGGGATCCTGGACACTACCACCTCCAATAACATCTCATCAGCGACAGCAAACCTCCCAACCACATCACTACCAACAGACTTTTGGATGCCACACAATAGGATTCAGCCATGTGCCCATGTCCCATGTTCTGTGTTGTATAAGTGTTTTGTTTTGTTTTGTTTAAAACAATTCATTGCATTTTACCTTCAGAGCTGCCTTGTGTTTTCATTTACACACCCTGGGCCCTGTTCCAAAAAGCAGGTTATGTGAGTTACCACGGTAAGTTTAAGGCTAAGGAAGCGGACAACCTCAGCTTTCGGTTGGAGGTATGTTTCAGGAGAATGACCAAGTTATAGATAAGTAAGGGTTAATGACCGACGAAGTGTGCATTATCACTTTTTAACGCACCCCGTGGAAACCTTCGTGTCGGACGATTGCTTCAGCGAAGTGCGTTAAAATAAAAAGTGAAAATGCACACTTCGAAGGCCATTAACCCGCTTATACCATGATCACTTACAAAAGCAATAAATAACCAGTTTTTTGTTACTTAAGTTACTTTATTCTTGCTTTTTTCCGATTTGGATCGCTTTTCTCACAAAAAGCAGACTATTTGTTACGTGGTGCGGCGCGTTGTGACATATTGTCCGCGCCGCACCACCGCTGCAGTGAAGATTCTGCGATATATATATATGCTGATCTTTCCGATGGGATAAATACAGCATCAGTTCAGAGAGAAAGTTCACCTCCTACCACTTGTTTTTGTCCAAATGATGAAGCACAAGGTTGCTTTAACCCTTGAGCTATCTTAGATGACCCCACCCTTCCATTGACGTGTTCTCCCTACCATGACAAAGATGGATAAAGGTGGAAAGATTTCATGTAATCCATGGACACCAGTGAAGATCACAAATCATTGAAGAAAAAAGGTTCAGAGCACTGTCTAGTGGGTCTAGATGACCCAACTCCCAATGTTAAAGTGCCTAGGATAGTACAAGGGTTACAGAAGCCGGTCAGTGATACAAAACATTTAAGCTATGTGACCGGAACTTCTTTTTTCACCTTGCGGTTATCCTGTGGTATATCACTTTTTAACACACACCCAGCAGCCAATCAGAATCAAAGTTTCACCCGAACCATGGTATTATCAATTGCAATTGTATGCTGATATTGTCATGCTGATAGCAGGAATGTCCACCAGAAGCATTGCTAAGGAATTGAATGTCCATTTCTCCACCATAAGCCGTCTCCAAAAGCGTTTCCGAGAATTTGGCAGCACATCCAACGGGCCTCACATCCGCAGACCACGTGTAACCACACCAGCCCAAGACCTCCACATCCAGCATGTCCACCTCCAAGATCGTCTGAGACCAGCCATCAGACAGCTGCTGAAACAATCGGTTTGCATAACCACAGAATTTTTGCACAAACTGTCAGAAACGTCTCAGGGAAGCTCATCTGCATGCTCGTCGTCCTCATCGAGGTCTCGACCTCGCTCCAGTTTGTCATCGTAACCGACTTGAGTGGGCAAATGCTCACATGCGATGGCGTCTGGCACGTTCGAGAGGTGTTCTCTTCACGGATGAATCCCGGTTTACACTGTCCAGGGCAGATGGGAGTCAGCGTGTGTGGCGTCGTGAGGGTGAGCGGTTTTCTGATGTCAATGTTGTGGATCAAGTAGCCCATGGTGGTGGTGGGGTTATGGTATGGGCAGGCGTATGGTATGGGCGAAGAACACAGGTGCATTTCATTGATGGCATTTTGAATGCACAGAGATACTGTGACGAGATCCTGGGGCCCATTGTTGTGTCGTACATCCAACAACATCCCCTCATGTTGCAGCATGATAATGCACTGCCCCATGTTGCAAGGATCTGTACACAATTCTTGGAAGCTGAAACATCCCAGTTCTTGCATGGCCAGCATACTCACCAGACATGTCACCCATTGAGCATGTTTGGGATGCTCTGGATCGGCGTATACAACAGCGTGTTCCAGTTCCTGCCAATATCCAGCAACTTCGCACAGCCATTGAAGAAGAGTGGACCAACATTCCACAGGCCACAATAGACAACCTGATCAACTCTATGCGAACTCTATGGGATGGATTGTCTTGGCAAAGGAGAAGTGCTCACTATCGCAGTGCTAAGAGGGCGTTTTTGTCACTTGTGGGTGGTAACTTTTCTGGTGATCTGATTGGCCAAAATTTGCATGTCAGATCCTGTCCGGTCTGACGCGTCTGCTTGCACTTTGCACTCGAGCCTTGGGGGCTGCACGCAACGAGATAAACTTTGACGATGACTAAAGGGAAGCTGGTGTGTTTAAAAGAAATGTAGCCTGGCTGTTTATTTCAGATACGGAAGATGAGGATTTTGATAGATTTTTGGATGCTGATTGATGACTGATAAAAAAAAAAAAAAAATCACAACCAACTCAGTTTTGCGCTCGCTGTCTTTTTAAAACACACACTAGCATGCATGTTTTAGCGGTATGTTTTAACGTTAAACAGAGAAAAAAAAACACCCATAACTGAAACTGCGCCATTTTGGAACAGGCGAGAGCACGGTACAATAAACGCTTGGAAGAGCAATTCTTTATCAACGACGTCACCTCTGTTTGGAGAGGGCTTTGGCAATCACCAACTACAAGCCCAGAGCCCAACATGCTGCTGACGACTGACAACTGGCTGAGAGGCTTAACACCTTTTATGCCAGGTTTGAAGTCCCACTTCCCTTCTCCACCCCCCTCACTGCACAGGTTTCCTCAGTAGCTTTGGAGCTACATTCCTCCCCCATCACTCTCACTGAGGACAGCACGACCCCTCCGGACCACCTCTCCCCCTCCACTGTCTTCTCAGTGACATAAGAGGAGGTGCTCAAGCTTTTCTGGAAGCAAAACCCATGGAAGGCTCCTGGCCACCCTGCCACCCTGAAACACTGTGCAGGCGAACTGGCAGCAGTCTTCACAGACATTTTCAACACCTCCCTGGAGTCCTGCCATTTCCCAGCCTGCTTCTAACTGTCCACCATAGTCCCTATTCTCAAGAAGCCCTGCATAACTGGTCTCAATGACTACAGGCCTGTGGCACTTACGTCTGTAGTCATGAAGTCATTCGAGCGTCTGGTCCTCCCCCACCTCAAATCCTTCACCTCCCCCCTCCTGGACCCTCCCTGGACCCAGTTCGCCTACAGAGCCAACAGGTCTGTTGACAACGCTATCAATCTGGCCCTACACTTCATCCTGCAGCATCTGGACTCCCCGGGAACCTATGCTAGGACCCTGTTCGTGGACTTCAGCTCTGCATTCACAACTATCCTCCCCTCTCTGCTCCAGGAAAAGCTCCACCAGCTCAACGTGCCTGACTCCACCTGCAGGTGGATCACTGACTTCCTTATAGACCGGAGGCAGTATGTGCGGCTGGGAAAGAATGTCTCCGCCACCCAATTTATTAGCACAGGATCTCCACAGGGCTGTGTACTTTCTTTTCTGCTCTTCTCCCTGTACACCAACTGCTGCACCTCCAGCCATGACTCTTTTAAACTGATCAAGTTTGCAGATGACACCACCCTCATCGGGCTCATCTCTAACGATGATGAGTCCGCCTACAGGAAGGAGGTGGACCGGCTGGTGTTGTGGTTCAGCATCAATAACCTGCAGCTGAACACCCAGAAGACAGTGGAGATCATAGTGGACTTCAGGAAAGTCATAGCCCCCTCATCCTTCTCATCCTGACAGACTCTCCCATCACCATAGTGGACTCCGTCTGTTTCCTAGGCACCACCATCATGCAGGACCTCAAGTGGGAGCCGTCCATCAGCTCTCTGCTCAAAAAGACCCAGCAGAGGATGTACTTCCTGTGGCAGTTGAAGAGAGCCAAGGTGCCGGCCCAGATGATGGTGCAGTTCTACACGGCCATCATTGAATCAATCATCACCTCTTCCATCACAGGAGGCTAAGGTCCATCAGGACCAGAACCTCAAGACACAAGAACAGTTTCTTTCCCTCTGCACTCAGACTCATGAACACCTTTTAACTCCTCCCCCCCTTAAACTTCACTTCTATGTCCAGTCAGTCACTAGTCTACTACCTGCACCTTGATCATTCTCAGTTTGCACTGTTATTGGCACTGTTTTGCACTACTTACTCAACTTATTTATTGTTCTGACCATTGTGTCATTTTAAATTTTTGCTTAATGTTGTTCTTTTGTTTTATGTTGGCACACTGGCACCGAAGCAAATTCCAATTCTGCGAAACTTCACTGAATATGGCAATAAACACTTCTTGAATCTTGAATCTTCATCCAGTGCCGTTGTGTTGTAAGGAGAACACTGTGTTATTAGAAATAATGCTGATGCGATGGTTCCAATCCCAGCCGGAACTTTTCTTTGTGGAGTTTGCATGTTCTCCCAGTACATGCATCGGTTTTCTCCGAGCACTCTGGCTTCTTCCCAGTTTCCAAATACATGCTTTTATAGGTTAATTGATTAATCTAAAGTGTCCCTAGTGTGTGAGTGTGTGTGGGAGTGATTGTGTGCCCTGCGGCAGACTGGCGACCTGTCCAAGCTGAACCCCGCCTTCACCCAACAGCAGCTGGGACAGGCTCCAGCAACCCCATGACCCCAAAAGAGATACAGAGGGTTAAGAAAATGGATGAAGATGAAAAACATGCTATTTCTTTAAAAAACAGATATAGATGTAAACATAGGCAATCAGAGCTTAAACGCTTTGTACTTAACATTCAGAGATGCTAAGCTTGCAAATGTTATTTAAGAATGGTTAATGAATGATGGGCCCCAATTTGTCTCCTTGTTTTTTTCACTCCATAAAAGTTGGTGATGATGGAATCTGGTTAGGTCAGAGCTGGTCAATTAAGCTAAGTGTAGAAAATGTTTTTGTCTTCTCAATATTTGTAAAAACCTATAGGCTTCAAAGTGCTTTGAAATTAAAGTACAAATAGAGTAAATGTCTTGCATGAGTCACACAAACAAGGTTTGCAAGTAAGAAACAATAGTTAATATCTGTGCAGTGTCCTTGAGTGTTTTGAAAGGCGCTTTTAAGTAAAATGCATACAGCAGTTCAAAAATGAGATAAAGATCTCATTTTTGACGCTTAAACTCTATTACTCCATTCATATTAGCGCCCACCAGATGCAAGATTCACTGAACTCAATGAAGACTACAGTGGGTGAAGGCAAGGCAAGGCAAGGCAAGTTTATTTGTATAGCACAATTCGTACACAAAGTAATTCAAGGTGCTTCACAAAACAGAAAAATGCATTAAAATCATGATATCATAGAAATAATCAACATAAAATTCTACTTTTAAAAAGAAAAAGAAAAAAAGATTTAAAAAGAAAAGGAAGGAAAGAAAGCAGATAGGGACCTTCAGTCATATACACTAAGCAAAACAGAAATGTTTAAGTCTAGATTTGAACATCTAACACAGAAGAGGCCTGTCTTTACGCCTTCAGGAGGCTGTTCCAGATTTTAGGCTGCAGAATATTGAAACGCTGATTCCCTTTGTTTAGTTCTGACTCTGGGAATCAACAGGAGGGCGGACCTGAGGTCCTCAGAGTACGAGATGGTTCATATGGCACTAACATGCCAGAGATGTACTTTGGTGTCGGCCATGGAGAGACTTGTACACAAGCAGAGCTGCTTTGAAGTCTATTCTTTGAGGCACAGGGAGCCAGTGCAGAGACCTGAGCACAGGACTAATGTGATCATACTTCCTGGTTCTGGTCAGGACCTCCCAGCAGCATTCTGATGTACTGGAAGCTGTTTTACAGCTCGTTTGAGAGGCCGGGTGAGCAGGCTTCGTTACAGTAGTCTAACCCATTGGAGACAAATGCATGGATAAGTATCTCCAGGTCTCTGCTTTGAGATTATGTTTTTGATTTTGGCAATGTTTTTCAGGTGGTAAAATGCCGCTGATGTTACTGACTTGATAAGGAACAGTTAAAAGTTCAGGTCAGAGTCCATGATTACCCCTAGATTTCTGACTTGATTTGAGGGTTTAAGAGAAACAATAACTTCGGTCTTGTCTGAGTTTAGTAGGAGAAAGTTGTCGATGCAACAACTGAGTGAATCCACTGGCCCATGTTCACCTGTTGTCAGAAGACACATAGATCTGAGTATCATCTACAAAGAAGTTGTGATAAGGAATGTTATTGTCATGCATTAACTGCCCTAGTGGCAGCATGTAGAGGTTGAACAGAAGGGGTCCCAGGATCGATCCCTAGCACACCCACACCAAGCCCATGGGGCTCCGGAGACAAAACTCCCAATTTCAACAAAATATTTCCTGTCTTCCAGATAAGACTTGAGCCAACTTAGGGCAGATCCAGAGATGCCAACCCAGTCTTGGAGTCTGTGCAAAAGGATCCCATGATCAACAGTATCAAAGGCAGCGCTCAGGTCTAGCAGGATTAAGACAGAGACTTTTCCATCAGTACCATGATGTCATTGGTTACCTTGATAAGAGTGCTCTGTGCTAAGTGATGGGGTTCAAAACCTGACTGAAAACATCAACAGAATTGGTTTACTAAGAGAAAGCCAGTGAGCTGCCGGTAGACAACTTTTTCAAGGATTCTTCTAAAAAATGGCAGATTAGGAGATAGGTCTGTAATTATTCAGTACAGTGGGATCAAGACCGCCTTTTTCAGGAGGGGTTTAATGACTGTAGTAAGGCCTCCTGGAAATATTCCAGATTGAAGAGACATGTTAACTATTTGAGTAATTGATGGCAACACACTGTTCAAGACAGACTTTAGGAATCTAGTGGGTAACATCAAGGCAGCAGAGTTCAGGGTTAAAGTCAGGGTAAGTTAACCTTGCTTTCTTGAATATCCCTCTGTACTCCCTGAGACTAATTCTTCTATCTAAACTAGCGCCTAGCCCGGGGGTCAGCAACCCGCGGCTCAGGAGCCGCATGTGGCTCTTTAGCGCTGCCCTAGTGGCTCCCTGGAGCATTTTTACGACGGAGTATTAGGGCCACCAAAAAAAAAAAAAAAAAGTTAAATTACGACTTTTTATCTCGTAAATTTACGAGATAAAAAGTCGTAAATTTAGGAGATAAAAACTCGTAAATTAATAAGAAAAAAACTCGTAAATTAATGAGAAAAAAACTCGTAAATTTACAAGATTTTAATTTTAAGTCGTAAATGTATGATTAAAGCGGAAGTGACTATGCAGAGCAGCAGGTGAGCGCCGCGCAGCAGCAGAGCCGACCCACTAAACTTTGTTAAACAGGCGAGATGAATGTTCATTGATAACGTTCCTAATGTCTGGAAGCTCATTTGTTTTATTTACAATTTATTAAAGTTGTATTTATTGATGGGTGGTTTGCAGGATCTCTGCAGCTCGATGAAGCCATCGTCAGTATTCCTGCAGCTGTCCACGTCAATCCTTACTTCCTCCACCAAAGACAAGATCTCTACATTTGTGTGACGCTTCCGCCGAGGAGAAGCACTTATTTGTCATTTTCAACGTTCTAATGCTAATATAAAAGACTATTTTCATTCCTCTTTATTGTTTTATGCTGAAACTGGACGTTTCATCTGCAGGAGGGGCCGTATGGAACACTGTTTACTTCCGCATTGGTGTTAAGATGACAGGTTCATGACGTCAGTTGACAAATGAACTTCACGGTGTGAATGAAAAGCAGAATAAAGGCTGCAGCGATCCTTTGCATCCAAACGTGTCTCTGAGCTCCTTATTTTACGCATTAAACTCTGCTTTACTGACACTGAACCCCGGAAAGACGGTTACACTGACAATAATCTGATTTTGAGACATCAAAAGGTTCAGAATCTCTTTGTTTTTAAAACCTGTAATCCGGAAATAAAGCTTCACAAAGGCTCCACGTATTTCATCTTCCGATAAACGGACAACTTCGGTGTTCTCTATTTGTTAATCTACGACTTTTTTCTCGTAAATCTATGAGATTTTAAGTCGTAAATTTACGAGATAAAAACTCGTAAATTTACGAGATAAATAAATAAATACTCCGTCGTACATTTTCAAAAATGTTTGAAAATGTAAAAAGATGGGGGAGAGAAAAAATATTTTTTATTTTAATATGGTTTCTGTAGGAGGAAATACAAGATACAAACATTCTTAACGTTTTCCAATGCTGTAAGAATGTGTAGAATAAATATTGTAACGCCCAGCAGGTACGCCACTTGCTGCGGGCAAAATGGGAGCCGAGCTGTCAACAAGTTGGGCTGTCAATAAACTGGCTGCGCTGGAGAGCGGTCCAAGTCCCATACACCGCACGACTTGGAGAGAAGGAGGCAGGAAGAAAAGCTGAGAGCGCAGTTTCCATTCTGGTGTAACAAGCCCAATTATTTGAATATACACCACACTGAACATTGCACAGGGCTCATCAACCTCTCCCCCTTCCACACTCATGGTGCAACATAAAGAAACAACATAACAGGAAGAATAAACTAAGGTGGAACAACAAAACTGCCATATGAAAAGAAACGTGGGCAAACAAAAATGCTCCTGCTGGGCCCTATTTTGATCAGGAGACCGCTTCCCACAATCCCCTGCTGCTGACAGACCTAAAATGCACATGACCACCACTGCAATATTGCATTTCAACGTTTCAGTCAACGAAAGTTTGTGTCATTGCCAGCGACAAACGTTTCTACCAGCAGGGCTTTTGTTTTTTTTTTACTTTTAGCGGACCGCTAGGCAGGTGGCTGATGTAAATCAAACCACCCTCAGTTCCGTGCATTGCTTGATGAAGTTGAAAGCAAATATTCTGATCTCCTGCTACACAACAAAGTCCGATGGCTGTCCAGGGGTGAAGTTTTGCATCACTTTGTCGTCTGTTTGGAACACGTGAAAACATTCCTGCAAAGCAAAGACCTGAACTACCCTCAACTGGAAGATACTGAGTGGCTCGAAAAGCTGCACTTTTTGGTGTATATGACTGTGACAAGCCACCTAAACGAGCTGAATGAAAGTCTGCAGGCGCCGCAAATGCTTGAAGCTGTTCTGTCATTAGAGCCAAGCTGACTGTCTTTACCAGAGATGTACAGCGGAAGAAGACGATGCTGCTGCGTTTTACCCTTGCTCTGACTTGCTTGGCATTTGTACAGGAGTCAAACTAAACTGTATTAATTTGATTTATATACTTTACCTTTTCAAAAGGCTGCTGTTTTCTTTTCTTTTATTAATAAACGCAGGCTGCGTTTTATTGCACTCTGTCCGCGAAGGGGGGTCTAAGGCCAGGGATGCTAGTATAGCTTAGTCAGTTTGTTAGTTCATTTTAGTATTTTCCTATTGAACTCTTTGTATTCATGATCCTTTTGAGTTCATGTTTTACTTCGAAGCCCATCGAGACGACTGTTGTTGTGATTTTGGGTTATACAAATAAAATTGAAAATTGAATCGTTTTCAGAGAGGGGCACGTCATCACGTTCCATTTTGTTGTTTTTTGTTTGAATCCTCAAAATAAAAATGACATCAAAAATCGAATTTCTCTATTACATTTTGTTATTTTTATCAAATCAATGAAACATAATTCATTAATATTGTAATGAAGTTAAACAACAGAGCAATGCAGAGCAGTCACGTGACGCGTCGTTCTCCCAGAATGCACTGCAGGGCAAATAAACATTTAATTGTTAATGCTCATTATGTGTTTGTAGCAACTTAGTCATTTTGATAGCAGTCTAATATAGCTAATATAGATACATATTGCATGTGTTGCCTTCATTATAAGGCTTAAATAGGGCTTTTAATATTTTGCGGCTCCAGACATATTTGTTTCTTGTTTTTTTTGTCCAATTTGACTCTTTCAACATTTTTGGTTGCCGACCCCTGGCATAGCTCTATTTAAAATTAAAAGCATTACATTTGGTGAGCTAGCTAGGAGCCCTGTTGCCGCAGCAGATGCAACAGCTGCCCAATCTGGTCAAATTGAGGAAGATTGCAGATATGAGTGGCTGCAGTCCTGAAGACGTCTTAAGTCGATGATGACTTTGCATTTGGATTTAGAAGGAGTTAGGAGTATGTAGAACTTAAGCATGAAGATGGCAACGATGATGACGACAGTGACAGGATGAACAGGAAGCAAGAGTGGCTGACACTGGCTCGGAACAACAACCACAATCCACACCACCTTTCCAATCTGGTCAGTCGAACCCTTTCCAGCAGGGGGCACAACCCCGTCAGCCCAGATCAAGGCAAAGAATATCGCTGTCACTGATCAATTGAATCCACCCAAGGTCCAAAAGGTGGTTGCGGAATATGTGGCTTGGAACACGCAGTGGACTATGATTGCTGGCGTAGCCAGATAGCTCTCTAACTATCTGATCCCAGCCTTTTTGCCTGGCAGGTTACCCAAAAGATCATGGAGAGCCGCCTCCCAGCTGCAGCTGACCTGATGAAGGGTCTAAAGCTGGACACTTTGCGAGCCAAGTTACTGAGTATTCTTGATGCAGCTTTTGGAACTGTCCAAGATGGACAAGAACTGTTTACCCACTTCCTGAATATCCTCCAAACCCCTGGGGAATGACCATCCGCGTACCTCCAGAGGCTACAGCGAGCAGTCAGCTCTGTGGCCAAGTAAGGGGGTGTTTCACTGTCTGAAGTTGAAAGTAATCAGCACTTCCTACACCTGGGCTGCACAGTGGTGCAGTGGTTAGCGCTCTTGCCTCACAGCAAGAAGGTCCTGGCTGGGGGACCTGAAACAGAACATCAATGGGGGACTTTTCTGTGTGGAGTTTGCATGTTCTACCCATGCATGTGTGGCTTCTCTCCGGGGTCTCTGGCTTCCTCCCACTGCTTCATAGGTCAATTGGCAACTCTAAAGCTACCTAGGTGTGAGTGTGAGTGTGAATGGGTGCGTGACTGCGGCCCTGCGACAGAGTGGCAAACTGTCCAGGGTGTACCCTGCCTTCATCCACAAGTGGCCGGGATAAGCTCCAGCAGCCCCATGACCCCGAAAGGGATAAAACGGCAGAAGATGAATGAATTCCTCCACCGGCAACAACAGAGCCAATTCAATTTTGGTGCAATTTAAAAAAAGCCTTGCTACACCAAAAGCAACAAGCGTGGGAAACAAAGCACCAGTTAAACTGAAGCCAGCTTTTGCCATGGGACACTCTGAAGCTGTTTTCCCCAATAGTCCCAAAGAACCCCTGTAACTACCAAGAGGCATGATCGGGACAAAGACAACTGGCAAAGTTAAAATAAACAATCCATTATACAACTGTCTTCTTGATTCTGGCTCTCAAGTCACAACAATACGCCTACGTCTACCTCTCACATCTTACAATTAAACCAGTCACAGATCTACTGGAAATCAAAGGTGCAAATAGGCAAGCTGTGTGTGTTCAAAGAAATGAACATGACATTTCCAGCTGACACTCTTGGTCAACCCATAAACATTGATACTTTGGCACTTGCTGTTCCAGACCAAAACTAGTCAAACCCTCACATCCTCATAGACACCAATTCCCTAAATGTTGCCTACCATGAGCATCCCAGGACCAAGTAAAGATTTCAGCCCGCTGCTTCTGGTTATTCCACTTTGTACAAGATCTTCCAACATTGCTCCAATCACAACTCAAAAGCCCCTGTCGCTATGCGCTCCAACCAGCCTTATACTATCCTGGCTGGACAAACCACCATCGTGGAGGGGAGCCTATTCGCAAGGTTGCAGGGCAAGAAGATGATGATCATTGAGCATCCACAGTCCAGCTCCCTGCCTGGTGTTCTACTCATGAAAAGCTGTCTTGTCGACCTGCCACAAAGACGGCCATGTCACCAGCCAGTTGTGGTGTGTAATGAGTCTGATCACCAAATCCAGATCCCAGCACGAGCCCTAATTGCAGAAGTTAGCTCCTTTCAGACAATAATTGCCGAAGAGCAAAGCATCAAATGACCACATACAGCGCAACCACCTCACCTGCAGTATGATTTCGGAGAGTCACCTAAAAGTGCCGAATGAAAACAAAGAATAACCCAGAAGCTTAATAGCATCCCTGAGGTTTTCGCGACACACGACCTGGGCTTTGGTTGAACCGACAAAGTCAAGCATGAAATAAAACTTTCAGACCAGACTCCATTCAAGCAAAGATCCAGACCCATTCATCCTCAAGACATTGTTGCTATTAGGAAACACTTGCAAGACCTCTTTGACTCCGGGATTATCTGTGAGTCTGATTCCCCGTTTGCATCATTTTTGTTGTTCGCAAGAAGGATGTGGGAGTGCAACTTTGCATTGACTGCAGAAATCTGAACCTGCAGACAATAAAATTTTCTATTTATACGCCCTGCCCAAACTTGAAGACGCTTTCACTGCCTTGTCTGGGTCAAGGTGGTTCTCTGTCCTTGACCTGAAATCTGGTTAGAACAGAACAAAGCAAAAACTGTGTTTGTGTGCCCACTTGGTTTTTTGGAATTCAATCCAATACCTCAGGGGGTGACAAATGCACCGATCACTTTCCAGAGGCTCATGAAGAAGAGCATTGGGGGATTTAAATTTGAAGGAAGTGTTAGTATTTATTGATGACATCATTGTGATTGCACCCACTTTGGAGGAACATAAAGCACATATTATGAGACATCTGAATAAACTGAATGAGTTTGGCCTTAAACTCTCCTTGGAGAAATGTGTGCTCTTCCAAAATAAAGTAAAGTACCTCGGATGGTGTCACAGGAGGGAGTTATAACCGATCCCAACAAGATCTCCACACTCCTCACCTGACCTGTCCTCGAGACCCTTAAGGAACTGGGTTTGTTGGATATTACAGATGGTTTGTCCAGGGGTTCTCCACCATCACCAAGACATTGCATAATCTGACCGCAGAATATCCATATATGCAAAAGAACTTGAAATCATTAGTCAAAACAAGGGTATATCTAGACCCAAAAAAGCCATTTAGACAGAGGTGGGCACTGAGGGCCGCATTCCTGCATGTTTTAGAACATACCCTGCTCTGGCATACCCTGCTCTGATTGGCTGGACGCACCTGAACCAGGTAATTAGCCATGAGTAGGGCAAGACTATCTGGAAATCATGCAGACACACCGGCCCTCAAGGCCTGAAATTGCCCACCCCTGCATTTGGAGAATGGTGGACACCGATTTACCTACAAGCCCTCAAAAAGATAATCGAAAAACTCACTACCGCCCCTGTCCTGGTGTTTTCAGACCTCCAACACACTCAATATTGATGCCAGCTTCACTGGTTTGGGTGCAGTGCTGTACCAGGAACACGACGGAAAAGACAGAGTTGTTGCCTTCGCCAGCCGGGGACTCACCAGAAGTGAAGCTAGGTAGCCTGTCCACAAGTTGGAATTCCTGGCTCTCAAGTGGGCAGTCACTGAGAAGTTTTGTGGCTATCTGTATAGTGCACAGTTCACTGTGGTTACAGACAGCAATCCTCTGTCATCAGCCAAACTTGACGCCACCAGTTACAGATGCCTTTCTGCCTTGTCCACCTTTGACTTCAAGATTGTCTATTTTGATGCTGATGACCTGTCATGTCAACCACATGAGCTGATGCTGTCTTCATCAAAGAACAAGAACGAATCCAAAGATTTTCACAGCAACACCTAAAAACAGTGACCACAGTTGACCAGTCTACCACGAGAACCATCTGTGATCATCACCTGGTGTACAGCTCATTCCCCGATCCTGCCCCTGCCCTGGTTCTTTCAATATCTACTAATATTGACAGCCTGCCTGACAGTTTCAAAGATGTCACCCAGTTCACCTCTGCTGCACTTCTTCGACTCTCAATAGGTGATCTTGGAGCCAAGCAGCGAGCCAACCCAGTCATTGGACATATGATTGCTCAGCTTGAGCGAGGAGAAACACCACCACCAGCTGTGGGGGAAAAACGACCTAACCTGCCCTTCCTCCTCTGAGAAGTCAATAAACTGGAGCTCCATATCACCCTTCTGGTGAGGTGAAGGCAGGTTGGAGAGGATTTCACCAATCAATTGATACTGCCAGAAGAGTACAGACCTGTGGTCATACATCAGCTGCACAACCAAATGGGCCATTTGGGCATTGAGAGAACTTTGGATCTCATTCATTCTCGGTTCTACTGGCCCAAGATGACCATCGACATTGTTAACTAAAGAAAGGGCTGTGAGAAGTACATCAAATATAAAACGCCACCAAAACAAGCTACACCACTAGTCAACATCGAGACATTCCATCCTCTAGAACTTGTTTGTATGGACTTCTCGTCTGTTAAACGGCATGAGAAAACAAAAGACAATCTAGTGAAGACTGAGCACTTCACCAAATATGCTGTGGCTGTGCCAATACCAAACCAGAAATTTCGAAATCGTTGCCAAATATAAATGGGAAAGGTTCTTTGTCCATTATGGGATCCCTGCAAAAATTGCACAGTGATCATAGTACATACTTTGAAGCACAACACCCTATCATCCAAGAGGAAATCCTGTGGAACAGTTCAACCGTACTCTGTTGGACATGCTGGATAAGCTCTCCAAACAGGAAAAAAGACACTGGAAAGATTATGTGAAACCCCTCGTCCATGCTTAAAAAAACAACTGGGGGTCACCAACCCCACCTACCTATAGATCTAGCTTTTGGATTACCCTTGAAGTAGGGCTGGGCGATATGGCCTAAAATAAAATCTCCGATTTTATTTTTTTTAATTCGATTTCCGATTTTCTCCCGATTTTTTTCCCCCCACCCTACTTAAGGAAAGCAATAAGTACAAACGGCAGACAAGTTCAAGCAAATGTTGCTTTTATTTAATTAAACTCAAGACAAATGTAACCCCCATTTCTGGTATGAATAATAAATAAAGTTAAGTATAAAAATTTTCTTCTTACTCCCTTTTTGGACTTGTGTTTAAATAATTTTGTCTTGTTTTATATATTTTTTTTCTTGTTTTTGTCTAATTTTGTTATTCTAAACTTGTTTTCACTTATCCAAAATAAAAAGCTTACTTCCTTACTTAAAGTCCCATCTGTGTTTAAGTCACACCTTGTAGTCTAGACTAAAAGGAGACAAACATTCACCTTGACAGTAGCACCATTTTCTAAAGGATTAATACAGCTCATATCTGGGCTCTAAGGTTTTAATTAAATTAATAAACCCCATCTTCTCCACGGAGATGATGATGAAGCAGGTCAACCCCCCCCCCCCCCCCCTCGCGGCCGCCTCCTCTGAAAACAAAATCCTACGCCGCCGCGTCGCAAATTAATATATCGGTAAAAGTAATAATTACAACGCAGTAACAACTAACTATACAGGCGTTGTAGAATCAGTGTCAGGGCGCGTGCGTGTTTAAGAGGACTGAGCGCGTGGCACGTGAGCGCGCGTGAGAGCCCTTGAATCCGATGGGCTTTAGGCAGCATGGGGGGGGGGGGGGTCTATTCCTCCACGTATGTGGCAGTAAACCCAGACCAGTTCCAAACAACAGATGATTTTATTCCTTTGTTGGGAACAAACGTCCCACTGTCACCGGTAGCCATGCTGTCGCTAGCTGCTTCGTGTGTCGATTGTCGCGTGTCGCCGTGTGACACTAACGCTACGGAAGCTCTGGGGAGCCAAAAATGCGCCACATAAAAACTCGATTTAGTTATTTTTGAAATCGCCCGTAACAAAAAATTCGAATTAATTCATTTGATCGATTTATCGCCCAGGCCTACCTTGAAGGTTGACCTATCACCCTCTTACAGGGAGCACGTCCAGAAGCTGACCTCAAACTTGGAGGAAAATAGATGGGCAGCCACCATTAATGCAGCAAAAGGCATGAAGAAAAACAAAAATAGGTTTGATCGTCATGTCATAACTGTAGATTTGGATGTTGGAGAGAGAGTACTGGACAGGAATGTAAGACAATAGGGAAAGCACAAACTGGAATCAACAGTTTATATTGTTTTGACTAAGGCTGGCCATCTGCTAGTGTACACCGTTCAACCAGAGCATTGTGACAGGCCATTGAGTACATTACATAGAGACCTTCTTTTACCTTGTGCCTTCTCGCTTATACCTCCAGGGTAGCCAGTTTCCAGAAAGAAAGAAAGTTCTACTGTGTTGCCTACACCATCTACTGCAGCAGACCCCTCAGTAGATGAAGGAGAACAGGTGTATATTCCAGCACCTACTGAACCTGTCAGTTTCACATCTAACTTTTTCTTACTAGCCGTCCAGCAACCATATCCTACCAACCAATCTAAAACCCCTCCCCCAGCTCTGCCACTGATGATGTTGATGAAGGGGAGAAGAAAAGGGTGGAAGAGGATATCATCCATCAGGAGGTGCTGGGTGATGTTGAATCCAAGGATGACGAAGACCATGATGCGTTGTCCTGTTGCTATGATAAGCTTACATGAACGAAGACGCTCATGGGATCGGGGGAATGTAACGCCTTGCAATCCAGCCAAGTTGTGGAAGAACCGATGTCCAAATAAGTTCTGGGTCGACAATTGCACTTCTGCACTTCCAATTTTGCACTGGGTTTATGTTCATTTCATCCCCCAAAAGACCTGCTCATCGGTCAGGTTTATTTTTTCTTCTTTTTTTGTGGTCCATTTTTGATCCTCCATTGGATGGTTAGCGACCCAACTGCACGATCCTCGGATCCTGGACACTACCACATCCAATAACATCTAATCAGCCACAGCAAACCTTTCAACCACATCACTACAAACATACTTTCGGATGCAAAACAATAGGATTCAGCCATGTGCCCTCGTCTCATGTTTTGTGTTGTAGAAGTGTTTTGTTTTGTGCAACCCTTGTGCTAACCTATGTAGGCACTTTAACATTGGGAGTTGGTTCATCTAACCCAGGGGTGTCAAACTCATTTTGGTTCGGAGGCCAAATGCAGCCGGTCTGATCTCAAGTCGGCCGGACCGGTAATGTAAAAGCAAAATAACAGCTTTGTTTTAGTTTTTTTACTCAATTTGAAATAAATGCCTCAACCAACATACTACCCTAATCACTTGGGACCAATGGATCTCAAATAAAATTAAATTCAATTAAAAAAAAAGCTGGACTATTTAATTTTAAATTTTCCTGAAAAGCTCCTCACTCCACTTCACTTTTTGACAACATTTTGGTCATTAGGGTGTCAGTACTGATCATCCTTATAGCAAGATAACAGCGGTAAGGCTCATAGGGAACCAAACTGCATCTTACCCAGACACAGAGCTGTTAGGTTTCACTTTTGGCACGTGCAGATATGCTGTTTTACCTGCTTTGCTTTTCCTTTGCTCCCCCTAGTGGCGGAATTGCGCATTTCGGATATTTCTTTAAAAAATCATAACTCGCCACAGCAATGGACTAGAAACTTGCTTTCTTTTTTAAACATCCTTATGGTTTTTACTCTTCATGTGTGGGCAGGACTTAACCACCTGGCGGGCCTGATACGGCCCGCGGGCCGTATGTTTGATACCCCTGATCTAGACCCACTAGACAGTGCGCTGAACCTTTTTTCTTCAATGATTTGTGATCCTCACTGGTGTACATGAAATCTTTCCACCTTTATCCACCTTTGTCATGGTAGGGAGAACACGTCAATGTAAGGGGGGGGGGTCATCTTAGATGGCACAAGGGTTAAAACAATCCATTGCATTATACCTTCAGAGATGCCTTGTGTTTTTATTTACACACCCTGGGCTCCCTGAGAAGAATTATTCTGTGTATGTAAACTAGCACCCAGCCGTACTTAAACATCAAAGTATTATTGTTATTAAATATAAAAGTAGCATCTATGAGCTGTGTGTTTTTTGCTGAATTCTCTGCAGAGAAACCTAAAAGGTATCATCTGTAATGCATTGTCTCTGTTTTGGGAAGAGAACCGACAACACTGGTAACAGAGAAGCTGACAAAGTCATCAGCAGTAGAGATGTGGATGGAGGGTAGACGGCAGAGTCCCTTTTTCCACTGACTCCTGCTCTGTTCCATTATTGGAACAAAGCCTTGAAGGGGGAGATCAGTCGAAGTTGATGTCAGTTTAGGTAATAATTTCAATTAAATTTATTAAACAGCAACAGATTCAAAATATTCCGGCCTGACTCCATTTAAAACTGTTTTTCAGCAGGTTTCTTCTCTGCAGAATATAAAACTCAGAGATACATCACAAGACAGTACCAAAAAAAATTGATGCCATTCTTTTAAACAAGAGTAAAACTTTAAAATGTAAACAAGATAAATATACACACTGAGCTGAATAATCTCTTTCTGATCAGGTGGAATAACTTTCTAACAGGTGCAAAGCCTGTTTGTAATTTGGGACCTTTAAAAATCCAACATTTCCTCATAAACGTCAAACAGAAAAGAGCACAGAGGAAAATGTTTTTTTCTGCAGAGGCGTTCTAGTCTCAGCAGCAGAGAATCCGGGTTGACAGGTTTTCCAGTCCATCAGACAACAAGCTCTTCATCAGTGAGAGATTTAATCCACTCTGTTACATAAAGTGGACATCCAAGCCCGCGTCACGCAGACAAACTGATTCTGCGCTCCTCATGTTCTGTTCGTGGGCTCTTAAATTCCTGCCTGCTGCCCCAGCAGCCATGGTTGTCCTGGTGGACCTGCTGCTGATGCTCTTGGACCTGACCTACTCCATCCTGTGCGCCGTCCTCCAGACCCTGCTCCCGCCCAGGCTGAAGTCCGTAGAGGGGGAGCTGTGTCTGATCACAGGGGCCGGGGGCGCGCTGGGGCGCCTCTTTGCGCTGGAGTTTGCCAAAGAGGGGGCGCAGCTCGTGCTGTGGGACTGCGACACGGCCGCCAACGAGCACACCGCTCGACTCGCACGGGACCTGGGCGTGAAGGTTCACGCGTACACAGTGGATCTGTCCAAGCGCGAGAACATTTACGAGGCCGCGGACAGGGTGAGGGCAGAGGTGGGGGATGTGACCATGGTGGTTAACAACGCGGGGGTGGTGGCCGGACGGAGGCTGCTGGACTGTCCCGACGAGCTGCTGGAGAGGACTCTGCTGGTGAACTGCCACGCGCTGTTCTGGGTGAGTTCGAGCGCGCGCCGCTACGCACACTCGAATGCGCACTATGGGCTGTGGATTATGTAACTTCCATTTACATCTGTGCCGGGGGGGGGGGGGGGGGGGTCTTGGGTCAGTGTTTTTTGTGCACATGTGTGTGAAGAGACCAGAGTAACACAAACCACACAGAACACCGTAACCCTTGTGCTATCTTAGATGACCCCCCCCCCTTACATTGAGGTGTTCTCCCTACCATGACAAAGGTGGATAAAGGTGGAAAGATTTCATGTAATCCATGGACACCAGTGAAGATCACAAATCACTGAAGAAAAAAGGTTCAGAACACTGTGTAGTGGGTCTAGATTCAATTTTCAATTCAATTTTTAATTTTATTTGTATAGCCCAAAATCACAACAACAGTTGTCTCGATGGGCTTCGAAGTAAAAAATGAACTCAAAAGGATCATGAATACAAGAGTTCTATAGGAAAATACTAAAATGAACTAACAAACTGACGAAGCTATACTGGCATCCCTGCCCTTAGACCCCCCTTCGCGGTAGATGACCCAACTCCCAATGTCAAAGTGCCTAGGATAGCACAAGGGTTAAAAGGTTAAATAAAAATAATAATAATAATAATGATGAAGTAGTTAAATAAAGGCTTAGTGTCCTATCTAAGCTCTTCATGCTGGAAGTGTATCTTGTGGCACAAAATGAAACAAACATTTCTTCATGAAAACAGATGGTCCTGTTTTCTGTTTTTAGGATCTTTTCTTTTTCCAAGAAGATTTAAAAAATTGACATTTAAAAAAGACAAAGAAATAAAGTTAAGTGTTTCAGAGGATGTTTAACTTTTAACCTTTAGTAGTTCGAGGCGTATACTTCCAAGTTATACTTTATGATAATCTTTATTAATTCATCTTTAAAACATTTTTTTGTTGCAATAACACACATCCGTCATTTTAGTAAAACCCTAGTTTCTTATTTTGCTGAAACAGTTTTGATTAAATTACACAATAACTAGGTCACCTGCGGAGAGCTAAGAGTAGAACAGTGTCTCCTCCACATGGAGAGGAACCAGTTGAGGTGGCTTGGGCACATAGGTCGGTTGCCTCCTGGACACCTCCCTGGGGTGGTGTGTGTGTGTGTTTATTTACTGCAACAACCATAAACATTGAGATCAAACAGTTCTTATGTTTTATAATATAAGAACAAACATCAAACATGTAAATCCACAAAGAAAGAAAGACAAGGTCAAAACAATGAGAAAATGACTAAAAGCTATAAACTATACACATATTTCCAAGGATTTATTCAAAGGGGTATCACAGTTATGCGTCATAACACTTTTGATTATTCACAATGAATTTTGAATGAAAACGATGCTAATTGGGGGATCGGTTTCACTCCAATGTCATTGTAAATAGCTGCTTTGATTGGCAAACTCACCAGTGAGTTCAGACTACTGAGGGAAGTCCTTTCCTGAAAACAAACAGGTTTTGACAAGTTCATCCAACACACAGTAACTTTCAGGGACTGTCCACTTTAAAAAATCCATGTAGTTCCTCTAACCCTTGTACTACCTTAGATGACCCCCCCCCTTCCATTGACGTGTTCTCCCTACCATGACAAAGGTGGATAAAGGTGGAAAGATTTCATGTAATCCATGGACACCAGTGAAGATCACAAATCATTTAAGAAAAAAGGTTCAGAGCTCTGTCTAGTGGGTCTAGATGACCCACTAAGTGCCTAGGATAACACAAGGGTTATCCACCTTTGGCATGGTAGGGATAACACGGGTGGGGTCATATAGCACAAGGGTTAAAAGGCCGGAAAGCAGTTTTATGTACAAATTGTAGATGAATTTGGAAATGCCCACTGCAGACTTTGATGAACAGGGTGTAGTAAAAGTACTTCTTTTTTTGATGGAAAGTTGAGGAAAGTTTTTTTTAGCTTTTAGAGATGGATTTGATCTTTTCCGCCATTGTGCTTTAACTTTTCACTTAAAATTTTCACTTTAAAACCACTTTCATGTTTTTAAATCATTTCATTGTAAACTGTTTAAGTGCCTGGCAGCTGCATCATTAAGTGTTTTATTGCTTTTAATGTCCTTATATAACTTTTTTTTTTTAAATTGTTCTAAAAATTTAAATTCAGTTCAGGCTGCACGGTGGCGCAGTGGTTAGTGCTCTTGCCTCACAGCAAGAAGGCCACCAGTTCAAGTCCTGGCTGGGGGACAAGAAAAACACAAGGGGACCTGCTGTGTGGAGTTTGCATTATTCCTACCATGACAAAGGTGGATAAAGGTGGAAAGATTTCATGTAATCCATGGACACCAGTGAGGATCACAAATCATTGAAGAAAAAAGGTTCAGAGCTCTGTCTAGTGGGTCTAGATGACCCAACTCCCATCGTTAAAGTGCCTAGGATAGCACAAGGGTTAAAACTGAGAGCATATAGTTGAGTTATAATTTGAGATTCGAATGCTGGACTTTCGTCTGCCGTGAAGCTTCATCATCGTTGTGTCATCTCATAGAACACATTCCAATGAAATGCTGCCTCCTTTCATGACAACAGGATTTACTGACGCTGCATCATCTCGCCCCACAGATGACCAAAGCTTTCCTGCCTCCGATGAAAGCAAGGAACCACGGCCACATCGTGACCATTGCCAGCGCTCTGGGGCTGTTCACCACGTCCTGTGTGGAGGTACGTGGCGTGGAGAGTGACCTAAAGGTCAGATGTTCACTCTACATTCATTGTTTTTTTCTTTCAGGATTATTGTGCATCTAAGTTTGGTGCTGTTGGATTCCACGAGTCTCTGGCGCTTGAGCTGCAAGCAGAGAACCAGGGGGGCATCAAAACCACTTTAGTGTGTCCTTATATTGTAAACACCGGGATGTTTGCAGGCTGTGAAATCAGGTGAGAACTCTTCACTAAGAGCTACTTCAACTAGCAGCACCAGAGTAAGACTTTTTTTTTTTTGGCATCTACTAGAAAAGAGCTTCGGAGTCTCATCCCTCCATTGGAGCCTCTCTACACCGTCCAGGAATCCATGAAGGCCATTTTAGGGGAACAGCAGATGGTTTGCATTCCTCGCCTCATATACATCCCCTTCCTCGCAAGAGTGTGAGTCTCCATGAAGTCCTGCAGGAAGCTGCAGGAAAACATTTTTATGATTTGTAGTCATTTCTGTGAGCAGACTGCTGCCATGGGAGGCAAACCTGGCAACATATCGTTTCATGGGAGGAGACAAGTGCATGCTGCCGTTCATCAACAGGACAGAGACCAAAGTGACCTGAATTCAGCCTAAGAAGCAACATAAGCTATCGGAGGAAGGTTGTGTGCATTTCAGAATAAAAGGCATCTCAAAGAAAAGTCGGGTTGTTGCAATCCTTCCTTTTACATTTTTTAACTAGGGGTGTAACGACTAATCGGTTTCTAGTCCAACGATCAATCTGTCTGAGGCAGAATGAATCAAACTGTACCATTAAAAAAAATAGTTAAATTGATCATCTTCAAAAACACCATTTGGATTGAGACATGGTAGAGGTTGTGCTAATATTTAATTTACACTTGATTATTTTGTAGGAAATCTGGAAAACTTCCCCTTCAATGTTCAGTAGCAGGTATTTCTCTCCAAGTCTCACTGGTTGAAGTTTGGGCTAAAGATGTTCTGGATCCGTTTTAGGTCACTGACTCGCATCGTTCAAAATGAACAAACATCGACTAGGAATCGGATCAGCAACCAAAAAATGATATGGATCGAATCGTTAAAACGGATCATTATTACACTGTCTTTTCCTCAACCTAGATGCTTTTTAGATTAATGATAGATTTAAAGCAGAAAGGCGTCACAACACAAAAACTTCTACACAAGTGCCTCTTTTTTATTCACAATAACAAACAGTGCAGGGAAACATCGACAAATCCCAGGAAAACATGCAACAGAAAACATCTTTAAGCTTCCAAGTATTTTTCAAAAATCATAAAAAGAAACAAACACATTAGAGAAGTTATTCCTCCTGATTTAGGTGTTCGGTGCAGCACTACACTGCTGTTTCCCTGCTGCTCCTGAAATAAAATGACATGTCTGCTCCTACCTGCCCACCTAACATTAGCTAAATCTTTGCAAGCAGCAGAAGAGGGAGCAGAGTGAAAAGATGTTACCGTTGACCCATTTTGGTCTTAAAAAGCCTTAAAACGTCCCCTCAGTGTACACGCCATAGATTCAGACCAAAAAAAAAGGAATTAATCTGCGATCATCCATTTTTCTGAAGTGTCCTGGGAGCTCAGGTGTCCTTCCGGCTGTTAAGATCTTCAGACCAGCTGGACCGTGGCTGCCTGCAAATAGCCCTGCAGGAACTGGAGGGCCTCTGCGTTTAGACTGGTGCTGAGCATGGAGGGAACCTGCACCACAGACAAAGAGAAAATCCACATTTAATGTCTTCTCTGCAGAGTAGCATGAGAGAAACTGGACACACACTTTATCGTAATACTAGACATTATCCAGACTTATTGTAAAAACAGCCTGGACCTTGGGAGGGGGTGAAACTGGTTTACACTGCTATCACGCCAGTATTTACGGAGCCCCCCAGGTGCCAGTGATTTGAAAAAAATAAATAAAATAAAAAACTGAAACCGTGCCCACGGGTTCCTCAATCGTGCGCACACACACACATTGCTCACAGACTTCCGTTGGGAGTTTGGATTCACACATGACGGTGTTCTGCCTGCAATAAGCGTTCGGGGGCCTGCGACTAATGATGACGTCACACTATTTGATTGGCTGTAAGTTGGTCAGATGACGTATAGAATAGTGATTGGACCGGACAAATTACAGTACGACCGTAGAAGAAGAAATGGTGAGTTCCGTTGTAAACAAAGCTGTGGCATACAGCGAGAAGAACTTCTAACTTCTTCTAATTGTTAGGATTATTGGTTGAATGCTGTAAAGCATTCAACCCTTTGTTTTCCTGTTTCTCTTTATTTATTATTTATACTATCTTCCGCCGTTTTTTGACACTTAACTCCTTCTACAATTTTTAACCGATTTTTACCATTTAACTTTTAAAATGTTCAGCTCTTTCAGCTCATTATTGCTATGACTTTTGGTACTTCTAATCCTTGTACTTTTTCAGATATTCCAGTTTTTCCGGGAATTTTTGCCCTATTAAAATGCATTGGGAAGTTATGATGCACGAGGCGCCTGGATCGACTCCCGGTTCGGACGCTTCAAAATTTTTTACCAGGATTTTTGCTCCATTAAATTACATAGGGAATTCTTGTGCTTAACCTCTTTTACAGGTTTTCACCTATTTTAACCATTTTACTTCTAAAATTTTGAGCTCTTTCAGCTCAGTTCAGCCATTCCTTTTACAAATTAAGCTTTCTTTCAGCAATACAGCATTTAACCCTAGAGAATCCTTGTGCTTAACTTCTTTTACAGGTTTTTACTTACTTTAACCATTGTATGAAACAGTTCAGCTCCTTCCTTTCCTTCAAATCTTCAAATTTTCATTAATTCAGCCATTTTTTTCAATAATTTCGGGCCTTGTTTAACTCCTTCTACAACTTTTTTACCTCCACAAATGTTTTACCACCACTTTTGGTCCTTCAAATCATTTGACTTTTCAAAAGTAAAAACTTTCGTTTGTTTTTTCTACGTAAAAAATGAACTGTGGCATGAAATCATTTCAACTCGGCTTCTGCAAAAAAGATGATACATGACGGGCCTTATAAAATTTTACCAGCTGCATTTTGTTGTCTCAAAAGTGATAGCTCAGCGGTCAAAGAATTGGGCTTATAATACTGAGGTTCTGAGTTCGATTCCAGCATTTGATTTTTTCTGCATGGTTTTTTACCTTACCTTTCTTGATAGAATTCAGTTCCACTAACTCAATTATATTTCGTTACATGGAAGAATTTTCTTTCAGGTGGGGTTACTCATAAGCTTTGACTTTTTATCCTTTTACTTTTAAAGATGTTTCAGGATTTTCCAGGACAGTGCAGCCATTTCATCAGCAAAGTCAGCTTTCATTCATTGTTCCTTTATCTTTTCAAGAACCTTTGCTTCTTCCACACAATTTTAGCTAGAGACACCATTCAAACGTTAAAATGATCAGAGCAGCTTAAAGCACACACACAAACACTCAATGTATGTTACAAAAAACAGTGGGAGCAAATCTAAGTTAGTTTTGATGCATTTTTTATTTTCCTCCTTGTAGCTGGAAGCTGCAGTTCAAACATATGCTCCGCAGCCATCTTGTGGACAAGCGTTGGGACCCGGGCTTTAGCCCCGCCCACGGCCGCTAAGGCTCATGGGAAAGTGTTGATTCCCAAACCATGAGTTAGGTGGCTGTTACGAGAAGTGACTATCATGTTTTTTACACCACCTATGTTAGTGGTTAAATGAAAACATTTTGCTGTGTCATTCAGCTAGCTAACTGATGATTAATTCATCTTGCCATTATATATGGATGAGTGTGCTAAGACTAATGGCACATACATAGTTGAGAGCATTGATCTTGAGGCTCCTCATGTGACATGATGTCACCTGCTGTAGCAGTGACTTTTAGTGTCAAATGATCAGTAATTTGACAAATTATGTCAAAATGATCATAATGACTTCAAGGTTTGAAGTCATTATGGGATGGAGACTGTTTGTTAGCCATTTTGTGTTTTTCAAATCTGAAGCTTTTGTTTTTTTAAACAAATAGAACTTCAACATACGTGTAGCTACAGACACCATTCAAACATTAAATGATCACAAGGCTTTGGACTATAAAATACGTTTAGAAATCATTATGGGATGTCGACACAACCTATTGTTGGTGGCCTTTTTATTACAAATCTGAAGCAAATATTGCAGTAAACTTCATCCATGGCTGGAACTGAACATATTGAAATTCACTGGATCTGGACATATAAGGAATGTGGGCGTGGTTAGCAAACAAACTTTGTTGCTAAGGACGTCCAAAGGTTTACTTTTTCCGATTTGTCTGAAACTGACATGGATTGGTTCGTCATCCCCCGGTGACCCAAAAATAAAATGGTTGCTATGGAGATAAAATAAATAGAAAAGCCGCCATTTTGAAAAAAAGTGGATTTTTTATCAACCTTTAACATGTAGCTTTTACAAATATGATACTCTCAAACAATGTGTTTTTTGGAGTCAGTTGATGATGCTGATTCCAATGCTAGCACTTTTAGCCATTTTAGCAACATCTTTAAATTTTCAACAGTTCAGCAATTTTTTCATCAACTTAAGCTTTCATAATTAACTCCTTCTACATTTTTTACCTATTTTAGTCATTCTACTATTACAATGTTCAACTTTTTGAGCTTATTCTTTCTATGACTTTTGATCCTTTAGTTTTTCAAGATTTTTAAGCAAAGTTCAGCCATTTCTTTAGCAAATTCAGCTTTCATTCAGCAGTAGAGCATTCAACCCTGCATTTTCTTCTGGAAATGCAGCTCCTTCTAGTTATTAAGTGCTTGTTGGCTTATATATTTTTTTAATCTGTGCGGCCAGTTCTTTATTATTGGCAGAACTGACCCGGAAGAAGGATTAGGATTAGGCTGATTCGTGCTAAAAACATTTAGCTGTGGATGAACTTAAACTGGAATAACATCAGGCTTTATTTTGTCTGGAAACACAAGTTCACACGATTGTTTGCACAGTTTCTCAGGACTGTTCCCTCAACAGCTGCCTCTGCCCGTCCCAAAGCCGCTCCTCTGCTTGGAGATACAAATCTTCCGGGAGACAGTTCTCCTGAGACGGACTGCGGTCCGAAGACTCCTCCGGAGCACACACGGTAACAAAGCACCCCCCCCCCCCCGCCACAAACACAAAGTTACGAGTCCGGCTGCTCTGCTCAGAGACTGCGCAATAAAACGAGCACCGTTTAGCAATCCATGTGCACAGTTTATCCGATAATTTTTTTTATACCACTGGTACCTGGAGGGGCTCCATAAGGATCACATAAATAACGTTTGGAACGGTCTTCGAGGCAAAAAAATGATGGACGTACAAAAAAGAAAAAGAAAAAAATCATTAACTTGCCTTAAAAATCTGAACAGAATACTATCCGATCACACAATCAGAAATTGGGCCCAATCACGTCATTTCAGACTCCATCAGAATCGAATGTCAAGCTTACCATTACAGAAAAATACTGTAGTCTGCATTTCATGAACGGATCTCAACATTTTATCGGTGTACAGCGCAGCAGAATACGACAGTTTGAGCAGAAGGAACACAAAGACGGATCGATTAAGTTGGCAAGATATTCACACTTTCTGATTTTGAGGCTCAAAAACTCTTAAATGTTTTAAACAGAACTCAACCCAAACAAAGACCTACAAAGGCAGTTCGACAGAAAAGAGATCAGGTTTCCGTTTCTTTTTTATGAGAATAGATCTCTGTGCTGCAGAAAGTGAAAAGGTTGCCAAGGGACCGTCTACAAAGAGCAAGCTCTGGGGGAAAAATGAGGAGAAAAATAATAAAAAGCGACACTGTCTTATAAACAGCCGAAACGGAGATGGTTAAATTGATCAGAGCTAAAATACTACGATTTTGGAAGAAACTGGTTTTTATTTTTGAAGAACTTTTCATATGGGTCATAATTACCGGTAATCAAAAACGGTCAATAGCTCTGAAGATATTAAAACTGCAATCCCCTTTTTTACTACTTAAAAATTAACTATTTTTTCTAGTTGATGGTTGCACTATTTGTACGGTATTGTTCATTCTTCTTCACTGAACTGCCCTGTTTAAATGATGAAGAATGATCAAATAAAGTGAATAAAATAAAAAAATGGGTGAAAACCTTGATGTGCTCATTTTGCATTGATTTAATTTTTTAGTGCATTACAAAAGTATCATTAGTGAGGTAGTCTATTGGCAGATACTTTAAAACAACTGACTTGGAATCTAAAAAATAAACAAAAATCAGGACATGCCTCCTATGACACGACTTTCAAAATAAACCAGCAAGCTTTAGCGGAACAAACCAACAATGCGACTAAAGGGGGAACCTAAATGCATCCACAATCTACTGAGACTAATGTAAAAACCGCAGAAACAACATTGTTCAGAGCTGTACTCCTACAAACAAATGGCGTTGTGTTTTCTTGAGCACCACTGAACCTGCCCCCCACCTACCTCCAGACGGGATTAAAGAAGAACCCGTTCAGGATGACCTTACCCGTCCAGGACAGGCCGTAGAGAGCTTGTGGAGTGATTGGGCTAAAAGGATTTTTGGATTGCCCACTGCATCCCCAATGGGATCGTGCTCCTTTTTTCCAGCAAAGGCCAGCTGTGAAAAGGCTGTTTGGTATCCCGGTGTGTCTTCGATGTCGATGAAGTGCTCGTCGTCAGGAATGCTGTCGTCTTCCGGTAACTCGAACAGACCGATGAGAGCCTGAAGCAACGGGGTCCTGGTGAAAGAGCACAGAGGAAAACTACAACTTCAGGATTTCTCCCTCTCCTTCACTTTCTAAACGTGGAGTGGCCGAACTCTAGTCGGAGGATCGCGGGTTCGGTTCCCGCCTTTCCCTCCCATGTGTTGAAGTGTCATTGGGCAGGACACCGAGCCCCACATGGGTCCTGGTGGTTATAGGTTGGTGCCAGTGTTCAGCAGCGGTGTGTGAATGTGAATGTGAATGGGACGGTTACCGTCAGGCGCTTTGGGCTAGATAAGTATTCACGGTCTGCCATTTAGTTTTAATTTAAATCAGACATTTGAAATGCAGCAACACAATACTTTTGGCTAAAGCAGAGGTGTGATGCAACGGACTGGGTCACATCAATATCAACCACCAGAAAAAACAGTTCGATTTGTTTGCAGGAGCGGATGTCTTTCTTTGAGTTTCACTTTGTGGGGAATAAGTTGCATCATTCTTTCTCAGACCTGTGAGATGCTTAAATCTAAAGTTAAAAAATAAATAAATAAATAAAAATCAGACTTTGCCACAAACTTGAGTAACTTTTGCCCCAGACAGAGGAGCGTCTGGCTTCTGCCAACGGAAGGTAAAAAAAATACATTCAAATGGATTAGAAAAGCTGATGGGGAGCATCTTATTGAAGCCTTCCTGTAAGCCAAATGTTGTGAGTTCAATGCTGGAGTTTAATAAAGCTTAATTATAGATGAGGAGGATTCCCCCCCCCCCCTTCCTTAATGGAT
Source organism: Oryzias sinensis (assembly GCA_037389245.1). NCBI lineage: Eukaryota > Metazoa > Chordata > Actinopteri > Beloniformes > Adrianichthyidae > Oryzias > Oryzias sinensis. The sequence continues at coordinate 3,017,387 of CM074493.1, read as the reverse complement.
GCGTTAGCAGACAGCATGTCAGAAATAATGACAGCCTACTGTCCATTAGCTAAGCTGCAGTCTTTAACGTCAACATTCCCATAGATTTCAGCTGTATTTCCTATTCTGTTTAAAGACATGAAGGTAATTATCCACCAACTGTCAAACATCAGACTGAAAGGCAGGATGGATTCAGAAACCCTCAAATCTCACAAAGGTTTGCCAAAGATTTAAAAAAAAAAAAAAAAAAGATTTCATGTTATCCTTCAGTGCAGTGTTTTTCAACCCGCGTGCCGCGGCACACGCGTGTTCCTTGAGAGATGGTCATGTGTGATTTGTTCAAAAATTACTCTTGCACAAATATAAAAAAAATATTTAAAAGGAATGTCATTTTATTAGTTTGTGATGTAAAAAAGCATTTTAATAAACTGGAGGGGGACAAAACCCAGGCAAACTTGACACTAATTTAGTTGAAATGATTGATGATTTGCAGTCCTGAGACAGACCTGTCCTGGATTTCCCCCCACCTTCGCCCATTGGTGGCTGGGATAGGCTCCAGCAGACCCCAAAAGGGACAAAATGGGTTTAGAAGATGAATAAATATTATTGACAACTATCACAACTTTTAGGAAAAAACTGCTTCAAATGTTTACGCGAGAAACTGGAGGGACTTTACATCAAGACAAACTACAAAGTTCCTTTTTCTTTTTCTGGCTGCTGGATTTTTGTCAAGGAAAAAGTGTACCTTAGCACAAAGAAGGTTGAAAAACACTGCTGTAGAGAATGGATAAAAACAGCTGCATTTGAACCGATGTCTCACCAGAGTTTGGTGTATTCCGTGTCCATCATTGCCGGACACTCGGTCAGGATCTTGGTGATGCCCACAGCACAGATCTTCTTCTCAATGGTTCCAGAAACCTTCTGAACCTCCGGAATAATGATTTTCTCCAACACCATGCCGAACATTCTGCCATACAAGAGAGCTTCAAATGGGTTTGTCGTCACCTTTTGTCAACTCATCCATGCAGACGTGAGGAAAAATGTATGTTTTTGTCAAAACGTTCATCCAAAATCAAACACACAGATAACCTTGATATTAGCAGATGCCCAAAGCTCTAAACATCCGCATCCTATCTGATATAGGCATTTCTGAGATCCCCATGTCCCTAGCATCGATCCAAAAACCACTGATGCATGTGGTTGCCCTGTAGTTCACCATCACTCCACTAGAGGCAGTAGATGGACTTTTTCTGGTCATTTCAAGATGGCTGCTTCCACGATAAATGTAAATTACACTTTAGGTGGGAAAAGTTTTGCTAATTTTCAAAACCTCATGGTTAGAGAAATAGGCAGAATATTGGGCCCAATATCAAAGAAAAACATCATCAAATGATATCAAATTTTGAGCAAAAAGTCCACATTTTACAGGAATAAAATCATAAATTTGTGATTTAAAAAATATGTATATCATAATTTTAAATGTTGTACTTTTTCCAAGATATGGTTGTACTTTTATGAAATTAAAGTTGTACATTGACAAAAAAATAAAGCAGATTCTGCAGGATTCTTAAGCAGATTGATGTCCATCCAATTTCTCTAAAGTGTCTGCAAATTAAACTACGCATGTGAAGTTTGATAGTCTTTGTTAAAAAAGCAAAATGTAAAATTTTTATTTTTCTGTGTAAAATGATGACTCTTGAAAGTATACATTTACAAATGATTTTTTCATAATTTGTTGATTTTTTTGTCACAATTTTATGACTTCAATCCTCGTGAGTTTGTTAATTCGTCTTCTTTTATGGTGGCTCCAATTCTCAATTATGGGGAATAAAACATGTTTTTTTTTTTTAGTTACCGTTTTGAAATAATGTTAAATTTGTTCATATTTTTTTTAACGTGTGGATAAAATCTAATACCAATATTTATAGCATCTATATTCAGTAGCAGTTTCTGGCACGAGCAATACAGGCAATTGCCGGGGGCGCACATTTAAAGGGGGGCGCAATCCCGGTGCTTGGAAGAAAAAAATAAAAGCGGCACTATTGGTTTTCTATCATCTGTTATTTCACAGACCTTCGTCCTAAAACCTGCGGTTTGGTCGTCCGGGGAGTAAGTTAGTGTAGATCTACAGCTCATAAAAATTGGTATTGCGAGTATTTTTTTGTGGATTTCAAATGATTTAACTTGTCAATTATTGGATGCAGTGGGCTTTGCAGGCTTAGAAATGTCTCAATAAATCAAAAATGCTTTTTATCCCGTTTGATCCTAAAACCAGACAGTGACGAAGGAGCACACCGACACACATGTGGGAGGGTTCAGCTTCTTCAGCAAAGAACATTTTAACATTTACAGAGGATTAAACTCTTTACTTTTAACAATAAATCCAGGAACTTCTATTCATTTTGATTCTTGGGACTTTGAATGTGGAAAGAAATGTGGCAGTAAAAGTTCAAATAGTCCCTTAGGGTTTCATTTTCCACATTTGTGAAAGGCATTAGCAAGAATACTACTTTAATAAACGGAAATGATGCGAAAATTAGGAAAAGGATTTACTTTGGCTGGATGCTGTCAAAGATCTCCTGAAGTGCGATTGCTCCATATTTGACACAGTACAGGTTGATAAACACCAGGAAACCTTTAAAAACATAAAAACAGTCAAATATGGATGCAAAAAAACAAACAAACAAAGACCAGAAACAACAAAATAGAATGAAAATGAGAAGATGTTACTGACTTTTGATGAACTTGGTGGTTTTAGAGCTTTGTAGCCTCTGGAAAAGCAAAATGTAGATCTGTTTCCTGTACTGACCGATAGATTCCCTGAGAAAAATACTCAAAAAAGTCAATAAATCCTCATATTTCAAATTGGAGAACGTGAATTGTAATAGACCTACGGAGGCATGTTCTCTATGATGCTGTTGAGAAGGTAAAAGCCCTGGTGGTCGTTGGCTTTGGAAGCAATCAGCTTCTGGAAAACTCCCAGCAAACCGGGCTTGACGGGAAACACGAGAGAAGCGGGAAAACGTTTCACATCAGCGACCAAAAGGTCCCTTCTTCCAGTTCATGCAGATGTTAAAGAATTGTCGATAAAAAGTACAAACAGACATATTACAGGTAGGCCTGCACTATAAATCGTCAAAAACTGGTCAACCTAAATGTTTGCAAACGTAATATCTCGTGCTTGAAGAATTTAACCAATCAAATACAACCCATTTGACCAATCAGACGGAGCCCTTTTATGTTTGAAGCCCGCCACCTATGTAGACATGGGTCATTTTATTTAAATAAAAAGGGAAATAGAAATGATGCACATTGTTTTTGTTTTGCCACTTGTTCTTATATCTCAAGTCACAATGTGAATCACTAATATCACAAGTTTTCCTCACGTCATGCAGCCCCAATTCATGGCAGGAAACAACAGAAACACGACGCACTATTTTATCAGCAGCTGAAGCGGCGATGCTGGCTCCTCCCTTCTCCAGGTACGCTTGGAGCAGCCGCACCAGAGGGGGGATGTTTCCCGTCCGCTCCCACAGAACCGGCTGCAGCAGGTGAGGAAATAAGGCCATATAGGAAGACGGGATGGAGTTGGAGTGGATCTCCAAAAGGAGAGACATCACCTGGAACACATACGGGAGAAATTCTGCAAAAGAAAAAAGGGGGAAGAAAATGACACAACCGCGTGACGAAGAGAAGCTCATTTGACAGGAGGAGGATCGAACCCTGAACATCATTCTGAAGGATCTCCGTGAAGACGGGGAAGAGGGCTTCCTCAAAGCTGCTGACTGTCGTCGGGTTGGCTTTGCAGGTGATCCTCACAGACAAGCACAGAGACTCAAACAGGTAGTGATTAAAATGAGGCTTGCTGGGATTCTGAAAAGAGAAACAATGAAAGACTTGATTCAAACCACATGAGCTGCATATCGACCCAAAAACCAGCAATGCTTTCTTTACCTTACTAACTAGGAGGAGCTTGTGAGTGAGCTGACCAATCAGAGTGGGAATGTAGGGCACTATAGTCTCCTGGAGCAGCGAGAAGCTTCGCATTATAGCTTCACCAACGAAGAAGAAATGACATCCGTGAGAGCGTGGACTACGGTGGGTCTGAGAGAGAGTCAGCGTGCACACAGAAGACGTTTACCTTTCATGATGTACTCATTCTCTGCAGACCCTGGGAGGGTCAGGGCCTTGAACAGGTTGTTGAGCAGCTGCTCTATATAAGGTGCCATCTCTGCAGAAGAGATTCTGAAAACGCAGAAGGACGACAAATGAGAGCCAAAAACATCAATAAAGGTCCATGTTTTCCTGATTTATCTTTAATGATTTAATATCATTAATAATCTTTAATGATTTAATAACAGCCTGTTGGACGCGTCCATCAGGAGCTTTGCTCCCCAGGAAAGATTTGATTGAGGCGGAGCTTAACCACACAAGACGCCTGCATCCTGGAAACGGTCAAAAATTAGTTTAAATATCCATCCATCCATAAATAAACGGAAAATACAAAATAAAACAATTTAAATAGTTCAAAGAGCTCACACCAAAACAAAAGTAATCATGAAATAAAAACCTTCACTGAGCAGATTAAGATAAAGATATTCACTGGATTAGTAGTTATTGGATGTCAAATACTTTTCAAAATAAAAGCATTTAATGCACAGTAAATCAACACCGAATAAAAGCCACAGCAAAACAAGATGAAGAGTCTAAAATCCAACTTTGACTCACACTGGAAAGTATTTACAGCTCAAATAGAAAAGAGATTGTGTTTTTTGGTCTTTCATTTAACAACAGATCAATGCTCAGACAGAAGCTCAACACTGAAAAGTCCAAAATTAAAATAAAAAGAAGACTCCGTTTTGACAGGAGCTGACGTTAATGTGTGAACATAACAGTTACAATTATTGGGACCCTTGAGAAAGATGAATATGTAAAAATGTATTCATAGAGACCCAGAAGTCAATAAAACTGCATCATACCTGCAGAAATGTTATAGTTAAAGGCAGAACAGGTGTATCGTAACCCATCTTCTGATTCATTATTTTCACGTAAACATTAAAGACGTAAAAACAGGCTGAGCATCGAGCTACATTCTTTTTTTAAGAACTGACCACATTCCTCAATTCTTTTAAGTACCCGAAGAATAATTGTTATTCAATACCCTGGTCAATGTGAATGTTGTTAATGTCAGTGAGTTAGTAAAGGCTGTACGCTAGATTTAAGTGATGTTCAGCACCAAAAAACATTCAGCAATTTTTGATAACAAACGCTAACCGATATGATGAGTTGATTACTTTTTGTTCTCGTTTCTTTAACAAGTAAGAGTGGAATCTGAGGATGAGGAAAGGGAAGCTGGCGTGTTTGATAGAAATTCAGCCCAGCTGTTCATTCCAGATACAGAAGATATGAGGACTTTGATGGATTTATGGATGCTGACTGAAGACTGAGAAAATACAAAATAAATCGCAACCAAATCAGTTGTGCTCCCGCTGCCTTTTATAAAAAACACACACTAGCGTACGTGTTTTACCGGTATGTTTTAATGTGTCCACGCCTTAAAACGCGGTGCGCCTTTTGTATTTGTTAAATACAGAAAAAGCACCCGTAACTGACACTGCGCCCTGTCATCCTATAACCTTTTCTAATCCTGTTGCACATAACTATTTAAAATTATGATGGAAAAAGGCCTCGTTCAGAAACCGGTACCAAACTCAGCCCATCAGCACTGATGCTGGGAAAAAAAAACCTGGATTGCTAACCAACCAGCTCCATAGACTGGTATGTTTCAAAACAAAAGGCATGGACTTGTGTCTGTGACACTCACAGAGTGAGGTTGCTGGGGCCTTTCATGGTGAACAGCCTCTCCAGAGCGTGGGCAGCATAGGTGTGCTGCACCGTGCTCTCGGCCTGCAGGTGAGTTATCAGCAGAGGGACGGCTTGCAGCAGATGTTCTTTGGGAAGCTGACCGGAGACGGAAACCGTCAGGAGGGATCATCTCACTTCACATCAGACCATCAGAAAAAACGACAGCTTCTTACCTGACTTCTGAAGATCATGACGTATTTGATGGCGTCTGCCTTCAGCACTGGGAACTCATTCACTAGAAGATTAGGAAAGTACGGAAAGTCACAAAAGATTGATTTCACGATACAAAAACTGCAAAACGGAAAAGAAATACTAGAACTATAGAACAAACTTCTGACTAAAGAGTTTCTATTTCTTCTTAGTAAACTCACTAAACTGATCATTTTTTAGAAGACTGGTAAAGAAACGGGCAGTTATAGTTAACCCTTTCATACCCAGGCTTTAGGTGCGCTATTTACAGAGACATGTTTACGCAGTCAACGTAAAACAGCTGATTCCTGTTGATTGCATAAATGGTCAAAGAGTTAAAGCATTTCAAAGAGCGGGTGTTAAGGGTCACCGGCGACACCCCCAATGTTAAAGGGTTTAAAGAAAGAGCAGAAAACAGTTTATTAGAATAAATAACTGGGGAGCAAATATGTCTCCTTGATTTAATTCTATGCATCTATTAATAAAAGCTACCAGCAAATCTGGAAAAGCACTCTTACCATTGGAGGACTTGAGATCTGGGAGAATGTGGTTCGCAAAGAATTCTATTAGGTTCACCATCTCATTGGCTTGAGTTATTCCGTGCTGTCAGCAAAAACATTTAAAAAGCGTTGTAATGTGGTTACAGAAGACACATCAGCGTCACGTGGACAGACTACCTTCTGTGTTTGGGCTTTGGATGCCAGAGACGTGACCAGATAGATGGCAGCATCCTTATGCTTCCAGTTCTCCTTTGGGCTCTTGGCGTATTCTGCCAGCATTGAATTCACATAGCCAGAGAAGATCGCCGTGACCGGCCCCTCAAAGAACTTACACAGGCACCGCACCAAGTCGCACGCTGCCCTGCGGCGGGTGTCGATGTCTGAGGGCAGAGTACAAACTGAAGTTACCCACCAGAAATCCAACAAGCTGACGTCTGCTTAGTCTAGGGGTCGGCAACCTGCGGCTCTTTCATGCCTGTTCTTCAGCTCTCTGTGGTTTAGTAAAATAACTGTCATGTTCTAAGATTGTCGTGGTGCCTTTAACACTGTCGGGTGGCGCGAGCGGGCAGGAGGAGAGAGAGCAGTGTGAACGCGCGGAGGGGCGTGTCTACAGCTGTGAACGCCGACCAGAGTCTGTTATGGGATGGAGATGTCTTCTAAAAAGACAGTACATGTTGAGTGAGGTTGAACGAATAGTGAATAAAAAGCCTCGTCGAGCAGAACCTCTCCAGATCGTCTGTCGACCAGATATTATACTTTTGTGAGCGGGTCAGAACCAGGCGAGTTGCTCGTCGCTGGAGCGCCCCCCCCCGTGCTGACGACTACGGTCGGCAAGCAGTAAACAGTAAAGGTTCATAAAAAGAATTTTAAAAAACAAAACAGAAGAAATTACAGAATGAGTATTTAAAAAATAAAATCTAAATGTGGACATTTTCTAAGTAAAGTTCTACGTGACCATCGGCCTGTGTCGCCCCCCACAACCAACTCCTGCCGGCGTGTGATTCCAACAATGTTCCGACCCAAGAAGGACAAGGGTGGAGAATTTAGAGAAAATTGAAGTTCCTGAAAAAAAACGACATTTAATGGCATCTGGGCAGATTTGTTTGCTTTCTGCGACTTTACCAGTATGATTGATATGTAATGGGGAATTAGGAAACAACAAAGTCTCAAATGTGGCGAGACATCCCAGAATCAACACGCAGCTTTAGCCCAAACACATCCTGATCCTGAGAAAAGAAAGTTGTTTGTTGACAAAAATCTACAGGAGAAGCAGATTAACTGCTGGTTATTTACAACATATTTGCTAGTTTTGTGGACTCTCAGGAAATATTTCTCATCGGAACCCATTAAATGAGAGGGGATACAAAAAATCTTTCTAGGAACTTTAAAAACGAGTGAAATGCTTCGGTTCACTGGAAACACCGGGTTTTCCAAAGGCTGTTTTAATTTCTGTGGGAAACTGATCCAAATGGTTCCTTGAGTGGTAAAGGTTGCCGACCCCTGACTTAGTCTAACGGACTAAAGACATCTGAACGTGTTCAAATAAATAACACAATTAAAAAAAGGGAGTTAATCTAGATCATTCATTACCTGATCCCTCAAGATCTCTTCGAATGTACTCCTCTGAATTATCTTCAAAAGCTTCTTCATCTGCACCTAATCAGGAATGGAGTTAAAAAAAAGCTTTGAGCAGACAAGAATCTGGATCCTAAACACTCAAAAGGAAGCCACTTACTTCTGAACTCCATGTTGGGGACGATGACCTTCTCACAAATGCTGGTGAGCGTGCTCTGGTCCTCAAACAGATTCTTGTAATGTGGCCTCTCACACACAGATGCCAGGAACTGGATTGCATTACTTACAAGCTGCAGCAAGACACAGTACATTGTTAGCACAAGCAATGATACAGAAACTGGAGGGCTTTCATTGGTTGCCTAGTGCACCCACCAGGTCGTATTTCACTTCCTGTCCGGTGGAGACCAGCAGATTCCAGATGGCAGTGACAAAGCGAGGCAAGTACGGCTGGAATTCCTCGTCGTACTTCTGAGCGTAAAGGGCAGCGTTATCACAGATTTGAGACTTCAGCAGCTCCAGAAGACCAGCCTCCTCTTCATCCTGAGGAACAGACGGACGACAAACAAAAATGGTTTTTGTCCCAAAGAAGACAATCTCAACACATTTAAAGGAAACGTGACGCACGTCCGTTTGAAGAAGTTTGTTATCCAAAGTCAGTAAGCCGTGAAAATTGGTCATCCAGGTTTCCATGTTGTCTTCAAAAAATTCTGGAAGGTCCTGAGTGAAAAGGCAGAGAACAGTCAGAAATCAACATTCAGCCATTCTCTTCTGGTCATCCTGGACCGCGGGGGCAGAAGTCCAGGCAAAGACGCCCAGATGACCCTCTCTCCAGCCTTGTATTGTGGACCTCGTCCTTTCGGTCATGACCATAGGGGAGTACTGGAATTAGGGATGTCATGCGACTAATGTTTATGTGCGATAAAGTATTCGTGACCCGTCCATTTTAAAACAACTATTTTTAACCTGATTACTGCTGCAAAAAGGCTCATTTTGAGATATTTACCTTTAAATTCATGACATTTTACTTTTACACCAACAAGGGTTTTTTCCCCCACTCTTAAACCGTTGAGAAAAAACAAAACAAGAACAAACCTTTAGGTCAAGAGTGCTCTAATTTAACAGATTAAACATTGAGAACACCTTTCTAAACAATCCAAAAAAATGTTGACCACAAACTTCTTAATCCCATATGTACATGTCGACATACCTAATTCCACAGTTTATGTCTGATGTGATCACCTCTCTGCGTACCCCATTGGTTCATGAGAACGAACACCTCGCCTGGCTTTTCCCCTTATAGGACAGATATAACCCTGTGGGGCATTGTGGGCTTGTTTGCGTTAGTTCTGTAAAGAACTACAAAGTCGCACATTCACAAGGTCACAGCAACAACGTGCCCGTCCAACCCTAACCCCCAACTACTAAAAAAACGATATATTGAGAGACTAAAGGCAGTGCCCTGAATTTTAGAAGCACTATGGACACCACCCTCACTGTTTTTTCTGTGTCTTTTTTAAAGGCGGATTTGACGTCATCAATTTCATGAAGTTCAAATCTAATCTCGACTAACCAGGACAGAAATCACACAACAGCGGAAAACCAACAAGCTTGCTTTAAAACTGACCACCATTCCATTTACCTACAGTTTCTGAGGGTAAAGAGAGATGGAGACAATTAGCTTATACTAAACATCTCTTTTCTGCAACAACGGTCCATTGTTTGTTTTTCCCCAATAACATGTTTGGGATGGATAGAAGAAACCAGAACTTGAATTGAAGCCAATTTTACACAAACCCCCCAAAATTGACCAAAAGAGTTCCTGTGACCACAGACCAACAAATACTTTCTACAAAGGTGCAATACAAATCCAAACAAAAATTCTTAACTTTCTTAGCAATTTAATCAAAAAAAACAACAGTCAGTAATGATCTAAAACAGACCTGAAAGTTGAGGCTGTAGAAAAGCTTAGAGATGAGCGTGAGGGACGAGAAGAGGACCTTCAGGACGTTGACATCAGTAGCATGAGTTTGACACAACTCAATTGTGGCCTGCAACAAACAAAAAGGACTTTATTAAAACCTTATTCTAGTGTGGGACTATGACAGACGGATGAAAACCAACAGGAAAATTACAAACCTTAAACAATTCAGTCAGAGGTTGTGCAAAAGTGTCCAGAACGAGTTTTATTTCAGACCAAAGCTCGTTGGACTTGAACTCGTGGCGATACCTATGGAGAAACATCAATGAAAGCCATAGATGAAAATGTCTGCATCCAAGATTGAAAAGCGCCCTCTGAGGAAAGTCCCACCTCTTGAAGAGGGAATGTGCCGTGCGAAGGACTCCATTGATGATATGGAAGTCTCCACTTCTGAAGCGAGTCACCATTTCTGTTAGAAGGTCCGGCCACTTCTGAGGAAAGTCTTCTCTCCCAATGATGCTGATGGCGTCACTCAACTGCAGAAAATCATCACGTGTAAACACGGATAGTCGTGTAAACACTTCCTTCAGCTCTTTTCAGCCAACGTACCTGCTTTTGTATTTGCTCTGGGCTGCTGAGCATCAAATTCACAATGTTGGCTTTGATGGCTGTTCGGTCGGCTTCTGAGATTTTGTTTGGTTCATCTTCAACCTTTGAGAACCAAACCACAGCAGGGTTCACACATCAAACAGGAAGCAGACAAACAGGCAAAACAGAAACTGCTTCACTGCATTAGGCACAGCAACAAGCCGTTTTTCTATAATTAAGTTAAGGTGAAATTATATATACATTTTAAAGTAAATATTTGATCAAATGATATTCTACATTAAGATAACCTCCCATGTTATGAATGATGTGTGTGTACATAAATCCCCTGACGGTTCACAGCAGAGGTGACCTGGATGTAAAACAGAAAAACGTACAATCCTCCAGTTTCTTTTGATGTAGTTCTTAAACATGACGGCAGCACAGACTCGAATCACGTTGTCCTGGGACTTCTCCAGCAGAGTGAGAAGCAACAAGGAGTAGTTCTGGTTTCCCTCCACTGATTCGAGGAACTTCTCAGCTGAGAGGAAGAAAGAAAACCAAAACACGTCCTTCACTACAAAAAATACCTATTGTGTGCTTACAGATATACCTTTAGAAATAAATGTATTTAACCATTAAAGGCCCACCTGGTCTCCTGGCATTTGGGTCTGGGTCCAATGTTTTTCTAAGAACCTCTGTCAGGGACTGGAGATTTGCATCATTGAGCTCCATGATAGTAACTACAGGACAAATAAAGACGGTCAGTGGTGAAAAGAAATTTTCATCTTTTTTCATTCATTCATCTTCCGTTTGTTCCCTTTAGGGGTCACGGGGCTGCTGGAGCACCCACGCATGCACGGGGAGAACATGCCCCCATCCCCCCAGCCGGGACAAGAACCGGGGGCCTAACCGGGAGCGCTAACCACTGCGCCACCGTGCAGCCCCAGAAAAGAAATATAATAAAGTTTAGTTGATGGGGCTTTTTTCTACAGTTTTCTAATATAACAAAATTCAATTGGTCATTCCAATTGAGCTCTGTCTATGCTACTGTGAGACATTCGTGTAAAAAATCAAAACACTATAGTCACATTTATGCATTATAACTAGGGATGAGCCGTTTTAATTTTTTCCGACCAATAACTTCCTGCAACCGTGCCCGATAGCCGATGTTCGCCGATACTTAAGTGTCTACACAAAGTTTAGATTTGCTTTATTTGAAATGCACAACTTTTCTTTTACTGGACATTCACAATGCACTTGACCTTTTAAACACACACAACAAAGGAACAAGTATCACTTTCAAACTTTCATATAAATATGTCTGTAAGCATTCAGTTCATTTATTAAATATTGGACATAATTATAAAACTCCAAATTGCCAGGGATCTATTAGGAACAACATGCATCTCTATCAAAAATATATATATATATATATGAAAACAGTCAATTACAGACTGACTGTAATCATAAGCTTCCCAATCTGTTAGGAACAACAAGTATACATTTAAAGAATGTTTCTGAAAACAGTCAGAAGAATGTCGGTAGATTGTTTTAATATCGAACGCAAATGATGCAAATATCGGCTGATACTGGCACTGATACATCACCCATCCTGAATTATAACATACATTCATAAATAACTGATCCTGTATATTAACAGGAAAAACCAGCATTAAAAAAAAAAGATGCACACTTTGCTTTTGATTTAATCAAATCCCAAAAATGTACTCTCTTTCTTCAAGGAAAAAAAATACTACCATAAGTTCTTTTTCAATGTAAGAATTGCATAAACATATAGAATTACATAAAAAAAGGGGGGGAAATTGTATAAATGTTTCCATGAACCAATATAAAGATTCATCTGCCGTTTCCTTCTTTCTTTCTTTACTATAACTATGAAAATATCACAGCAACCAGGTAAAATGTGTATCAAACCCTGAAGTCAAAGTGTGGGATGTGAACTTGTGTCATTTTGTTTTCCCTATTAGAATCACTGTAAAACTGAGCAGTGTAACTAGGTAAAATGAGTTAAAAATACCTATTTAAAATGCCCAAGTTCTGCATCATAGTACAATAAATACATAGATAAATATAGTCTTGTTTAAGCACAAGTTGCAAAGGGATTATGGGTTTAAGGAAGAAAGTTTACATTTTTTAATGGAGGCACTTAGATGTTCTTTGTCACTCTTCTTACAATACATTTCCAATTAAATATAAAAACGTTTTGCTTTTTCCCCATTCAGGATGATGCTAAAGTAAGTTAAATCCTAGATGGTACATTGCAAATTAGCGACACACAGAGTGAAGGGGTTAAGGGTCACTTCTTCTGCATCTCTTCTACCCTCATCTAACCCTCTGGTCGGCATCCTTGGCACAGACCACCATCGTGTCCTTCTTCCTACATCCTCTTCAGTCTTCCTCTAGGCCTCTTTCTTGGAAGCTCTAAGCTCAGCATCCTTTTCCTAACATCGTCCCCCTAAAACCATCTCCATCTGGTCCCTAAACATCTACCATGATGATCTGATGGATTCATCATTGTTGTCACTTCCATGAGACCCTCATATAACTTTAACATTAACTTGATTTCATTTGAAAGCCTTTTATGTCTGTTCACACACAGACGTTGGGAAAATATACTAAATATAACTAGAAACTAGAAAGAGTGAGTGAACACGGATTTACATGCATTAATTTAATAAAACCCCACGTATGTGACAGATGATTTTACTGAAACAGCACGTGTTCAAGCTGCCTCATGTCAGCTGATGGTTTACATATGTCATATCTCATAGAGTTGTCTCGAATGCTTATTAATATATCCACTGAGCTCGCGGCTAACACATTTAAATCCGTTCCATTACCGCAACTGAGTCCGGGTCAGACCATTCTACGTCCAAGCTAGCAGGCTAAAGGGTTTAAGTTTAACACACGTGTGGCACTGTGGTGTCGAACCAACCAACTGGTTATTGAAAGCAAGGTGCATTCTTTACAATTAAGTTTACCCCCATAAAAAAAATCAAATATACAGTGTTGTTTAAAAGTATATTGAAAAACCTACATATACTCCCAACTCCAGTGAATAGACTGATCCATCAGCCGGTACCCAGCGGGCTAATGCTAGCCTGCTAATGTTTACAGCTAACCATAAAGTTAGCTACATTAAGTTCATTATAATTGGGATAGCCGTATGTCTTGTTTGAAATTCAACGATCCAACAGACGTATAAGCCAACATTTCCCCTTACCGTGACAGAGTTTTTCGGCTAGGATGTGAAGTCACAGCACACCACACAGTCGTGCTCGCAGCACCAGCTTTCAAAGGAACTGCGCGGTCAGGGTATGGCGCATGCGCACATTTCATGTCTCGCCGCGGAAACGCCCCCTGGTTGTCACAGGCATCCATCCAGCATCACATCTTTCTACACGACTAATAAACAAACCCATATCCGATGAGAACAGCCAAAACACGTGTTCACGTTTTAATAGCGAATAGATCAAGAACACCACCTTGTCAGTTACAACAATGCACTTTGAACAGTACATCTGAAATGTTTAACAAGAATACAAAACAAAACCCAACACAGAAAGCACATTTTATGAATGCAATTATGTCTTTTTTTTAACAACACAAAATGAAAATCTTTATTGAGCTTAAACCTCTTCCTGTCCCACAGGTGCGGTGTTAGAGGCTCAGGAAATGTGCAAGCTACAGGTGATACGTCTGACATATGTTTAAGGTGTCTCGCAGCATCATGTCACGGAGCCGCCAAAGTGCATCCGCCATAGTCTTGTGAGCTCCCTTACTCTTCAGCCAGTGGGATGGGAGTCTACTCTCTTGCTCCTTAGTAAGGCGCACATCTTGTTTCTGAACTGAAAACAGTAATAATCATGAAAAACAAAGGGACACCTTTGTACATTTTCTTTGAAATAAAAGAGTAAAATCAATGCAATTCTAGTCAAAGTTTAAAACTTGAGTCACGTCTAAAGGTTTCAATTTGCATCATTTCAGTATTTAAAAAAAGACATCAGCTAGAATCATAAAACTGCTTTGGAAACGTGTTTTGTTGATTAAAAACAAAGCTGAAAATAACCTTTTAGAGCTTGGTCCCACTTGCTTACAGAGGAAGACTCTGCAGATAGACCTTCTATGTATCTGAGATAAGCCTCAGAGTGCAGCAGCCGCTGAGTTCTAGCTGGTGGGGAGACAAACACGGGTGTGGAGGGCTGCTGAAGAGCAGGATGTCCTCCGCCTTGTCCTGGGTACGGCGGGGGAGCCTGGTGCCCGGAGCCCATCGAAGCCATCTAAACAAAACAAATCAACTTCAACATTTCTCATATTCACACTAAAATGTACATATTTAGATGTTCAACACCACAGGGCCACACAATATTGACTATGTTAAAGCATTTTCAAAAGAAAGACCTGAAATTAATGACATAAACTAACTGCTTATTACTTAATCTTAAGCAAGAACCTTCAAGAAACCAACTGTGCAGAGAAAGGATTCTCCTCTGATGGTTCTGGGATCCAGTTTGTCAGCTGCTATAGTTTTTGGTGTCTCACTTTCCCCTTTGAAGCTCTCATCGGAACTTTACTGCAACCAAGTCAGGGCAGCTGTGGCTACATCAGTAGTTACCATCACCAAGTATGAATGAATTATGGAGACATTGTGAGCGCTTTGAGTGTCGGGAAAAGCGCAAAAAAATCCAAAACATTTTTCATTTGTATTGCAAAAAAATTGCCGACTGAATTGATTAGATTGAAGATGGAAATACATTATTTTCTATGGTTGACGTCACACTTACTCGGCCCAGTTCCCATTTACAATCAATGGCTTTCACTGTTATGGAAGTATCTAAATTCCTCTTATCTCCTATATTTATATTTTATCGACCACATGGTATAATTTAATGTAAATATCTAATTTTGTATGTGCTGCCACTGGTCCAAGCCATTATTAAACACAAGAACAAGTTCTCAGCTGAGCTTTCTGGTTCAATAAAATACACAAGCTTTTCACAACGTGTGCAACTTCCCTTAAGAGGTACAACACCTTACCTGAGGTCCGTGAACATTTCCTGCCGCAGGTCCACTTCCTGTACCACTGACACCTGTGAGGATAGACAGTGTCAGGGCATTCCCAAAGCAAACAGTGGGACATTTGCACGTTGTAGTGCATGTGAATCTGTGCATAATAAATGCTCTCATCAATATATTTTGGACTGAAAGGTTATGGCTCGCTTCTGAGACAACTGAAAAGGCAGTAAATAAAAAAGCTTGAGTTCCACTTGGGACAGTTTTCTCACATCAACTAGTCATCCACGCCAGGATTTCAGCCTAGTGATACAGGTAGCCCCTCCAGCAGGTGGAATTAGTAGACAGGAAGCAACTGCAAAGCAGGTGGAGCAGCTATGATAGCACTCTTACCAAAGGATGGCATTCCACGGAACCCAGGCATTTTGGGCAGGAGAAGACGTTGGGGATAAAGAGGCATCCCCATGTGATGCAGTGGCATGCCGGTCATACTAACCAGGCCTTCAGCATGGGCCTGCAGGGGCATCATAGCTGATCTATATGCACCCATATCTTCTCCAGACAGGAACAGCAGCCACACAAACCGACAGCATGCATCAGTAAAACATGCACTCACAACCAAACATGCACAGAGAATATGTTATGCAGATTAAAATGAGATGAGCAGAGTTACGTCAGGGAGGAATGTAAGCATGCTGTGCAGCAAAGTTATTACTTTAAACGTTAAATGGTGTCCACAAATGGTTCTTTCATGTTCACAATATGAGAAGAAAACATTGTTTATTAAAAAAACAGTTTACATTAATGTCATCGTCATTTGCCATTGAAGCACAAAACAAGAAGTACACCATTTATTAATTTGGACCATGCAAAGGCAGGGGCGGCGCCAGGGGGGGGGGGTATAGGGGTTGCTATAGCAACAGCGACAAAGCAACCCCAAGTATATACTAACACTTTATTTAAAAAATGTTCATTGTACCAAATTTTACTGCACGTCACACCTTTCCATTTTTTATTAAATGTTTTTCTCGTTTATTTTGTGTTAAAATGTGACTGAAGACAGTCCATGAAGCACGCAGTAGTACTGTCTCAACAGAGAGGGCGCTCGAGAGCTTGCGTTTGTTCCTCATTTGTCACTAATAAAGTTTATTGAATGAGAGCCAGAATGGTATTTTTTACGTTTTGTTTTGACTGTTCTGGCAGAAGATTTGTGATTCAATCCATGACAAAATTAATTCTTGTTTTGTTTTATTTTGAAAAGATGTCTTGTGGGGTCTAATATCAAATAATAATAAGAAGAATATAATAAAGAACTTTGGGTTACTTTGAAATCTATGCTAATTTTGGTCGAATATAATATTCACAAATGTTAATTCTCTGTTTGAAAATCCTGTTTTATTGTATTCTTTTCAGAGTTAAATCTGTATATTCATAGTATTCGTAATTCGGAGAAGCAAAAAGCAATCAAAACCTTATTTTATGATGGGTGATTTTAATGTTCCCTTTGATAACAGGCTTCTTCCTCTCACCAGAGACTTCAGCTCATGTTTGGACAGCCTTAACTTCACCCAGCATGCCAGTTCTCCTACTCACTCTAAAGGACATATTTTAGATTTAGTTTGCTGCTCTGGATTAACCCCCACTAACTGCTCTGCTGATGAAATTCTTGTAACTGATCATTTTCTTGTGTCATTTAACATCTCCATCACGTTATCTGTCACTAAACCCTCCCGTCTCATCTCTTTTCGTAATGTTAAAAATATCAATGTGAACGCACTTTCCTCACTCATACGTGATATTCCAATCCCTAACACACCAAACCCTGATGAACTCGTCTCCTCCTACAACAACCTTCTCTCTGATTCTCTTAACCATCTTGCTCCTGTCAAAATTCGCCCTGTCTCCTTCTCTAAATCTGCCCCCTGGTTCACCCCTGAGCTCCGTCACATGAAAGCCAAAGGTCGTCAGCTAGAGCGACTCTATAAAAGAACTGGCTTAACAATTCACAACGAAATCCATAAATCACATCTCACTCAGTATAAGGACCTGGGTTCTACCACAAAAACAAACTATTTTTCCGAACTCATCTCCACAAACAAAGGCAACTCCAAAACTCTCTTCTCCCTGATGAACCCTATTTTCAACCCCCCTGACTCTCTCCCTCCCCATTTCTTTTCCACTCTCTTCCACCCTCCTCCCTCCACTCCTGTCTATCTGAAATCAAAAACTGGTTCACCTCCAACCTTCTCAAACTCAACAGTGATAAAACCGAGCTACTTCTCATCGGTTCCAAATCCACCCTCTCCAAATCCACAAGTCTTACTCTTTCCATTGATTCATCTTCTGTCTCCCCCTCCCCTCAGGTGAAGAGTCTGGGTGTCATCCTAGATAGCTCACTATCTTTTCAGTCCCACATCAATAACATTACTCGGTCAGCCCATTTCCATCTACGCAACATTAATCGTCTACGTCCCTCCTTCATTGTCCCCTCTGCTTCTATCCTGGTCCACAGTCTGGTCACTTCCCGTTTAGATTATTGTAATTCCCTCCTCTTTGGTCTCCCCCAGAAAAGCCTCAATAAGCTCCAACTGGTCCAGAACTCAGCTGCCCGCATCATCTCCAGAACCCCCTCCTTCAGTCATATCACCCCGGTTCTCCATAAGCTGCACTGGCTTCCAATAACCTCCAGAATCCAATTCAAACTCCTCCTGTTCACCTTTAAGGCCCTCCATAACCTGGCCCCTCCTTACCTCTCCGACCTCCTTCATATCAAAACCCCCTCTCGTTCTCTTCGGTCCTCCTCCTCTGTTCAGCTCTCTGTCCCTCCGGCCCAACTCGTCACCATGGGAAGCCGAGCCTTCAACTGCTCGGCTCCCAAACTCTGGAATTTCCTCCATCCTGATCTCCGTAACATAGACTCTCTGCCTACTTTCAGATCTAAACTCAAAACACATCTGTTCATTTCTGCCTTCCCATCCTGATTTACTTTTATCTTATCTATTATTTTATTGTGCTTTTAATGTCTATTTTTAACCTTTGTTTTGTAAAGTGTCCTTGGGTTCCTTGAAAGGTGCTATAAATAAAATGGATTATTATTATTATTATTATTATTATTATTATTATTATTATCTGTTTGTAAAAGATTAATCATTTTCTTGTAAAGTTTAACCCCCTGGCTTATTTCTATTTCAATTTTTCTTTTCTTTTTAATACATATGTGTATTTAATAATCGCAATTGTGTTCTTATTGTATACCTAAATGTGATTTTTTTTGTAAAATGCCATGATGTGCAATAAAGTTTATTTAAAAGGTTTTGTTTTGACTGACTGTAGAAATGATGGATGTAATCTAATTAAAAAATGATTTAAAGGTGGACTTTTATTCAAAGCATGAAGTAATAGTTAATGAATGACCAATACTGAACAACACATCCTTATTGAAACTTCTATTACTAGAAGATATGGAGGACGTTTTTAAAGTCACAGGGGGGCGTGCCACAGCCCTGTCTGTTATTGTCTGTAGATTTCACCTTGATGTGTTCTTGGGCTTCAACATTCATGAAAAACTAACCTTCACATTTCTGATTTTCTTCTACATATTACTCTATAATAGGAATAATGTCTCACTAAAAGCAAAGGCTTTTAAACAGGGTTAGGTTCATGTTCCATGGATAAATATTTGAAATGTTTGAATACTAAAACAAATGTTCACACAGATAGGGGCTTCAATAAAACAATACTAAAGAATGTGTTCAAATTTAATTTTAACCTTTATTTAAAATTCGACTTGGACATTAGAAGGGAGACAAGGGGAAAAGGGCCTTTTAGGGGGGACTCCAGACTGTTTTCAAGCTCACCTTTCTCTTAGTTTCTGTTGATCTGGTCTCAAGACATGTAAGACACCCGGCTGCAGCGTCTAGCTTACGAACACGTTTCTGGACGGGCGTCGAGCTACGGCAACTGAAAAGTAGCATCAGTCGCCAGGAAAAGTGGCGTAAAGCATGGAGTTTTAGCCATCAAAAATGATGGTTTTTATGCTCAAACAGCAACTTTGCAGCGCAGCGAAGGAGAGGCAGTTGATGGCGGTACCCCCATTGACTGTCAACAGCTTCTCTTAAATAAATTTTGTTTTCCTTCACACTTCAACATCTCCGTCTCTTTCTCAGGACAGTTAACACGTTTTAAAAGTGCAATCTATTGACAAGACAACAATCTGGTATTAATTAGCAACTTTCCTTCTTGGAAATGTAATTTTACGTAAAAAAGGAATTAGAAGCTCCTCACAATTACTTAGCAACCCCTAAAAACTCCTGGAGCCGCCCCTGAGCACAGGTGTATGAAGGCAAAAAAGATGAGGATATAACACAAAGGGAGAGTAATAGTTCTGGCAGTTTAGCTTCAGATTGCAGCTTTCAAATGTACACTGCGGAGTCTGCTGCATTTATGAGGGGTTACCTGACACAGGCGTCATGCCAGGATTAAGCAATCCCATGGGGGTCGGGGGAGGCACCACCCCCATCAGTGCCCCTACTGGGGTACCTGATTTAAGGAACGTCTGATGCTGGGTCCTGTCACGCTCCTGCTGCTCTGCTACTTTAGCTGCTCGCTCTGCAACGCAACAAAAAACAGTGAGTTGGCTTTAAAATACAAGAAAAACAAGATGCATTAATTTTTCACAGCAAATTAATCCTCTTACCCTCGTACTCTGCTTTCCTGGAGGTCTCCAGGTTCCTCCACTCCGTGCCAACCAGCCGGCTCAACTCCCCAAAGGAGAAGTCTGGGTGCTGAGCTTTGATGACAGCCCGCATCTCGCTGCTGAACAGGATGTATCCACTCATGTTGATCTTTCGCTTCGACCCCTCCTTTTTTGACAGCCCCTTTATGGATTTAGGGGTGGACTGTAACCAAGCACGTTAGAATGCCACATAAAAACGATACAGCGCTAAACACAGACCATTCCTCCCTCAACGGATTCCCTCTGACCTGTGGAGGCGTGTAGGACAGCAGATCCAGGTCACCAGACATGGAAGACTGCATGTGAGACTGGTCGCCCAGCTCGCCGTCATCATCCCCAAGTTCTTCAAGTTCCTCATCGGTCATGTCAGCAAATTTAGCCTCCAGCTTCTCGATCTTCCGATTGAGCAGCGGTGAGGGTTCTTTCTGAGGAACTATGAGCTTCCTGTGCAAAACCGAACGCATAAAAGAATTCACTCTCAAGAATTCAAACCAAAACATAATAATTAGAGGACTAAAACGGTGAGAAAAAGCTGTTATTGTGAACATGAAAACACTGGAATAGATATAATAATATATAATATATACATTTTATAACACATAAAATGTTCACCAGTTTCCTGTAATTCTTTACAAATATCGTTTGTATAAATTTATGTTTGGACTCGATAAGTTATCAAACTTCATCCAAAGTCCTTTTAGAACTTTTCACATTTATCATTATACCTCTGTTTATGATTATTTTTTGATTTATCAGTTTGAAATAAATAAAATGAATAAAAGTAAAATAAATTCGATTAAAATTAACAAATTAAAAACACACCAAAAAAAAGGTTCACCTAAAATAATAGATTTCATCCTCTACCACCTTCCCAGAGAGTGAGAAACGCTTCAGACCCTTGAACTTCTTCATCTGTTTTTCACTTTCAATGTAGCGACTCTCACAAAGCAGAACATTATCTTCGGGCACTTCAGTGGGCCGACATGACAGGAACTCTTTGAAGGACAAAACGACACACTTTCCTGCAAAGAGGAGGAATAGTCTGATAATGACTTCAAAACCATAAACCATCACTTTAGAGCAGATGCTTCCAAATCACAGCAGAAGGATACCTATGATGCAGGTCATCGGACAAGTCTCCTCCAGGTTGCTAAGGAACACTTCCTTCTTGTAGAACATCTTGGTGGGTTCGTGCTCCGTCTCTTCAGGATGGATAAAAATTGGGCCAAAGAAGTAACCCGCTCCATCTCTGATCCACATCTTCTCAATTCTGTTGAACACATAAACAAAAGTGAGTGCCAAAGTAAACAATTCAAATGGCTTCAGAAAGATTCTATAGATGCAGCTTTGTCCTTTCCATTCCCCTTTTTAAAATAAAACAACATTATGTAATATTTCAGAGAATATAGTTCAAAAACTTTAAAGACCCACTACAATGAAAAAGTTTGTTTTTAGTGTTTTTAAAGCGTTTTTATGGAACTTTTCTAAAGTTGGAGGAAAAATTAAGATGAAAATAGCATATCTGAGTATTTCTTTGTTCAAATTGTTTGGAATCAGTGGCAGACGAAAAATTGACATTTAAAAAAGCTTGTAGCTGTTGAGCAGAAACTATTAACGGCAGGCTACAAGCTCCCAGCTCTGCTCTATTCTGATGCATCCACTGTCAGACAAACGGATCCATGAACCTCTTTGTTTTACTCGTCTGAGCTGGAGTCTGGATCTGAACTGTAAGGCTGGATAACTCTGATACTGCTCACCATTTTTGTTGCACCAGTAACGTTAGGTTGGGGTTGTGAGCTAGCGGGGGAGAGTGTGAACAAAGCGATGATGGGAAATGAAGGGAGGCTTACTCCATGCCAACGACCTCACCTGCAACTCATAGGCTAACCTCTAATGAACTACTGTCGCTCTGCAGAAAATGTGTCCCTGAAAACCACACAGGTTTTTTGATGGGGGTTAAAAACGGGATAAACAATTATATTATAGGATCACCAGGAACGCTTTGAGAACAGATCAGTAGCTGATTGGAGCGGATCTTTTAAGATATGAAACATTCAACAGAAAAAACATTTCTTGATCAGTATGTTCAGAGTGGCAGTAATTCCCTTACCTGCCCACTCGGTGGCGCACCAGTCCATGAGAACCAACGTAAACACAGTCTCCCACTTTCAGCCACAGGTTGTTGTAGCACAGCTGCTCGTAGTACTGACAGCCTGGCTCTCCGTTGGTGAAATCCAAAGGAACGTCCTCCCTCTCCTGTTGACATGAAAAACTTTAGCATTTGAAGGTTGCACACAAACAAACAAACAAACAAACAAACAAAGCTTTTACCTTCTCTATGACCCCATCTGTCATTTTGCTCTCGTCTTCCGTCTCCGGTGGCTTCTCATCTGGTTTAGTGGCAAATATGGAAGCTACACGAACCACAGGAAGGGGTACTTCTCGAGGAGTGAACCGAACTGAGTTCAGAGGCATGGTCCACATCTTGATCTTCTTGAAGGACTTAGACTTAGCAGAGTAACGCGATTCACAGACGTACACATCCTCTTCCTGGAAACCTTCTGGGAAGAGCTTGAAGTACTCCTAGAGTTCCAAAAGTATTTGGTTAACACATTCTAGAGTGGGGGGAAAAAATCTAAAAAGAGATTTTAGCAGGAGCAAAGTACCTTTACGAACATAACAACACACTTTCCCAGAATTTTGCTGATGGGAGTTTTGTTGTAGTAATCGCTCTTGAAAACTTCCTTCTCCAAGAATTTTCTTGTGGCCAAATGAAAGGTTTCATTTGGTCGATAGAACCAGCATCCATACAACCACTTCTCCCCTGTTTGTATCAGAGAGGGAAGAAAACCAACCGGATTACATGGAGAGAGGGGAAAGAAGGAAAGCGTTCTTTTTTATAACACTACAACAGTAGGAATAACAGACGATAACTAAGATTGTGAACCACCTTTAACAGTAAAGAAAACTGCACATTTTCAATGTAAATAAACTAAAAATATTAGGAGGGTACAGTCTAAAACACTCCTTTTGTTTTTTCTGCCATTTGTTTCCTTCACGGTTGGATTTGCAGGAAGTTCATCTCTTTTCTAAACCTGCTGAATACCTTTTGGGGTCGGGGGGGGGTTACTCCCAGCTGCTGTAGGGAGCAGGCAGTTACTCTTTGGATGGGTTGCCAGTTCATCGCAGGGGGACGCATTCAAGCACACATTCATACTTAGGGACAATTTGAATTTGCATTATCGCTACATTTTCGTCAGTGCGTAGACCAGAATTGTTCATATTATGGAACATACATGTGTTTCTATAACGTTGTAGTGTTTTCTTCAGACATTGGCTTCTTCTAAACCTGGACAACCAAAGGAATTTATTTTTGTAAACCTCTAAGTCACTGAAGCAAAATGAAGCCCCCACATTCAAATCTGAGAAATGCACTGACCGGTGTCATCCTGCCAGAGACGCTCAATACAGATTATGTGCGGCTGTAGGTTCGACTCTGCAGGCTCGACATAGACGCAGTCCCCCACATGGTACATACTATCCTTGAAGGAGCAGTCCTGGCTGTATGTACGCTGAACGGGCCACGATGCTACTACTGGGTCCTCCCTCTTTTCTGCCTCTGAGGAGTAAAAGGTTTTGTGTGAAGAAATGTAGGAGAAGCAGGAGATACACAACTGCAGTTGTTAGTTTTATACAAGTATTTCTAAGGACACCTTTTTTTTCTTCTTCTCTCTTGATTCTGTCTTCCTCATACTCTTTGGGAAGTTTCTCTTTCTTTTCCTTGTCTACATCACTATGCAAATGTTTACTAGTATAGCTGAGGGCAGGGGACATCAAGATCTCTCCATTCTTGCACAGCTCATCTCGGATCTTGATGAAGAACTGCTGCAGCTCCACTGCATCTTCAAAGATCTCTGAATCTGTCCTGTAATAAATCAAAGACTTTGTACAAACCTAAAAAAAAAGCAATCCCTCGTTTGTGAGCATGATCAATACCTCACCTGCTTAACCGTCTGGCTTTCTCTAGAACCTCAAACATGTGGTCCTGAAAAACATCCAGCCTCCTGTAGCGACTCCGGTCCACATTTTTTCTGATGATCTCAAAATTAAGCAGAGGTTTCTCAGAGTTTGCTGGATCAGCAGCAGGAATCTCTGCCAGCGAATCGCTGTAGCATCGCCCCTCATCGTCTTGGTGACCAAGAACAGATACAAAGAGGCTGCGAACAAGTTCCTGGATGAGGCGGGGCACGTCCGGCACGTGGGTGTCCTCTCCTCCTTCCAGATCCCGCCTGGTCTCCAACAACACTTTGTGCAGCAAGAGAGCGTCTCGGTAAATCAGGGACTCTGGCTCGTTGTAGGTGCAGGCGTTGTTAAACATCAGCACAAAGTCCTCAACCAGAGCATCAACATCCTGGTACTTGTTAGCCAGCATGTGGCTCTTGATCTTCTCCATGTCCACCGGTTTCTTAATGGCGATATAGTAATCGGGGAGCTCAGCGCGAGATGGAAGTCTCAGGAAGATGGTGCTGAGTCGGCGACCTCGTTTGTCTGTGTAGTTCTTGACAGCTTCGTAAAGCTCATTGAGTTTCTGCTGTAAGGGACTCAAGTACTTTGATTTCTTCAGATTGATGCTGTTCTTTCCTGAAATAAACAAGACACAAAGGCTTCTCAGTGACAGGTCGGTGTACTTTTTTGACACTGGCTGTGAAACCTACTTATTTTCAACTTGGGGGACATAGTGTCGTCTTCATCAGTTGCTGGTCCGAGATCTCTGCGCCTGTCCTCCATGATCTTCTCTAGGATGTCTGCATCATTGTAGACCTGCAAAAGCGCAGATTCAAAAGGTCAAAAAGGTCTTTCTCCTCTCGTTTAGTTTATTGAAGGTTAATTTCTCTTTGTTCTAGTTGTTTTTGTGAATGACTGATCCCTCGAGGACAACAGAGAACCTTCGGAAACAGTCTCACCTGTGAGCCTTCCTCATTGTAGTGCCGAGCATTGCGGAACATCAGCTTCATATCTTCCACCATAGAGTCCTCGGTCAGATACTTGTCTGAGCGAATGTTGTGCTCGATGGTCCTCAGGTCCATGGGCTCCAGGATAATTTTGTAATAGTCGGGGTAGTCCTTCTTTGAGGGCTTCACCATGAAGAGGTCACACAGTCTACGACCAACGCCGGCCTCTCGCGCCTCAGTCACAGCAGCTACCAGAGCCTTCATGCGATTCTTTTTTGTATTCTTCTTATGACTAGAAAACACACAAAGCAGAATTAACACCAAGTTCTCTTCCACAATGAATGTTCAGAGAATGAAACGGGCGCAATTAACCTTTTTCTTTTCGTAGTACTGGTGTCAGACGTGGCTGAGGAGAGCATGCTGTCACCATCATCATCCTCTCTCTGTAAAAGTTCCTTCCTCTTCAGCTACACAAATAACAGGATTCAGCCGTTATACTTCTTGAAAAATACAAAGAAACTGATGGAAGTGAAAGAATATAGTGTTCTTAAAGCCCCACTTTAATGAAAATGTTTTGGTGTTTTTGATATCGTCTTTTAGCATTTTTCTCATGACGGAGGACACAAAATAACATTGTCTGACTTTTAAATAATCCATTTGCAAATTATGGTGATTGGTAAGAATTTGGTCATCTACAAACAAGCAAAACTTCTGTCTCTCACAGACCTGTAACTTCTTCTGTAAGAGGATCCTCTTTCCTCCACTGGTTATCTGTTTTAATAGCTCCTGTTTGAACTGGTTATCTATAGAAAAGACACCCGTCCACAACCTCAGTCACACTCCAAACTCCACTATGACTAAGACCAAAGAGCTGTCCAAGGACACCAGAAACCAAAATGTTGACCTGTACCAGGCTGAAAAGACTGAATCTGCAACAGGTAAGCAGCTTGGAGAAATGGAAGACATACAAGACCACTGATAACCTCGATCTGAGACTCCTTGCAAGATCTCACCCATCATGCTTTGGGTCTGTTTTCAGCAAAGGGACCAGGAGGACTGATCCGTGTTGAGGAAAGAATGAATGGGGCCATGTATCGTCAGATTTTAAATGAAAACCCCCTTCCATCATGACAACCATCCCAAACACGTTGCCCGGGTAACGAAGGAGTGGCTCCATAAGAAGCACTTCAGGGTCCTGGAGTCTAGCCAGTCTCCAGATCTCAACCCCATAGAAAATCTTTGGAGGGAGTAGAAAGTCTGTGTTGCCCAGCAACAACCCAAAAACATCACTGCTCTAGAGGAGATCTGCATGGAGGAATGGGCCAAAATACCAGCAACACAAGACTCACAGAAAACATTTGACTGCTGTCATTGACAACAAAGGGTATATAACAAAGCTGTACTGTTTTTATTGACCAGATACTTATTTTCCACCATAATTTACAAATTAATTATTCGGAAAAGAAATCAGACAATGAGATTTTCTGGATTCTTTTTCTCATTTAGTCTCTCATAGATGAGGTAAACCATGATGAAGAGTACAGGCTTCTCTCATCTTTTTAAGTGGAAGAACTTGCACAGTTGGTGGATGACTAAATAAAGATCGAAAGACGATTGGAGCAGGTGTTTAAAATCTCCTCAGCACAAATGTCAGACAAACCAGACCTGCTGAATGTGCTGGAGTTTGAGCGCACGCTTGTAGATGGAGGAGTGAGGGACATTATAGCGTTTGGCGTTCTCAAACATCAATGTCAGATCTGAGTCGACGTGCTCCACGCTCGCATACTCGTTGTTCTTCATCTTGCTCCTGTGGGGAATTGAGGGTTCTCACATTTGGGAAGGGGGAGAAGGCACAGAAATACTGGACTTTACAGTGGGTGAGTATGTGTGGGGAAAATACTTCTGACGGGCAGAAATGCAAGAAAACAAAAGAACTTTTAACTAAAAGCAACAAAAACATGGGGTAAACAAACTTCCCGGTGAACAACATCATTTTTCTTGATAAACTTTTGTCCGACACTAAATTTGCTCCTTATTAAAATGTTCTTTTAATTCCACTTATTTCTGCCATACTTGATCTGTTGCAGGCAGATGGGCTGACTGATCTGGTGGTAGTAGTCAGGATAGTCTTTCCTGGAGGGCAGCTGCAGGAAAGGCTCGGAAATCAGTTGGCCCTGACTGTTCCGGGCTCCTCGCACGGCTTCATAAAGCTGGAAGATGGGGTTACTCATGTCCATGTTTGATGTCATGCTCTCCGCTTCAGATTCCCCCTCATCATAGTGGACAGAGCCTGACAAATGCAGGAACAATAAACACGGGATTTCACAAAAGAAAGAAGCATCATCAATGTCTGAGAAAAACTAAGTCCATTTACGAAAGAGGAGAAACGGTACCAGATAGTATTCCCTCCTCGTCACTCTCATACTGAAGTGCCATGGTGATGGCGGAGAGGCGATCCCCTTGAGTTGACTTTCTATTCCTTACAGAGAACACGTTAGAAAAGGTCAAACCAGAATTAGCTGAAGTTCCCTCCGACGTTGTTTAAAGAGGTCGTCGTGGTCCAAACCTGATGCGGATGCTGGATTTGACAGGTTCCCCGTGCTCCAGCTCAGACTTCTTCTGTGCAAAAATCTTTTTAATCGTGTTAGCGTCCTAGCAGACAAAATCCCAGGAACACGTGTGAAAGGTCGGACACTACGCAGCACATAAGATTCTCAGAAACATACCTTAAAAACCTGTGACCCCGGCTCATTGTACGCTTTAGCGTTCTTCACCAACAAGTCTATGTCTTTTGCCATGGCAGCACAACTCCTGTAGTGACCCAACTAGGACAAAAAAATATACTTGATGTGCATAAAAACAGCAAAAACATCGTCACACCCAGACACCTTCGTTGGAACCGGTACCTGGATCTTCTGAGCGATGATTTTCAGATCTATCGGTTCTTTAATGACGGCGTAATAGTCTGGATATTGCTAAACAAAAGAGAGACTTCAAATCAGAGTAAAGACTCCTAACATATGAATTGTCGGGGTCCCATGTACCATTTTGGAGGGAAGCTTCTGGAACAGCTCACTGACTAGGCGTCCCGTTGGTTCGGTATAAGACACGACAGCATCAAGAAGCTGCTCTAGGACGTCCTTTAAGCAGGAAGGCGTCGTCTGAGATTAGAATGAAAGGGATCAGAGTTATGGAAATGCCTTGGTTCATCAGCTTCATCATCCTTTTGACTGGAGACATTTTCTACTACAACACACAGAGGCCTGGAAGTGCAAATCAGATCGATGAATCACTCAGCACTCAAACATATTAAAGAACACAATGACAGTACAAAAGCAAAACAAAAAGCACGACATTTTAGAAATCCAAACAAATAAGGAAACAAACTAAGAAACTGGAAAAGCCAGATACAATGGCACATCATTGATTGGTTGATAATGTTTGAGCTTTGAAGAAGAGGGAAAGCAGAAGGATGTTTTGCCTGAAGTGTGGTAAAAGGTTGATTGAACTTTTGCAGTGACTGTGGTCAGAAGCTTCTGCCTGTAGATACCGCCATCACAAATAACATAGGTTGAAAAGGCAAACAAACGTCATCATCCATTCAGTGCTCCATGTCCCAGAATATCTACCTTTTCCATTTTCTAATTTTGTTTAATTGGTTCCCTTGTTTTCATGTTTCTCTTTCTTTTTTATAGTATCTCCTCCTACAATTCTTCAGCTTTTTTAACCATTCAACTATTAATGTTCAGCTCTTTCAGCTTTTTCCAGCTATGACTTTTGGTTTTTCAAATCCTTGAACTTTTCATGATATCCCCGGATTTCCAGGATTTTTGCCTCCATTGAAACACGTGGGGAATCCTTGAAAACCTTTGCTTCTATCTGTGGTGCAGAAGCTCGCTGGTTCGATACCCGGCGCTGACATTTTTCACAAAAATATCTTTTCTGTTATTGTGCTGTTTTCACTTGATTTATGGTCAACCCTGCATCCTTCTAGTTTCATTTTGATGTCTGGAAACTACTTTTGTTTTCTGTCATCTTTTTGCGTTGAGTGATTTGTTGATGTGATTTGCACTTGGAGGCCACCAAACAACACCTACGAATGAAGAACTTGTTAAATTAGTTTTTTAAATTCCTCAATGTATATCAAACATTTATGTCAACAAAAAGCAAGCAATTCAAAAAGAATCTTTAGTTTTTATGTTAGTGTGCAAATAGACTGATAGAAAATGTGTTCCAGTGTTTTTCTATTTTAAAATAAAGGATAAAGGATAGAAATGTGATTTTCCATTGAAATAAATGGTGAATCTACAGACGTCACCTCATCTTCAGTTGAGCCTCCTGGATTCTCCGGGGCCTCGTATCCTCCTTCATCTTCCTCCTCGTATTCGCCTCGTTGAACAAACTCGTTTTTGGTTCGCAGGTAAAGGTCCCACAGCTTACAGGCTGCTCTATATTCAGGACTGTCCGTCTGGATGAGAGTGAAAAAAACATTTTACACATTTCGTTCTTCTCCCCTGAGCCTTTACTGCCGCGTTACCTTATAATACATCTTTGTGTTGTTAAACAGGAGTTGGAAGTCACTGGTCAGTTGATCGACATCATCATACTCCTCCATCTTTAACTTCTGCTGGATCTTCATCATGTCAATAGGCTGAGACACAACGTGGTAGTAATCCGGTTGATTCCTGAGACACAAAAGTGGCGATTATCCAACTTTTTCAGAGGATGAAACATAAAGGAGAAGCATTCCTCACCTTCTTTTAGGGGCTCTGATGAAGAGCTCACACAACATTCGGCCCTGATCATCTTTATAATCTCTGACTGTGTTGTACAGTTCATGGCAGACAGCAATCTGCAAAGCAGGAGTGGAAGTGTTAACATCCAAACACCTCAGTGTGGTGAGGGGCTTTCCATCCCCCCCCAAAGGTATAAAAATTACCGGATCAACGGTTGGAATGTTTGAAGTCCTTCTCCTCTTTCTCCCGGGGCCAGACGCCACAGAAGTCTGGCTATCCTCAAAATCTCCTCCGCTCACGCTGCTGGAGGGGGACAAGGCTCGTTTCCTTTTCAAAGCCATGGAGACCCCCTGAGAAGACAGAACATGACCGAGATGAGAGAGACATTAAAACAGAAAGGTTAAAATGCTTATGTTAAAAGGTTAAAAAAGGTCAACACTGATGCACAATGGAGTGAAAAGTGAAATATAATAATATAATTTAAAATCTGTGTGCAGGTTTTTCACAATTTCATGATGTTTTATATATTTATGAGAGATTTATTGGTTGATTGTGGGATTGGACAAGGTCATATATTTATATTTTTTTTTAAATTATGAACATTTTGGGGCTCCATACCGAGGACCTGTCCCTCTCAGTTCGGATGTTCTGAACCGGCCTCTGCATTAGAACCTCGTTTATTTTCATGTCTCTAATGAGGGGACATTAATAAATCAGGAAATTCAGGGAACTCAAACCATCACAGAACTTTAACACATATTCAGCTATGAATGGATGACAATGAAAATGATTATGTGAGCTTGAATTTTTTGTCCTTGAACGGTGCAGGTTTTACATTTAAATTAACTCATTTACGGCAGATTCCTTTTAAATGTGTTCATTTCTGAGTTTGGTCATCAGACATCCTTCTCCCCATGAAGCAATCAGAGATCCGCCTCGCCTCCGAGGACATTCCTGCCGTGTTGTGTCTGGAAGGGTCTGCCTCTGGCTGCGGGCCACGTGAGCCCATCAGCGGGGAGCTAACGAGCGCGAGCGCGGCCGCCGGCGCTGTCAGTGTGCGCGTGCAGGTGGAGCTAACGTTAGCTACAGTCAAAGAAAAGGTTGGCCTCAAAATTTCTCCCAGTTACAACAAAGACATCACCAATAACGACTGACGATGCCGTTCAGTGACGACAACCGGGGGGAAAACCGTCACTTCATCCGCCTGACACGGCCGAGAGCTTACCGTTTACGGCCACGGTGACAGACCCGCGAGACCCTAAACCGAGAAAAGCCAATCACATATCGATTTCAGACAGAAGAGCACTAGTGTGAAATTATCCCTAATCATCACTTCCGCTCTGCTCTTTCACAATAAAGTCTGGAGGATGAAGCCTCAGCTTCTGCGTCTTCGCATCTTTATTACGTGGACATCACACTCAAAAGCTGTTTCATCAAACATCAAATTCAACATTTCTGGTTTGTTTTAGGTCAGCAGAACACCATTACTCATGCAAACTGTGCATCTTTGGGGGATCATCGATTTTCTAAAATAATAAAACACGTTTAAGTGATAACAATAGTCACTGTTATTTGTTTTCTTTATAAAGGAATATACCAGGTTCTTACCAGCACCATTTAAAAACGTACAAAAAATGTTTTAATTAAATAGGCTATAATAAATAAATGTAAATCTGCAAGACATAAAAACTGAACAGAATGAATAAATAAGAACAGTTTAAAATATATACTTAAAATTTTTTATGTTGACCTCTGCATCACATAAAGAAAAAAAATTGTGCAAAACAGCAGAAATTGATCCTTGTGAGCCACAAGTGATTCTCGTGCTCCTTCTCATATGTAAAAACTTAAAATTTATCAAACAATAATCACAGAGATGCTACGCTTTAGCACATATGTGTATGCGGGCTCACTGTGTCCTAATAAACACAATTAGAAAACCTTGTGTTTTCTGGATGTACATAGCACAAAGCTACAGCTTACAGCCCTCAATACAATTGACTTGTCATGCTTTAAAAATGTATAACTTCTATACCAATTAATCCAGACCATTTTTAAATTTTCTGCATCCGTATGTAATTTCTTTGGGGATTTTTGGGAATGTATAAATGAAAGCTTTGTACATTTGTTTACTGACAATTCCTAAAATTATCCATTTCAGACCCCAGCTGGGTCCTTTATTTGTGCGTTTTACATGAACACGCTTCATGGAATTGTTTTCTGACTTAATAGTCCTTTAGGTGTCTGTGTGCATGCCTGTGGGACCCTGCAACAGACTGGTGACCTGTTCAGGGTGTACCTCACATTTTCCCAACTGTAGCAGGATAGGCTCCAGCAACCTCACGACCGCAAAATGGATTCAGCCGGTTCTGAAGATGGATGGATGGCTGGACTTTGTGTTGACTTTTCCACCATGTCATTGCTGTCCCAACCTCTTTGTTCTGAATGGATGGGGAGTAAATGAATTTCATACTTCTCTCTCAGTTAGAAAGACACCTTAATTTTTGCTTCTAGATCATGTTAACATCCCAAAGTACAGGAAACTCAGTCACTGTAAGCTGTCTGAGTCACAGGGGTGGTACAATTAATTGACTTAATCGATTTGCTTTCCTACGATTCAACCATAGTGATCCGTCTGAGGCTAGTTGTTAATCAAATTGACTTGTACAACTACATTTGCTGGAACAACTACTCAGATAAAACCAAGCAACACATTTTTTTGAACCGTGGATAATTTATTTTAAACAAAACATTTTAAAACCTGGTTAGATCCCGTCACATTTCACACTCACAATAAATCCTCATTGCCCACCACCAACCCGCGCCTGTGCCAGACCAAACACACCCACTAATACAGAAAGCTCTCATCTTGATTGAAATGAAGCCTTGTAGTTCGCCTTTGCTGCCCGCAGGGGGCAGTGCAGATGGGAAACGCACAAGAAGAAAAGAACAAGAAACACCAACGAAGAAGTCCTCCAAACGCCTAAGGGACCATTCCCCCACCGGTCCCACGTGTTATTTCGTTGTCATTCATTCGTCACGCGAAAACGTATCCATTGTTTTGTTTAGAAATGTTATTTTAAGCTCGTATGCGTTCTGGGTATATATTTTTATTTTGCCTAAACAGAAAATACGAGCTTTTCTTTGGTTGCAGCTAGCTAGCTAGCGTTAACGGTGGTGTAGCTGATTGCAGACAACCACATCTGAATTAGTGGGAAACTAGACTAAAGTTTGCTTTTTGGATGAAAAGTGCAGTCGACACAAATATGATCAAGGAAAATCGGTGGAATATTCCCCCAAATGCTCCGGCGTGCATGGAAAAGCATCTGTGCGCGGCTCAGTACCGAGCAGGTAGGAAGAGAGAAGGCGCTAACTGTAGGTCACAACCACGTGCTTTTCCTTTCTGGGAGTGGGACTGGGAGTTTGTCGGTGTCCTGATATTCAGCTCAATTCTTTAGTTCCGGTGTAAACTGGTGTGTAACCTTTAGAAACGCTGCTTCCCACGTTGGTGATGTGTCCTCTGCAGACGGCACGCTGCTCCTGGGCGCCTCCAGCCTGTCGGGCAGGACCTGGCAGGGGTCTGTGTGGATCTACAGGGAGCCCGAGCAGGCCCCCAGTGAGGGCTTCTGCAGGGCTGGCGTGCAGACGGAGGCAGGGGTCACTGATGTCAAATGGGTCACTGAGAAGGCCATCGTTGCTGCTTCAGATTCAGGTGCGTCTCAAATGATCCCCTCACACAGCCAAAAACTCAATGTTCAATACTTTAAGCATTCTGCTATACTATAACCTCGCTTTTCCTTCAAATGTAAGAATATATTCAGTTGATGTTTTACATTATTTTAAGTATTAATCCTTTTTCCACATTTTTATCTATCTTTTTAAACTCATTTTTACTTTATTCTCATCTAATAAGTTTTATTTATCTTCATATTAATCCCTGATTTTACCTTTTTATATATTTTATTTTGTTGCAACATTTGTGTTTTCCTGTTTTAAGTGAAACGTTTTTATTTTTTTATTGAACGCACTTTGCTTTACTGATGTATGACAGATGCTTTATAAATAAAGTTTAATTTGATTTGAACTGTGGAACAAACATGCCATGGAGCCAGTCGAGCCGCAAGATTATGACCAAGGGACGCATTTTCTAAGTTCTCTGGTTTTTCCAGTGATAATTAGCATAATTGGATATTTTATATCGAATTATAGAACTTTATTAACTTAGCCAGAATTCTCCCCAATAATAATATTATTTAATAACATTTAGATGTCATAGTATTTCTTCTCCTTTCTTTCTTTTGGCATCATTTGCATTTTCCATTTGTTTTTTTTCCTCAACATTTTTAGTGAATCAGAATAACAGTTCAGTGATTGCATCTACACCTGTTTGTCCCTTAGCAGCCTCCGTCCTGCATCTTTGTTTAATGGAATCCAGTCTGTCACAGAGTTAAATATTAGGCTGTCGTGTGTGTGTGCGTGCGTGCAACATCAGTGGCATTAGAAAGGGATGCAGTTTTCTGTTGGTTGGCAGGATTGTGTTTGAACAGAACTGCTTCTGGTCCTCAGGTGCTCTAGAGCTCTGGGATTTGGCCGAAGACGAGCGGCTGCTGGCCAGTCGCTTCACCAAACACGAGCACGACCACATCGTGACGACCGTGAGCCCCACTGGAGCAACCGGCGCCGTCACCGGCAGCATGGACTGCAGGTCAGACTACCGTGTCTGTTAGACCGCTGAAACGTTAGTATCCACTCAGAACTCTGAGGGTTTGATGTGATGTCAGTTCACCCCTTACTGCTACAACTACTTCCACTATGGGTTCATATCAGGATCAGCTTAGCGAATGAAAAAACAGATTGTAAATAAATAAAAAAAGATTATTTGAAAAGTTTTAAGCTCAAGAGAACATTAGGATTTGTTCAGACTGGACACTTTTGGTCCGCTTCAAGTGAACCAGAGTTTGTTTCTCTCAATAATCCGGACCAAATTTTCAGTCTGAATCCCCCCAAGTGGACCCTCATCGTCGTACCTTCGTAGCCATCTTCTTGCCAGTACGCGTCTTGCAGGATGCCTCCGCTGTACCAAAGGAGCAGTAGGAAGAGTTGTTCCTGATGTTAATACGGGCGCCAAAAACGAATGAGCGAAATATAAAGTTTAAGTGAACCATCCCGACAAGGATTGCAAACTGGAGGACTTCCGTAGTTCCTGCCTCTAGTTGCTTTGCCCCGCCCTCATAATTCCTGGCCTGTGGGTGAAGAGGCACTTGACGGGAGCCTGAATACAGACCAGAT
The DNA here is from genome assembly GCA_037389245.1 of Oryzias sinensis. Lineage (NCBI taxonomy): Eukaryota > Metazoa > Chordata > Actinopteri > Beloniformes > Adrianichthyidae > Oryzias > Oryzias sinensis. The sequence goes on along the minus strand of CM074493.1, from coordinate 2,982,027 downwards.
GCAAGGTTTAGGCCTCGATCCAACCAAATGGTTTTTCCAGTCTGAACACACACCAACACAAAATTTAAACAGTACAAATTGTATAATAGAAGCTTGAATTAAAACAAATCTAGGCTAGTGCTTCTTCACCAGTCTGGAGTTCTTGTCCGTATGACCTTTGCTTTCTGAAGTGCAGTCGTGTTGAAACAGCAGAGATTCATCCTCTAACTCATCGTGGGCCATCAAAAATGAACATTAGATAAAAATATGTTTTAAAAACTGTCTGCAAATAATCCTCCCTAAGCATTTGATTGACATGCAGAACGGCCAACCGAACATCCTCTGATACATACATACGTCATGCACACGTGTGCTGCACATTCTGCCATGATCGGAAAGCCGCCACTGGCCCCGCTGCATGCCGGGTCCCCGGCGGAGGACCCCTCTGGAGCGTTTATCAAGGCCCCGGCAGGGCTGCGTGCCTCCTCACATGCTTCTCAGGCCCCTCCCACGGAGCAGGTATGGGTAGTTAAGCAAGTATGGAGTGATATTTATGCCACCACGTTGCACACAAAACTTTCTAAGTTGCACTTGAAAATATTAAATATTTTCTTTCAATTTTTTTTTTGTTTTTGTTTACATTTTTTCTTTGCATGGAATCCGAATGTTTTTAAGTGGAACCGAGCGTTTTAGCCCAGCTCCTGACCCCCCCACTCCATCAGGCCATACTGCTCACAGGACACGTGACGTCACATGACACCGGGTGTCATGACATCACAATCATTTCACTGACAGCCGACTGGAAGATTTAGGAGCGTGGAAATGTTGTGACTCAGATATTTTTCCTAAAATAAATGAATTCTCTTCAATGCAGGATTAAAGTGTGGGATCTCAGTCAGGAAGCAGCTGTGACCACCTACAACAGTAAGAGAGCCTTCTGTGGCAAAGCACTCCTGTTTATGCTTTTGCAGAAGGACAAACACTTTCTCTTTCTCCGTCCAGTTCACACTCGGCCCGTCAGCTGTGTGACCTGCAGCCCAACAGATCCGTCCCTCTTCATCTCCTGTGGCCAAGTATGAAATGATGTCTTCTGTCAGCATGTGGTTATTCGGGCTCCTGGGAATCCTTTTCTTTCCTCCCACAGGGCTTGACGAGTTGCTTAGATTCTTCTGGCTTCTGTGGTTTTTCACATTTGTTTTCTGCAGGCTGTCAGTCAGCAGCTGCATGTTTTTCTCTTTCTGTGACGGTAAAGAGTTTGATCGTTTCTGTCACCAGGACTTCACAAATTAATAGGATGAATACATTTTACTGTGTCAAAAATAGTGACCTAATATCCTGTTGAAAGGTTGATGGGAGCGGAGCAGAACTCAGCCTATTTGTTGATGGAGTAAAAAGAACAAGATTTATTTCAAATCAAATCAAAATTTACATTAAAGGAAAAATAAGTCTACGCACGACTTTAAAAATACGATTTGAAAGTGAAATGGAAGAAGCTTATGCTTATAAGAATCCAATCCCCCACTCAACAACAATCGTAACAACAAAACAAGATTTAACAATTTGTCATTATAACGCTAACATACAAACTTAGTGGCGTTTCAATATTTGTGGTTTTACATGCACTAATTGAGGTGCTGCACAAATTTCTGAGGGAGGGGGGAGGAGATGAAGAGAACGCCGGCCTGTCTGCTTCCAACTGCTGCTTCCGTCGGTTTATGGCATGAGCTCCCTCACATATCCTTATCAGCTGAGGAAGATCATCGCGGTGAATAATCATCATCCAGATGAATGAATGATGAATGAAACCCGCCTTTTCTGGAAGAAGCGATGCTCAAAAGACGCCGCTGCTGCTTGACTGACACGCCGTTCCTGATGCTGCAGGATCTCTCATATTTAACTGATGAAAGGGGAAAAACAGCCTGCAGGTTTAAGGCACAGAGTGACAATCCTACTACGGTTCGGTCAATGAATAAATAAATACAACTCTTTATGTTCAGCAATAAAATGTTCTTTGCATCTTAATAAATGTTTTACAAAGCATCAGAAATGTTCCAAAAGGATTTCTGATGAGTCAGGATCGGCGACGGACCTTCTTCAGCCATGCGTGCACGTTAAAACATCGTTAAAGCACAGCTAAAACACCGCTAAAACATCGCTAAAACACCTCTAAAACACCGCTAAAACATCGTTAAAACATAGCTAAAACATCGCTAAAACATCGTTAAAACATAGCTAAAACATAGCTAAAACATCGCTAAAACATCGCTAAAACACCGCTAAAACATCGTTAAAACATAGCTAAAACATCGCTAAAACATCGCTAAAACACCGCTAAAACATCGTTAAAACATCGCTAAAACACAGCTAAAACATCGTTAAAACACAGCTAAAACACAGCTAAAACACAGCTAAAACATTGCTAAAACATTGCTAAAACATCGCTAAAACACCTCTAAAACATCGCTAAAACACTGCTAAAACACCTCTAAAACACCTCTAAAACACCTCTAAAACACAGCTAAAACACAGCTTAAACACCGCTAAAACACCGCTAAAACACCGCTAAAACACCTCTAAAACATCGTTAAAACACAGCTAAAACACAGCTAAAACACAGCTAAAACATCGTTAAAACACAGCTAAAACACAGCTAAAACAACGTTAAAACATCGCTAAAACATCGTTAAAACACCGCTAAAACATCGTTAAAACATCGCTAAAACACAGCTAAAACATCGCTAAAACATCGCTAAAACACAGCTAAAACATCGTTAAAACACCGCTAAAACATCGTTAAAACATCGCTAAAACACAGCTAAAACATTGCTAAAACATCGTTAAAACACAGCTAAAACATCGTTAAAACATCGCTAAAACATCGTTAAAACACCGCTAAAACATCGTTAAAACATCGCTAAAACACAGCTAAAACATCGCTAAAACATCGTTAAAACACCGCTAAAACATCGTTAAAACATCGCTAAAACACAGCTAAAACATCGTTAAAACATCGCTAAAACATCGTTAAAACACAGCTAAAACATCGTTAAAACATCGCTAAAACATCGTTAAAACACCGCTAAAACATCGCTAAAACATCGTTAAAACACCGCTAAAACATCGTTAAAACATCGCTAAAACATCGCTAAAACATCGCTAAACCATCTTAAAACGTCGTTAAAACATCGCTAAAACATCGCTCACTGTAAAGCTGACCCAGACTTTCCAAAATGTCTGCATGTTCTGCATTGTTCATCAGCTGGTGCTCTGTGCAAAAGTGATCGGCTTCTGGCACATGATGACTCGCGTTGTGAAAACCATAAACAACATTTTCTCTGTTGATTTACAGAGAAAACGTGCTGCACTTTCCCTCTGTGCAGTCGGTGTTGAAAAACATTTTTTCTGAGACATTTGACAAAGTGCCAGAAAAGTACAGTCAATTCATAAACAGACTTGGGCTAAAAACTAACCAAAAAAAAAAAGATCCCAGACGTCGTCAGTGGATACATGGCAGTGTAGAATTAAAATATTGAAGAAAAGTGTTCAATCATGTAGCAGTTATGATTCGGTTAAAAACGCTGCAGATTTGGTCATTAGATCAAAATGTGACAAGATTTAGAAATATGTAAGTTGATTTCTTTAGCATTACATAATTTATAAACATGGTGCAACATGGTGAAAATGGGACATTTTCCCTATGAAATGTAGTGATGTAAGGGATCATCCGATAATGTAACAATTACTGAGATGAATGAAGTGCTGAACATTGATATCTGTACCTCGCTTTGTTGTTGTTGTTGTTGTTGTTGTTGTTGTTAATAGTGTGAGAAATCAGTAGTGATGAATCTTTTCACATTTATGAGTATCGCTGATGGGGGTGTAACGATGCACGTAGTTGAACCGAACTGTTTCGAAGCTGAAATGTTAAACAATTCCCTTGATTCCCAAAAGGCGAAGAGACTTCTGGGTAATTCAATTCTACAACAAAGAGCTGGCTATCAAGAAAGATGGGAAAACAAAGAAATACACGAAGAACAATCCCTCCAATTAGGACGGATTGTTCTTCGTATATTTCTTTGTTTTTCCATCCATGTTTTAAAAAAAATCTGCTTCTGCTAATTAAAAAAAAAACTGGAATGTAAACTCAGTCTTTGTTTTGGATCCTCAGGACGGCCGTGTGCTGATGTGGGACATGAGGAAACCAGATAAACCGGCCTCCAGGATAGGTAAGACGTCTGCTGAATGGAGCTGGACAGGACAAATGTCCACTGCTGTTGGATACGTTTTGATGATTGCGTCCGGAGCCGCTCTTTTCTCAAATCTCTGTCCCATAGCTTAGCCATGAGGTCCAGGGAGATGAGCTGCTTTCTTTCTCTTCCTTGGCAGAAATTCTTCTTTGATTGCTCTTTGAGCCAGGCAGTACTGGTAGAAGGAAGTAACTGACTTTATAAATGAACTCCAAAGAACAGGAAGGCAGGAAACGGACACAGAGGCTTCAACAAACCTAAAAAACCCACAAACAAAATCATGTTCTGCTTCTTTTCTAACTCTGATTAATAAGACAAATTTCCATTTTAGGTTTCACACACAAACACTTGAATTTAGAGAAGTATGTTTAGTTTTTTCACATCTTGAGTGTGTTTTGTTGTCGAGGAGGCACTTTTTAGCTAGTGCTGTTTTAGGATGCTAGTTCTCTATCTGATCAGTTTTCTTTTGTTTTCATGAGTTTTGGGCTAAACTGACGAAAGCCGATGGTTGAGTCTGTGCTTACACATCACCAAAGATAGACAATGGGGCTTCACGATATGAGGAAAGCTGACGATTTGCAATACTAGTGAGCAATATTGCAATGATGATATAACTTGTGATACACTAAGAAATAGCACGATATCTAAATGCATCATTTCATTTCTATGCAACAGTTTAATTGAAGTAAGAGTCAACATACCTTAAATTATACTCTAAAAGACCCTCGTCTACATAGGAGGCCAGCATCTAACATCAAAGGGCTTCATCCGATTGGTCAAATGCATAAAGGGATTTATTTGATTGGTTAAATTCTTCAAGCTGCCATAAGATTGTTTTAGCACATTTAAGGTAACCATTTATCGCAATTTTGGCAGACTTTTGTGATATGCGTTTTGCCCAGCTTGATATCGCGATAACGATAAGATTGCAGTTTATTGTGCAGAGGCCTAAAAATAGGGCTTTGGATTGATATTAAATAGGCGACGTGCTTCGATTCACAAATCAAGATCAAACCACGATCCTGACTATATGTCTGAATGATTGTTGTATGTGTGCCGTTTAAACTAAAAGATGCATTTAATCAACTTCAATTCTATATTTTATTTACAACAGGAGATCAGAGCAAACAAAGATTTAGAAAGAAAGAAATGATATTTAGCACTTTCAACATCATCACTCAAACGTTTTTCTGTCAACTTTCTGGTTAACTTCAGCAGGAAACAAAACGGAAACCTCTATTATTCAGGATCATTTGAGGCTCGGTATCCCCAATAATTTCCAGAATTGATTCCATTGACAATTCTTTCAATCCACTTGATTCAATTTAGTATTTACATGGTTTACACATTGAGACATATTTGTATAAAAATAAAATAACAATCTATGTTTTGAAGATACTCATATGAATCTAAAACAATTCACATACTGTAAAAAATTGTAAACAGGATCTTTATGTTCTGGGTCTCCTGGAGGGCGTTGCACTGTGACCACTAGGTGGAGCTGGCGCCATACACTTTATTCTAGTAGATTTGGGTAAAAGAAGGCGGCGCTTTAGACCACAGATGATTACTTTAACCCTTGTGCTATCTTAGATGACCCCACCCTCACATTGAGGTGTTCTCCCTACCATGACAAACGTGGATAAAGGTGGAAAGATTTCATGTAATCCATGGACACCAGTGAAGATCACAAATCATTGAAGAAAAAAGGCTCAGAGCTCTGTCTAGTGGGTCTAGATGACCCCACTCCCAATGTTAAAGTGCCTAGGATAGCACAAGGGTTACAACGTTTCCCTTAGAATACTTTGGAAAATTCATGCTCGTGAATAAAAAAAGCTGCTCATTTTAGTCAGCACTGTCTACGTCGAACAAGCATTAGCATTAGCAATCCTACAGGAAATTCCATTATATGTTAGCATCAAGCTAGTGGAGGTTGGCTTTACTGCTGTTCTGCGTTGGGTCACTGGAAAGAACGGGCATAAAAGATCGATTTCTACTTTTATGGATCAATTACTGATTTATTAAGCTTGGATTCAGTCAGATCCATTTTATCAACCCAGCCTTAGTGTTTAGCCAATAAGGAGCGTTAAAGGCAGGTTGGCTGAAAAACATGTAGGACATCTGCCCTTGAGGCCTGGAATTAGACACTCCAGCTTTACAATTAGGAAGTAACTTGGCTGTGTCAGAGCTGACTGTGACCGTAATGAGGCAGAGTGGTGGATGTTCCTGTAGTTAGTTCAGGACTGAAGGCTTCCAGAACCTGAAGCACCTGGACTCTTCTCTTCTTCAACAGTAATCAGTCCTACACTTTTTATCTTAGAAATCAACCCTACCAGCTGCTCCCCCACCGTTGTGGCTTGGCACCCCCACCACAGGAGTACAATAGCTGTTGGTGAGTTCAGCAGGTTTGCTCCTTTTCGTTTTCCAGTTCCAGTTCATGGGTTTGTCTGTTTTCTGTTCAGGCGATGAACTGGGCAGTGTCCGGGTGAAGGATTTCCTGGGGACAGAAGCCGCTCGGGTGGAGCAGGTCCACTGTCGCAGGGTTAACGGGCTCGCCTTCTCCGCCCACAGGTTCAGATCTGTCGCGTCAAACCGCCCTGGAGTGTTTTCCTTCTCTGTCTAATGCTGTTTGTGTTTGCTCAGCGCCTCGTTTCTGGCCTCAGTCAGTGATGATGGCTCTGTCGCTGTTCTGAACTCTGACCTTCAGGAAATGTGAGCTTCCTCCTCTTCATCTTTAGCTCCAACGGTGTGAGAGTAAAACTGAAACTACGCATTTGTCTATTTCAGACACCGAGATCGGCGACACCGGGACTTTGTCAAAGGTGTGTGCTGGCGCCATGGCGACTCCGGCAGCCTCACCACTGTGGGCTGGGATCATCTCGTCCTGCACCACACGGTGGATCCAGCAGCTGGACCTGCTAACCCCTAACTCTGTGGGAGTTTCTGTGTGGATTTTCATAGGTCCTTCAAGCGTTGATTTCTGTATCTTTAAATGCACATTTCAGTCAAACGGCTACACATTTTTATTTTTTTGGAATTAAGCACAGGAAGACGTTTTTCCACCACTCTGACTCCAGGTGGCAGTAAAACGCCTTTAAATGCTTTCAGTTTTGTTCTTTTCTGCCGGACTCCTGTCTCACATGTGTACAACCTGAGGTGGGGGGTGGGGAGGGCGATGAGTGAGAACGTTCTATAGTTTGAAAAGAGTTCTGCAGCATCTCAAACCCCAAAGGAGCCTGATCACACAGAAGAGCACCCTCAGGCTGATTTGGTTGAATGGACATTTACGTACCGTGACCTCATTCGGAGAAACATGCAGTCATCATTTCTCCTGCGCGTTGACTGCCATGCTGTAACACATTTATTAACCTGTTTATTGCATCCTTTCACAATAAAAGCTGTCCAAAGACACGTTCGGCTGGTGGGTGGTGTTACTTCAACCATCAGAAGGAGCCCCTTCATAAGCTTTTAGTGCAGCCTGTGTTAAGGCGCAGATGAATAAACAGAAGTAGAGGAGTTGGTGTTCTGTAGGACAGACATGTCCAATGTCTAAAAGAACTGTGGGCTTTCTGCCATGAAGATAAGCCGCACGTCTGCCTGCTGTCCGTTTGATAAAGCTTGCTTTATGTTGGTAAAGTATCATCAGGACTGCTGCAGAATGTTTGCTGATTGCTAATCTTTTTACAGCATCCCACCTTCATCAACGATGGCCAGTTTTTTTATCTAATCTTGATTTTCTTTTTAAATGAAATGATCCAACATTTTTGCTTGATGGACTAGATGGGATTTGGAAGGTCGTATTTTACTGGACTTGAATGTAACTTATTTTTAAATGTTACTCCCTGTTCAGACAACCCGATCTGCATTAAAAATTGAAGGAGTTTGTGACCAAACGAAGTGTAAATAGTCTTTAAAGAACAGAAATATGGTTAGAAAATAAGTCTTAAAGTCAAACTCTGATCATCTTTAGATGTATTGGAAAGCGTTCCTAGTGGTCTTTTACTCCTAATTATGCTTTTTTTTTTAGACAAAATGGGGAAAAAAGTGTTTTCTAGGACAGTTTTTGCAGAGCAGCATTTGAAATTCAGCTGCATTGTGGGAACAGAATAAGCCTTATTGCAATATTGGAGCTAACCAGACAAGGAAAACAGACGTACACAGATATTTGTCTGCAAGTTACAGCCTCCAAATTGATCTCGTGGCTCCCCAGGTGTAGCACTCACGTCAGTGCTACAGGCTTTTTCCACCTACATTTTTTTGTCTGCTCCTGATTCACAGCGATCCAATAAAGAAATTAAATCTTCATTTTCTCAATATAAATACGTCCCCGATGATGAAGAAATACTCCATGTTGAAAACACCACAGACACGGTTTTCTTTGGAATGGCTCTTTAAAAAGTGAGGCATTTTACACAAAGTTAAACACAAACACGTAATGTTCATAAAACTTTTTATTAACTATCATACAAGCTCAAATGTACACTTCTAGCTAAAATGTGTCACTGTGGAACAGCAACATGACGCTTCAGATCAGTAAATGTGAGGAACAGATTCTGATTGGTTTCAGAAAACTTAAATATCACACGTGTAACAGCAGAAAGGCGTTTAGTCAAGAGACTGTACATTATTCTATTTTACATTTACAACCCTACAACACCTCTACACAACAAATGATTCAAGAAAATGAAAGCCACAGTCCGCTCCCTAAGCATCCCCATTAGTAACCAGAGTTATGGGCTGTTTGCTTCCAGGCCGGATGTTAAAGGTCTTGCCGTACTGCTGTTTGAATTTGGGCTCGCTGCTGTGAGGGGAAGCACACACAGAGTGAACATCAACAAACGTGCCAGCCGCTCATTGTTTGTTTGAAAGCTGCCAGTCTTACCTGGTTGGAGCTTTGCCGCTCTGATATTTTTTCACCACTTTGCTCTCCAACTCCTTCATGTTCAGAGTTGCTGCTTTGCTGGGAACAGCAGTGCTTTGGCTTTGTGGGTCGGCTCTCGGCACAACTGGGACCTTTTTGTCCTCGTCGGACGGACTGGTGACCCAGTCGTCGGTGGACTCTGCCTCCTTCATCGGGCTCATTTTCTGGTCCATCTCCAACATTTTCCTTTGTAATATGCTGACAAGAGTCGCCTGGCTGGGAGACTGAGCAGTTGGCAGCTGACTGTGCTCCAGCTTGAGCTTTGTCTGGACTTGAGGCTTTGGTTTGACATATTTGTCAGGTCGTGGGAGCGTTGGAGGGGGAGGAGGTGCTGTTTTACCGGGGGTTGCAGTGTTGGGAGGAGGTGCCTTATTTGCAGGGGGTGCAGTGTTGGGAGGAGGTGCCTTATTTGCAGGGGGTGCAGTGTTGGGAGGGGGTGCTTTATTTGCAGGGGGTGCAGTGTTGGGAGGAGGTGCTGGGACTTGAGATGGAGGGGCCTCGGTTAATGTACTATTTTTCATTGGTGGTACAGGTGAACAGACGGTGGAGGGGGGCTCGGTTATTTCGCTGAAATCGTCAAACTCTGGGGGCGGGGGCAGCAGGGGGACATCCAGCTCCTCGGTTTGGGGGCTGAGCGCCTGCTCTGGCAAGGTGCTCCCTGTTGAAGATGCTGTGGGTTTGCTGGGGGCCGGATCGGAGGAAGGCCTGTGTTCCCGGGTTGGTAGGGGGCCGCTTTGTTTTTGGGGAGTCTGAACTTGTGCATGTTCTGCAGACACCGCAGCCTTTGTGCCGTCCAACACCCTTACAGGGGCTGGAGGGTCGGCTATTGACGTGCCGACGACGGACTCCGAAGGGGAGGAGCTCCGGTGAGAGCTGGAGGCCTCACTCTTGTTGCTGCCCTCTCGTGACAAAGGCTGACTTGTTCTGAGTTTCTCTCTCTCTTTGGCTGCCTGTAATAGAGCTAACGGAGATAACGAAGATGAGGAGGAGCCCTCTCGCACCCCTGAGATTTCATTGGCCCTCAGATTCCGAAGCTTACGATCCAGGATTGGACTGGCATGGCGGCTGTGATTTGGAGCAGACTGAAAGTGAACGTTGGTCACTGGCTGAAGCTTTGGAGACTCCGGCGGTTTAGGGGTTTCAGACTGACTTGACGCTGTGTCTGCTTTGGGTTCCTTGTTTGTCTCAGGCAGAGGAGGCTGGAGGATTTCCAAGTTCTTCTCCACATCCTTAGGCACTGGTTTGGTGGGGGGTGTGACCAGTGTGGGTTTTTTTGTGTCTCCGCACACAAGCACAGTAACAGGGGCCCCAGATTGAGGGTCTTCAAGGATCAACATCTGCTTAGGCTTCGTGCTGTGATCCTCACTCTCTTTGAGAAATGTGGTCTTTGGAACGTCATAAACCTTTGCTGTGATTTGGGGATTGAAGGTGGAGGCGGTGACTGAGCTTTGGGGGGGGGTTGATGCAGGAGTGTGAGGTGGGGAGTCGATGATGAATGCAGACGATGTTCTTACAGGTTTTGGAGGCGGAGCCTTGAAAGTCTTGTGTTGCCTCTCTGTAGGAGGCGGTGCTGTGACGGGTGGAGCATCCTTGGAAACTGGGGAGAGTGGTGGGCCAGAGACGGCTTCAGAAGATGGAGAGCCAGTGGAGCTGGTGGATGGAGGTTTGGGTGGAGCCATCGGAGGCGGCTTTAGGAGGGATAAATCCTCTTCCTTTGTGGGTGGTGGAGTGAAAGGAGGATTTGGTGCAGGCATTGATGGCGGTTGAAGGGCTGACATGTTTAGAGTGCTGAGGTCACCCAGGAAGTCGGGTGGAGGCGGGATGAAAATGTCAGGAGGAGCTGGAGGTGGCACTGAAGGAGGAGGGGGCGGAGGTGCCGTTGAAGGAGGAGGAGGAACGAATGCTTCACTGTTGGAGACTTTGGGCCCACTCAGAACCGACCCGTTGGGCAGCGGATCTTTGACAACTGAAGGAAACAAAACAAAAAAGAAAACTGGGTGAAGGTCATTTAAAAAAATAATTCTTAACCTAAACTCAAAGAAATGTTTTGTGTGATCCGGTTAAAGTTCAGTTCACTCTTGTTGAAATGGTGGTAAAGCTGAAAAACTAAATTAAAAGGAAAGCCGCAAGCGCTGCTGTTGGCCCCGCCCCTGCCCTCGCCGCCGCCTTTGATCCAACCCCGGTAGGTGAGCAGGGACTACTGTACATGTGCCTTATGCTCCACCTCTTCCCCAGCCACCCTGGTTAGAGCTGCAAGTGACTAACTAATGGAAGGGGAAAAAAAACAATTTTATAAAAAATGGCGTCTTGTCTGTTGGTTTTATCTTCTCAGCAACCATTTTACGTCATGGTTGCCTGTGGGAGACAAACAGATCTGTCAGTTTTAGAAGAATCTGCGAAATGGAACTTTTGAATTTCCCTGGCAATTGAGGTTTTTGTTAACCACGCCCACATTTGTTATGTAGATGCATGATATGTTAAATTGTTTCGTTCAGCTCGAGCCAGTGACTCCTGTGTACAATTTTCACTATATGTGCGAGCAACAGGGGAACGCCACTTTTCAAGCTCGCCGCACTAAAACTGTTCAAAATCTACAACTTCTAACATTTTTTCTAAAGTAACTTCCAAGTGATGCTAGTGGGATTAAGAGGTGATAGTTCAAACTCCCTAAGAGGAGTTGTAATTTGTAAAAGGTACTAAAGGTGTTATTATAGGAAAATCCAAGATGGCGGCCTCTTCCCGAGGTCAAAGGTCGGCAGTTGTGGCTGTAGACCACACCTGGGGGCATGTGTGTAAAAGATCGCTTAAACAAATCATATTGTGGGAAATTTTAACAAATTCCAGACTTTGCCACAAAATAGCCACCTGTGCAAGTCCTGTGGCTATCCCATAATAATTTCCTTTGTATATCCCAACATGCGAATTTTCATCTGGTTGGCGGATTAGAAGATATTTGAGCCCCATGAGAGATTTTGGCCATGTTTGTGTTTTGACGGTTTTGCCCACTGTGATGTCATTGTTTTCTTCTTATTTTTTTGGACCACAATAAAGCCTAAAATGATTAAAAACACACATTTAAGCTTAAAATAAAGAAGACATTCCTGGTGTCTTTTTTACTACACGTTTCCCCTCATTTTTGCTGCCGTTGGGACACTTCCAGGGCTGAGACTGAGCCTGGACAAACATTTACCTGCCCTGAATTCTCCTTCCCTCTGATAGCTGTGATCCATCAGCCGAGTCTGACTAGAAGAACCATAAATGACCTCAGCCTTTCCAAATACAGGGACGATTGCCTTGCAGGCATTCTTAACTTAAAGTAAACACTGAGGGTTGGCGGGTTGGTTACCTGAGCCGTTGACCTTTGGACCGCTGGCAGGAGGAAGGACAGGGACTGTCGGAGTTGGGACGGCGTGTCCGTGAAAACTCTCCAAGGAGAACTGTGAGGAAGAATCCAGACATCGTCAGAACGTTGAACCCACTGACACAAGACGCAAACGTGAAACAAAACTCAACGGCACATCATTAAAAAGAGAACATTCTGTTGTACAACATCCTTTGCTGTTTTTTTCCCAAAGTTTTTGCTGGCAAGCCTTTCCTTCTGAGGCGACCCAACCAGTTTTCAGGTATTGCAGCATTTGATGTTCCTCCAGATTTTGATGCGTTACCAGAGTGAATGAAGAGCATTAAAAGGTGCTGCCGAAGAAGATCCTCAGAAACGGACTTTCACCACACATGTATACATCTCTAACCTAATCTGGCAGGTTAGTGAAAACAAATCTGTAGGTGGAGCAATGAACCGGCACGTTATTTGGTTATGAGCAACGCTTGCTGGATCGATGGACCCACCTATGTTGTCTCCAAATCCCTGGCTGTCACTTAGAGACCTGCATGTTTGTGTGCACATCTCTATGTGTGTGAGCCAGAGGTGAAAAAATGCAGCTGACATCTTTATGAGACCAAACCCGTCAAACGTAAACACAGACTGTGTGGACACAAGTGGGATCTTGTGATGCTTGATCTGCATATTTGCTGCTTGAAAGGGCAAACAGAAAAAAATCCTTCTGGCAACATTAATGTCTTCTTACTTCAAATGGGAATCAGGCTGAAAGCTCAGTTTGATTTATTTAGTTTGTAAAACTAAAGCTAAAACTCATTAGCTTGCAGTTGGAATGAACAATATGTGCTGCAACAATTCCATAGTTGCTGCAATAAACCTCCATTAAAACATGACGAGTTTAACGGACCACGTTAACAAAGTCAATCGACAATAGTGTCTGCTGTGATCACACCCCACATGACACCAGCTTTGCTCATAATGCGTCTTGCATAGCTGCACGTTTCAAAGGCCTGCATGGCAGCCCGAGGGTGCGACGCTGAGAAAAGTGTGTGATCTGGTTTGGTTTAATCTGCCTTTTCTCTGCACCGTGACTCACTTTCTGCTGTCACAGCCGTCCTTGCCCATGAGCTGCTGGGCGTGCCACGTCCACATGCCACAGAAACACTCCCAAACAACAAGGTGTGGGAACGCCAGGGCAGATGAGGCGTTTGTTCGCACCATGACGAGATAATGAGAGGCCTGTCGCCTCTTACGCATTGATTAACCTGACTGAACAGTTGTGGCTGCCACACAAATTTAGTGAAACTGAGCTTTCGGTGGGAGGCTCAATTGATTAGTTTTTATCTTAACATTGCAAATTGCCACTTGGTTGAGTAAATAACAATCAAAGCACAGCAGATTTAGCAGCAGAAGTTCCTGGTGCCTGTGGGGGAGCTTTGTAAAGCTCTTCTTCAAAGCATGGGCACTTTCTGCACGCCGCCCTGGTTTCACAGCAGGAAAACCAAGCACACGTGGGATGCAGCCCAGGAAAGTAAGTCAGCAGCTCAGATGGCTGCCGGCTCAAATCTCAACTTCTATTCGGAAACCTCCCGCTGCCGCTTTGTAAAGTCTTTAAGCAGGTGATCTGAGAAGAACTGTTTTCCTGAATTGATATCAGACTCTGGTATTTCCAAGCCTTTGTGGAGCTTCATGGAGGGCAGAGTAAGACTGCCAACTTCCTGAATAGATTCTGATCAGTCTGAAAAATTAGGATTCAATTTATGATTCGTTTTGACTGAAAAACAATACTTTTGTGAATCAAAAAAGGACTACATCTTGTATAACCTGCTTTCATGGGGCTGCATGGTGGCGCAGTGGTTAGCGGTCTTGCCTCACAGCAAGAAGGCCCCAGTTAAAGTTGTTCTCCCCGTGCATGCGTGGGTTTTCTTTTGGCTTCCTACCACCGTCCAAAAACATGCTTCATCTGTTCATTGGTTCCTCTAAATTGTCCCTAGGCGTGAATGTGAGAGTGTGATTGTGGCCCAGCGTCAGACTGGTGACCTGTCAAGGATGTCCCTCTGCCTTCACCCAGGAGTGGCTGGGATAGGCTCCAGCAGCCCCGTGACCCCGAAAGGGACAAAACGGGTTTAGAAGATGACTGAATGAACGAACAATGGTTTCAAACTGAAAACAGGTTTTGTGCGGTGCACTCATCGTCCACTGATGTAAGATTTGGCAAAAAGCTAGTACTTTATTAATCAATGATTATAGATAAATAGAACTTTATTGATCCCATGACAGGGGAACTGCCTTGTTACTGAAGCTGAAAAAATGATTGTTTAATCAAAATAGAACATAAATGTACTCACAGGGACGTGCTTGACTGTAGGCCTGGACCGAACACTGGCCATCCCCGACTCAGGAATTGCAGACGGTACCACCCTAAATTCCACGTTATCTAAGGAGAAAAAAAGGGATTTTTCTTCACACAAACTACTTTTGATGCTTGTTTTGATGGCTGTGCCTGCAGTTCAATTCTGCTCACAGAAGCATCACGTGTAGACTGGGATTCAGTTATACAACATTTAAATGCACTCAGGCTTGGCCATTTAGTCAGATTAAGTGGCTCCACATGGGGTGACGCCTGAACACGGTTCCTCTGATGTTTGAATGCCTACATGACAGTACAAGAACAAAATGAAGCAACATATTTATCATTTCAATTCTGCTGTATGGTTTGCATCTCTAGTTAAATGTGCAATGGACCTAAAAGTTAGACAGACTCAAGTTTTCCAGAGCAAATTCTCAGAACAATAAGAGAATAAACAACTCGTACACAGTAAACAGATAAAACCATGGCTACCAGAAATCCTAACTGCCACCTCTGCACACATGTCAGTGATTTTCTGTCACATCTGTTCACCTATTTTACTTGATCTATTTATTTGTCTATTTTTTCATTGGTGGTTGCTACTGTTTATTGAATTTACAGTTATTAACGACCCCATCTGCATTGTGTCTGCTGTTGTCTGCTCTCTGTTATCATTTCTACGGTGATTTCATTTGTCTTTAGGGACTGAAGATGGAAATTAGGCTATAATCTTGTAAATTTGCATTTTGAAATGTTACATTAATAGAGGCTTAGCCTGTCTTAAATGAACAAACAAACAAAGACAAACTGTGGTGCAGCTGAGATTTCTAGTGACGGTCCTGAGAATATCTGATAAACTTGACAGGAACTGAGGTCATCTGTGGTCACAGGGGCGGACCACAAAAAAAGGAAAAACCAGAAAGTTGGTCTTCTTTTGTCATTCGGTGTCAGACTCTTTGTTCAATTACTGGGTGGACACTTTTCTCTGAGAAGCACTGAGTCTCTGTGAAGCCTCTGCTTCTTCTGGCCACACTTTTTTTTGGTAGTTTTGTCAACAAAGAGCGGCTGACGAAAGCCGAGAGTTTTGCCTCAAACTTCCTGTACTTGTGGGATTTCAGACTAAAAATGCCAGGTTGTGGCTCCATATCACTACAGTATGACTAAGCTGGGGTGTCAAACCAGTCTAACCAAATGATTCATGGCCCACATCCTGATTTAAATAGACTAATGTTTGTCATTTTGAAATTTTGCATAGCAATTACTCTTGTCACCAGTAAAAACAAAACTATTAAAAAGAGTACTAAACATTATTCAATAAATAAAAAATACTTCACATACAGCTCCATTTCAAAACTTGAAATTACTCATTGTTCTTAGTTTGTTATGTAATTATGTGACATGAACTGTCAATGTCAGGATCAAATCTGAAAGGACGGAAATCATTTTAGAGAATAAGCAACAAAACGGGCGGATTCCATTGGCGCAGTAACATCCATACAGGTGTTATACGATGGAGATCCGTTCAAAATTCAACGTAACGTGACTAAAAGTGACGCATAATTGAAGCAGGCCAGTGAAATGTTCAGACATACGGATAACAGACGATATATTTCATATAGGAGGGACTTCAGGTCAAGAGGCCAGACATCTCACTTTACAAGAACAATGGCTGAAAACAACAGCAACAAGAGAAGAAGATCAGGAGCTGATAAAGAGAAACGTTTAAAAAGCCATGGATGTTTGCAAAACAATAAAATACTCCTACTACAATCAAAGCCTAAAACATTTAAGCAGAGACAACCACATGTTTTTCTGTTTCCATGGTCCCAATAACACATAACAGTATAATGTCTTTACTAAATCCATTATTAGTGTAAATGACACATCAAGAAACAGCTACATCACATATGGATATTACTTAGCTGTTTAGTTTATTTAGAAAAAATCCAACATAAAGCGTTTGATTAACATTTATTTATTAGTTATAAAGCAGCGAGAAGCCAAGATATGTAACAGCAGGATTGGTGAAGATCTAATCAGCTGTAGTGGAGTCGCACTAACATGTAAAGTCTGTTTTGAGAAAACTCCAAGAGCAAAGGTGGATCTGGAGACATTCTGTTCATTCCTGCTCGACCTTCCAGTAAACCTGCTCACCTCTGTCCGCCACCTCCACGCTGGGCCCGAACAGGGACTCGCTCTTCCGGCCCAGAAGGTTCAGCGACCTCTTCTTCATCGTTGCTGTCTGGTTCTGGTTCGTCAGCCTCAGCGGGTCAGAGACTCATCTTCTCCAGGTACATCCGGGGAAACGCGCAGGTAAGAGGCTGTTTTCTGCGGCAGGTGCAGCGCCGCACTGCAGGAGGATCTGCTCCAAGAACACTTTCCAAGACGGGCTCAGGAAGTGGCGAAGCTCCGCCCACATGGACACACGCCCCGCCCCCGCCCGGCGAGCAGCAGGTGAGGCCCGGACTCACCTTTCACGTTCCAGCACAGGTGGCACCTGCAGAGCTCTGTGAGCCCCGTTCCTTATGGAGGGA
Organism: Oryzias sinensis; assembly: GCA_037389245.1. Lineage (NCBI taxonomy): Eukaryota > Metazoa > Chordata > Actinopteri > Beloniformes > Adrianichthyidae > Oryzias > Oryzias sinensis. The sequence continues at coordinate 2,964,659 of CM074493.1, read as the reverse complement.
TATTCATGACCCCCGTTGCACACACAGCAGGATTGTGTGTGCAACTTTCTGAGTTGCAAACTAAAATATTAAATATCTGCCTTAAAAAAATAATAATTTTTGCTTTCAAGATTTTTGTATCTTTTAGGTTCAAAAAATATTTTTGCACAACATATGTTTTTGCATGCGTTGTGTGTCATCTCGCTTCTTTTTCTGCTCTAATCTGAATATTACAGCGGTGAAAACAGAACTCCACCTACAGTTTCCTTTTTACTGTCCTCCACGTTTGAGCTCATTGATGGCATTTTTCTGTCACCACTTCAAGCAGGGGTTTGCTGAGAGAGTCTTTGTACAAACATGGCAGCTTTTTTAAGAGTTAAGAGATCCATTAAAAACCACTTGCCTCTCACAAGGTTTACATTTACTGTTAATGTTGTCGTTTTACAGCTCCTAAGGAAAAAATTGGACTAAACATACAGGAGTGCAAAAAGAAAGAAAGTCTATAGTGTTTCAGTTTTCTTTATTGCATAAAAAAGTTTTTTTTTTTTAAGGTTTAGTCATTAGTAAATTGTTCTTAACTTAATAAATTACTTAATGCCCTATAATGTTAAACATATTACAACAGTGATTTGTGAAGAATGAAGGAAATCAGAGGAGAAATCTAATGATTTTTTAGAACACACTTACACACACACTAACACACAAGTATGCAGATCAGTTATTGCCTTTACAGCATAACGAAATGAAAGACGAAGAACAAGCGGCATGTCAGAAAAAATGAAAGCATCAACAGGAGTCTTTTAGAAACATTACCATAAAAAACAAATAGTAGTAATAAATAAATAATGAAACAAGAATTAGCTAACAGAAGAAATGTTACAATGTGTGCGCCAATTACAGTTTTTCTCAGTCGCTTTAGTACAATTCTCAGATCAGAATTGAAGTTTGCAAACCTAAAGTAGCCCCTTATTTGCAAATATCTATAGAAATCCTTGGAATCTATACCATATTTATCCTGTAATCGTTTGAAACACTTTAAGATGTCTCCGTCAAATAGTTGATGTATTGTTAATAAACCTCTTTGCCCCAATCTGAGAAACCAGGATCCATGTTGTTTGGCAAAAAATCAGCTATTTTGGAAATGTTTAGTACTCTTGAAGTTGTCAGGAGGTCGCCAATGTTTTTCCTCACAGTTGACCATACGCTCTGTGTACACAATGCCAAATCATTTTTTATTTTGAGGTCTCTCCATTTTTTCTGTCCCAAGAATGGTGCTAATTCAAATGAAACTGAGGGGGAGGCATAGTTCTCCAGTTTTATCCAAATTGTGTACTCATCTTGACTCACCTATTCAACCAGCTCTCTTAGTTGAGCCGCCCATTAATAAAACTTGAGTATGTGGCAATCCTAAGCTGCCGTCCTTCTTAATCAAACTTTTATTTCAGACTCAGGTGTGGTCCATAGGAAGAAAAAAAAACCATAAGATACAAATACAGTATACATAATAAAAAGTAAAAATATATAACTTAAAAAGAGTATAATCGCTGTATCCAGTGTTTCCTCAGGGCAGAAGTGTAGCGGCATGAGCTTCTTTTGGGATCAGTCAGAGACATGATAATTGAGTTCTTAGATTTGTCCAGGCGTTCCATGAGGCTGTACGTTAGCTTACGCAGTAGAGCTTCACAGGAGGGGATGTGAGCGTCCACAAACAGCTGACTGGCTCTGTACCACCTGGGCACCTGTAGCAGAAGCCTAAAAGCATCATTATAGGCCACTAAGAATTTGTGGAATGTCCCACGTCCATAGTTCCACCAAAGAGGGGCCGTATACAGAGGAGTGCAGTAAGCTCTGAACAGCGAACACTTCACTTGAAGAGAACATGCACTGAATTTTCTCATCAGCATATTTGCCTGAGCATAGAGTTTACAGTACTGTCTCTGAATGTCTCTATCATCCCTCCAATCGTCAGTAATGAAATCAAGATATTTGATAGATGATGTTTGTTCCAGAGTCGTTCCACAAAGCTTAAAAACAGGAAAGTTTACATTTCTGTCGTCTTTGGTCCTTACGATCATTACTTTGCTTTTGGAGGGATTGTATTTTATATCAAAGTCTCTGCCATAGTCGGAACAAACTTTTAAAAGTGTTTGTAACCCAGCACTGTAGGGGCTAAAAATTACAAGGTCATCAGCATACATGAGATGATTAAAGGTTTGACATCCAACAACACACCCAGTTTTGCACAGATTCAGATTAGTGGATAGGTCATGAATATACACATTGAATCGAAATGGAGAGAGGATCCCCCCCTGTTGAACTCCATTGCTTACATAGAAAGGCTCTGATAAGACATTGCCCCATTGACTACCATTGTTTGATTAGCATACCAGAAAGCCAGGAATCGTACAAGATATTTGGGCACTCCTCAATTTATTAGCTTCTGAAAAAGCTTGAGGTGGTTGACCCTGTCAAAGGCCTTAGTGGCTTAGAACTACATAGTAATTTTTTCCGAATTTTAGGCTTTTTGTTTTGCCATACAAATGTCGAGATCATCTTATTTAATGTTTTAAAAGTGCAGGATGGGATCCATATGGAAAGAGCTTGAAAAAGAAATAACAGGCGAGGGAGAATGTTCATTTTGACCATTTCTATTCGACCTACTAAGGACAGAGGTAAGATTTCCCAGCGTATTAAGTCAGATTTTAAGTTTAAAATCAATTTACCATAATTTTCTATATACATTTTGGAATTTTGTGATGTAACCATTACTCCTAAATATTTCCACCCTTGGGTGGTCCAATTAAATGAAACAATTTTATCTAAGTCTGCTGGCCTCTCCCCTACTATCATCATAGCATGCGATTTAGATTAATTAACTTTGTAACCGGATATAAATCCAAAGTTCTGTAGGCAGTCCATAAGAGGAGGGATAGAAACAAGTGGGTTCTTAAGGTATAGTATAATGTCATCGGCGTAAAGTGAAATTTTGTAATCTGTTCCTCCCACTGATACCCCCTGTGTTCCTTAGTCCTTTCGGATGAGTTCTATACTAATTGCAAACAATAACGGTGAGAGGGGGCACCCTGTCTTGTTCCTCTTCTGACTCTGAAACCTGCAGAAGTGCATCCATTCACCCACACTTTTGAAATGGGTTTTGTATAGCACACTTTAATCCATTTAATAAAGCACGGGTGAAATCCCATAGTCTCTAGCACACGTTCAAGATACAAGCAGTTAACCCTATCAAATGCTTTTTCAGCGTCTAAGCTGACAAGCATTGAAGGTTCTGGTTTCTTTTTAGCTGCCTGCACATTATTCAGCATTGTTCTTATATTATTTATTCAGAAATCTAGTGGTTGTACATTAGAATGCAGTCGGAAAAGGTAGGGAGCCAGTGCAGCTGGATTAATAATGGGGTGACATGAGAAAACCTGGATAATTTGGTTAAAAGCCTTGCAGCAGCGTTCTGGACAACCTGAAGCCGTTCTAGAGATTTTTTGCTTAAACACGTGAAGATGGAGTTGCAGTAATCAAGACGGGAAGATATAAAAGCATGGATTACCATCTCCATCTCAGAGCGTGACACAATTAGACTCAGTTTTGCAATGTTTTTTAGATGATAAAAACAAGAACGAAACAAGTGACCCGACATGAGAGTCAAGGGATAAAACCAGGTCAAGAGTCACCCCAAGGTTCCTGACAGAGGGCTTGATAAGGGAAGCAAGTGGACAGAGCCACTGGACTGTCTGTGGGAGGCAACTGCCAGGAGCACAGACTAGGACCTCAGTTTTGGCTTCATTTAGTTGGAGAAAGTTATTATTCATCCAACTGAATCCGGACATCTGCTTAAAATCTATACTTTAAAAACATCCTAGGGTGTAAAAGACACATAAAGTGGAATATCATCAGCATACAAATTATAGGATTAAAAGATTAAAAGAACTTAAAATATGCTGCAAAGGCTGCGGATATAAAACGAACAATAAAGGTCCCAAAACTGAGCCTTGTGGCACACCAGAAGTGAGGGATGCAGAGGAGGACTGTAAGGATAATTTTGTTTACTTTGGTTTTGTGGTTCTTGTTCATGCTTTTGGTTTCTTTTTTGTCAGTCACACCAGTTTCAGGTTCATGACCCACAGCTGTCTTTAGTTCAGTTAGTTGCCCTCAGCCTATTTAGTGTCTTGGTTTCTGTTCATCCTTGTCAGGTCATCTGCTCTTTTCTGCCTTGCCACCTTTTTGGTGCTCCCCATGGTTTTGTCATGTTTCCGTTTGTTTATTAAAATGTTTTATTTTCTGTCACCAAACCTGGACTCCTGTATTTTGGGTCTTCCGCCACCAGGTCCTGACAAGGACTTAAACTTGGAAATTACAAAAGAAAAAGATCTGCCAGTCAGATAAGAGGAGAACCAATTTAGAAAGCATTTTTCTAGTTGCATAATTGAAGTGTTGCTCAGCTATCCAGAAAGTCTTTAAACCCCTGTCTCAGTCAAATCTGTCTGTTCAGCTGGACGTTCTGACAGAAGACAAACCACACAGGTCCATCCAGTTTCTGCGTCTTTCGTGGGAATTCACTGTGCTTTATGAAATGTGAAGAATGTGCTGACAAAAGTCTCAGGTGTTTTACCTGTCGAACAGACCGAACATGCCCGCAGTCACAGTGTGTGACGACCTTCTCTCGGCTAATCTCTCTACAGTTACCTGCTTCCACGTCACACACACTCATAGGAGACGTCTATTTGTCACTTTTTTCTTTTCAAGTCTTAATTTGATATGTTTTCCCACTGTAACAAATTCACCCTCACAGTTGTCTTTTGTGTAAATGTAGAAGTGTCCTGGTTGTAATTTCAGACCCCTCCACATGTTTCCTGCTGGAAGTATTTGTCGTTTGTGTACAGAAACCAGCATGAGAGAAAATGAGGATGCAAAGCCGGAAACACCAGTAATATTTGTGCATTCCAGTTGGATCTGGTACATCAGGGCTGGCATGGAAATGAAACCAACATCAGTCTTTAGTCTTTGACTGTATTTGCAGTGATTTCACTACAGCTTTAAAGATCTCAACAGGCTTCATTTTTGGTTTATTGGTAAAGCCTGTCTGAATTCACTGATGACTGGGTTCAGTCACATTCATTTGTCCTTTGCTGTGCCATTGTGTGTGTTGTGTGTAAATGCCTCTCTGTTGCTAATGTTCACCTTAGACTGTTTTTCCTACACCCTATGTCCGACAGCTCTGCAAACGTGTTTGTTTTGGTTTAATTGCACCCATTTGAAAGGGTTTGTTTGAGTTTTAGCTCCTGTTCAGTTTGAAGTTTGTTCAGTTGAAGAACAGCCAGTTTGAGTCAATCTTTCATGGTGAGTGAACAGACTAACAGGTTAACAGTTAAAACGACAGATGATGAAATAGAAGAACCAACAGCTCTCAACCAATTGTTTGGGGAAATAAAAATCACAACAGACTCCAATACTATCAGACTGAAGAGTGAATAACCAGGGTTCGATTCCCAGGGGGAGCAATGAGCGTCATCCAGTGTGGCTCCGTAGAAAAGACCCTTTGCGCTACCATGTAGCCACAAAGGGACCTAAGTCTGGGTCTCCCTGTGGTGGTCCCCAGCCCGGATAAAATACAGGTTTGTGTCAGGAAGGACATCCGGCGTAAAAATCTCTGGCAAACCATTGTGCGAATCAGCAGAAGCTGGTTCACTGTGGCGACCACTGTGCCAAAAGGTGAACAACGACGATGATATAAAAGAACCAACTGTCAAAGAACTACAGGATTTCTGGCTGGGGAGTTTTTGTTCTATGATTACCAACACCAATGACTGTATATGAGAACTGGACTGAGTGACTCCTCCCCCCTGGCGTTCCAAACAGGAAGTACCCGCTGGCCCCAAGAAGCCAAAATCCCATAGACTTCTATGAAGAAATTAACAGCTGTTACTCAGTCGTTCTATTTGTCAGATTAACCATTATTGCCCTGATACCCTTTTTAACATGTTCTTAAAAATACTTGTCTTATTCATGATATTTTTCTTCTATATTGCAAGTTCTTCAAGTTATAAACTGACCAATCAGATGCCTCAATAAAACATTTGATGCCTCCTGTCCCCTATGTTATACATTCAAAACGTTTGATTGGCAAATTCTCCCCAACCCACTTTCTGTGGAAGGTCAGTGGGGCCTTCCAACAAGCTCATTCCTGATTGACAAGAGTGGTTGCCATAGAAACGATGACTCAGACCGACTCAGACCAATCACTGCTTCAATTTTTTGGTTCCAAAATGTCCTTATCACAAAAAAATGGTGACTGAATTGACTTCATTTTTTATGGTTGATGTCACACTCACTCGCTCCAGTTCTCTAATACAGGCCAAGACTCAACTTGGCCAGCAGTGTTTGCTCCTCAGTGGTGCCCTTGAGCAAGACCGATTTGCTCCAGTGGAGCAGCTTAGGTGCATTTGTGGTTGTGGAACCGTGTGAGGACGACCAAGGCGTCCTTGAAAACAGTTTTCTCTCATTGGAGCTCAACGGTATAAATAAAGGTCCAAACAACTGCTTCTTCATTTCAGCAGCACTTCAGTTCCTGATATGTTTGTCAAACAAATCGCATTCCACGTTTGGGTTTTTAACAGGTTTCAAACTGCATCACACGCCAGACAGACAGAGGACAAAAGCAGGAAAATGAATGACCTCGACTCACATTTTTCCATAAATAGCATTGCCCCTCACTCACCACCAAAACACAGCCAGTTAACCTCATGGCTAAGTCCTTTACATTAGTTTGATTTTCCCAAATGTAAATGTATTATGAGAAAAGTAAAAATAAGATAACTTGACTTGGTTGTTACAGGATGCTCTCTAATGCTTGTTCTTGGTAATTATTAAAGGAGAAATCACAAACATTCCGATACTGCAGCAGAATTTTTCCTTTTAAATATGTTTTTCAGTTTGCTGGTAAAATGGTAACTATACATAAGAACAAATCCTGACAGATGATTGGCTTTTACTGAATCAAAAACAGTTTCAACTTAAATAAATATTTGTTAGAGAGTTGCACAAGTGAACCTTGTCTTTTAAGATACACACAGACCCCTGCATGAATGTGTGAAAGAAGATAAAGACAACAGACTCAACTTTTTTTCCTGAACTTTGAGTCCTGTCCTGAAGAAATATCATTTTATAAATCACGTTGGAACTAGAGGATTAAATCACTCATTTCATGCTTAAAGTTAAACGGTTTGCTGGTTCTGTCCATTTTCTCTTCCTGCTTTGTTCTCCATAGGTTCACAGGGCTCTTTGGAGGTTGTCCCAGCTTCTTCAGCGCGGAGATGGAGGTAGAAGTCGCCGGTCCATCACAGGACCATGTTGTTCAAAGACAATGCTGAATTTTACTTGATGGAAAGTTAATCTACAAATTCGTCCCAATCTCTCAGCAGTCGTGAAGATGAGGTTTAGTAAAGTACAGAACTGGTTTGAATGTGAGATTCTCTGAATATTGGTGAACATGAGACATGGTGGCTGACAAAGCTAACAGGAAGTATATTTACAAACTTGTCTTTCAGATATCAGAGTCATATCAGTGTTTCAAAGTGAGACCTGAACTCAGATCCGGAGAGAAAAAAGATGCACTCTGCTGACATCTGCTGATGCTAAATAAATGTGTCATGCAACAAGCAGTGCACTGTCTTCATTTGAGTTCTGTTTGACCCACAGCACCTGTTGTTTTTTAGCAAAGGGGAACGTGCAGTCAAAGGGATGTATTCTTTATACTCTTTGTGAGCGTGTTCTGAACAGAAAGTGACAGCAGAAGGAAACTAAAACAGAAGAAAAAGGTTTAAAATCAGACAAAACGACAACTCCAATGAACACAAAATCAGTGGACCAGCTAAAACCTGTAGGCAAAGAGAAACAGGAAAAATGTTAAAAACAAGAATACAGTGGAATGTGCAAACATGAAGAGCCTATATAGTGGGGCAATATGCATTTGTCAGTCACTGAATCTGCAATTTGTTCCACCTAATAACTGAGTTTGGTCTGTAATGTTGAAACGTCAACTGTGAGAGACAGAACCTAAAAGAGAATCCAAGAAATCACATTGTTTGGTTTTTAAATACTTTTTTTGTAAAATAGTGAAAAAAATAAGGATTTTTCAACTACAAACAACCAAGAATTCGGTCTTTCACAGACCTGTTACTTCTTCTTTCAGAAGCTCTTCCATCCTCCACTCATTGCCTGTTTTAATCTCACCTGTTTGAATTGTTTATCTATAGAAAAGACACCTGTCCACAATCTTAAACAGTCAGGCTGAAATATCTCCACCATGACCAAGACGAAAAGATCCTGAGTGATAACCCCCTTCCATCAGTGAGTATTGGGAATGAAACATGTCTGGATCTTCCAAACACATCACTCGAGTAACGGAGTGTCTACATGAAAGCACCTCATGGTTCTGGAGTGTTCTAGCCAGTCTCTGGACCTCAAGCTGAAAGTCTCTGTAGCCCAGCAACACCCCCAAGACTGCTCCTGAGCAGGGAAGAGTGGAGCAAAATGTGTGTTCAAAGCTGGTGCAAACGTATCCGTTGTGCTATCTTGTGGGGTCCGGATGACCCCACTCCCAATGTTTACGTGCCTTTTATCCTCAATGATTTGTGATCTACACTGGTTACCATGGATTACATGAAATCTTTCCACCTTTATCCACCTTTGTCATGGTAGGGAGAACACGTCAATGGAAGGGTGGGTCATCTGGACCCCACAAGGGATATAGTAACCTCTCATTGACAACCAGGTTTACATTACAAAGTATTCAGGTGAAGCAGATTATTATTTTCCGCGCCGTTATACAAATACATTCTTTAAGAATCAAACGCCGTGATGGATTCTTCTTTTACATTCTGTCTCTCACAGTTCAAGTGTTTCTATAATGAACATTAAAAACTTCATCTTTTCCAATGGAACAACTTGCAGAATCTGTGCGGGGAAATACAATTTTGCCCCACTGGATAATAAGAAAAAAGGTGGCTACAGTAAAATAAAAGGTTCCTCTGCCAATGGCAAAATTAGTAAAGGAACTGTAGCACCTCTGCTTACATGTTTCCGTCAGAATACTTAAAAAAGGAAAGTTTTAGGCAACGTGTAATCCTTGAACTGGTACCTCAAAAGAAAAGCTAGTTAAGAAAAAGCGTCTGACTTCCGTGCTTCATGACAGTCGCTCTGTTTGTTGGTTAACGTATCACTAAAACAGGAAAGAACATGTAACTAACATTTATGTCAGATTAGTCAGAGGATTTACTTCCATCTCTGACAGGATGTCATGAAATACAATAAAAACATCAAATTAAAAGATATTTGACGCAGAAACAAAAATGTCGCCTATCCAGTCAAAAAAGCCCTCGTCTAAGCTAACGATTAAAACAGTCCTGATCACAGGGCTGTCATGCGTTATCCCTTGTGCTATCTTAGATGACCCCCCCTTCCATTGACGTGTTCTCCCTACCATGACAAAAGTGGATAAAGGTGGAAAGATTTCATGTAATCCATGGACACCAGTGAAGATCACAAATCATTGAAGGAAAAAGGTTCAGAGCACTGTCTACTCTAGGGGGTCTAGATGACCCAATTCCCAATGCTGAAGTGCCTAGGATGGCACAAGGGTTACGGAAAGAGGGAAGAGCTGGTTATTTCATGACAGCATTTTGGTTTTACCTCTAATCTTTATGTTTTCAAACTGAAAATGCAGATGAATTCAAAGGCCAGTTGAACCTTCTCCATGGCTGCTGTTGCAGTTTAGGTGTAAATGAGTTTTGGTGAACATGAAAGCGCCTGTGGTGAGGCTGTGAATGGGGATGTGTGGCACAGAGGAATGTCCCTTCTGGATTCCCTTTGGCTCGGTAAGGTGGTCTGAGAAAAGGAAGTAAATGTGCTTATTTAATGAAAACTTTGAGGTTATGCGGAGCTTTAAGAACCTTTTTTTCAGAACTGTCTTGCTTCTGAATGAAAGATGGTGAATGTGTGCATTCCACAAGTGTTGTATCCTGTTTAGATGGAAAACAATGATTAATCTGAAAGTTATGCGGCTATTCAAACATGCGGCTCTAGCAGTCTCTGTGACGTATTGTCCTGAGTTTCAGATTATTTTTGCTTTGTTTAAATTGTTGACTGAAGGAACAGATCAATAGCAGAATCATTAAGAAATCTAAGCAAGGCAGGTTTCTGCCTGTTCAAACACAGTTCCACAAAAGCCTTTGGCAGTGTTAAAAGAAAATCACACAAAATTCAAAATATTTTAAAAATGGTGACAGTCCAGCATTTTAAAGAAGAAAGGCTTTGGGTAAAAGAGTTGTTTTGAGTTTGGATCTAAATATAAATTCAGATAGGGGAGAAAGTTTGACCCCTTCAGAAGCTCAGCTGATTGGTGCAGCAAGGTTTGATGACAGAGCTACATACAGCTTACCTGTAGTGTGAAACATATGTGTGGATGATCTGACCCAGAAGATTAAACCTACATGGAAAAAGTACGAGACTCTAGCCCTGAGCCACTCCACATGATTTGTAGACCCATAGAAACAACATCACTTACAAGTTAGAGATATTGTGAAAAACTCAGTGGGTGTCATGACCCCCCCCCTTCCATTGACGTGTTCTCCCTACCATGACAAATGTGGATAAAGGTGGAAAGATTTCATGTAATCCATGGACACCAGTGAAGATCACAAATCATTGAAGAAAAAAGGTTCAGAGCTCTGTCTTGTGTCTTCGAGCAGCACCTCCTGACCATAGCGCCCTCAGGTTGGTAGTAGGCAGTCAGATGTTGCAGGTGAACTTGTCTCAAAGTGTCATCAGCAGACTTACATCAAGACACAGAAATAGTGTCAGAGAGTTCGACAGTGGAGCCCTGCCTGCGACAGACCACAACCATGACCAGGACCTAAGGACCTCTGACCTCAGACATGGTTTAGCAAACGCCACACAGCTGCAGCTCCGTTTACCAGATGTGGGGGGTACAAGCAAAGCAGGGTGGAGTCCAGACAAACCAACCGACTCCACCGCTTTGACTTGAATGACAGACGACTGCTGCAGGAGACTCCACTGACACCAAGACACACGTGTGCAGTACAAGACCATGTGACCTGGACAATGCAGCAACAATATACCGTCCTGTTCACTGATGAGTGTTGGGTCACCTTGTACTGAAATGATGGTCGTCAGTGTGGGTGGAGATGGCGAGGTGAGCACTACGCTGAGGTCAACAGGGTCCCCAGGGTTAGCCTTGGTGGAGGAGGTGCAACAGTCTGGACAGACTTGAGTTACTTTCAAGCCGTCATTGCAGCAAATGATGTAAATACCCGCTATTGACTTTTATTTACTTTTGACTTTTACTAAACTTTTAGTCATTCGTTCATCCTCTAAGCCGTTTTATCCATTTCGGGGTCACGGGGCTGCCGGGGCCTATCTTGTGGGCGAAGGCAGGGGACACCCTGGACAGGTCGCCAGTCTGTCGTAGAGGAAACTTTTACGTTTCATTAAAATTCAGACCAAATGGGAAAAGTGGTCATGTGAAATACAATGGGTGATTTAACACCAACATGCATGTGAAATGCTCCAGTCAGCTGTCATTAAATGAACACATCACATGAATACTGAACACATTTAGGTTTGAATGAGACCCTTTCCAGCCCAGAGGGCAAAGTCACAACCATGGCTACCAGCATGTGTTTACCTGAACTAGGAGACGATCAGACAGAGTCACACTCAGGAAGGTTTCAGGGTGGAGTTTGTTATGATGCTGCCGTTTTTAGATTTGACTGGATCATGGCAGAGCCTCCACCTGCCTGTTCCCACCTCAAACCTGACTCCACCTGCCGGACGGGTCGGATGTCGGTCATCCTGTCCATGTTAGTTTAAGCATACCGAATACCATTTACGTACATAAAATATTTTTTGTCATTTAATTGTAAATGATTAAAACAGACTTTTAAAGTTTAGGTTCAAACAAAAAAATAAAAGACCTACAAAAAAATTACATTTAAAGCGCTTTAGTGTAAGTTGTCCCGTCTACATACTTGCTGCTCTACTCTCGCCTGGCTGCTTAGGAAAGGTGTGTCACCAGTGTGACGTCACGCACGTACCTGAGTTTCGGTAAGGCGGAAGGAGAGGAAGGTCCGAATCGGGCGAAAAGCACCGGCTGTTTGCAGCTGTCCGAGATAAGCCTTTTCTCCATCTGTTGTTGTTTATCAGTTCGTCTCGTCGAGGAATTCCTCGGCGAGCTTCGTGTTTTTTCGGAAAGTTCGGCCTCACGCAGGAAACAGACGGCGTTATTTGCAGCTGGTGGCTCTCAGTCCCACAGACAGACCTCTCCCACTTCCTGCTTCTGCTCAGGTATGGCTGCTGCTCTCTCCGCGCTCGTCTGTGTAGGTGTTTCTGCTTTTACTGCCTTTATTCTTACACACCTGTCGGTGTGTTCGCGCGCGCGCGCAGACAGGGTCAGTGACTGAGTGACCTGGAGGCCGTGGACTGACAGTCTGCGTGGGTTTCACAGCAGCAGCAGCAGCGGCGGCGGCGGCGGTGGTGGTGGTGGTGGTGGTGGGGTGACCTGCTGGTTTCTGAGAAGGGCTTTTCCTTTCCTGTCACTCAGAGGATGTCAGTGACCCCTCGCCGCGTGCGCCTAAAGCCCTGGCTGGTCGCTCAGGTGAACAGTGGAAGGTACCCGGGTCTGGAGTGGATCGACCGTGAGGCCATGCGCTTCAAGATCCCATGGAAACACGCCACGCGCCACACACCGCAGCATGAGGACGAGGACACCATATTTAAAGTAAACACTCAACTGTTTTTAGGCTTTATCACCTGGAAATGTTTGGGTAAACACCTATTTCTAAGCTGAGGGTCAGTGTTTTATTATAAGGTTATATTTAAATGTATTATGTATTATACTAAAAATGTATCCACGCATTAGTGCGTTATTTTTTAGAAAAGTATTTGAAGTCCCACTCCAATCATCCCATTTTGATCTGTTTTTAAAGTGTTCCCAGTGGTCTTTTAATGATGATTATCCAGTTTTTACAGGGAAAAAAAGTCATTTTCTAGGTCATAGTTTCTGCAGAGCAGCAGGAGATCATCAGAAAAATGCCTTTGGGCTGTAGGGCCCAGAGTAAGCCTGCCCCTACTTCCTGACATCCATCTGTTTACATGATCTCCTGCTTGCTCACTGTCCCTCACACCACAACTTTACATTAGCGGTGCAAGCACTGAACAAAAATGGCAGCAATATCAGAGCTATCCAGCCGTACAGTTTGGTTCAAGCTTCCAGCTCATACTAGGAAAACAAAGACGTTCATGGATCTATTTGTCTGCAAGTGGATGCATCAGAATGGAGCTTGTGGCTTGCCGTAGCAGCTTCTATGTCACATCTACAAGCTTTTTCCAACAGGATTTTTGTTCGTCTGCTCCTGATTCGCACCGATTTGAATAAAGAAATGCAATTAAAAAGCAGTTTAAAGCTTAATTTTCTTTAAAATTTTCCTCCATGCTACTAGAACATGTTTAAAACACCATTTGTATTGGAGTGGACCTTAAATTGCAAAATGCCAAAGATCTATAACAGAATATTACCTACTTGACAGTGACATAAATATATATTTTATTCATTTTACATTTAAGGACTCCAGAATATTTATTTATCAATAAATTCTAGACATCTTCTCTAAATGAGATGTTTCTCACATGTATTCTTTAAATTATTATTATTAATTTACAGTAAAATGAACTGATATGAAGTTTTTTAATCACAAGAAGATATTCACTCATCATGGCAGCTCAAAGGAAAAAAAAACAAGTGATAATGCAAATGAAAGCTCACCAAATGTCAGACACGTTGTTTATCTCTGAACGTCACGTGTTTGTGAAAATGTTGGTCAAAGGGGTTTTTGGAGAAAATCTTGCGTACCACAGATGTAACTGATCCTCCTGTCTGCGTCTGACTTCTCCTGCAGGCGTGGGCCGTGGAGACCGGGAAGTTCCAGGAAGGCGTGGATGAACCCGACCCTGCAAAGTGGAAAGCCCAGCTTCGATGTGCCTTGAATAAAAGCCGAGAATTCAACCTCGTTTACGACGGCACCAAAGAGGTCCCCATGAACCCGTTGAAGATATATGACGTGTGCGACATTCCACAGCCTTCCAGTAACCAAGGTGAACGATTAGGAATGCACATCTGTTCGTTTTCCAAACCCACTTATCCCTTTTAAGGTCGCTGGAGCCTATCCTAGCCACTGTCGGGCGTCCATCCATAGCAGAGCACAATGCACGGTTTATCGATTTGATTGTTTTGTAATATGAACCTCTGTTTGTTCATTAATGTTCCTCAGATACTGGACCTTGGACACCAACGGAAGATGATGGAATTGAAGAAGATGTTCCAAACACACCAGAGTCTCTTCCTCCGTACCCGTCCAACGGTGAGAGGCTGTAGCTGTAGTCTGCCAGTTGTAGTTGTGAAACAAAGAAGAATTATTCAACTGTTTTTTATCACTGTGTGTACACGATTCTCCTCCATTCAGGCACCAGTCCTTCACCACTCATTCTGTGGTCCCCAATGGGTTCAGAGTCATCCATGCCCCCCGCCAGCTGTCCTCCCTCTAATGAGGCCTGGCCCAAAGAGGAGCCCATCAAAATCGAGCCTCCGGATGTGGAGATGCAGCCCACACCCATGGCTGACCTGCCTCCCGCTCCTCTTCCTGACCCAATTCTGCAACCGGCTCCTCTGTCTGATTCATTTTTTGCTTCTCCAGAAATGTGGATCAGTTCTCTCCCAAGTAAGTGTTTTAATCTGGTGTCTTTAAATCCCACTCCAGTCGTCTTTTGACCTATCGTAGATGAGTTCCCAGTGGTCTTTTTAATTAGGATTATGATGTTTTTAGCCAAAATCAAACAATCCGTGTTGGTTTCTGCAGAGCGCCAGTAGTTTATTAGGAATTCACCTCCTGGGTAGGATCATTTGGGTGGAGCAAGCCCACCGCCATTTCCCATCTCTAAGAGCTCAGAGCAGGCAGATTGAGGCCTACGCAGCGTCTCTAGTACGTCACAAATAAGCTCTTTTTCAAACAGCATTTTTTCCTCTGCTCCTGATTCACAACGATTTGAATAAAGAAATGCAATTTAAATGCAGTTTAAAGCTGAATTTTCTTTATGTACGTCCTCCATCATCAGAAAAAAACACGCTACAAGAACATGTTAAAAACACCACTTTCATTGGAGCAGGTCTTTAAAGGAGTCCTGCAGACACAGAAAAACTACCAACCAGAACCTAAAAGCTCAAAACTCCACAGAGATGGAAGGATGCTTTCATCAAGCTCCAGTGAAGGAACGTCCAAAGACACTTCATGTTGGTTGGGTTCCCTTTTCTCTCCTAAAGTAGGACAAAAAGCTCTCGTCTTGTTTTTTTGGTTAATGGAGTAAACTTGTTGAGCGCTTTTCTTCCTTCCTTGAAGGCCCAAAGCGCTTTATAGTAACAGTCCCATTCACCCATCACACACACTGGAGGCGGCTCTGCTGCCAGACACTGGCGCCACCCTATGACCGCCAGAGGCAATGTGAGGACACATGGGCCGGCAACGCAGGAACCGAATCAGTCTGCACTACGGTTGCCGTTGATGTTTGTTAATCTTTTGTGACGGAATGCAGACAGTGTTTCAGATCTGTGCGCTGTCCCAGTGTTGTCATTTCCTCTCCATGTCTGACCCAGTGACGGACCTGGAGGTGCAGTTTCTGTACAGAGGGAAGGAGATGTGTCCCACCATAACGGTCAGCAACCAGCAGGGCTGCAGGCTGTTTTATGGGGACCTGGGACCCATGGTCAACCAGGAGGAGCTGTTCGGGCCGGTGAACCTGGAGCAGCTGCGCTTCCCGTCCCCAGAACACATCACCAACGACAAGCAGAGGGTCTTCACTCACCGCCTGCTGGATGTGATGGACCGAGGCCTCATTCTTGAGGTCAGCGGACATGACATTTATGCAATCCGCCTCTGCCAGTGTAAGGTGTACTGGTCCGGCCCGTGTGCTCCAAACCCAGCAGCACCGAATCTTATAGAGCGGCAGAGGAAGATCAAACTCTTCTGTCTGGAGTCTTTCCTTAGCGGTACGTTTGTTTTATTTCACCATAAATACCTGTTTTTCATCAGGGCCACAAAGCAAAGTTGGACACAGATTCTAATGCAATGCAGTTCTTATATATCAGACTTTATATCAGATTCATGTTTTAAAAATAAGCATTTACTTTCTGACAAACACTGAGGACTGCATCTATAACCCTTTAGAAGAGAAACAAAAAGCTCTAGCTGTAGCTCAAAAAACAAATCAACGTTTCCCCACATTCAGATCTCATCGCTCACCAACGCGGCCAGAAACCAAGACCTCCCCAGTTTGAAATCAGCCTGTGTTTTGGGGAGGAGTGGCCTGATGGAAGACCCAGAGAGAGGAAGCTCATCATGGTCCAGGTGAGAAGCAGTGAGCGCTTTGACACCAAACAAACATCCTCTTTACCAGGGGCGGGACTGCATTCCTGCTCGTTTTCCAACATTCCCAGCTCTGACATTGGCTGAAATAGTGCTGTGATGCAGTCATTTTTTATGTGCAAATAAATGTTTGTGACCTGCAATTAATCTATTTGTAAATCTAGAATAATAATTGTTGTGAAAATCCTCATTCTGGGCTGTTTTCTATGAAGTTTGTGACATTGTGGCTCGGTTAAAGATCAAAATACAACAAAGTGGCTTTATGATGTTTTTCACTACAACAGACTTCCAACCTTTAACTTTAGTCCGTAGAACGGGATTTTACTCAAACAATTAAGAAAATATATTTATGTATCTATATCAGGTCCGGAGTGCTCTAATTTAACACCCCAAAAAACAGAAGGAACACTTTTCTGAGCGATCCAAAACATTTTTTGCAACAAGCATCTTATTAATACCATAATGTTTCTGTTGGCATACCTTATTCCACTGTTGATCACAGCAGCAAGACAGTAGAAAAGACCTGAGTGATTTTATGGTTTCCTTTAAGATGTTTGGTGGATTGGATCGTTTTGAAAAGTGGACCGAAGCAGACGAAAATGAGAGACGAGTATCTAAGAAGTAGGAAGTGAACTCTGTTTCTTTGAAAGAAACGTTTGCTTCATCATCTAAGCGAAACCAAGAGCTCATAGGTGCACTTTACCTTTGGAATTATGTTTTGTTTAACTTATAACGAGGTATAGCAGAGTGATCTTGAAACATACAAACACACCGGCCCTCGAACCCCGGAGTTCCCCACCCCTGATCTTCATGGATCTCATCCATCAGAATGGCTCATAGTCATGAAGTAGGCGTGTCCCCAAGTTTCCCCATTTGGGCAGAAAAAAAAGTTTATTTATCGTCTTCGATGCTGAAACCGGATAAATGCGGAGGTTTAATAAAAAGATCCGCTTCAGCGAAACCAAAGACGGCTTTCTTTACCATCTGCGTTTCCATGGTAACCCTTTCTCTCCTCACAGGTCATTCCGGTGGTGGCCCGAATGATAAGTGAGATGTTTTCCAACGATAACACCCGCTCCTTCGACAGCGGCAGCGTTCGCTTGCAGATTTCCATCCCGGACATCAAAGACAACATCGTGACCCACCTCAAGCAGCTGTACTGCTTGCTGCAGACAAACCAGGGTCAGGAGGGCTGGGCTCTGCCTCCTGGCCCCGGCATGAACATTGCCCAAGCCCTGCACAATCAGTGAGGTGGCCTTCTGTGCATGTGTGTTTTCTCACTCTGCTTCTGTTAGGAAAGAAGTACTTGACATGTAATCAAACCTACATGCATGCATAGTGTACTGTAGCCTCTGTCTCTGTTAAACCTTTGCTGTGAAAATGTTTCCTCGTAGTTAAGCCTTGAAGTCTGCATGATGCATCAAACACCCATGTGGTGTTTGAATGGGCCAAAGTCCTGTTCCTGTGAGGGAACATTCGTGGTTAATAAGTTACAGATGTTGCCCCGTGTCTTATTTTGTCACATCGGACCGCTGATCGTCTGACCATTCAGTCCAGAAAGAGGCTCTGAAGCCTGTTTGTGTTTTCCCTGAAAGAAATCACATTTCCTAAGAGTCCAGCGGTCCAAGCTGGACCTGTGTGCGTTAGGGGTTTCTGGACCTCTAAAGGGCTTTGGCAGAATTCATCCTGGACTGTTATGAGCTTCTCTTCTCCCATTTTATTTTTCCATTTACACTGGAGGATATTTTTCGTGCTGTATCCCGACAGCCGTCAGCGTCACAGCTCTGTTTTTATTCTGCTGCACTTTGGGTGCTGTACTGTGTTTTATGACCTGTATATATGCTCTGCAACTGCACGTTTATTTTATCAATAAAAAGGATTACATAACTTTGTTTTTTATGGTTACAAATGAAAGGATTGAAAGACATCTGTTGATATTAAACATTTTCTTTGTTTGTTCCCATTATTTTTTTAAAACAAAGTTTTTTCTTCTATTAACTTTTATTAATGCATCTTTTTTCTGTAAAAAAGGAGTTGGGGATTAGTAATCTGTTAGTACCTTCAAAACTGTCTGCTCAGCACAGCTGACCTTGGATCCAAGCCATTTGAATTCCTCTGGGTCTTTTAATTAAAAACCTGGAATGCAAGAAAAAAAAAAGGGGGGGGGGGCTTAAGGTGTTCATGATAGAAAGTCAGTGGGGTCAGTGTTCAGTTGAATTGTTTGCTTAGCACAGGAATCTGCAACCTGAGTGAGGCTCTAGGGCCACATGCTGGATAAAAATGCTAACAATCTGAATAAATTGATTTTTTAGTGACGTTTTGTCTGTTATGTTTAGATTTTGAACATGTCAGATAGCTGAATAAACTGACGGTGAAAGGGTTAAACTACTTTCACTGTGGTTTATTGTTAGAATAAGTTTAAAGCATTTATTTTTATCTTCTGCTGCACAGCAGTGTCTAGCTGCTGTTCAAGTTTTACTAAAATATAGATTTCTTTTAACTTGTCCTGTCCAACAGCTAAACAAACAGATGAGAGCTGAAAGCCTTTTGTGTTGGACATATTTTACTTTTACAACAGGGGTTATGAATCTTATGATACACCAGATGTATATTTATCCCTTATGCTATCCTAGGCACTTTAACATTGGGAGTTGGGTCATCTAGACCCACTAGACAGTGCTCTGAACCTTTTTTCTTCAATGATTTGTGATCTTCACTGGTGTCCATGGATTACATGAAATCTTTCCACCTTTATCCACCTTTGTCATGGTAGGGAGAACACGTCAATGGAAGGGTGGGGGGGGCATCTAAGATAGCACAAGGGATAAAACAAAATGTATGAACCCGAGCAGCTGGATGGCCCAGTTGGCGCATGGGGAAACCAGGGTTCGATTCCCAGGAGGTGTGGTGAGCTTCATCCAGTGTGGGTCAAGACGCTTCACGCCACGGCCTAACTATGTAGCTGCAAATGGGTCCGGGTCTGGGTCTCCCTGTGCCGGTCCCCAGCCCGGATAAAATACTGGTTTACGTCAGAAGGGGCATCAGGCAGAAAAGTCTCTGCAGACCACCTGTGCCAATCAAACCTAATTCAACAAAATGTGTTGACCCCTTCATGCCGATTGTTGCAGATGTGCATCAAACCACTTTGGAAGCAAAAATATTAGAGATTTTTGTTCAATACTGATTATAAATTAGGAGAGAAAAGGGGTAAATATATTTTAACAAAAGTCATTTACAAACGTGGCTTTCCATTGGAAGAGAAACAACACAACCCTGACAAATATGAGGCCAAACCAGACTGGAGACATTCACGTTATTGTCCTGGAAAAGACTCATTTATAATGTTTAACACCACTGAAGATCCCAAATCACTGATGAAAAAAGGTTCAGGGCACTGCCTAGTGGGTCTAGATGACCCAACCCCCAATGTTAAAGTGCTTAGGATAGCACAAGGGTTACAGGTTTTAAAGGCAGATGCATTTCCCTGAACGTCTTGATCTTTGCCTCGCTGGGATGTAATTCTTCTGGGCTCCCTCCTCCCCCCCTGAGCCGAGACGACCTGATACTCTCCATCACTTCACGTAATGACACAGGACTTTGCACTTCTCTCCTTTCATGAGGAAGTCTGGGCGCGAGCTGCTCAGGAGCCAGGGGGAAATATGAACTGATCTGTGTTTCTTCTGAGGCACATTGAAACTTGGAAAAAACAGTCAGCTGCTGCACCTTGCAAGGTAAATAAATTGGAGTTTTCACAATGTTTTGGATTGTTTCTTTTCTGTAAATGATATGTGGTTATGCGTCAACAGTTTGAGACAGTCAGTAGACCTCAGGCTCCTCTATGCTGTACGTATATTCTGAAACCAGGTGGACTAATTTTCACAATTTCAAAGCTCGTGCTGTTTAATTGATTATTGTATCCGTTCATTCCATTTATTTATGAAGCTCTTGTCCAAGCAGATCATTTACCGTACTGTAAGAATATTTGAAATAGTAGTCTTTAGAAAACAAAGTGCACTTTGCAGCACAGCAGAATATAAACTTTTGTTTCCTGATGAAATGAAAGAAATGAACAAACTTATTTCTTTGAGTGATAAATTCTGATTAAAAGCGACTGCATTATTCCTTATGGTGACTTTTTCCTCCACAAGGAGATAAAACACACACCTAGATGAATGATTAGCAGCCTAATTCCACATGCCTGGCAGGTGAGTCAGAACACCCATGTGACATTTATGGCGTGTGTGTTTGACGTGGTAGGAAAGCCTGCAGGCTGCCCTGGACAGGATGTTCAGGAGCAACAGCCCCTTCAGCTATGACACCAACAGCCACACAGGATCCATGAGGTCCAAGTAGGTCCTTTTGAGTTTCTCCTGCATGTTTTCATGGAGCCTCTTCACTTCAATCCGCTTTCATCAACTCTGCTGTGCTGCTGCTCCTCAGCGGTTATTCCACGATGGATGAGACGTCATCGGAAATTTCAAACCTGTCCAGGCCTAGTGCAAAGTCCATTTACTGTGAGTTACTGCTGCACTGATTAACTCGTACACCAATTATTAATAAATAAATAAATAAAAAACCTCTCTTTTTGACCTAACAGTGCAGAGAAGGCATTACGCAGCTGCAGTAACCAAGATGATGGAAAAAAATCAGTATAGGGTGGAGGTACGGCAACCCCTGAACAGGAGTGTGTGCTCCCGGACTCAGAACCCGATCCTCAGCGTGTGTTTGTGGGTCTTTGCTGCAGCACCTGTTCACTTGTGATCTGGATGGGAAGGACCTGAGCAACGTCAGAGACTGTGTGGAGCGCCTGAAGCTGCTGGACCAGATGGGCCGAGTGTGGGGTCAGAACATGATGCTGGAGGTGCAGGGGGCAAACCTGCTGCTCAGTGACATTGAAACAAAGGTATGCAGCATGTGCGCATCAGCGTGTGCGCATCAGCGTGTGCGCATCAGCGTGTGCGCACCAGCGTGCGCGCACCAGCGTGCGCGCACCAGCATGTGTGCATCAGTGATGCAGAGGCACGAGTCCCTCACATGACACAGGAAACAAAACATCAACTAGAATCATGAAGGAACTTTTGTTACGATTCCTGGTTTTGTGAGTTTCTTTGTTTTGTGTGTATGGGTGAGTTTTAGCCCCTGCAGAAGTCCTACTTTACCTTTGCTGCCAACTTTCATCCCCTACAGAGCTGATTTAAAGACCCACTCCAATGAAAACGGTGTCTTTGGTGTTTATTAAGATGTTCTTCCAGCACTTTTCTGATGATAGCAGTCACAAATGAAGAAAAATTAAGCTTACAATGGCATTTCTGATTATTTTCTAATCGAAATTGTTGTGAATCCGGAGCAGTGGGCGGGGCCACCGTGCCAACAGTCCCACCAACAAACTCAGAGGTGAACTCCTGCCGCTCTGCAGACACTATGTCCTGGAAAACAACACAGATTTTAATCATATTGAAAACCCTTTCAAAAAATCAAAAGATGATTGGAGTGGGACTTTAAGGCTCCTGTAAGAAAAGAGGTTGAATTGGCGGCTGAAGTCCTGGGTGGAATCTGTTCCTCCTGCTGCCTAGAAGCTCGTTGAAGTCTGTTTTTGTCTACTCTGGTGGACTTTCTAGCCCTGTAGTTGAACCCCTCTTATATTTGCTTCTGTGGTTTAGTTCTTGGCCGGTGTCCGCTGCTGTTCACTGCTTTTTCAGTAGTTGCTGTGTTTTGGGGTTGTATTTCTGTTAATATTCTGTTGCTGAAAAGCCCAAACATTTATACTTATTAATTCAGATGTTGCCCCACTTTTTTGTGTTTCTTTTTAGTCTGTTTTGTGATTCCACTAGTCACCCCCAAAATTGACTGTACTGCCTCATACCTCTTTCCCCCTTTTTCTGTGGATCAGGATCATAACTTTTTTATTTTGTTTTTTTTGGAAGCTCACAAATGGAATAGAGGAAAAATATTGGGATGAACGCTTCTCACAATAGTTGTGGCGTTCAGTCTAACTTTTCCAAAGCATCTTCAGATTCATCCACATCTTTATCTCCATGAAATAAAGGTTCATGCACACATGTGTGTGTTTTAGGAGGAGCTGGAGTCCATTTCTCTCAGCCACATCCTGGAGCTGAATGCCGTGTTGAATACTGAAGGGTTCAGCTCCCTCCTCATCATGTCGGTGCAGCTGCACAGAAAACCCACCACCATCTTCATGTTCCAGTGTGAGGAGATCAGGGTGAGGCTGTGCAGCTGTTAGATGTTCTCTGCAGATGCTGGAAATCTGAGGTTTCATCAACTCAACAGAGAACCTGTTTCCTGTTTCCAGGCAGATTACATTGAAAAGGATCTAAAGCGAGCTCTGGCAAACAGGTTTGAGGCCTCAGACTTCAGGTACGATAAAAACACTTTAAACCAAGTTCAAATCTCATCTATCTTTTTTTTTTATACATTCTGTTTTCTTTTTTTTGGAAGCAGCAAAGCAAGAGGGCAGAGACAACATGGTAAGAACCTCCTCTGTGAAGTTAATAACAGTAAAAACTCCAAAAATCTAAGAGGAACTTCAAACAGTACATGCATTTTAGTGATGCTAATGTACATGTCAGTGAGATAATCTGCTTTGTATGTTTTCTCTTTCGCCACATTTTGTAATATGACTCCAGATATCAGACTAAGCTAAGTCAAATCTCTTAACCCTTGTGCTATCTTAGATGACCCCACCCTTACTGTGACGTGTTCCCCCTACCATGACAAAGGTGGATAAAGGTGGAAAGATTTCATGTAATCCATGGACACCAGTGAAGATCACAAATCATTGAAGAAAAAAGGTTCAGAGCACTGTCTAGTGGGTCTAGATGACCCAACTCCTAATGTTAAAGTGCCTAGGATAGCACAAGGGTTACAGAGGATTTGCTCTTACAGAAACTACTGTAGGTGCATCACATGTTTAGCTTTGGAACAAAGGTCGCCGAAAAAAGAAGCTGCAAACATACAAAACTGCACTCCTCAGCCACTTTATTATGTACACTTTGTTAGTGTCAGGTTGGACCACTTTGACCTTCAGAACTGCCTTAATCCTTGGTGGCATAGATTCAACAAGGTTCTGGAAACATTCCTCAGAGAGTTTGGTCCATAATGTCATGACAGCATCACACAGTTGCTGCAGATTTGTCGGCTGCACATCCATGTTGCCAATCTCCCGTTCCACCACATCTCAAAGATGTTCTATTGGGTTGAGATCTGGTGACTGTGGAGGCCATTTGAGTCCAGAGAACTCATAGTCAAGTTCTAGAAACCAGTCTGAGATGATTCCAGCTTTATGACATGGTTCCTTATCCTGCTGGAAGTAGCATCAGAAGATGGTCCACTGTGGTCAGAAAAGGATGGACATGGTCAGCAACAATAGTCAGGTAGGCTGTAATGTTGGAACCATGCTCAGCTGGAACAAAGGGGCCCACAGTGAACCTAGAAAACATCCCCACACCATGACACCACCACCACCAGCCTGAACTGTTGTTCTGCGGCTGCAGTCCATCTGCCTCCAGGCTGGACATGTTGAGTGATCAGAGATGCTCTTCTGCAGACCTCGGTTGGAACAGTGGTTCTTTGAGTTCCTGTTGTCTTTCTATCAGCTGGAACCAGTCTGGCCATTCTCCTCTGACCTCTGGCATCAAGAAGGCATTTCTGTTCACAGAACTGCTGCTCATTGGAAATTTTTGGTTGGTTGTGAGTGAAAATCCCAGTAGATCAGCAGTTTCTTAAATCCTCAGACCAGCATGTCTGGCACCAACAACCACGCCACGTTCAAAGTCACTAAAAATCACCTTTCTTCTCCATTCTGTTGCTTCCCCTTTCAGTCTGGACCATGTCCACATGCCTAAATGCACAGAGCTGCTGCTATGTGATTGGCTGATTAGAAATGCAGATGGACAGGTGTGCCTAAAAAAGTGGCCAGTGTGTGTGCATCTCATTTTAGACGTGGGTGGCAGAACGAACAGAACTGCGAAACTGCAAGGTTTCTGCTCTGTGGCAATGATCTGTCTGCAAATATTTTCATTCAGCTAATAACTAAAAATAAAAAGTGACATTGTTGAATGAAACCTTCCCCTTTTTGTCACCGTGTCAAGAAAATGGCGAACTTGATGAGTTGAAAGTGGCTGGACCTCCTGAAGATTATGAGGAAAAAGAACCTGCGTCTCGAAAGCCTCCCAGCAGTCCGTCTCCTCCTAAAGCGTACACAGAACTCCAGAGGAAAGTGGTGCGTTCCCTTCATGTATTTACACCTAAAGAATCCATCCAGCCATCTGCAGAGCCGGCAAACCGGAATAATCATATTCAGAGTTGATTGAAATGTTCAAATTTTTCTGAAATTTGAGAAAGAAAGAACATTCTTGTGTGAAAACCAGATTGGTTCTGTGTCTCTGCAGGATATTTTAAATCATATATTAAATGATGTAGAGGTCTTCATCGGGCGGATAGCAGCTGCTGGTGCCAAAAATCTAAAGAAAAATAAGAAAAAGAAAAAAGGTAATTCATCTGCATCTATAATTTGCATCATCATCATCCATGTGAAACAGTTAAGAGCAGGTTTTCTGTTGTGTGTTCCAGCTGTAAAAGGAATGCCGTCTGCAGAGGAGTTTGCAGCTTGTCTCCAGAAAATCAAATATGGTTTTAACCTCCTGGTTTGTGTCTTCTCACACGCCTGCATGGCTCCATCAGACCAAACCTCTCAGGCAGTAATGATGGGTTGTCTTTGACAGGGAGAACTCAACGGGCTGATCAAAGATCCCAGTGCTGCTGATTTTGTGCACTCCCTCTTCTCTACATTAAAATTTGTGAGTTTTCTTTATTCAATTTTCCTTTTGAGTCATTTCATATTATTTAAGAATGGTTTCAAACCCCAGAGTTATCTAGATTAAAGACCCACTTCAATGACGAATGGTGGATGTAACCCTTGTGATATCCCAGGCACTTTACCATTGGGAGGTGGGTCATCTAGACCCACTAGACAGTGCTCTGAACCGTTTTCTTCAATGATTTGTGATCTTCACTGGTGTCCATGGACTACATGAAATCTTTCCACCTTTATCCACCTTTGTCATGGTAGGGAGAACATGTCAATGTAAGGGGGGGGGGTCATCTAAGATAGCACAAGGGTTAACATGTTCTTGTGGCATTTCTCTCATGATGGACATTTCTAAAGAATATAAAGCTCAAAACTGCATTCCTGAATGTTTCTTTGTGTCCCTCTTTGACATCGTGTTGTTTAAGTCTGACGAACTGTGAATCCCTGCTTTTCTAACCCTTGTACTATCTTAAATGACCCCCCCCCTTCCATTGACGTGTTCTTCCTACCATGACAAAGGTGGATAAAGGTGGAAAGATTTCATGTAATCCATGGACACCAGTGAAGATCACAAATCATTGAAGAAAAAAGGTTCAGAGCACTGTCTAGTGGGTCTAGATGACCCCACTCCCAATGTTAAAGTGCCTAGGATAGCACAAGGGTTAATTCTTGTGTTTTTTTTCATCAAGGCCAATAAATGGAAAAGCACACAAACCGCAGCCTGGTTGCTGTTTGCAAATCATTTTTATCCAGTGGAAATGAAGTTGATTTGTTTAAAGAAAATATCAGTGCAGAGAGTAACCTGTTCCGTTTTAGTGAAGGTTGGCCACTTTTCCTGTCCATGAGATGTTCTAGTTGCTGAGACTTCAGGCTTGACCTGGACTAGATGCGGCCACTTGACAGATGTGAGAATTGCTTGTTCCTCTTAGGTGGTACCTCACTGTGCGGAAAATCTGCCTCAGACCATCATCGCACCTCTCTTCACGCCTCAGTGTATCCGCTTCATGAGTGAAGAAGCCACACCAGAGGAGGACCAGCTGTGGCAGTCTCTGGGAGACCCCTGGAACATCCCCAGGTGCAAAAAATCCAAACTCTGTCACTGCTGTGAGAAATTCCGTACCGAGTCAGGAATGTTTTTGACCAAATCACCAGCACTCAGTGGCCAGAAGATGATGAGGACATTCCAACATACACTCTGGAGTTCTATGATGGCTGGCAGCCTCCTGAGGTCACGGCAGCATCAGAACCTGAAAGCAGACAGGAGAGTCCAGAACCTTCACCGAGACTCAAACCTTCACATCAAACAAGCAGCAAAAATGAGCAGGTCGCCCTTCATCTTTGGGCTCCAGCTACTTGTGTTCGGAAACAGAGCCACCATGATGACTTTTGTTTCATTTGCAGATTCCCAGAGACCAGAAGCTGCAGCCGCAGTCGCAGCAACAGCCCCGGCAGCAGCCGCAGCCGCCTCTGCCTCCGCAAAGACCTCGGTGCGCTCAGACACACACTACACTCTAAAAGAACAAACAAAAATACCTGAATCCAAACCGTTTGTGTTTTTCAGTCCGGTTCAGACAAAGATCTGTGACCTGCGTGTCAAGGTTGATTTCATTTCAAGAAACTCCAGAGAGCTCACTGTCAGAAGAGGAGAAATGGTTGAGGCAAATATCTGTTTCTATCCGCTCTGGAGTCACAAGAAACCCAAATCCATAGCAGCCCGGCTAATACGAAGACCTCAACTCCTCAATCTCCTCTGTTTTCAGCTGCTGGACAAGTCAAAGCAGTGGTGGAAGGTGAGGAACAGTAGAGGGGAGGAAGGTTATGTTCCCAACAATGTCCTGGAGGATGAAGATGAGCAACCCTATGAGGTATTTACTGCCCAGCTGACTGAGAGGATGAGGAATGCTGAAGAATGAAAGGTAAAAAGATGCCCCGCTTTTACAGCAGGCTTTGGTGTCTCCTGTGCTAACAAAGAAGTCCAAACCAGCGGAGGTAAAAGCCTGGCTCGAAGACAAGGGCTTCAGCCCAATGTGAGTACTCAGAGATTTGAACTTCTATGTAACAAGGCCTCGCCAAAATGTCCGTTTCAACAGCTTTATTTGTCGTAGGCGTGTGCTGTAAGTGGGTTTCACAATCCCTGCCTTTTTGGTGTGGGTTTTCCAGACATATTTAAAGATCAGGAGTTCAACCATGAGCTATTTATTCTCCAAACACTAAAGTCTGAGTAGTTGTCTCACACCTCGGCGTGTGACATTGGTTCTTCGCATTTGACCCATCCTCTGGGAGAGCGGTGAGCTGCAGACACAGCCGCTGCGCTTGGGAACCATTAGGTGCTTTAAGCCCCCCAATCCAACCCCTTAAAGGGGTTGATGGTTTATACAGTATAAAGCGCTTTAGTACCTTCTTAAGACGCCCAAAGCGCTTTAGTCACAGTCCCATTCACACTGATGGCGGCTCTGCAGCCGAACACTGGCGCCAACCCACAACCACCAGGAGCAACATGGGGCTCAGTGCCTTGCCCAAGGACACTTCAAATCCAAACCTGTGAATTTTCCAATCAGACCAAACTACCTCTGCACCACAGTTGCCGTCCTAAATGTTGATTAGGGAGGCAATGGGTTCTATTTTTAGACTCAGACTTTTAGTCTCAGGGTGGACACTCTACCACAAGGCCGCTGAGTTGGTTTTTGTGTTCCTTCACCTCCCAGCTGCCTCACCACTGTGTTCACAGTGGGAACATGGAGAATCCTGACGGCCGCTCTGACAGCTTTTCATTCAGACCTCCTGCCTTTAGTTTGATCCTTTGGTTTTAGTGGATGGAAAGGAGGAGGAGCAAAGCTCGAGTCCTTTATGTTTATGGAGCAACATTCATGCCACTACGTTGCACACAAAACTTTCTAAGCTGTAAATGAAAATATGAAATATTTGCTTTCAAATTTCTTTTTTTTGCTTCTAAAAACATTTTCCCCCCAATTTTTTCTTTTTTCAATTTCTTCAATTTTGCATCTGATGGCAGCTTTGTCATGGTAAACTGAAACTTATGTGAGCAAAATCAAAGATAGGGAAAAAAGCAAGATGAAACAACGCATAGAAAAACATTTGTCACACAGATGTCATATTTTCATTTGCAATGTATAAAGTTTTGAGTGCAATGTTGTGGCATAAATATCACTCCATACAAGTTAGTTTCCAGCCTTGAGTATTTGTTGAGCACTTCTAAAAAAATCATTTTCCATTTTCCACCCGTTTGATTCGATGCATGACCCCAGAGGTGATGCGGTTTTCTTTGAAGGCATCGGTTGTGCGTCTTTCGCCTTGATAGGAAGGCTAAAAAGTGCTGAATGAAATAGAAACGTATCCCTGAGGTGACTCAAACGGCCAGATACTTCCGTGTTGTTGAAGAGGTGTGATGTAATCTGTCGGGCAAACAGAAAACAAATCCTTGGTCAGAAGTCTCCGAAGGCTGATTTAGAAAGTTTCCTTTGAAAAGCAAAGTTTCCCATGAAGTAACAGCAGCGCTCCCTGCAGCACCGTGCGCTGTCTGGGCGTGCTCAGCGGCTCCATGCTGCTGGGGATGAGTCGGGAGGAGCTGAAGACGGTTTGTCAGGAGGAGGGAGGACGCGTCTTCTTCCAGCTGCAAGCAGTGCGCTCAGCTTTGGCTGTGAGTGACGCACCGCTAACTTCTGTTTCGTCTGGAGATGAAATCATTTCATCCTGATTTATCTTTGTTTTTTAGAATAACAGTTAGACGGACGGATGGAGGCTGCAGGAGATGTGAAAGTGGGATTGGCACGGCACTTCAAGAAAAACATATTTATATTTTCTAAACTAAAAATGTCACCAAATACATCTAAGTAGTTGGTTGGATCTTTAAAAGTGTTTCATGTCTCGTGGGTGTACATAAATCAGAGCATCAAAATGCCTCAAATTGCAGTTGAACTCATTTCTGCAACACATATTCAGATTGTTGTGTGTAACATGTTAATAAAAACCTTCTGACACACGTTTAGTGAATTCTCATGCTTTATTTCAAAGAAAACCCTCCTGGTGAAAAAGTACCAACAGTTTGGAGAACACACAAAGAAAGTCTTCAGGAAACAGAGAGAGGAACGTCGTGTGGCAATGAAAAGGACATTTGTGCATAAAATGATCTAAAAGTGTCTGAAATGGAGCTCAGTGATTTTGTGTTTGGCCTCATTGGTTCTATGGTGCTTCAGTAAAAGTCACTTAATGCAGAATGTTGGAATCTCTCTGTTCAGAACGCACTCCTGTCTGCTACCACAACAGTGAACAAAGCTTCTGTTTTGTTTGTGGGAAATAATAATGGCTGACTTTGATCTCAAATGACCAAACGCTTCAACTTGAGAGTCCAGATTTACAGAAATAAAACGTCCAACGAGATGCAAGTGCAACTCTGAACCAGTGTCAAAGGAAAGCAGGAAAATTTGTGAGGAAGGACGAAACGTCTGGCAGACGAGAAGAAAAAGCAGAAACCAGCTGGACGGGTTCACAGAATCAACACTTCTGCACCGATCAAACCAATGCAGCAAAGATTTCAACAAACTGTTCAGCAGGTGAATGTAAAACTTCAGGGAGGAATTAAATCTGTAAAATCTACAAACAAAGCGAGACAATAAATCACAGATTAGAAAATACAGCTGAAAAGTTTCAAAAGAATACAAGTGAACAAAGCAAAGCTGGAAAATGAGAATCTTTGTTTACGTTTGCCGGTTGCTAAGCAGCGACTTTGCCTCATCCATCAGCCTTTCTCAAACATTTCATGTCAGGAACAGCTACAACAGCAACATCCAGACTGTGCTTAAAACAACAACAACAGACTTGCTGTTGGTTCCAACTACAAGATTCATTTCTTATAAAGTGTCTAATTTCACCATCAACGGCATCTTTCGCACAGAGCTCATTCAGTAAATCCCTGCCGCTCAGCCTGCAGAGAAACAAACGATCCAGGCGGCACCGACACATCCTAGCAGCTCTGCACCAGCCACGCACACAAACACAGCCTACATCCGCAGTGGTCAAGTCTCGCTACTGATGTCACTCTCTTCAGGGAATGTGGAGGTCAACGGTTGATGGGAGGCCGGACGGCGTCCAGCGGCGGGTGTGGAGGAGCGTGTGAAGCAACACTGTTTGGGTAGAGGATGCATCAGCTGAACCGGACAGCACGTCTGCAGCGCTTTCAACTGCGGGCCTGCAGGCCTTTGTGCGCTCCAAACGATTAGGCGGCGACACGCCAATGGCCGGGTGGTTCCAAGTCCGTCTGCTTCTGTGCAGGAGAGGGGGGGGGGGGGTGTTGGCATGCGTGGCTGAAGAGCTGAAACTGAAGAAGGCACTGAGAAGTCTTGGTGCTGCATGCAAAAGAAGCTGGAATCAGAGGGTGCTTCGCCACCATCTCCACCAACACTCATTTGTGCTCTAAATACACACACACACACACACCACCACATCTGCATGAGATTCTGGATACGTTCTGTGCGAACTGCAGAAGGAATGTTTGCAGGCAGACACTTGACACTTCCTCCTTTCTTCAAGGCCGTCGGGTTCTTCATGCTACTTGATGATCTACAGTCTTTAGAAGGCTTAAAGTAGAATCATAAAGGTGTGCGGCTTGGCGCGGGAAAGAGAGCGAATACTCAAGCTCCGTGTCGGGCTACGATTTAGCGCTGCAGCATTCGGACGGGTCAAACGCACGAGTGGCGTGATTGTTGTGCGAGTGTGGCCGAGGTCGCGCCAACCCCAGCGTGCTGTTGCAGTTGCTGTGTGTCCAAGGCAGTCTGCTATATGTTGTGCAAATGCAGCAAGCGTAGATATATATGCGACCGCACGGTGGAAGTTCAGCTATAAGTGGTACCATGTCAGGCATGCCGGTGCATCCGTGCGTCACAGCAAACACGACGGGGATCATCCAGGAGCAGACCGACGCATGCAGTGTCCGTCCTGATGACCCCCACAATTAAGTTGATCCCAGCAAACCTTCCTCAGTCATTTTCACAAGGGGCCACATCTAAGTGGCTCTTCTGGCGCCCTACAGAGACGGCAGGAAATCATCAAATCAAAGGAAAAGGGAATTCATTTAGAAGATTCTCATTCCACATGTCATACAGGGAACTTAAGACCAAGTTGGATCAAAAGGTGAAGAAAAGAAAAAAAACATTTCTTTTTGACAATTCTGAAGAACGCCGCCCCTCAGTACGAGGCAGCAGCGTAACCTTGGCTTTCTCGGAGCAGGAAGCTGTTTTCGGCGTCATGGCGGGGTGATGGGGCGTCAGCGCCGGCCGGAGACGGGACCCATGGTCAAGGAGTCGTCCTCATCGTTGGAGTCCAGCTCTGTGCGCACGGCCTGAGTGATGAGGTGCAGCTCCTCCGTCAGCGTTTCGCTGCGATACGCCACACGAATGTCAGGAACGTTGGTGCGGCGGATGTCGTTGCTCAGCGGACCTTCCTTGTAGTAGTTTGGGCCGAGCCAGTAGCTCTTAGCCTGAAATTGGAAGAAGGTCATTGGCTTCACATTCCACGCCCTGAACCGCAAGGACCAGATGGTTTTCACAATTCGTCTTCCTCACTGCGTCTTATAGAACATACTATAGCTCCCATCTAGTTTTGATTCAATTACAGGAGCACCTTGAAGGTTCTGGTCAGACCGACAGGATCTAAAAGCTGTAAGCCATCTTACCCTGTGTGAGAATCCACTCATGAGAACGCTGTTTCTTGCCAGCTCACACATATCACATGAACTCAGTTTCCACACCTGAGCTGCGATGCTGTACTCTTCCATCAGAGGTTCCTGGGTGGAAACAAACAAAGGCACTAATGAGAACCCTGTGTGCACAGAAACAACAGCAGAGGTTCTGCTGCTCATCTGCGACTGCACCCACTTTGGTGAAGTGGAACTGGAGAGGGTCGTCGGTGGACAGGGAGATCATGAGGCCCCTGGACAGATACTCTGGCAGTGGGTTGCGGTGGTAGCTGAGGAACAGACTGTTGTTGCTCAGCGGCGACATGGCGATGCCAACCTGGGCCAAGTAGTACAGATACTGGAGTACCGGAGCCTGAACGCATCACAAAGGAGAAAGGACACACGGCCACAGCTGATAACAGCAGCTTTGAATGGGTGACAGTCAGCTCTGATAGGCTGTACATTGATGTAACCCCATGTTTTATCAGCTACCTGCCAGCGTGTACTGAGAGTCGATCCTGACATAAACACTAAGACGTTTTCTGTATCCTGCAAACATTTTAATGTAGCGGTCTCCAACCTTTTTCAGGCTGAGGGTCAGTTTAATGTTTAATTTCTTTTTTTAGCTACCAGTTTCTCTTAAACTTTGAGGGTAAAGCCTATCTTCATCCTCAGTAGAATATCTGCAGCTGCTTTCAAATGCATTTTTATAATAATCGAAGCAGAAAAAATTCGTTTTTTCTAAAGGTTGCAATGGTTTCAATGAAAAATGTCCACTTAGTTGTTTTTCCCTCCAGTTTATTCAAATGCAATTTCATGTAAACCTCAAATAAAATGGCGTCCTTTCTAAATAGTCTTTTATTTTCACATTTTTTTATGTTTGTGTAATTTTAAAACAAATCTATAATCACATTATATTCATGTTTAATTGTAACAACACAAAAACACGCTGAACATTTATTAGATTTTCTTTCGGTTAAATAAAAAACGTAACAAAACCAAAATGTTTGATTTCTTTTTGGGTGATTTCATTTTAGTTGAATGTGTCTGTTGGAGACTTCACCTTAATGCTGCTTCTTTGATTTTCTTATTATACTTATATTTAAACTTAACTAAGTTTTTCAAAAGTGAAAGTAACGTCTGAAACAGAATTTGTCCTTTAATCCAGACATTGTTAGAAGGCTGCTGTTTCTGTTATAAAGATGACCAAATCATTGAATCTGCTTTTTATTTTATTTTAAGAAAATGAAACAAACATTTTTTCTTGAATCCCTTTTATACATTTAACTCATTCCTTGGAAGTAACCAAAATAACTGATTACAACTTTGTGAAAATGGATTTAATTATTTAAACATAAATAAGTTTTAACATTTATAACTTTCAATACTTTTACAATGGATGAGTAAAACGTTTAGCAGCAGGATGAACTATTGTTTTTATTTATGTTAGAATAAATTGTTCTAAATGAAGCCCAGAAGAATACTAATGGAAAGGCAGTAATCTAATTACAAGGTCCCTATTATGATTTACAGAAGTTGAATTTAAGGATTTAAAGACCGAGTCAAAGAAAATGAAACAAACAGCCAGAGTCTGCCGCTGCTTGCTCTACTGATGCGATTCAACCGCCTTGATCTCCAAGTTTAGATGTCTTTCAGTAAACCCTGCAGTTGGTTTCAAAGGGATTCCCACTAACTGGTTTGAAGTCCTCCTTGTTTTCAACCCATTTCTCCATGAATCTGCACTTTCCTGCACCAAGGAGCTTTAGCTAAATAGTTAACAGAGGTTAAACGATTTACGACCACAGAGAATCCTGGGAAAAAATGTTTCATCTGTGACAGGAAGTCCCATCGCATTGACAAGGCCCATTCACCAGAATTTAAGACACTTAAATGCGTTATACGTCTTTATTTGAGTAAAATTGAATTGAAGACCTTTTAAGGATCCACAGTCCCCCTGTACTGAAACTTAGCAACAACAACACAGACTTTCTTAGACTGCATCAGCTGAAAGATCAGCATTAATCATCATCAGTACAGAGATAAATCTAAGAAAATGTAGGTTTAATCTAAATGGAGAAACAATGTTACATCTTGTCAACGGTTCTTTAACTAGTCTTCTTTATTTCGTGGAAATATTTGACATGAATGGGATGTCATCAGTTAGCGGGGTAAGAGGTTCATCTCTAAAAACAAATCCAACAACATAATAACCAAACCCATCTTTCCTCAGGAGCAGATCCAAACCTCTCTACAGGACTCCAGCATAGTGGAGGAGAATGTGTCGTGTTCTGACCTTTCGGAGCAGCAGTCCGTGGGAGATGTTCTCTGATAACATGAAACCTGACACCAGGTGGTGGATGGGGCCCGCTTCTCCACAGTGAGGTCGCAGCACAAACGTGTGGAGGCCTCGCTGCCTGCAGCAGACGAAAAACCCCTAAATGTCACGCTCAGGTTTTTGTCATCTAAATTTCTGCAGCTCGTCAAAACGTTCATTCACCCAGGAAATATCTAAGTTGTAGACCCCTATTTTAGGTGGTCTACAACTATAATAGTGTGGACCACCATTTTAGTGGTGGTCCACACTATTTTAGTGTAGTTTCTGGTAAAAGAAAACACACCTAAAATAGTCTACCACCATTTTGGTCTACCTGTAAGGGCAGTGGTGACTAAAGCATAGGCTGTCTTACTTTATATTTTACATTGTACAGTACAAAAACCATCAAATGTGAGTGTTAAGATGATAAATGCCTG
The DNA here is from genome assembly GCA_037389245.1 of Oryzias sinensis. Classification (NCBI taxonomy): domain Eukaryota; kingdom Metazoa; phylum Chordata; class Actinopteri; order Beloniformes; family Adrianichthyidae; genus Oryzias; species Oryzias sinensis. The sequence goes on along the minus strand of CM074493.1, from coordinate 2,929,909 downwards.
TACCGTCTGAGCTGGTTCAGAACAATCATGTTGGCGTAGGTGTAGTACAGGTAGTAGGAGTACGGCGGATTGTCCTCTGTAGTCCAGTCAGCAGGCAAGGGACTGTCGAGGTTGAAAATGTGATGCTCGGGTTTGGACTCATCGTCGACGCTGTCGAAGCCCACCACCTACCGACAGGCAGACAGAGCGACACCCTGACGGCAGGCCGATGGGGATAACCTGGGTTTTTGGGAAGTCACACTCACGTGTTCCAGGAAGAGGTGCAGCTCAGGATGACTGCAGGGATTGATGGTGGCTTCAAAGAGAGGCATGAAAACGTTCTCCAGCATCTCCTGGAAATTAGCCAGCTGCTTCTTTGTCTGATACACATCACTAGCAAGAGGGTCAGAGAACAGGAGCTATGGTCACAGACGTATTTATCTCGTGTTTTTATTGATTTTAAATAGAAACACTTTGATTTGAGCGCCGGAAAACTCCAACAACAGTGTAATGTGACTTTATTGCCTCTTCCTTTATAGTCAAAGAAAATCCATCTAGGCTTGGCTAAAATAAGCTCAGCTTATATAAATACTTAAACAAAACTCTTTTGAACTAGAGATGGGCCCATATTGTTTTCCAGTCGATACGATAACTGATATTTCCCCTGCAACTGTGGCCGATGTCTGGAATAACACTTCTTCTTTCTCTTTCAGCTTTTCCCATCAGGGGTCGCCACAGTGAAACAACCCCTCTCTTGAGGATGAGTCGCATGGTTAATTGGCAATGTTTTACGCCGGATGCCCTTCCTGACACAACCCTCTCAATTTATCCAGGCTTGGGACCGGCACAGAAGCAGAGAAGGGAACAGGGAGCAGCCCGGATTCGAACCCTGGTTTCACGGACGGAAGGCGCCGCAAACCAGCATGAGTTAAACCGGCTCCAAGTGTCTGGAATAACACAACTTTTAAATTTCCTTTGGGTTTTTTAATAGAAATGCACAACTTTTCTTTTGCTATTCAATCAGATTGTACTTGACTTTTTGAACATACAGAAAGTAAGTATCACTTTAAAACTTTGAAAATATATCTGAAACCATTTAGACTATTTATTGACTATTGGACATAACTGTAAACCATAAGCTTCCTATCGCCAGGGTTCTATTAGGAAAAAAAAAGTAATAATAATAATGGATTAGATTTATCTGTTCTTTTTCTTGTTGTTCAAAGCGCTTACAATGTGTCCATTATTCATTCACTCCTCATTCATTCTTGATGATGGTAGCTACTAATGTAGCCTCAGCTGTCCTGGGGCAGACTGCCAGTTCACGCCTACGGTCCCTCTGACCATCACCGGGACATTCATACACATTCACACACCAGTGGAGACACACTGGAGGCAGGGAGGGTGAAGTATCTTGCCAATGGACACAACAACAGTTGACTGGGGGGAGTGGGGAACCGACCCTTGGTCATTGGACGACCTGCTCTACCCCCTGCTTAACTGCTGCCATGTATATCTATCAAAAATAAAATATACCTGAAAACAGTTGAATAAACATAATAAACATAAACTTCCCAGTGTCCCCAGTGGATCTCTTAGAAACAAAAATACATTAAAAAATAAAGTGTATCTGAAAACAGTCAGAACAATTTGGTTGATTTTATAATATCAGACCAAAAAAACTGATATTATGCAAATGTCGGCCGGTACCGCCACTGAGTTTACATAAAAAACCAGAGCAAAAAGCAGCTGAAACAAAAATAAAGAGCACTTACAAGAGACGAGGCACCTGGATGAGCCAGCGCACATTATCAGAGTACACCCTGTGAGTGACCGCCCACTGAGCCAGCCGGTCCCACTCGTCACGGGAGCGGCCGTAGATGGACAGACGCAGCTCAGAGTTTTGGTATTTGCTCTCCTCCAGGTCAGACATGACCTCCTGGAAAAAACATTCAGCTCAGTGTAAAAGAATCATGATGATGAGCGTCAGAGTTTATAGAGTCTATTATGCATACCTTTACTATGTGTGCAAAGTATTTTCCTTCAATGTAGTTGTCCGTCTTAATGAAGATCTCTCTGAGGATGGATTCTCCGATAGGGTTGTACTTGGAATTGAACTTATCAAATCGATGGAATGTGTTTCGGTCCTAAAGAAAGGCCGTGATTATTTTTAACATCTCTACCAGTTACTCATGTTCTCTCTAAAAGACAGCAGCACTCACCGCATGCATGTCGAGTGTGTCCACGCTCAGGTCGTAGGCCGTCAGGTTCATGCTCTCAAAAACATCCTTGAGGGTCTGCTCACGGCCGCACTCCACGTGAACGATCTCTCCTTGGTATTTCTTCATGGCCCTCTTGATGAAGCGCAGCAGGTGCTTCTGGTTCATGCAGGATGAGGCGTGTATGTGTGTGTCCACCTGCAGCACAGCGGAACAGATACGCCGTAAACGTAACCCACCTTTAGCAAAGAGGTTTCATCGTTTCCGTTTTCTCATACTTGGGGGTGTAACAATTCATTTGAACAATTTGATTCATATCGTAATTATTGGTTGATGATCCCATTCATAGTCAATGTTGGTTTCTTTTGAACGATCCGATTTGATCCGATTCTCTGACCTAAAATGGATCCAAAACTTCAACCAGTGTGACTCAGAGAGAAACACCTGGAACTGAACAGGGAAGTTTGCCAGATTCCTTAGATTTCAAGTTTAAATTAAATCGGTGTCCAAACAAACAAGTAAACTGGAAAGGATGTCAAATCCATTCACATGTTAGTTTCCTAAAGTTCAGCCCACTGTTGTTTTTCCACATCCAAAGACTCCAAAGGGAACATTCTTAGAACATTCTAGACACTGGATGGTCACATGACTTTACTAAATTCAAAGTGTTTCCACAAATGGGACTGGAATGATGGACTGATCCTATTAACAACTTGCGTCAGACAGACTGATCTGGTTGGATTGTACCATTGGATAAATGGTAACACCCCTACAGTTTTAGGATCATCAGCAGGTGAAACGTCAGCAGTTCTTGCCTTTCTTATGTTGTAGAAGTCCCTGTGAGGAACCCTCTTCTGAGCAGCAAGCTCTTTCATCTCATTCAGGAGGATGTGCATTTGAAATTTGGAGCTCAGGTACTGCAGGCGGCGATAGCAGAAAGACTTCCTGAAGGCCGTCCCAAAAAGAAGAAAAAAAAATAGATTAATATTAAACAAAGCTACAGCTGTTACACGAAATATGACATGATTGAACTTACACTGGCCCGTTGATAATGAGGGACATCATGACGTTCATGTCTGCGATGTACTCTTTTAAATCTGGATACAGCAGCTCAAGTTCTGTGCTCCTAAAAATTAATGAAGTCATTAGAATGCTGTGAAAATATTCTGCTGCTTTATGTGAATATTTCATAATACATGCAAATATGGTTCTGTGCATCTTAAACTATTAACATTTTTTTTGTTTTTTTACCTTTATAAAGCTTAAAAGCAGTCTTCTATAAAAACAAATATACGTTTGACCCTTTCTAATAGTTCTTAAATTTAAATGATCAATAGAAACAAACCAGATATTTTGGAGATTTGGTTTTATAAATGAGTAAAGTGAGGTTGACATGTCAACTCAGCTTCATGTCCCCAACACTGACCTCAGTGGTTTTTCTCAAAAAACATCATTACAAATATGTTGAACACAGCTGCCACCTGCAGGGTTTCCCCTCCCACACCTGCTTGCAATACATTTCATCAAAAGTGATCAAAAGTTCATAAACTCGTGGTACTTGTCCATGTTGTAGCTCTTGGTGAAAACATGGACCACACCATCGACCATCTTGCATCCATAACCAGTGTCTGGCGGCAGAATCATGGAGTCCATGTTGTCGTAAGGGTGCGTCTCTGAAACAGGAGGATGGACAGGAGCGTCTGGGAGAAAAAGAACAGTATGAGAAAGAAAACTACAGCAAAGGAACAATTTTTACTGCAGTGCAACTTCAGTCAAAGCAGTTTAGTGCCCTAGTCACATGACCCGAACAGGTGCGCCAGGTTTTTGAGCCTGTGGAGGATCGTAGATGAGTGAGGCCGTATCTGAAAAAGGAGTGCAGGTGTGTCTCAAAGTTCCCATGATGCCCACCTATAGTCGTGCGTGGGGTTGGTGTATTGTGAAGTATTTGTGAGGATAACGCAAGTTACATGGACTATGACGTACGGGTGGCGACCTTAAACCGCACCTCCGTTACTTGTAAGGTGTACGCATTGTCTTTTTGATTTGATTTATTGATTTATTTCAAGCATTGTAGTTAAAAGGCAAATAAAAAATTTACACATATTTATCAAACTCATTACAGAAATGTTGAAATGCAAAGTTTAAAAAGACAGAAAACAAAACAAAAAAAGTCACTTAAATCACATTTTGCTTAATTAATAGTGATCATTAACTAAAATCAAGTAGAGCTTGAATTATTGCTTCAAAAGGAATTGAAAAGGTTCTTACTGACCATGTGCAAATTCTACACGCACAGATGTACATGCGATACGCAAGTACCCGTAGGATTCCCACACACTGCACTGATTGTCAAATTTGTGCACGAACAGAGAGTGCAACAGATGTGCAAGAGCACATTTATAACCTGAGCAGCCTCAACGGGCTCCCTGCACAGGGTTTGAGCCGGGTTAGAAAAACTGAAAAATCCATACAACAAGCCTGCATTTCACCTATTTCACCTTTACTTTAAGTGTTCGCTACTACCAGTCACCTGCAACATGCCCGTAAAACAAATATGCATGAATATTTATGCTCTTTAAATTTATAGAGTGGTCTACGACCTTGATATTTCGTTTTGGCCACCTGCATGCCCTATACACATTTTCCCCATTTTTCACCTGCAAACAGCCATAATCCGCCCATAATGGAAGTTGTGACTAAGAAATAAAATATGAAAAGTTCTAATAAAATAAAAAAAAAGCTCAGATACACCATAAGTGGCAGTCTGGAAGTACAAGTCTGGCCAGTATGCTTGTTGTAAAGTAAAGTATAATGTGTGAAGTGTAGTTTTGTTGATCATTTTACCACAATTAAAAGTATTTAGGTCAGCTTATTGGTAGAAAACCTCCAACAGTGGGTGTAATCTGATCTGTAAAAGGATTTGAGACAGGGAAAAACATGGCCAGTCTTCTCATGAAATCATTAATGAAATTCTAAAGAGCAGTCAGGAAGACGGATGTTTTATGCGTCATAAAATATGTCACATTAGGTAGATACACTCGAGTTCGCCATTGACTGTGTGGCTGATCTGGGTATTGCAGGTAAATCTAGGTTATGGTTTGGATCTTTTAGTCTCCTGAATACCAATCCCCCCCAAAGGAAGTCAATAAAAGAATTAAAATGAGATTAAAATGAATTCAGGTGATTACATTGATGTCTTTGATCTGTTTAAATATTTACCTACCTTTACTCAGGACATGTGTGAGTTTTGAGTCAACTGTTATCCCAACCTTGTGACTGTTTTAAAGGGTAATAAAGTGTTCAATATTCAAATGTGATGGTATCTTAATATATCTCACATTTCAAATGGTTGAAAATATGTATGCAAGAGCAAAAAGAGATATTTTGAAGTTGGAACTCAACAACACTTCTTGCTGAGGAGATAGGACAACAAACAAGTGGACCAAAACCAAAGACTACACAAGTGTCCACCCACATGAGCATGTTCCAAACTGGATGTGTGAGAACCATACCAGCATCCACAGGAGTCTCTGAAACGTCATCATAGAATCCCATATCCAGAGTCTTCGTCCCGAGGTCGTGCAGCGCGTGAGCTGTGGTCTTACAGAAGTTCTGTAAGGAACGGTTTATGTACTTCTCCCTGATGAATAACGCCTTCACCACACATTTGGCAGCATCTACAAGGTCAGTGAAGGGCACCTGAGAAATTACAGTGACAATGAACACGTGCCAGATTCGCTTCACTCCAGTCACTCTTTCCAGGATGGACGGGTCAGAGAGTCCTACCCCGCACTTTTCGTCTCCAGCTATCGAGACTCGCAGGTACTCCCTTTCCAGTGGCATCTGTCTCTCCCGAAAGCCCATATATTCAGTGTCCACACTCTTGTCCTTCAGTCTTTTGGGATACAGACACGGTTAAAGCAGTTCAAACAAAGAGACCAACAGGAGCCTCTAAAACTCAGCTGGACATTTGGTAGAAGGGTCAGCAAAGCTCTTAGTCTGAAAGTCCGATGATGTCAGCTGTTATGGGAAATGATTGTTTTGAGGAAGGTTTCTGGAAACTATTCTCTAAATGCAGGAGTAATTCAGAATTGGGGTAATTACATGCAATGAATTGAACACCATCACAAACATTTCCATGCAGACGTTAATTTACAGAAATCAAACACACTGGAGCAGCTGTTCAACATGTTTAGTTAGGAGCAAATGTACAAATGTAACCTCAAGAGTTTGAAAAACTGAGTTTAGCTAATGTCTTCAACATAGACATCATAAATCTGATTCTTTAACTCAAATTATGAGGCTGGATGTTTATTTTCAAAAGTCAACAAAACGTGAATGCATCCCTCGTGGGTTCATGAGAAAAGTCACCTTTGTGCACTGACAAAGGTTACTGCATTTCCCAGCATGCAGCACAGGAGTTTGACTAGCGCTGACACCTTCACATGTTGCCAGTGCCTGCATCTGTGTGAGCCAGACAGAAGCTGTTCTGAAAACTGAACCAGCCGTCGCTCACGCTGGCTTCTGCTGAATCTCTGCATTATAATGAGGTCGTTCTTCTTATGAGTAACTTAGAATTTCCTATAGACATCTTCTCATGTAATAAATATAAATAGGAATTGAAATCAAACAGTGGATGTGACAGTTATGGAGCTTGTGCTGTAAATGCTTGGCTTTTGACAACAAAACAACAACTCCATGCGCTTAAACAAGCATGATTGGTTAATTTTGTTGATGCATTTGCAGTGAAATATCAAATGTATAAATAATTGAAACAGTGCGGATGCATCACAAACACCTCTTCAATTCTTCTGAATAAAGTCTGTGAGAGCTTTAACACTACAATTATATTTTTACTCAATTGCAGGGAGATTTATGTCCAAAAAGTCTTCCAGTGCTTCTGTAAACTATTATTTACATGTCAATAATATACAGTGGAGGATCTCTTACTGATTTTTCATGTTTGCCCACTTAAAAAGAAATAGTCTGCCATGCTAATGGTAGGTTAATTTGAACCTACTTTGTAAATCAAGAGTAAGAGAAAAAAAAATCCCATCAAGACACAACTTTGAAGAATGTATATACCGGTACTTTTATTTAATTGAGGGACAAATAAATTTTTGAACCCTTTTGTCAGAAAGACTTTGTACTTTGTGTCAAAACCCTCATTAGTAGCACAGAAGCCAGAGGGTCCTTGAAGCTGATGAAAACACATTAGGAGGAATTTTGGTCCACTCTACTATGAAAATTATCTTCTAAATCATTCCGATTTGGTGGCAGTTGCTTGGCAAAGCTGAGCTTCAGTTCTCTCCACAGGTTTTCTACAGGACTGAGGACCAGAGACTGGCTGGACCGCTCCATGACCACGATCTGGCAGAGAGAGCCATAAACGCCACATATTTTTAAATATAATTTTGTGAGAGCCATACAATATGTTTAAAACTAAAGACACAAGTGAATGTGTGCATTTTATGTAATTTCAACACTTTTAAAGAACAATAAGTCTGTGGATTCATTTTAATAACATTGTTATTGTAGAGGACTGATTGGACTGGGTGGCTGTTGGGTCGCGTTCTAAGTTCCGGAGTTCATTGAACGCATCAAGCAGAGATGCTGGTTGGCCCTCAGTTCTGTCTCTCAGCCTGTTGTTGGGGAGTTTGGACCAATGGGGTTCAGCGATGGGGTGAGTAAGGGAAATAGGATGGCTGGTGCGGGAGGAGGGGAAGGAAAAAGGTGGGGGGAGCGCTCTCGGCGGGAGAGACTCAGGAGTTGCTGAACAAGTTGTATGGTGTTGGTTACGGCTTGCAGTAACCAGAATAAAGAACCTTAAAAGAGGTTAAGACTCTGTGCCTCAGTGTGGGAAAGGGACACTACATTATGCTGTTTCTAATAAATGATGAGTATTTCTTAGCATTAAGCTGACTTCTGGTGGTGTATGGTGGTTTTGCTGATGGTCTTGTCTGGTTGATACGTGGTGAGTTTAAGCTTCATGCAGGCATTGAGACTTCTGTTAAACGTGATTGTAGGATGGTCTGAATGTTCTTTAGATGTGAGAAAGACTGCTCACATGCAGACGTGGAGACAAACATTGTCAGTACAGCAATACTCACACGCTGCAGTGTGGGGTATGTGACGGGCAGCGTGTTCTAAGTTTTGACAATCAGTGCGCCGTTTTCACCTCGCTGCCTGCGCCCACTACCCCTCCCCCTTTCCTTCTCAAAGACAGGAGCATCTGCAGGGACGGCGATTCTCAGGTTTCAGGCTGGTTCAAACTCTGTGATATAACAGATAATAATAAACTGATAGAGGCACAGATTTTTTTCTCCAAGCATCGCTACTACTGCGCCTGCACTGCATCGCGCCCGAGAAGGACTGGTCCACTGAAACTTTTTTTTTTTAAATCAAAGATGTGTCTGCGAGCCAGAAGTGGCCAAAAGAGCCACATATGGCTCGTGAGCCATGGGTTCCCGACCCCTGGACTAACTGGTCTGTGTGAGCCAGAACTCTTAATGGTTACTAGGAGATCAAACACTTGTTTCCCTCAATGAAATGCAAATTCATTTATATAAATTATTGAAGGCTGATTTCTGGATTTTTCAATCTTTCACTGTTCAAATGAACCTACCAATAGGATGGCAGACTATCAATTACATTTTAAGTGGGCAAACCTACCAAATCAGCAAGTAATCAAATATTTCCTCTACTGTAAAGTCTGCATACCCACATGACAAAAGCAGTGACACAAAGTACACATTTGTATTGTAGGTTAGTCAAATAAGTATGCAAGTTTCAGATCATGCACATCTACTTTTCAGGTTACAAGCAAGCAAAACAGAGTAGATCGCAGTAGAAGCAACAGGAGCAAAGAGCAGAGAAAGCATGCATACTGAGGCTGAGCTCACTCACTCTAGGTCTGCAGCACTGTCGATTTTCATGAAGTCCTGTTTGGCACGGAGCAAGATCTCTGGCTCAAGCCTTGGGTGATGCGCAGCGGGGCGTTATTGTGTGGGAAAGGCAGGGGGGCAAACACCGAGGAAAGTTAGCACACAAGAGGAAAGACACAGTTTACAAGCAAAAAGCAGACACCCAAGCGTCCTTCCACAGATTTACGCAGAAAGAATGAGAACATCACCGGGCAACAGTCAACCCCAGCCAGTGAAACGGGGCCTTACGGGGGGCGTCGGATCACCACCCAGTGATTGGCTTAGTAATGCAGCTGGCATCAACCTTAGTAACACAGACAGAGCCCACCTCTGGAGGAGAGTTGGTGCAGTTGAAGATGTAACACAAGCACAGGTGGTGCACAGCTCATTAAACTGATAGCTGGGGTAAGTTAGTCACACAGTAGGCTTTTGGAGGTTGATAAGCATGTGCGCATGAACGAACAGCATCCTTTCCAACTGCAGGGAGGAGGGCTGTGTTTGTCCGTCTGGGGTCAATAAGATGATTTAGCCAGTCTGTTTGTGTTTCCTCACCTAATATCCTGACTGATCTGCCTCTCCAGGCGGTGCCGCCGCTCCTCCAGCTGTTCGATGGGGCTGTCCTCTGGAAACTCGTACGGTGCACTTCGCATATCGCTCTCCGCCATGGTGCGCGTGAAGAGCTCCTGGTGCCGGCACAGGTCATAAAATGTAGAGGCATATTAAAAGCTTTGTACATGCAGACATATGGCAGACAGCGAGGCTTATACAAACACAAAACCATCTGCTATCTAAAGATAAAAAAAGCAGGATTATGGAGATTTATTTCACACCACAAAAAGAAAAAGAAAAACATTTCAACGCGTTACTCTGGATTTATGAAACTTGTCTTTTTGTGTCTGCAAGTCAAGAATTAAATCTTCAAGAAGAAGCTCAACTCTAAAAGTTTTTTTTATTATTATTATTATTTATTATATATTAATATTATTATTATTCAAAACCAAACCTAGTTAAGTATTTTTCAAAGTTTTTATAAACTAATCATTTAAATTGATGGTTGAATGAGGTTTGCGTTGCGTGACGGCATCACTGAATCCCCACCTCTGCGATCTCTTTGTATTTGTCCTCCATTGATGTGCGCAGGTCGATGGGAGAGTGCGAGAGGGAAACGGGGGTTCCTGGGAGGGATCGCTGAGGCTTGAGGGGCTTCGGCCCAGAAACGCCACGGAGGTCTGGGGAGGAGAAGAGGGGCACCTTGGATCACACAGTGTGCCACAGCAACAGTGATTTCTTTACTTCCACGTCTTCCTGAAGAAGTTTTTTTTACCAAAAAGATTTAAAACCATTTACATTTAAACCAACATTGCAGATGTTTTGAATAATGCTGGATTAAAAAAAAAGACTAAACATCTCATAATAATCTTTACAAACAAAATGCATAATCGATTTAATTTAATCTTAAAATCCATCATTTTTTTATTATTATTCAACAGTTTGTCTTTTCAAGTTAAAAATAGCTTTTAGTTGAGTTTTTTTATAGGAATCCAAACCTTTATCAAATGTTTATCTAAATGTTTGTTTAGTTTAAACCACGGGTTTATGGAAACTGTTTTTTTTATTACTAAAAGAATTAGGTCAGCAAACAGAAATGTACATAACAAATAGAAAAATAAATCTCAATAAATGAATTTCATGAATTTGTCAATCCTAACAAAATAATTTAAGGACCTACAAGATGATTACTTTTGAAGAAACTGAGATTAAAAAGTTTCCAAAAAAGATTCCCTTAAATAAGACAGAGTAAACAGCTGCATTTTGAAAGCTCTGATCATGTCATCAGCAGCAACATTTTTTTTTATTTGATTTGATTTACCTGTGCAGCACTTTGGATCTCTGGTAGATGTGAAAGCGCTTTACAAATAAAAATGAACTGATTGAACAATTAACCATGATGGCAACCAATTGGTTGTTGTATTCAGATTCAAAGGGATTCTGAACAGTGTTTTATACTGGAATCAATCTGGAAATTGAAACTGTCCCTCCTAGTCCAAGACACATTTTTAGCCCTTATGCCATCTTGTGGGGTCCAGATGACCCCACCCTTCCATTGAGGTGTTCTCCCTACCATGACAAAGGTGGATAAAGGTGGAAAGATTTCATGTAATCCATGGACACCAGTGAAGATCACAAATCATTGAAGAAGAAAGGTTCAGAGCTCTGTCTAGTGGGTCTAGATGACCCCACAAGATAACACAAGGGTTAGAGAAGACAAACAGGGAATAACTTCTTTGTTTAAAAAAAAATACTAAAAGTTTATACGACTCTTTTCTTGAATTGTTAAAGTTTATTTTGAAAGTCTAAATATCTATCTTTAACTTACCCAAAAATGACTTTAGTGTTACAGGAAACCAAAACGGCCCTTCTTTGTGGAGTGACTTGGCAGGTTTTAGAAACCTCTTTTTACTTTCTCTATTTTAGGCACAAGGTTTGTGTCTTTGCATAAAATATAAATAAAGCAGGAGTGCTCTGGGGTAAAAGAAGTTTTGGGGGTTGTCACCACTGCCAGTCAGCACAAACGTGTCTCACATGATGTCTAAATGGAAAGTATCCAGTCAATGTAAAAATCTAGGACAATGGCACTTAAAGAAAAGTAGTTGTTGGCAAGAAGCAGTCATCAGTGCAAATTGTATATCCTTCAGTTAACTGTAAATCTCCCTTTCTCCATATTAAATGTCCCAACCGTCTTAATCAGGTTTTTCTTTTGGATGAAGCGCATTGTCAGTACAGGATCTCTGACGTCTGAAGACCTCATCATCAATGCAAACAACCCAACGATAAGTTAAAAAAAAACAAGAAATACCACCAACAGGAGCGTCTGAACGACAATGATTAACTGCAGAAGTCTGGGAAGGTTTCTGCTGCTGAGGAAGGTCAGATCAGAGACTTGATGTCCTTCCACCTTCTGCCATAGACGGCATCGGAAAAACTGCATCGCTGTGTGGCAGCGCCTCAGGGGGTGATGAACGCGACCCAGAAGATTGTCAACCGTTAGAAGAGCTGCGTCAAAAAGCCGAAAACCTCCTTAAGGACACATCAGCCTGTGTGTTAGAACTGCCGCCGTCAGGTCCACGATCCAGACAAATCCAATCAGAGTAAAGCCATAAAACGGTTTTTATACAACAGCAATAACTTCACTAAACAACCAACAAATTAAAGCTTAGAATGGATTGTTCAACTACACTAGGCCTGCACAATATACCGCAAATTTATCGTTATCGCAATATCCAGCTCTGCAATATGCATATCGCAAAAGATGGCGAATATCGCAATAAATCGCAAACCCAAAATGTGTTAAAACAATCTTCTAGCACCTTGAAGCATTTAAAGAATCAAATAAATCCCTTTATGCTTTGACCAATCAGATGGACGCCTTTCCATTGTTGACCAATCAGATGGAGGCCTATTATGTTAGATGTTTGTCCCCCATGTCGATGAGGGTCATTTGGAGTATAATTTTTAAACTGTTGCAATGAAATGGGAATGATGTTTTTGTTTATTTTTCTATTTGTTTATTTACCGCAAATTATATCGTTATCGCAATATTGATCACTAATATCGCATACCGCAAGTTTTCCTCATATCGTGCAGCCCTGAACTACACCAAATAAATGATCTCTGGAGTTTTTATTTGCCATCTGTTTTAATATGGTTTCTATTTTAATTTGTATGAATGACTACTGACAGTCGATGTACAACTTTAGCTGTACATAAAAGACGTTACATTAATGACAATCAAATCTTATCTGGGAATGGACAGAGGAGCATGGAAAACCCTTTAAACACGGGAGAGTCGCTCTGAAAACGCGGGATCCTGTGACAAACCGCTTTTTAATCAACGCACACTAACGTCCGGGCGGATCCTCCTCTCCAGCATGGAGATGCACAGCTGATCAGGCCTTCGTCTCGTTAGAAAACAGTAAATAAATAAATCAACCAAAAGCCAGACGAAGTCCTTCCTGTAGTGCACTGCAGATTGAAATCCACTGAGGAGCACCGACCATCTTGTTTTGTGAATTGTAAAGTGGCCAAGCGCTGTTGTGATACAGTCACACAGTCTTTCACTCAGGACTGAGTGCTCACCTAGCTCCTTCACTATCGGAGCCCTTGTTAGTGTGACATTGGCGTCAGGCTTCTGCTGCCCGAGTCTAGGCAGTGCAGTTCAGACGGAGCAGAGCCCAGCTCTCATAAGTACACCTACTGACACACAGCAGCAGCTTTCAGACACAAAGCTCAACCCAAGTAACAGCGGCGACACGGTTCCTGACATCTCCCTACAGGATTGCCTGAATAAACAAGTTTTATGACCAGATGATCCAATAGCTTATATAGCAGCTCAACTACATGTTCTAGGGATACTGTGTCCGTATCAGATAACACACGAATATACAAGCTGTTCTTGTCAATACAGAGTATAGAGATCGTCAGATTGCTTTTTTGTTTTGTTTTTCAAAACAAATAGGTGAATCTAAGTTAGTTAACATGAAGTGTTCATGTTTCTACAGCACAAAAAACCCTCTAGACATAAACAAAGAATATTTTACCTGCAAGCATATGACAGTGAGCCTAAAAGGAACCTTTGCTGACAGGTTTTGCTATTCGGCACACATCTTTTCCAGCTTTGGGTTATCATTCTAAAACCCGTCATCATCTACAGCCCAAGCTTAATCTGTTGTTTGTAGAGCGTTTCATTAAGTCAGCGGTTCGGTTCCAAGTCTGAACCACTGAAAAAAGGGACATTTAAAAGTACTCCAAGTGATGTAACTAAACTAGAAAAGCTCCATGTGGATGCAAACGAGTAAATGCTGACAGTCAGTGACAGAAACAGGACCAAAGTCATCATTAAAATAAGTGTAATTGGGGAAAGAAACAGCTGTGAAAATGAACTCTAAAACACAGCAGCGCATTGAGTCTGTTAGAGAACGACTCAATACACACAAAGCAAGACAAGTAAAATAAAAGGTCAATTTAAATAAATCATTATGCTGCTCATGCCATAAATTCTGTTGACATTAAGAAAATTAAGACTAAATATATGGAAAACATTAAATATTGAATTCTTCTAAAACTGACATTTTTGCAAAACCAACAAACTTAAACTAACTTTTTCAAAAGAAAAATTGATCTAATTATGATTAAGAACTACATACTATAACTACTATATGTTGTTGCATTTCTTAGTTACTACTGGAGGTTCAAGTTAGCCATAGTTGAAATCACATCTGCAAAGCATTATGGGTAAAGTGTAGTTTAAGAAATAATTCTTGCTGTGATGAAAAGATCAAAAGATCATCTCTAAAGACGTAATATTGAAAAAGATTTAAAAAAAATGTCAAATGTATTCATAAATATACTAAAAAACACAGAAAAGTGGTATTGGCATCAAAGAGGAGACAGTTACTCCTCATTGACTCAGACTGTCAAACGTTTTACTGAAATATGTCTCAATTTTTGCCTTAGTTCTTCTGTTAAAAAGTTGACAAACAGCTGCAATTTGTAAAATAAATATGAAACGCTTCATTTTTGATCACATCGTCCTCAAAAACTTCAAGAAATTAGGACAAATCATCCATATCTTCTAACAAAGGTCTTTACTTTCTCTTGTTTTATCTTAGCATTTTGTCATGACATTACAGAGGATTTCATGAACACCTTACCCTACAAAGAGCAGCAGAAACTTTGAATAACACCAAATTCCCACCCAACAGCTGTATCCCATCGGGCACACGCAGGATATGCAGTTATCATGAGATACAGTACCTCTGTCTGTCAGTAAGAGTCAGAGTTTCCTTGTCCGAGCGCCTGCGGGATGCTGGGACATGTAACTAGGCCCGGGACGTCTGATGAGCCCTCCCCCACTGATACAGAGAATGACAGCTAAACCGGAGTGTGCTCAGTCTCTGCACAACAAAAGCCGCACCGACACCAGAGCTAGAGTTTCCCCTTCTGTGCCGTGACTGTCGCTGCCTTCAGGGAACTGCTGAGCCACTACTTTCCTTTTTTTTCACCTCCCGTTTTCTGTGTGAGCTGCTTCCTGGATCATTCAGAGCACGAACAGCAAAGCCAGCAAAGCTCCCGGATTTAAATACTGGGTTGGAATATACCATGTCCCCCCAAAAGAAGGGATGGATCTGGGTAAACCACTCCTGCTTTATTGTGTGGTAATTATGGAGGAGGCTCTGAATCGATGGCCACTCCCACTCCTCTCCTGGCTCACTAAAGCATCACTCATGAAAATATCTGATCCGTCTAAAGAGAAGGAAGGAGATTGAGTTTTTTATTTTCTCCCCCTTCATCTATGTGGGTTTAACTGAAGCACCTACTCTAATGCGCAGACATTTTTCCTAGCACAGATGTTAAAGCCACTTTTAATTTTCATCTTTAAATTCTATTAGGTCTAATTTCATGCCAGATGGTCGAACTGAATCTTCAAGATTAAACAAAAACATGTGATGTGTATAGAACAAACCATCACTGAAGACTGACAACTACAGAACAGTTATTCGACTATGAAATAAGAAAAATCAAACAACTGTTTATTTGTTGTGAAAGAAATTTTTCTGTACAGGACAAACATTTGATGCAATTCAGTCTAGTTTTCTGGATGGTTTCTTTGTCTGCACCTCATCAGCTGGGAGACACTTCTATTTAGAGAGCTGTTTATGTCGACAATGCTGAGGCTTTACACTTGGGACCATGTAATTATTCCACACAATACTGCATAGCTAAGCTTCATTACTGATTGTTCTGCATAGTTCCCCAAAATAAACACCCAAATCAATTTCTGATCACGTGATCCCTAAAGGAGGGGGTCTGCACTCCTGCCACTACCCCACCAACAAGGGAAAACATTCACCTCTATATGAGAACTGGATTTCATGACCCCTTCCCTCTGGCATTACAAACAGGAAGTACCCGTCCGCTCCAAGAAGCCACCATACCATAGCCTGAGCAAACAGCTATTACTCAGTCTATTTGCCAGAATAACCATTCTTGCTCTACTTCCTCTTTTGTGGCTGCCATAGAAACGTCGACTCAGAACAACTCTGACCAATCAGTGCTTACTGACAACATCTGGCTCCAACATGGTGGCGTTCGTACCAAGTCAAAAAGGCAAACGAATCGACTTCATTCTGTTGGAGCTGTGAGTAAACCATTCTCTAAAAGTGATATCACACTCACTCGGTCCAGTTCTCATATACAGTCAATTGTTGGAGTGTAACAATTATTGGACCTAAATTATTTCTATTACTTTGATCCAACTAGATCCATCTGTCTGAGACATGTTTTTAATCAGGTCGACCTATACTGTTATAAAACAGTTTGAAAATTAAATAAATCAATCAATATAAATACCTTTTGGATTGAGTCACGGTAGGTTT
This sequence comes from Oryzias sinensis, assembly GCA_037389245.1. Lineage (NCBI taxonomy): Eukaryota > Metazoa > Chordata > Actinopteri > Beloniformes > Adrianichthyidae > Oryzias > Oryzias sinensis. The sequence continues at coordinate 2,913,352 of CM074493.1, read as the reverse complement.
ATTTTACTATAACATAAAAACGACCACGTCCATCACAGTGGACAACGTGATGTCAGCAAAAACAAATCAGTCCATCATTCCAGTCCAATATGTAGAAACACTATTAATTTAGCAAAGTCATGTGACCATCCAGTGTGCTAGAATGTTCTAAGAATGTTCCCATTGGATTCTTTGGAAGTGGAAAAACAACAGTGGGCTGAATTTTAAGAAACCAAAATGTGAATGGATTTGACATTCATTCTAGTTTGTTTGGACACATATTTCATTTACACTTGATGATCTAGAAGAAATTTCTCTCTGAGTCACACTGGTTGAAGTTTTGGATAAAGATGAGGATCTTTCAAAATGAACCAACATTGATTATGAATTGTATCGTCAACCACCAATTATCATATGAATCGAATTGTTGTTTAACCCCTAGTCAATGGTGAGAATTAAAGACTGCACAACAGGGGGCCAAAAATTGTAACATCCAACAAAGTCAAGATAATTAGTTCAAACACCACAGATAATTGGCATGTTTAACTAAAGACCACTAAGCAGCAAAGTTTCCTTGCCTAAAAAGGTCATTTGTCCTTCATAGTCAACAAAGGTTAACAATGTCAGTAACAAAAGCTGCGGTTACATGTGCTAAATATTTGATCAAAGATCAGATTAGAATTGAACTGTGTACATGGTCCCAGAAAAACTTGATCCGAATATATCAAACGTTTTACATACGCCACAATTTGGGTTGGAATAAATTATTTTGACATGCGCAGAACTAACTGAAATATCAAAAATGGCCGTAGAAGAAGATATATTGAGTTCTGTTGTAAACAAACAAAACTGCAGCTATAGAGCGAGAAGATCTTCTAAATGTGATTTTATTATTGTTAGGATTATTATTAAGTGCCTGTTCGCTCATAATTTGTTTTATTCCGTGCGGTCAGTGGTTTATTCTCGGCAGAACAGACCAGGAAGACGGGTTAGAGTTAGGCTAACACATGCTAACAACATCTAGCTTTGGATGAACTTAAAATCCACACAGTCAATGCTGCAATCTGCATCCTGGCTGCACGTAAAAATGTGGGAATAACATCAGCCTTTATTTTGTCGGGACACGACTGGAAACACAAATTTAAATGATTGTTTACACAGTTTCTCAGGACTGTGTGGAGATGATTCAAAAGCCGCCTCCGTTAGCTCACACGCCGTCCCAAAGCTGCTCTTCTGCTGGGAGACACGGTTCTCCTGAGTCCTGCAGTTCGTTCACGCAGAGCAGACGGACGGACTGGGCTCCGAAACCTCCTCTGCAGCAAACACCGTAACAAAGCACCCTCCCCTGCCTGCAAACACAAAGCTGCGAGTCCGGCTGCTCTGAAGCAGCCGGTCTGTCCTGTTGGCGCTCTAAAGCTTTCTCTCAGCGCCACACCGTCTATGCATGACGTAAAGCCAGAGCAGTAGTGACCCATGATCGGAATGAGCTGTTTATATGAAGCCCGATTGGATCAACAATCAGCATAACCCATCTATCTCCATCGGAAGGACATTTTGATCAGAACCAGCCTGATCGGGGCAGAGTATTCCAAACGGCGTGTTTAGATGACACATTGTTATTTTGATTTGGTGTTTATTCCGATTACCTTTTTCCATGTTACCACAGCTAGTGAAATAAGAAAACATACAGTTAGGTTACTAAGGAGTGTGTTGTCAGCCTCAATTAAATGAATGTGGCCGGTCCGGGTAAACAAAACTCAGCTACAAAACTGACAGAACCACTTTATCCACGTTTTAAAAGTAGGTTGTCAAACAACATTCAAGGGTTTCCTGAGAGTTTCCTGCTCTTGACATTTAGAGCAACATTTTTAGCTTAGGGATAAAACTCAGAATCTTCAGTGAAGCGTTGCTTTGCCTTTTTCTCCAGAGAAGACTTTCAAAATAAGATGAAAACTTACAACTGTTTTCCCAAAGAGATTTAACATAAATATTACTTTGTATCAAGTGGAATGAAGTTGTTGGCCAATTTAGGTTTTTCTAAAAGGAAAGGTTTAAAGATCATCAGATAAAGAATGCACAGCCCCTTGTCAGACAAAACGGTACTGTCCTAACAGGTTTCAGGAACCCGTCAACAGCTTTCTGTTGGAGTTTAGTTAACCATAAAAAGCTTTAATAACAGTGTGTTTTCCCACAAATGGCACTTAAATCCAAAAATAAAATCAGAGAAGATTTATGCAACCACAAAGACAACACAAGATGCCAAACTTCAACTTAGCATGTTTATCCATCCCTTATTAGGACCAGGAACAGAGGAACAGCTCAAAATAGATGTTTGGAGATAAATGGAGGGAAGCGAATGGTTTAGACACATTGAAAGGAGGAACAGTGAAGATGTTGGTGAAAGGATGCTAAGATTGGAGTTTCCTGGAAGATCTTAGAGGAAAACCAAAGAAGAGGATTGTGGATTAAAACCAGTACAAGCTTTGGGTAACTAAGGTTATCTTAGGAATAAAGGATCCCATTCTAAGAAAACCCAACAATGAAGCCAAAGTAACTGCAGATGCTGAGAAAAATGCTCCACTGATTTAATTTATGGATGACGCAATTCGCATTAGTTATAAAGGATCCTGAGAATTCTCAGGAACAATTGCCGTTATTTCTGGACTATAGAGCGCACCTGATTATAAGCCGCACCAGTTACATTTTTAAAGGATAAAACATTTTGTACATACATAAGCCGCAGCAGTCTATAAGCGCATGTGCCCACATTGAAACGTGTTGTAGAATGAGGATGTGTATGTGCTGAAACCGCACACGTGTGAAAGAAGGAGGGGAGAGCCCGCGCAGCATGGGAGGGAGTGAGAGTGCGCAGCGGAAGTGTGATGGGGGTGTGCATTCATGTTTGATATACAGAGTGAAGGGGAACTGTCATAAAAGAAGCTTTCTCCCAGAAGAACAGTGAATGATTCTTTATTGACCCGCTCTGGAGGCTCCGAACGGGGAAGTGAATCCCGAAGGAAGATCTGCCTTCGGTTGCATTTTCCATTGTCACATGCCTCTGCGTTATCATGACCCGATTGTGCTGCTACAACAAAGATGATTTCTCAATAAAATGCAGGGAAAAAACTATTTTTTTTCTTTAGAAATGCATTTGTAGTTCACTCTTCGTGTTAATACAAAATGACTGAGATACTCTGTCACATCTGAACGTTTATCGGAAGAATGATTGAAGCAGGAAGTCTGACTCCTTACTTTACCAAATCCTCTGAGTGCTGCACTTGGATTGGTTGACTCCGCCTCCTCTAACCCTCCCTCCCCCTTGTTCCATTTTCCGGACACAGATCAGTTATAACACAAGTTTCTCCCAAGGAATGCGTCAGAATTCAGAGCGCAATTGTAGCACACTTGTGATTTCCGCCAGCTGATACGAGGACACGCAGAAGCACATTTGAGCAGTTGTAATCACAGATTTGAAGTTGTAACTCTAAATGAACACGTGCAAATGGGAATTTGTCAGTTGTAATTTTGTTTGTCAGACTTTACAGCAGAAGATTTTTTACACACAGATGCAAATTTTTGGTGTGCAAGTTCTCACATTCTATGTTACAAATCTCACATCAAATCTACAAGCTCGTCCTTGTTGGAACATATTTACCTTCATAGGCATGGTTTAGTTTTTACAGGAGTAAGACAAAAGATGATGAGGAGTCTAAAACAGTGAAAAATGAAAGCAGTAAAAGAAAATCTAGAGCTGCAGCAGAAGATTACAGATTAGATTTTTGAACATCACAAAAATATAGAGCTTTGAAGACACTTTCAAGCTGGAGATGCACTGTGTGGAAACAACAGATGGGACCAAAGGCTAAGGCGTGACTCAGTGAGGGGGAACACAGGCGTTTTACTGATCAACAGGATGGGACGAGAACAACACACTGCCAGGTGTTTTGTTTATTCCGTCACTCCTTAAAAATCAGACAATGTGATTTTCTAGTTAGTTTTATACATTCCGTGTTTCACAGTTGAAGTGTATCTATGATGAACATTACAGACCTCACATCTTCACAGGTGGAACAACTTACAGGATCAGGGACTGAAAAATACTATTCTACATTCATGAATTCAACTAAACCTAAAATATAGTGGTTAGAAAGCTATCACAACACGTCTGTGAGCCAACAGAACAATGACTAACAATATGAATATGTGTATATACATAGTCTTCAGTAAAGCTGTGCTTATCATCATCCTGTTCCCTCCTTCACTGCGTCTGAATATAGCACGGGTACATTTGTCATTTGGCACATTTAACACAACATACTTAGCAGCGCTTGGACATCAAAAGGTCAATATTTTGTTCCCGACACTAAATGTAGTTCAGCCCAAAGGTGTAAGAGCTAATAGTTTTTATAGGCAGGGCGTTGTTGAGCTTATTTTTTGTTTTTTAAGTAAACTTTAGGATAGACCACATATGATTGGAGGACAGGTGTTGTCATATCTCTTCAGCAAAACGTGTGACGTGCAGCTACATGCATCAAAAATAAGTCATATAAATCAATGATGGATTACAAACTCTTCTCCCAATCTTTTCCCACTGGATTACTGTACAGCCCTGCGAGTAAGCATATGTCCCCAAATAAAGCATAAACATCTGCTCAATAAACTGAATTTTTCAGTGGACTTTTAGTTTGTGATCCATTGAGGTCAGCAGACAATAAAAAGTCAGTTATGGACCAAACATCAGCTGACACTAGCTCAACCCAGGATTAACTGAAAGAAGATCTTTGTTAGGAACCATACTGGAAAGAGAAACATGCCAAAGCAGTCTACTTAACTGTACTCTAGCAATGAAATTCTACCCATCATAACTATTGAGTGTTGGGGAGCTTACTAATAACCCCACAGAGAGACGGCAGACACGCTGGCAGCCTGTTGAGCCTGCCTGTGTGTTTGTTTGTGCACATGTTATGAGCCATTTCATCGCCTTCAGGTTGGGGTGACACCTTCCAAGGCCTTGGGTCTCAGCTTTACACAATGTCTTGTCCAGAATAGGAAGCAAGGAAAACTACCAAGCTATTCCCAGAACAAGGAGGCCCTGGAATTTTCCAGCTAAACACACAGCAAGCTGGTCCTCAGTAATACTGGGTGGTAGGTCAGGCACGGACTGGACATATTGACATCTACTTGATCCGGCAGATTCCCTGACTGTACATTTCCATGCCAGAAACTCCCTCTAGTGGTTAGAGAAGATAAAGCAGTCCTCCAGTTTTTTTAAACACCGACATAAGGTTTGAGTCAGAGAGCAGAAATGGATTACAACATCAAGGAGCTTTAAGAAGTTGCCGATATTTTTAGTGGGGAAAAGCTATGAAAAAACTGAAATATTAAGATACAATACAAATTAATCACATCAAAAGATTTTAAAGGGCCCATACCATGCTATTCTTAAGTCTCTCTCTCTCTCTCTCTCTCTCTCAACAAACAACATCTGAAGTTGTTGATGTGTATATTGTGCAGATGAAATGAAAGTGATTTTGCAGATCATCGCTGGCTCCACTCAGAAAGTGGGTGTGTCTTGGCTAGGGGGCGGAGCTGGCAGAAAAGCTGATTATGCATGATACAGGCCCTTAATTTAATAGTTTCTCTTTTATTTATAAACACTTTCTGATTTAATATAGTTTGTACTGTACCATTTCTTGGTTTTTGGTTGAAGTCACCGTTTATGTTTAGGGTCTTTTGTTTGATTTTGTTTTTGTAGATTTCTCATGTGTTTCTCCAACACATGAGGTTGTCCATTTGTTTTCTACTGTGCTAACTCGTCTTTCAAACACAGAGCAGAGTTAGACCCAGTGCTGCAGATGGGTTAGAGGGTTCTAAAAAGAAGAGCCTTCATGCCAGGGAACCAAAAAAACAAAACAAAAACAAAGGCAGTAGAAATTTCTCCAGCCCTCTGTGCATGATTCTTTACCAAACTCAGTTCATCACGTCACATAAATTTGACTATAAAATCCCACAAAGTTCTGTTTTTTTCCACAATAATATGAATATCTATGGCAGGGGTCTGCAACCTTTAACACTAAAGGAGCCACTTGGTCCAGTTTCTTACCGACTAAAACCCACTGTCTAGAAAAATACACTTTATTTATGTTTCTGTGGCCATTAAGATGTTCATTTGTACCAAGTAGCTTTTAAACATTTATTTTTCTATTTTTGAACATTTAACTTGTTTTACTGCTGACAGCAGCTAATACAAGTTCCTTTTAAAATAAAACACATCCTGTGTTTAAAAAGATCCTCCCGCTACAGCAGATTCATTTGAATTAAAAATGCAAAAAGGAAGAGTCAGACGTGACATTTTCAACCATTATGACTTTAGTGTGCCTTCATTCTTTTTCTCCTTTTACTATCAAATATAAACATGACAATATCGGTGTGTAATCCTTTTTTTTCAATCCTTACATGTCAATGCAAATTAAGAACTTTGCCTCTGAACAGCAGCTAGACACCGTTGTTCAGCAAGAGATAAACTTATCTTATAATAAACCAGACAAGCCTGATGCTCATTTATCCGACATGCTGAAACCCCAAAACCTGATGAAAACAAATTAACCAAGAGTACAAAGCCATTCTTTCTTTAAATCCTTATTTTTCTCACAGCAGAAGGAGAAAAGGTGCATGTGGCTCCGCAGCTTTAGGTTGCAGACACTTAAAATAAGGAAAAGAGTAGCCTTTAATAGAGCAGAACAGTAAAGCGGATCGTTTGAACTTTTTCCATTAAACGTGTAAGAAATGTGCAAAGAAGGAGAGCGATTTCTGCCAGAATTGGAAGTAACAAATATTGGTGCTAATTATTTTCACGGCACAGCTCCTCCAGTAAACCTCGTTTTGCAGCAGGCGTGCTGTGGAGGGTCAGACAGAAGTGCCGTGGTGGTATCCTGCATATGCTGCTGAAGATGGACTGGAGGAGAGCAGCGCTCAGTCAGGCGGCTAATTGAGAGGACTTAAATGACTGCATGGCTGGAGAAAGCTCTTCGTTATTTATTACTGCAGCAAGCACAGGCTTCCTCAGCAAAAGCCGGAAAGTAAATGTCAGTGAGAGTTACTGCTTAGGATGTAGAGCTGCATTCCTTCAAACATTTCATTGTGCAAAAGTCTATCAAGTTAACGGCTTTGAAGTAAATCAATATTTACATTTAACACTTTTCACTGATAAATAGCCCGGCTTGACGGTTTACTCTAAACTGCCAGCTTGCATCATATCATAAGATGAACAGTAACTTTTTTATAATTTAATAAGCATCCAGCTGTGTCAGTCAGATGAAGGCTGCTTTCCAAAATAAAATGTTCTTGTGTGTCGAGTAGGACAAGAGCCTCAGTTAACTATTTAGCCAATGAAGTGTTAGATTAGATAAATTGAGAGAAACTAAAACTAATCCGCAAAATAAAAGAAATTCTTCCAGAGTGACAAAAGATGTTTTCTGATTTAGAGGAGAAACAAGGATGCTGATGTCTGCAGCCTGAATGTTTTTACATTTTCTGTTTTCATTCAGATTTAAATTATAAGAGAAAAACTAAACCCGGATCTTATAATCACCCCTCTTTTCATTATTTTAATCCCACTTTATTAAACCATTTGATGCCAGTTGTTTAGATCATTTGAGTTTGACAGAGGTTTTAAAAGTGTCGTGATGTGAAAGTGAAGTCACAGTCAAAATCATTTCCCTCTGACTTCCTGAATTGTCTCGTCAGTGTTTGATCAGAAAACTATTCAGAAACTACCACAGAACTGTCTGCTTCTCTAAGGATGACCTTAAATCTTCTTTTGCACATACACTTTCAGTTCAGCCAGCACTACAGTATGTAGAGATGCACCAGAGTGAAATCCAAGACTTGAGTCCTTTGGTTTTAGATCATGTGACCATGACTGAACTTATTATTTTGTTGTTTATCGAGGGGGGGGAAAAAAGGCACAGAAGTGAGAGACTTTCTGTTGTGCAAAAAGACTTTGCAGTTTGATGGATCTGGGAACTGAAGTACACATAATAAAACTGAATAATGGATACTCAGAATGTGCAAGTCGTTCAAACCGAACCAAAGCCTCAAAGACACATGAAATAATCATTAGGGAAGCTGAGCAGCTATTCCAACAAACTAACATTCTACCATCTAAATCCAGTGACTTTTCTTTGCCTGAGCGCCTGAACCGGCGTGTTTTCTGACCCTGGAGCTGCATAACATCTGCATGTTCCCATTTCTTCCTCAGGACTCCCTGTCATCTTCACTCACCGGGGCTGGTGGTGCTCTGCAGGCTTGCTCTCTTGTTGAGCGGTGATGCAGGTTTAGGTTTTCCTTGACCATCACCAGCAGAGGAAGATGAAGATGAAGATGACATCTTAACATGAGTACGCCTGTTAGCCCTGGACCAAAGTGTGCTGGAGCTGTGCAGCGGCCAGCAGAGGGAGAGAGAAGCACCGCAAGTAACCCTACAGCTGTGACGCGGACTGGGGGAGTGCGGCGGCAGGACCCATCCTGAGCTGGGGGAAGCTCCTCTGCAGGATTGGCTCCTCCCACTCCCACCCAGCAGCTGGTCAGAACTGCACAACAACACTCTTTGCAGGGCCTTGCTGAGGGCCATCCTCTGCTGTTGTCCTGGCAACCAGGGAAAGAGCTTCCTGTAGTTGATGCAGTGAGATACAGCCATAAAAGGGGCATTGCTAAAGTGTGCTGCTAGCATGACCGCCTGCTCCGTCCGCACCCAGCCGAGGTGAACAGAAAGCAAAAAAAGTTCTTCACCCTCTACAAGAAAAATCGGAACAATCATCCAAACACACGGAGCAACAAAAAGAAGAAAGAAAAATACATAAACGGGTGGTGAAGATAAGCACAGCCCCCAACCTCCTGTGCTGGAAACTTCTGAGGGGGGACAGCCTAAACACACACAGCCAGAGCTGCCTGACATGAGGTCTTATAAATAGTGACAGCCAATGCCCAGGAAGGGATAGCAACACATGACAGCTTAAGCAAGCCGTCCAACTCTTTCACATGGCTGCTGCTGCAGAGCACCATCTTCATTTTTCCACTTCACTTTCAAACAGTTATCAAATCAAAACTAAACCCGGAGATAAAATAATACACCATCTTCCCTCTGATACGTTTCATAAAGTCTTAACATTTTAGACACGATCTGTCTTTAATGCCGTATGAACACAAGAATACACTATATAAGTTGTTTTTTGTGTCACAAAGGCAGGAGAATATATATTACAAGAAGAAAAATGGAAATCTTTAAGAATTCAAACAGACATAAAAGAATCAAAAACCAAAATCTACTCAATAAATGCTGATGATGGTTGGTAATTTTTTTTTTGGGGGGGGGTTATTTTAATTCTGAAGTTTCTCCATGAGTGTTTAAGGAGGCCTAGAAAGAATAAACATCTCCACCTAGTGGCACAAACAAACACGATCCCTAACAAGTGATCTGAAGACGGTTCCCATCTCCAGGGTCAGCAATGTTTCTGACAGGAAGTGCCAATTTGACATTTGTGATGTCACAATGTGAGAACCCACTCGTTCTCGTGGAGTGGGAGGGGCTGGCCCCCGAGACCGGGTTTTCAGAGGAATGCATGAACAGAGCAAAAATACTGCTTTGGGTTTTCTTTTGTGAGGAATGAATTAAATGAAATGAATTGAATGCAATACTTATGATTATGCCGTTTTTAGCCAAAACAAACAAAAAACCTCTAAAATTGTTTGGTGGGACCGTTGGCACAGTGGCCTTGCTCAAAGTGTTTCCTGTGTCACTCCTGATTCACAACGATTTGAATGAAGAAATTCTCAGAAATGCCATTTTACTCATAATTCTTTTTCATACATCATCAGAAAAAATATACTACTAGAACATGTTAAAAACACCATTTGGGAGCTTCAAGGGAAAAACTAAAACTGTATTTAACCTAGTCTGATCCTGGTTTTGGGACTAATCTGACATGTATAATATTGTAATAGACTGTCATTTTAGCAGAAGCGATTATAAGCATGTTCCTCCTTTAGTGACATTCTGCCAGGTTGGCTGCTGACCTCTGCATCTTGAAGAACATCCACAACATTAATAACAGGAACACTGAGAACAATAAGATGAAACCTCTAACTTTAAATGTCCCCATTTTTAACCTTTTTGTTAGGGAAACCATCATTTTTGTCCTGCCCTTATTTTTACATAATTTACCAGCAGTCCAAAAGAAAAGTGTAATTTTCAGTATTTTGAGATATTTTATGATATTTTAATTAGATCAAAGTTTGTTGAGCGATCATTGTTGCCTTTTCTCTCATTAGCAGAGGAGTTCTAACAATTCTGTAAAAACATGTATTTAAACCCAACTGTCTAAATGTGTCCATGCTAATTTTTCAAAGAGCTGTTGTCCAACCAAAACCTTGACAACTTTCTCAAAAGAGTAGCAACAAAGTGAAAAATAGATTTTTTGCATAAGTTCAGTCGTATACTCTACCTTCCAGAGTCAACACTCGCCATCTGTCAGCACTTCAGCAGCTAAAACAATAAACCTGTTTTTGCTTGAAAAGAGGGGAAAATACACAAACAGCTACTGGAATATCTCACCTTTTTCCTAAAAAAATAAAATAAAATCAGCGTAAACCAGGTTTCAGCAGGAAACAGAAGGCAGTTGTATAATTTAATAGCCCCACTCTGGCTCTCTCCTCGCTTGTGCTGCCTGGGAAAGCGTTCTTTCTGCCCGCCCGTTTGGCTAGAAATCAGACCACGGTGCAGACTACTAAGGTTTTTTTTTACTCCTTTTTCCCTTCAGAGCAAAGCTGGTGCAATTCAGCACAACAGCAAGGGAAAAGCAACTCCACTGTGCTTGTTAGTGTGTGAGAACCCAAAACCCAGGCACTTTTTCAATTACACTTCTAACATTTTAATTCCCATCACATTACAATAAAACACAGCCCTTGTTGGCACTTTAATAAGAGAAAATTGTGGTCATTTTTTAATTTAGAAAATAGAGTTTTAAGAAGATTTTGGCTTTACTATTGATTTGAAATAAATGGGATTTTTCTCTGTTTAAAACCTGAATTCATCCATGTCCAGAGCAGTCCTTATAAGTCTACCAAACCTAGAAGATTCTGACTGAAAAGCACTTTTCAAGGTCTTAGGAGAACCAGAACCAATCCCCACTGCTTTCATTCTAGCCCCATCGTCAGAGCATCAAGGAGCCCCACAGAGACACCAGCCTGCCCACTTTCACTCCTAAATTAGCTTTGATTAGTAGCATCACAATTGAATCTTCAGGCAAATGTGCTTTCCTTTTCTGTTAGATTTACCTTTAATCTTGTATATCATATTTATGAAATGTGTGCATAGTTTTTTAAGAAATTGGTAAATTAAATATCCTGTAGGTCTAAGGTCACATTTGTGATCTTCCCGAGATCAAAAACCAAAGCTAATGCAAATAGTTTCATTTTTAATTTTTATCTTTTTAACATAATTTTGTGGCTTTTTTTCCTAGTGGAGAACATATATAAAGTAAAATTAAGATTAAAACTGCATTTCTTAGGATTTCCTTATTGAAATTGTGGTGAATCAGAAGAAGATGAAAAAATGCTGTTCGAAAATCTTATAATTGTTTTGTACAAACAACCAATCGGTAATAAGGCACAAGCTCCCTGCTCCGCTCTATTCTGATGCATCCACTTCAAGACAAATAGATCCATTAATGTCCTTTTTCCTCATCCGAGTTGAAATCTGGTTCTAAACTGTACGGCTAGATAGCTACAATATCGCTCACCATTTTCGTTAGCTAACAGGAGAGAGTGTAAACAAAGGGATGATGGGAAGGCTTAGTCCACGCCAAGGGTCCCACCCACTACTCAGAGGTGAATTTCTAAAGAACTCCTGCCGCTCTACAGGAACTATGTCCTAGAAAACTACACAGCTTTTTGATTTTAGCTCAAAACAGCCTAATCATAATTAAAGACCGCAGGAAACACTTTTACAATAGATAAAAAGATTATTGGAGTGAGACTTTAATTCAGTTTATTTCAGGTTGAAAAATAACCCAGTTCTTCTAAATTTCCAGGGTTGTTTGGTTGGGATTTCAGGAACATTTGCATTTAATTTACAGTTCACTGGTTAGCAAAGAAGAATAACCTGTTCTACACACTTTTATAGTCCCGCTCTGATAATCTTTTGATTTATTTTCAGAATGTTCCCAGTGGTCTTTTAATTATGATTAAACCGTTTTTAGACTAAATGAAAAAATCTTTTGTGTGCGGAAAGACTGGCGAAGAGTAACACCCATTTACTGTATGTAGAGTACTGGACTGAGTGACCCCTCCCCCCTCGCATTCCAAACAGGAAGTACTTGCTGGCTCCAAGAAGCCAAAATCCCATAGACTTCTATAGTGAAATACAAAGCTGTTATTCATTCTATTGGTCAGAATAACCACTCTGGCTCTGATACCTGAAGAGGTTTGACATTCAAACAAGCTTACTAGCAACAGTAGTTGCCATAGAAACATTGACTCAGATCGACTCGGACCAATCACTATCGTCTGGCTCCACATTACGGCGTCCGTATTGCAGAAAGACGGCGAAAGCATTTTCTATGGGTGACGTCACACTCACTAAGTCCAGTCTTCTATACAGTCACTGGTAACCCAACTTCCCCTTGTCCTCCCCATTGCTGAGAGATCTCTGTTTACACTCCTTCCCAATAGCTGACAGCCCCTCACAATCCAAACCTTACATTACTGGTGCAACAAAAATAGTGAGCAATATCAGAGCTATCCAGCCGTGCAGTTTAGATCCAGATTGCAGCTCAGACGAGGAAAACTAAGTCGTTCATGGATCCATTTGTCTGCAAGTGGAGGCATCAGACTGTAACGTAGCAGGGAGCTTGTAGTTTGTACGTCACGAAAACAACCTGTTCCCAACTGCCTTTTTTCTTCTGCTCCTGATTAACAGCGATTTCAGTACTAAAACCGTCAACAACAAAAAAACAACAACTTTGATCTTAGTGGGTCTATGAACTATAGCAAATATCTACTAATGATGCCTAACTCTGTATTTAAACAGTGTACACTTGAAGTTTAAAGTTTTTTGTTTGGTTCCCTGAAGAATATTTACTAACAACATGATTTCCGTGGAAACAGCTGGAGCCCAGCGGTTGAGCGGACTGTCTTACCGTCGGTCATGGTCGTAGTCGCAGCTCCGCAGACAGACAGACAGACAGGAACTGATCGCTCTGCGGAAAAGACTGAACACAAACGCGCAGCTTTACACACTTTTAAAGCTCATTAAACCAAACGGCTAGCAAACACAGACGTTAGCTAGCGACCTGTGAGTCCGTTTCAACCGAACAAAGTCCTCACTAGGTAAACCTGAAGCTGCTACTACTAAATGAACCACTAACAAGTTCAACGGCGACGTTCTAATTACTAATAATTCTACTTCCGGTGGTGGGGGAGGGCTTCTGAACTGTCAGTAACTGAGTCGAGTTAAATTAAGTGGAGCTCAGAGGTAGTTTTCACCTTGTTGCGGTCCAAATGTGGTGTTACAGTCGAAAAAGCGGGTCTCAGGCTGAGAAGAAGGACGTTTGGAGGGAGCTCTCCGCTGATGGGAGTTCAAGGGTCGCCTGGTGTCCTCCAGCACTGCCGGAGCCGCGGAGGAGTGTCCTCCTGACGGTTAGATAAGACTTATCTTCGCGCGGCGGCTGTGCCCCAGAGGGTCACGAAAAGCGAGCACGCGACCAAACCCCACGCGACACTTTGACATCATATGCACGCGGCAGGAAGCGAAAGTCGCTCTGTAATGAGGAGATCATCTTCCCTGAAGATCCTTACCTGGCTGACCCACCCAAACTAAAGTTTTTCACTTTTCAGAACAGAAAGAGCGCAGTTGGATCTCAGGATCAGTGTGGAATTGTTGGTCATTTCGCAGGTTCTGATTGCTTTGATCTGCATTCATTGACTCCATCCCAGATCATTTCCCTCTCACAAAATCCACAAACCCATTAAAACCCAATCAAATAAAACACTTTTGTTAATTACCAGTAGGGTGTAACGATTAATCGACTTAATCAGTGAATTGATTTATATACTATAAATTCATCTCAATATATATATATTTTAAATTGATTATATCGACTTAGGCAAATACCATTTGGTAGGTCTGTTTTACTGTAACGTAAAAACGACAGAGTGCATCACAGTAAACAACACATGTAATGCAGCAAAAACTGATCAGTCCATCATTCCAGTCCAATGTGTGGAAACACTTTGAATTTAGCAAAGTCATGTGACCATCCAGTGTGCTAGAACGTTCTAAGAATGCTCCTTTTGGAGTCTTTGGATGCGGAAATACAATAGTGCGCTGACCCTTAGGAAACTAAAATGTGAACGGAATTGACATTCATTTTAGTTTACTTGTTTGCTTGGACACATATTTCATTTACACTTGATGATCTTGAAAAAATCAAGAATCTGGAAAACTTCTCCTGCACTGTTCAGTAGCAGGAATTTCTCTCTGAGTCACACTGGTTGAAGTTTTGGATAAAGATGTACTGGATCCATTTTGGGTCAATGAAACGGATGGTTCAAAATAGACTGATATCAACTATGAATCATTTTGTCAACGTAAATCGAATTGTTGTTTAACCCCTAGTCAATGGTGAGAACTAAATACGGCTCAACAGGGAGCCAAAAAATCGTAACATCCAACAAAGTCAAGATAATTAAGTCAACCACTCCAAATATTTGGCATCTTTAACTAAGGACCACCAAACAGCAAAGGTTCCTGGCCTAAAAAGCTCATTTGTCCTTCATACTTAACTAAAGTTAACAATATCACCAACAAGACAACATACAGTTAGGTTACTAAGTAGTGTGTTGTCAGCCTCAACGAAAAGAATGTGGCCTGTCCGGGGAAACAAAACTCAGCTACAAAACTGACAGAACCACTTTCTCCACGTTTTAAATGTAGGTTGTCCAACAACATTCAAGAGTTTCCTGAAGAGTTAGGCAATGTCCTGTTCTTGACATGTGGAGCAACATTTTGGCTCAGAGAATCTTCAGATATGTGTTGCTATGGCTTTTTCTCCAGAGAAGACCTTCAAAATAAGATGAAAACTTACAACTGTATTCCCAAAAAGATTTAACATGAATATTACTTTGTATCAAGTGGAATGAAGTAGTTAGCCAGTTTAGCTACAACGGTACTGTCCCAACAGGTTTCAGAAAAACTTTTCACTTCCTGTTTGGAGTTTAGTTAACCCTAACAAGCTTTAATAACAGTGCGTTTTTCCACAAATGGCACTTAAATCCCAAAATAAAATCAAAGGAGAACTCTGCAACCACTAACACCTGAGTTTAAGACAAAGTGATGTACTTTTGATGCTATGGAAAATCCAGTAACAACATCATGAGGAGAGCGCTGGACAAGGGCGCACTGAGCGCAAGGAGCAGAGACAATAGGAGGAGTTTGTTTATACACATATTTCATTTACGTTTGATTATCTTGAAGAAATACAAGGAATCTGGAGAACTTCACCTGGACTGTTCAGTACAGGTATTTCCCTCTCAGTCACACTGGTTGAAGTTTTGCATAAAGATCTCCTGTTATGTGGTTTTAAGTTTTGTTTTAGATTCTTGGTTTAGTTTGTACCATTAAATGTTAAATAAAAAGTTTAATTCATAAACTCCTAACTACTTTAAAGTTAACTGATTAGTCACCATTCACAAGCAAGGAATGATCTGGATAGTGGCTCATATCTCTGATTGCGTTATGCAATCCCTGTTAATCTCTGCGCTCTACTCGTCACAGGAGCACTGTTACAGAAGTGTCATTTAGTCACTTGTATAACTAGGCAGAATAATTCCTGAACGCAGCAAAATTGAAAAAAAATAGGAAGTCATATCAGTGGTTGCTGACTTGGGGCTTTCAAGACTGAAGTCTGGTTTCTACAGAAATCACGTGAAACCTTTGGCCTTTCTCAAAAGTCACTTTTAATAATCATTTGATTTTGCTGCTAAATTTACAAGTTCTAAGTTTACAAGTTTGAGTGATGATCCCATTTCTCTCATTAGTGAATGTTTTAATATTTATAGAGCTGCAATTCAAACGCCACTATAATTCAAGGAGAATTTGATTAAAAACCAACATAACTTTATGGTTAAACCAAACTGAACTAAATTAATACTGTTTTTAGCAATAATAAACCCAGCCTCAGTCTGACTTTGTCTTTAAAAATTGGTGCAATAAATTAACAAAAACTGAACAAATGTTTTAATTTGAAGTGAATATGAATTCAAATGTTTTTTGTTTCATACCTGTTATTAATTTAGCCTCTCAAGACCTGGCATCTAAATGTGTGGACATCCCACTTCGGGTTATATTACCACAGTAATTTAACCCAAAGTGTCAAAGAGAAATAAAACAGGCAGATCAAATGAGATCGCAAACCTCAGTTAGGAGGTTAAGATAGTTCTGTATTGTTAGACAGAATAGACTGAGCCAGAAGCTTTGAAACGGCAGCATGATGGGGATGTTTGTGTCTCACCTTGATGGTTTCACCAGTAGAAGAAGCTCATGATGCTGTTATTTTTAGGAGACCCTTTCTGGTTCAGTTCCCTAATGAGACTGGCTCCTCCTACCGCCCACTACAGCAGTGAAAAATGTCACTTGGTAATAATTGCCATGGGGATGGCAGAGTGTCCTGGAGCTGGGGGCAGCCTGGCTGAGGTCATGGAGGAGCAAGGCCTGTCATGCATCAGCATCTTACCAAAAAAAAAAAAAAAGCCAGTCAGGACAAACCTTGCAGAGGAAAAAGCTCTCCTTTCTGCTGAAGCATCTTCTTTGTTTGTTTTATTTAAGCAGGATGAATGACACCGCTCTGCTTTGACCTTTACAGCTGAACTGATCCCTAAAGGTCAAAGTGTTTAGACTGTGTCCTCCCACAACCATCGCTTTGTGATAGAAATAGAAAACAAAGAGGTTAAGACCCCACATAAATAGAAAAGTGTCAAATAAAGTGCTAAAAATGAGTTTGCATCCAAAATAATTTAAAAACATAGAAACTTTTTATTACAACAGTACCTCTTCATCCATTTCAAGCAATGTTTGTTTTTTTATCTGAACACATTCATCTTTTTTTCTTCTGTGGAAGTTATTCTTTATTTTAATCACAGCATTAAAAAATGTCTGGACAAACTCAAATAAGAACACGAATGTTCAACATCATTCACAGTTTAGACAGGATGAGAAGAAGGTAGTAAACTCAGCAAGCTATTGAGTTTCATTTGGTAATGTCACGGAAACACCCTCTGAAAAAAGCAGCGTTAAAAACCCTGTTTCCATAGTACATAAGAAATGTTCCTGGAGTCATTCATGTGTCCAAATATCTCCACACACGTATCCCAGAACAGATTTCTAGAAAATGCCCCTCCATCAAACTGACATGTAAAGTCTTCACTCTCAGCTTTCAGTATCACATTCCCCCATCACTTCACTTTTTTAAAACCTCTAATGTGCAAATTTTATACCTGACAAAACACATGATTAGAAAATAAGATCATTTCCTGCACTGAGGTACTGTAATAAACCCTGACAAGCAGAGTGGATCAAGGTAAAGTATCTGTATGCTCCGTCAGTAGAAAACCCCCTAAAAAGCTGAGAAATGTGAAGATGGCAGCAACTGCACTACAAAAAACAAACAAAATATGAACCTCTTTGTCCTGAACTGAACCACGGATGCTTAATGTCACCGTATGCAAAGAAGAACTCACTCACTGAGTGACAGACACAACCCAAACTTACACTTTTACCAAGTTAGAACACACACTTTAGTACATAAAGCAACGTAAGAATCACATCTGAGTGTCAAGCAGTGCAACATGAAAATACTGCTTTAAGATCTATATCCAAACACATAGATAAATACAACATATGGCAGAAAGCTCAGAGAACCTCAACATGAGTTAGAAAGTTGGCTTGTAGCATAAGATTTGCTTTTTAGAATATTAAAAGAAGAATAAATAACTATTTGGAAAGAAAAAGCTTTGTAAACAGCCTGTTTGTGAGGGTTTAGGCCACAATCTGTACACCAGGCATGTCCAAAGTCCGGCCAAATGTAGCCCACATTTAAATTTCCAGCATTCCTGTCATGAAATTAATAAAATACGGCTTCCAGCACTTTAGAGAACCGAGTGTGCAGTTTCTTAACTGTAAATTACATCATAAGCTGTTGTAAACCTGTGACGACAGCTTGTGGCTACTGACCTTCAGAGCCTTAAGGGCCAAACGACAAGAACAGATTCATTTCTGTGATCAAGATAAGATCACTGTTTCTGTTATTTGCCAGTTCACAAGATGTACATGTAGAAGTTTACAGTGAGAATGTAATAGTGAATAGTATGTAACATTTCATATGTACCCAGATTTAATGTAAACAAAAGATTTTTTTGGACAGACTTTTTCTTCATTTTATTTTTGGCCTTAAAAAAATGAAGTTTACAGTGTTTTTAGTAAAACATGTATCTAGATATAATTCCTTCTATTTAATGAAATAAAAAGTATCCCATTTCAGGAAAATGTTCATTTGCATTTTTTAAATGCAGGCCGAACGGTTGTAGCTCACACATTGTGACCTCACCAAATCGGACCCTCTTTGGACACCCCTGTTGTACATTTCATCAATGATTATTTTTAGCCTGACTCAAACACAAAAACCTTGGTAAATTTCTAAAACACAGAAACCCTTTTAGTTGATTTGTGGCTGTTTATTTTCCACATTGCAGTCCTCTTTACATTTTCCAATGAGTGACTTCTTAGATAAACACAAGTTAAAATTGTGTGGAACTACTTCCTTTTCATTGCTGACCAGTGAAGGCAAATCTTTCTAAAATCACAACCAAACAAGAAGCTGGTTCTAATCTAACAAGTGTTCCTTAATTTCAACTCAAAAGAGAATTCCCCAAAATGACCCATTTGTTTCTTTGTGAAATAAAACCCTCTTCTTGCAAAGTATTTTTTTTTGTTTTATTAAAAAAAGCTTTTTAAAACATGAATTCACTGAGTCGTTTACTGCTCCGAGAGGTTGCGTAAAAGGCTAATGCACAGCCAATGTAACAGTAATTTCCCTTTTTTTTCCCAATCATCAAAAGCATCACATTGCATTAAGCTGTATGATTTACTTAATCAGTAATTAGAGCCAAAACAATGAAAGATGAGAGAAAATCCCACAAATGGACTGTCCTGACAGTTTTTGCAACAATGGAAAAAATTCCTGATATTTGTAATATTTTTAGGTGTGTTTTCAGTATATAAAACCTCACAGAACTTACTTGTCTGTATATATGTGGTTGTTTTTTGTGTGTTCGATTTCAATAAACTCTGACATTTCCTCTGCTATTTGTCCAGGAATACGGAAATCGATGGGGATAGGCTGGGCTGGCTCGGCCGGCTGAGAATGAGCCACGGGGCAGCAGGCCTCCCCCTTTGGACTGGAAGTGCTGCGTGAGTTCTGAGGATCCAGGTTGCAGCCAGTGCCCTGAAGAAACTGTAGAAAATTCTCCTCTATGGATCCTTCGCGGCTTGGCAGCCTGTCCTCGACTTCCACCCCGGCTCTGCGGAACAAACAGGGCAGATGCTTTCCCAGCTCCTCGCGGATCTGCCTGTTGAGGCAGCCGTAGAAAAAGGGGTTGGAGGTGAAACAGAAGTAGCCGATCCACGTGACCACCTCCTCCAGAGAGGCCAATGCAGCAGGTGGGCTGGCAGCCAGAGCCGAATACATGTGGAACGTGAAGTAAGGCAGCCAGCAGCAGAGGAACTGCCCGCCTACAGCTGCCAACACCGCTGCAGCCTTTCCTCCCCCAAAGGGCCGATGTGGCGTCGCTCTGTCAGTCCCGGAGCCAGTCCCCGAGCTAGTGACCATCGTTGAACGGCTACTGAGGGACTCTGACCGCTGGCGACGCGGGGTGTCCATCCAGGTAGGCAGGGGGCCGTGGTGCATGGCCGCCACCCGAGCCACTTTGAACATGTTGCAGTACACAACTAGAATGACCAGCAGCGGACACAGGAAATACACCAGTGTGAAGAGGACCATGAAGGCTAAGCGGTTTGACCCTCCCCCAGTCCAGTGCAGTGAGCAGCGCCTGTGACCCTGAGCCGGGGGGGACGGGACGGCCCCTCCACCGCCTCCTCCAACCCCACCGCTCTCCAGAAGAGGAGTTCTCCCACCTTGGAGGAACCAAGCGATCAGTGGCAGAGCAGACATGGTGAGAGCTTTGACCCAGATCCCCACCAGCACCGAGGCCACCAGGCCAACCGTCATCTTCACCTCATAGCGCATGGGATGTATGACGTAGTAGTAACGCTCCACGTTGATGACAGAGATGGACAGAATGGCAGCACTGACGAGGCACACGCTGAGAAAGAGATAGCTCCTGCACAAAGCCTCTCCGAAGAAGGCTCGGCTGGAGAGCATGCCGAGGGGCATCAGCACCAGGGCTGCCAGCAGGTCCACCACGCACAGGTGGAAAACAAAAGAAAATTTGTGGAGCTGGGGAGCCTTGGCAATGACCGCCATGACAGCCACGTTACCCACCACAGCCAGCAGATCCATGAGCAGCATCGCCAGCATGGCTAGCGACTGGGACAGAGCCCAGCCCTCAGGCTGAAAGGAGGCAGACATGTTGGATGTGGGCTGTGGAGGTGTGTGGGAGGAGTTCCACACGGGCTCCATTGAAGGGTGCGGTGAGGCAGGCAGGCAGGATCAGTCACAGCTCCATCACCCATCCTTCAAAGCCAGAAGGTCAGGCCAGAAAGCAATGGATTGAAATTTAGATCCAGAGTTGCGATGCGCTCCAGATGATGGTGCTGCGATCCAAGACGGCCGCGGGCTACCAATTCTGTCCATTCAAGAAAATCACCATTTCTGCCATCGGTCACGATTCACCCTAAAATAAAAAGAAGAAGAGGAGAGAATCTGTCTGTATGTTTGCCTATTATTTGTACAAATGAGCTTTTGTGACATTTGTGGGAATTTAAAGAACTTCTTAAACAGGCTGTTATTGCAGAGTTCTACATTAACAAAAGCAAAACAATCTAAACAGATTTAGGGCAGCGTGAATGTTAATCCAGAGCTCACCCTCATATTAAGACACCTTCAAAGACCCACTCCAATGAAAATGGTGCTTTTGGTGTTTTAACATGGTGCTGTGGAATTTTACCAATAGAGCCTGACAGAAGTCCTGAACCGGAACCAGAAGTCCCCCCATATCCCTAGAAAAAAATGACATTTCCGCTTCCGAAGCATTTTTGTTTAGGGTTAGGGTAAGTTGTATCGTTTCCGCTTCCGGCAATTGATGTAAAGCGCCATGTTGTCTGCAGCCAGGTCCCTCTATCTACAAGTGGATGTGTCAGAATGAAGCAGAACAGGCAGCTTGTAGTGGCTTCTACGTTACCGCGGAAAGTGTATTCCAACGGCATTTTTGTTTGCGTCTGCTCCTGATTCACAATGATTTGAATAAAGAAATACTCACGAATGCTAATTTAAGCTTAATTACCTTTATGTGTCCTCCAACAACAGAGAACTGGAGAGGGACCTGGCTGCAGACAAGAAAGTGCAGCTTACCCTAACCCAAAAGTGTTTTGTAAAAAAAAAAAAACTTTAAAGGGCTTTTTAAAGCTTAAAACGAAAAAAATCGTAACTGTTTGATGCCAGTTAAAATAAAGTTTTTTTCGAGTGATATGGGGACGGGAGAGTTTCCTTGGTAATGTTAGGTGGGGGGTGTGAGGGGCTGTAAGCTAGTGGGGATGCATTTAAACAGAGGGGTGTTGGGAAATGGGGGCAGGTTTACTCTGCACCAATGGCCCCGCCCACAACTCAGAGGCAAATTCCTAATTTACTCCTGCCGCTCTGCAGAAACTATGTCCTAGGAAACTCTGTTTTTTTTGTTTTTTTGGCTAAAAACATCATATTCATAAATAAAAGACCACTGGGGATGCTGTAAAAGTATTTCAAAAGACGATCAGATTGGGACTTTAAGTCATTTAAGTTGCAAAAACACATAATTTTATTCACAAGTGAATGCATCCTTGTTTTCAGACAGAAAAGGACAGAAGAAAATGCCTTTTTTTCCACCAAGCAGCAGCGTGTGAAATCTACTTTTCAAGCAAACATCCTCTTAATGCACAAATGCAAGCTCACTGACCAAAGCTAATCCTGTCAGTGAATAGAAAAACACACTCCTACACCTCCTCCCGTCTCTCCATACTTCCAAAGATGTCAAACAACTACAATCAAATTTAAAAAACATTTAAAGTAGGTTATGAGTGTGTTTGATTCCATTCACAGAACAGGACAAACCATAGCAATTCTGATGAGCTGAAAGCTTGCAAAAGATGTATGCACACGGACTGTGCATGCATTAAAAAACATGCTGCTTTCAAAAAAACTATGTTGTAGCTCCGATATATTCCATCTGCAACCTATACAGAAATTACAAATCAACACCTATATATGTATATATAGGTGTCAGTGCTTGATTTTTTTGTTCATGTGCTCTAAAACCTCCAACCTGAACAGCTTTTTATTTAAACATTAATGACTAAAGCCAATAAAAATTAGATTGTTTGTACACTAAAACAATTAGGGCAGCTGTGTCTGTTGAGCACATAAGAGCGTCCTTCAATTCCAAAGAACCAGAAGCTTTAGGGAATACAGAAGAAAAAGAGCCTTTTTGTACCTGAACCAGAGTTGTGATGCTGCTGTCTGCCTGGTGCTTTGCTCTCTGAAGATGAAACCCCTCTTCCAGCTGCCACTGCTGAGGTTCACAGTGGAAAGCAATCCCTGTCTTCGCGTCAAAAGCCAGCGTCTTCTCTGGTCCCTCGATCCCCCCGTCATCCGAGCCCCCGGATGACAGCATCTGTGGCGGAAGGGGTTTATCTGTGATGATGCTGATGTAAATGTTCCCGGAGAGGACAGCGGCGTCCTCCCTCCCTCCCTCCCCGCTCTGCCTGCACTGGCACACGGTGACCGCAAAGATGGAGAAGGCGGCAGACACGAGCAGGCCCGGGGCCACGCGCGGTCCTAGCGCCCGCCATTTTCTGGGTCCAGTCTGGAAAAGAAAAACCTGAACAAATATGAAGAATTTTTTGGAAAATTATTAAAGAAACAAAAGTTGTTTATATGAAGTAGAATTTTATTCAAATTCAACGAGTTTCAACGAGTTTTTAAGTTTTGCTAGTTCAAATTATTTTGCTCACAATGTGCTTGGCATACTAATTAATAAAGGCATATAATAAGAGTAAGAAATTGATCATTTTCGTCATCTTTGAATACCATTAAAAGCCGAATTTGAACAAGCCCACCTTTAAAACTTTCTTTTAAAGTGATTTCAATTCGGGGTTGCACGGTGGTGCAGCTTGCATGCTCTTCTCATTCAATTCAGTTCAATTTTATTTGTATAGCCCAAAATCAAAACAACAGTCATCTCGATGGGCTTCGTATCGGTAATTGAAAAAGTAAAACATAAAATCAAAAGGATCATAAATACATAGAATTCAATAGTAAAATACTAACTTGAACTAACTAAACAGACTAAACTAAACTGGCATCCCTGCCCTTAGACCCTCATTCGCAATAAGGAAAAACTCCTAATAAAATAACAGATTCCGGAAAAAACCTCAGGGGTGCCCACATGAAGAAGGGATCCTCCCCCAGGACGGACAGGCGATTACCAGAACTCAGAGTGAAGAATTAACTTATGTAACTCTACAACTACATATTTAAAGTCCAGCAGACGAGCTTCATCCAGATGAAGTTGGGGGGACAGTCAGGGGTGCGAGTCGAGCCGGAGGCAGGATCCACAGCCAGGTGTAGGAGCAGGAGCAGAGGCAAGCCAGAGACGAGGTACATGGTCAGGTACCCAGGAGGGGAAAGAGGGAAAGTACATGAATCACACTGCACCAAACAGAGGCATGGAGAACTAAATGATAAATAATAATCAAGAATAGAGAAGACAAGGAGGGGAGAAGTAGATGAGAAAAGAGGACAGAAATGCATGTGTGTGTTTTCTCCAGCTTCCTCCCAGTCTAATAACATGTTTCATTGGTTAATTGGTGGCCCCTACGTGTGATGGTAACCCGTTTAGGTGAACCTCAGCCAACAGTAGCTGGGTTGGCTCTAAGAAGTCCATGACCCTGAAAGGGATTCAGCTTGTAAATGGGTGGATTTTGAAAGGGTTAAATGATGTTATCTTTTCATATTTCAGCTATTAACATATACTTGAACATGGTTTTTTTATAACCTACAATTTCCAGCTTTGAGGATTTGTCTGGTCAAACAGGATAACTTGTCTCTGTCCTCCAAATTCTACTTTTTGTCTGAATACTCTTTTTTGTGTGTTAAAGTCCGACTCCAATCATCTTTTGATCTATGGTCAGAGTTCCCAGTGGTAATAACGTAATCCATACCAGTAATTGTATAATAAACATAAAATCATTCATACAATTCAATAGGTAATTGCTAAACTAAACTAAATAGACTAAGCCAAAATGGGCACCCCTGGATTTAGACCCTCCTTCTTGGTAAGGAAAACCTCCTAAGAAGAAGAAAAAAAACAGATCCCTGTAATGAGTAAGAATCACATGAAGGAGGAATCCTCTCCCAGGATGGATAGGTGATGTACCAGAAGAATTAACTTATGTAACTCTACAACTACATGTTTGAATAGTGTATCAGATGGGCTTCATCCAGATGCAGTTGGGGGACGGCTGGGGGGGGGCGAGACGAGCCAGAGGAGAGGTCTACGGCCAAGTGTAGGAGCAGTAGTAGAGACGAGCAAACTGGAATCTGGAATCAATCTCGCTCCCCCGGAGCGTAGTGGGACTGAGGGACAACACATGAATTGCACTGAACCAAACAGAGGCATGGAGAACTGAATGATAAATAAATGATCAAAAACAGAGGAGAGGAGAAGTAGATGACAGTAGAGGACAGAACCCCAGTGTACCATACTGTCCCAAGCTTCTAACTTCTAGCAGCCTATTAGCAACTAATTGCTATTGTAAATACATTTAATTCAAACATGTTAATAGTAAGTTGCAAGCACTATGGTATATACAATGTATGGTGGTAAAAATGACTATAGAAAATCTGCATTTTTAGCAAACTAGTCTTAATACAATATAGTATTCATCTGAGCAGGGGGCCCTGGCCCTGTTTATGAAACCATGTTATCTCTGCAAAGAATAGATATATGTATAATGGATGTGATGAAAATTGTAATTATTCCCCCAAACTTCATTACAACAGGTGAGGTAGGTGAGCAATAAGTTCAATTTTACCGATTACTAGCTAGTCTGGCAATAAGCCTGTCAAAAGAGGAATTTTTAAAGAATGTAGAAACTGAATTTTTACATCTGCTCCTGATTCAAAATGATTTGAATGAAGAAATAATCAGAAATGCAAATTTAAGATTAATTTTCTTTATATATGTCCTTCATGGTCCAAAAAAACACCACAAATACATTTTTCATCTGAGTGGGTCTTTAAAGTCATGTTTAGGGTGAAGGGTTTCTTCAAGAAAAGGTTTTCCAGTTCTAGACTTACTGAGACTGCGAAACTCTGGTTGGGCCAGGTTTCAACCTCCACCATCTCAGCTTCTGAAACCACGACTTCTGTTGCCACGGTGATCCTACAGTTCATGTCATTGCTCTGTATGAGGAGAATGACATCTGAGCTATTACAAATAAGGCTAGTAAAAGAGTGGGCATGAAGCCGCCTGAGACCCGGGTGGTTTTCATTTGCATTTAAAGGTTCCCCATAATGCAACATTTGCATTTCTTGGAAATTTCATCTCACGCTTTTTGTGCCATTATAAATAACCCGTTCCATGTGCAGCAACTTTCATGAATTGATTGATTAATGTAGCTCACTAAAAGCCTCATTAT
The DNA here is from genome assembly GCA_037389245.1 of Oryzias sinensis. Taxonomy (NCBI): domain Eukaryota; kingdom Metazoa; phylum Chordata; class Actinopteri; order Beloniformes; family Adrianichthyidae; genus Oryzias; species Oryzias sinensis. The sequence goes on along the minus strand of CM074493.1, from coordinate 2,887,410 downwards.
GATAAAAAAGCTGGTTAAGCCTCTGCAAAAATGTCCTATTCTGCTTGAAAGAACATAGTTGTTAATTCAGTATGGACCATTGGTCATGAATAATTCTTATTATCAAAGGATCCCAAATGTCCTAAATTAGGTCCTTTCAGCACCAACAAAAATTGGTCAAAGGTTTCTCACTGACCATAAACTATAGTTTTTTTTAACATTAGCTCGCATAAATTGTTTTTCTGGAGCCTCAAATGAACATTTTCCTCTAAGATTGTGTGTTGCAGTAGAAGGAAAATGTTATTTTCTGATGCATCATGAACATCTATCAACATTTCGAAAAGAAAACCTCAGAAGAAAAAGAAACGAGGCATTTGGGTGGGGAGATTTCTTGGAAAGCATTTACTTACTGCTGAAAAAGATGCATACAAATTTATTGTGGTGTTTAGATGACACAAAATGTGCACAGTTTGGTGTTTCTCTGCAATAGCTGGAAAACAGTGGGACATGTGTGAGGTCTTTTTTGTGCATTTTTCCAGCATCATTGTGTGTTTGCACCTGTACTCAGGCATGCACACACCTGTTTGTGTGTGTGTGAGTGTGAGGGAGCGTGTATCAGGTGATGCCTTGTGACAAAAATAGCACAGTCTTGCTCGGCCGGCAGCACCAATCACCGCCACCACAAATACAATGGTTTCCATGGGAACCTTGAAAATAGACTCCACATTTGCACTCAGAAATAGCAAAGGACGCTGCAATAACCCCAGAGAGCCTATACTGCCAATAATAACTACCCACCGATATGGATACACAAACAACAGTACACTCAAAAATCAAGTCATGCTGGTACATTTACCAAAACATAATTACTGCTGCCTACACAAGCAATCAGCTCCAGTTCAAATGCACTTACAGTATGTGTGTTCCAAAGCAAGGGCAAGCATTAACCAGCTTTGTGTTTAATAACACAAAGGAATTGTCATATGAAGCTGCACAACAACTGATTGACTATACAAATGCTGGACAATGCATCTCACGCGTCATCTGATCAGACAGCTTTTAAAAGTGAAAATGCACTAGATGGATGTAAAAGCAGAGAAAGAGGTGAATGTTGCCTTGGAGACTCTTCAGAGAGGAAGGTTTTTTATCACAGCAGACAGTCAATATGTCAGGATTCATTGCTTTTCTAAATCTTGGTACCCTTGGAAACTGAACGGTAAAAGTTTTTATTAGAGAAAAAAAGCAATTCCAAGACAACTCACAAATATCACCTCATGCTTTTTTGGACATCAGAGCTGTCAAAACCTAAACTTCCTGCAGCAGCAGAGAGTTTTCACATTTCCATTGAGCTGCACACTTTAAAATGTGGTCTTGAGGGCCATGTTTGCATACATTTGGGTTGTTTTTCCTGATCTATTGGGCTATTAAATTAACATTCTTGGTTGCAGTGTTATAATGTAGTTATGTATGAAAATGGAAACTATAGAATCCACTTTAAAAGGCTGAGAATAATGTAACAATGAATGTAATGAAAGTGATGCAAAAACCACACAAAAAAAGCACCAACAGGGTCAGAGGTCAGAGCTCTGTCTTCCCCTCTGGTCACCAGCGTGACCCATCTCCAGAGTACTGAATGCACTTCATCTCCCACCAACCCCAGCGTGCACTTCCTGGATGCCACACAATCGACTCATCTACACAATCAATCACAGTCTACTTAAACTTAAGTTTAAGTGCAGTATTGTTGGTGCCATACTGCCTTCCTTACCGAGCGTTATATCTGGACATGATCTTCTGTCTCCTTACTCTGCCTTCCGCCTGCCCCGACTCTCGTCTGGATCCTGACTACTGTTTCTCCTCTGGTGATCTTATCGACTCCTGCCTGCCTGACCCTGATTTAGCTTTGTGGACTTTTAGCTAAGCTAATAAACCTGCCGCATTTGGATCCAGCCTTTTGCCTGTTCTTTTGGCAGAATACATCGCCAAACATGGATCCAGCGGCAGGAGTTCCTAGCCCGACAAACACAGCGGGGTTTGCTTCTTTGTTGCCGGAGCCCAGTCGCCAGCTCCAACATCTGAACTCCGCGACCGAAGCCATCATGGTGTGCCTGGAAAGCAACCCGCCTGTAAGCAATACATCCGCTGCCACTTCCTCAGTCGTTCATTCATCGTGAACAACTGCCGAAGGCGGCGCCCAGCGCAACTCCTGCACAGGAGGACAGAGAAAATTCAGCTGGAATTCAAAGCATTGCATCTGGATCTGATCTTCTGTGTCCTAACTCTGCCTACCGCCTGCCCCGACTCTCACCTGGATCCTGACTATCCCTGTCTCTTTTCTGGTGATCTTGTGCTCATTATCAACACCTGACTGCCTGACCCTGATTTAGCTTTGTGGACTTTTAGCTGAGCTAATAAACCTGCTGCAATTGGATCCAGCCATCTCCCTGTTGTGACAAACAACCACTCTACCTTTATTGATAAATTCTTTCATCTTAAATAAAGATAAGATAAAGAAACTTTATTGATCCCAGCTTGGGAGATTGGGTTGTTGCAGCGTCCGCATTAGGCTCAAAGATACAAACACACAAACAATGGGTGCCAAAAGAAAAACAGAACAATCAAAGAAACATCAGAGAAAAACAATTGGTTTGCACAACAGTTTGGGAGAAAACAGACCTCAAATGGGTTTATCTTTTGCAAATCGATGACGAGTTATAGAGTCCAATGGAGTGAGGTAGGAATGATCTCCCATAGCAGTTGGTGGGACAGCGAAGCTGCCTTAGCCTGTTGGAGAAGGAGCTCCGCTGACCATCAAGAACAGGAAGGAGAGGATGCTCCGGATTATCCATGATGAATATGAGCTTATCTAAAGTCCTCCTCTCCATCACAGCTTCAAACGTGTCCATTTTACACCCGATTACAGAGCCAGCTCTTCTAATCAGTTTTTTCAGTTTGTTGGTGTCTCTGGCAGCTATGCTGCCCCCCCAGCAGACCCCCGGGAAGAACAGAGTGATGGCCACAACAGACTGGTAGAACGTCTCAAGCATCCTGCTGCACACATCAAAGGACCAGGACCAGACTCAGGGAGTAGAGTCCTTCTCTGGCCTTCTCATACACAGCAGTGCTCCTCTACCTCTGCCACATCCCTGCCCAAGATGCTGGGAAGCTGGTGGTTTCTTCCTGAAGTCCATCACCATCTCTCTGGTCTCTTCCACATTGAGCAGCAGGTGATTTACTCCAGCCCACTTCATGAATTTATCCACAAGTTCCCTGTACTTCTCCTCCCGCCCACCATTGATGCAGCCGACAACAGCAGAGTCGTCAGAGAATTTCTGAAGATGGCATGACTCTGAGTTATACTGGAAGTCACTGGTGTGAAAAGTGAAAAGGAAGGGAGAGAGCACAGTGCCCTGTGGGGCCCCCACACTGCTCCTTACCACGTCAGACAGGACACTGGCCAACCGGACAAACTGCAGCCTGTCCGACAAGTAGTCAATGATCCAGGAGACCAGGGCCCCTTCCACACCCATCAGCTGCAGCCTCTCACCCAGTAAGCAGGGCTGGATGGTTGAAATCAAAGAATGTGACCCTGCCTACACCAATCATTGATATCCACAATTTGGACTTTTGACTGCAGCTGTAAATATGTACAGTCAACTTTCTATTGATTATAAAATAAGGTAATGTTTATAGAAAAGCCATAAATTATAGGTTTAGGTTTGTTTAGTCATTTTTAAAATTGACGACACATTTTCTTGGGCTTGATTCCTTCATGTTTCAGAAAAGTTTATTTTACCAAGACAAGTATCTTCTCCTAGTTCAGGGGTCTGGAGCTGAGGCTCTGGAGCCACATGTGCCTTTTTCACCCATCTATTGTGGCTCTGTGGCTATAGAAAAATAAAATAATATTAATTTTAAAAGGGTCAGCATTGATTTAATTTAGATTAGTAAAGTTGATAAATTTATGGTTGAAGGGCTCCTAAAGGTAAAATAACTAACTTCAAGAAAACAATGAATTAATGTTTATGTTGGAGTTAACAGCAGTAGTAAATAGGAAAAAAGATGATGCCTCAGATATATGGTAGATATAAACTGTCATTCTTGTTTTGCATCGTTTAAAACCACAGGAAACCTTAGCTGCCCTGATAATCCTGTTTGTCACAGGAGGTTTTTTATTTTGAAAAAAAGCAACATGACCTCCTATCAAAGGTAAAAAGAAAAAGAAAAAAAGATTTCACACTTCCAGAAAATGCTAAAAAAATAAATATAATTATTCATTATGTAAAAAAAAAATGTAATTAGTGCAAAGTAGTATCACGTTTTCTTATGGGATAAAATGGGATTTCATGGCTCCTGATCAGAAAGACTCAGGCCTAAAAGGCTCTTTTACTCTTCAAGGTTGCAGAGTGCAACACTTCCTACACCTCTATAGACCATAGAGGTATGGTGTTCCAATTGACCACGATGAATTTTTTTGGCCGCTTTTTAAACTTACACAAAGAAAAGCAGAGACTGTAGGGCTGCATGTATGTGTTTGAATGCCCAAAAGTGAGACCAACAAGGTTAAAATCAGCTTCATAGTTGTTTTTAAACAGATTTTATTTAATTTTTCACAATAACTACTTTTTAAACTACTGTCACTTTTTCCCCTATGATTTCATAGTTTTAATAAACTCTTTACATCTTGACAAACATGGAAAGTAAAAATACAAATCTTCTGCTGAAAAATGTTTTTCTACAGCCCTAAAATGTTGTCATTTTACGTAACACATCACATCTCTCTCCATGGAGCTATAAAGTTGTATGTCTTGGCCAAACTTAGTAATGTTCTGAGGTTTTAAAACATCTTTTACAAATATTGTGAAATGAATCACAAAAAAACGTTTCAATTGCATCACTGATTTTATTGGGTTTATGTTACCGAAATTAAGAAAACAATTTTTGTATATTTTTATGACATTTATGATTTAAGGTTAAATCATGCATGGATTCTTTTCTCCATATGTTCAATTGTGTTTAATTCCTTTAGTCCATTCTTCTTGAAGCTGAATTTCTTGCCTAGACCAGAAGGTGGCAGTGTAATCCGTGTTTCATTGTTCAGGAGGAACAAAAGGTAAAAGCCAAAAGCAGATTTTCATCTTTATTTAGGAGATGGTCCCGTCGTGTCCATCATGCACAGAGACACACATTTACACAGACAACTTCAGGGTTTCTAACAATATCAATCAATAAATAAATAAATAAGCAGACGGAATTGAAAAGTGGATTGAGTTTTGCTTTTTCAGTTGAGGTACATCACAGGAGACATTACTTGTTGTCTGTGGGAAACGGAAGGAAAATGAATCATTTTCGGTCCAATCACTGGCTTAAAAACCAATTAGTATAACCCTTGTGCTATCTTGTGGGGTCCAGATGACCCCCCCTTCCATTGACGTGTTCTCCCTACCATGACAAAGGTGGATAAAGGTGGAAAGATTTCATGTAATCCATGGACACCAGTGAAGATCACAAATCATTGAAGAAAAAAGGTTTAGTGCACTGTCTTGATGCAACGTTAACATGCTTTGGAGGCACTTTAATGTTGGGAGTGGGGTCATCTGGACCCCAAAAGTTAGCACAAGGCTTAGTACGTTTATTTATCTCCTTACGTCTAAATAATCTTGGTTATTCTATGGATTGTTGGATTATTTTCTGTGGAAAAGCCTTTAACTCTTCTTTCTTTAAAAACAATTTTGCTTTTCTGTTTCTAATTTTTTTATTCCAACTTTGCACTTAAAAATCTTGACTTCAATGCTGCCATAAAACGCGAAAGCCCAACAAACCAAACAACTCCACATGAAACGTGATCCAACATGCCATTCCTTTTTAATGTAGTGTGTGAGCACACTCCCCCAGTGGGTGTCTGTGAGTTCAGACCTCCTGTTGTAACTGGATATGTCCTGGTATGTAAAAATGTGGGTTCAACGCTGCTTTTGCTGAATCACAGCATCATAGGGCAACGACGTGGACAAACAGACACAAAGCCGGTAACCACTCGACATTTTCTCTGCAGTGAAAGGTCTGGAGTCAGATGTTTTGGTCTGTTCAGAGGAAAATCAGCCAAAGCAAACATGGTAAATGCAAACATACCATATCTTCTGCACTATAGGGCGCACCACATCATAAGGGACACCGTCAGGGAATGGGCAACTTTTTAGCTTATGTCATTTATAACATACACTCAACTATAAAGTATTTAAGCCAACCAGAAATAATGCATAGTTCAGTTCAAATGTTTATTTTAATGTGCTGCATTATTAAACGCATGACAAAAAGACACATTAAATAATCATCTAATTGACATTTTCAATGTGGCAGAAATCTAAAATGCTGTGATGAAAACGAGTCAAAGCAACAAATCTAGTTGTTAAATTGTCATGCACATAGAAACACATTTACATATACAAATTCAGGATTAATAAAAGTAGAAAACTAGAATAACAATCTAATTTTAAAATCTATTTGGAATTTTTAACAGAACTTTAGTTGATAGGAAAGTTGTACAGTATCAATAAATGAATAAATAAAAAGCAGATGGAATTAAAAAGCGGATTGAGTTTGGCTTTTTCAGTTGAGGTAGAGACATTACTTGTTGTCTGTGGGAAACGGAAGGAAAATTAATCATCATTGGTCCAATCACTGGCTTAAAAACCAATTAGTATAAACCTTGTGCTATTTTAGATGACCCCACCCTTCCATTGACGTGTTCTCCCTACCATGACAAAGGTGGATAAAGGTGGAAAGATTTCATGTAATCCATGGACACCAATGAAGATCACAAATCATTGAAGAAAAAAGGTTCAGAGCACTGTCTAGTGGGTCTAGATGACCCAACTCCCAACATTAACATGCCTCCAAGGCATAAGGCAGCACAAGGGCTAAAGAAATAATCTATTCTCTTCAAGCTGCTTCTTACAGTGTAATACTTACTTAAAGGGTCAGTCCTGCTGACAGGCTAGCAAATCAAAGAAGCTAAAAAAGAGTGTTAAGAATCAGAAGATTGGGTAAAAATCACTTTTCTGATTGTTGATTACCTCTTTATTTTAATATTAATACTGCTATTGCTTTGTGTGGCTGCCTCAGTCCTGCAGGTTATTTACCATAGACAGGAGCTGAATGTTCTCAGGCGGGAGCCTGAATCAACACTGATATTTGATGCTTCCCAACTCAACAAACATCTGACTGGATCAGCCTCAACCTGAAACTCAAACCTGAATCACAAGCGGCCATGAGAAAGGAAAAGCACTTTAATCAGGATGAGGGGAAATCACACACCGGAGAGGTAAACAAGCAAATTGAGAAATAGAAATTAGCACTATAAATATTTATGTGTTCAAAGACTAAATGATGGTTTTATTTTATTTTTACTTCAAACCTTTAAAATTCCAAAAATTTGTAAAATTTGGTTGCAAGATTTATTTTAGCATAAAAAAAAGTAAATAATTTTACAATGCAAAAAATGGAAACCAAAAAATTCCAGACTGGTTCCATCTTTCACCTGAAGAACTTAAAAAAAGGTTAAAAGAAGAAGAGACAGATTTACCTGGCACAACTGTCAATAGCTGTTTATGATAAAACAATAGCGCTTATCTCTAAACCTTTTGGGCCACACCCACCACACAGGAACCTTCTAAAAGAGTAAGAGACAACAAATGATATCACACCGGGAAAGTGTTTAAATTCCTTTAAAAAAGAGAAAATGCTAAAGGGCATGTCCCTGTTTAGCACTTTACCACCTTCTTTGAAGGCCCAAAGCGCTGTACAGTAACAGTCCCTTTAACCCACGGACACACACGGTGAACCCTGGCACCAACCCACCCCCACCAGGACCCATGTGGGGTTTGGTGTCTTGTCAAAGAGGTTTAATGTTTCTTTCTGGTTTCAGTGGTAACTGATACTGGTGGAACTTCTTTAGACGACATGATGGACAGCTCCAATGTTGCTCACCATTTCTGTTGAAGCACCACTAGCTGGCGCATTGGTCTCCGTATTTCACCCATGAGCGGTGAGCTGCAGACACAGCCACGCTCGGGAACCATTTGGTGGATCAACCCCCCAATCCAATCCTTTAATGCTGATTATCAAGCAGGGAGGCAAATAGGTCCCATTTATAGAGACTATGGTATGACTCAGCCCAGATTTGAACTCACGACTTCCGGACACAGGGCGGACACTCTCCCACAAAGCCACTGAGCTGGTCAGGTTAGTGTAACGCTTCCGGGCTGCTGCACCAGTAATGTTAGGTTGGGGGTGTGAGGGGCTGTAAGCTAGCGGTAGAAGAGTCAAAACAGCAGAATGGGACTGTGAAGGTTGTTTGCCCACAACTCAGAGGCAAATGTCGAATAAACCTCTGCCGCTCTGCAGAAACTATGTCCCAGAAATAACAAAAGGTTTTTTGAATTTGTTCTATGTTCTACAACACTGTTTATAAACCTGGCTAAAATGGCGTAATCCTAAATAACTGGGAACACCACTCCACCTTAAATCATTGTTAAAAAACTAAATTAGAAATATTCTTTACTGATTGAATATCACTAATTAACGTCATAAACATAAATTATTGCTGAAATATTTTCCTCAGAAGTTTCAATTCTTCATATTTTACATTTTCTTTACTTGATATCCCATAACAGCTTCAGTAAAGTGTCAATCATAAATCAAAACTCTGCAACTTTACACCACAGACGTTTTAAAATAGCTTTTAAAAAAATGCTTCAAATATTGAGTATTGTGCGTTTCCACACTGACCGTCTGCTCTTTCCTGTGAATCACGTCTTCCGTTTGCCTCATAAATCACAGCTGCGCTACTGATCTGTCCTCCTCTGCATGCAAATCACGTCCTTCATGGAACGCTGCAGGCCCCACAGGGACTGTCCTTTAGCAAGGTGATGAGATGATCAGAGTAAAAGGGTAACTGGGTGTTGGGGGAAATACCCACCCTTTGAATACAGAAATACACCAAATAGCTCACCAAATAGCTCAGTCTTTTTCTGCTGATCCCATATTGTAAAGAGGAAACTCCCTGTTAGATTAGGAAATTCTGAGCCGGTTGGATCTGGGAGGCAGGAGGGAGGTGAGACACCCCCCTCCCGGCTCTCCGATCAGCGCCTCCTCCCCAGAGAGCAGCTGCTGTCCGACACCGTGACTGGCAGAAGGAGCCGCTGCTGCTGACATGAAGAAGAGGCGTCGCTCCTGTGCCGGATCCTCTCTGTGAACGTTGTTTTGGCCGGCCTAAGGTAAGGTGGGACGTCTGCCCCCCTAATCCTTTATGCTAAAGCAAAACAACCCTCTGCTACGGGACTGAACTTTTCCATCAGTGCAGCTGCAGAGGAGCTGCAGGAGCAGAATATTTGTTTAAGGCTGTTAGTTTGATATCTCAGCTGTACTGATTTATTAATACTGTCCCAACAGCTTGAAGACTGTTCTGCAGTGTCTAATCCTGCACCATGGGGGCCCCACTCTGCAGATGCATCACTCCTGCAGGGTTGAGGAAATGCCTTTTTGCTCTTCTGCAGCTTTTATTGTTATTGCCACCAGTGAGCGTCCAGAGGCAGCCAGTAGGCCCCCCCTTGGACTGCAAAAAGACTTGTGTGTGTGCCAGTAACATCATCAGCTGCTCTAAAGCAAATTTAAGCAACATTCCCACCTCCCTTCCACGATACACCACCGTGCTGGACCTCAGCTTCAATTCCATCACCAGGCTTCGAGCTGGCTGGACCTCCACACGTCTGGACAGCCTGCAGAGGTTACTGCTCAACAACAATGGCCTCAACTTCCTCTCCTCCGAGGCCTTTCTGCATGTGACCAACCTTCACTACCTGGACCTTTCCTTCAACGACCTCCGTCAGTTGGACGAGTTGATCTTTGAGCCGCTGGAGCAGCTCCAGGTCCTGCTTCTGTATAAGAACAACATTTCACAAATAGACCGCAGTGCCTTCTCCGGGCTCATGCTTCTGCAAAGGGTCTACCTGAGCCACAACCGCATCTCACGCTTCCCCTTGGAGCTGGTGAAGGAGCAAACCCGCCTAGAGAGTCTGAAACTACTGGACGTCTCCTCCAACCGCATCAAAAGCCTCCCGATCAGTGATCTTCTGGCTCTGCCTGCCTGGATCGGCTCTGGAGTTTTCTTCCACAACAACCCACTGAGCTGCAGTTGTGAGTTATATGACTTGGTGGCACACTGGTACATCAAAGATCTCACCTCGGCCATGGACTTTACAAGCAGCCACACGTGTGTGATACCCAGCCTGCGTAAAACAACCATGCTCATCCTGGATCTGCACAGGGCTCATTTGAATTGCAGTGAGGTCAAAGGTCTGAAAGAGGAGGCCTATCTGGGACAGTCCCTGGTACTGGAGTGTGACACGAAGCAGAGGAGCATGCTGAAAAGATGGGAACTACCCGGAAATGTCACACCGCCACAGGAAGTCACACGGGCTGTGATGCGCTCTGACGGCAGCCTCCTCATCGAGGCTCTCAAAGTAGAGGACTCTGGAATCTACACCTGCTACGCCACAAGTGACTCGCTGAATGAGACTCTGCATGTAACTGTAGTGGTGTTTAACTCCACTATGAGCGGTGGGCTGGAGAACATTAATACAGCCTACACCACCCTGGTGGGGTGCCTGCTGAGTGTGGTCATGGTGTTCTTTTATCTGTATTTCACTCCCTGCCGCTGCGCCTGCTGCACAGATCAGGACGCCGAGAAGGAGGACTTCACAGGAAGTCTCCACTCCTCGGCTGAAAACCTTTCTCAGGCCGGCAGGCATGCAGCCATGCCGGAGCAAAACGGGAATCTGAATCCCATTGGAGAGGAGAACGAGGAAGAAGACGGGAGGAAGAGGAGAGGCTCGGACAGCGAGTCAGTGTGCTCTGATGTTCCCATGGTGGTGTAAACCACAGGAACAGCTTTGAACGTGAAGAATATTTCAAAGTTATGAACCTTTAAAACAACACTTTGGTTGGCATTCAGAGTAGAAAAGCAATAATATCAATGCAAAAAGCTGCATTTTTAAGATAAAGATCAGGTTAAATGTAGCTAAAGTGTGAGTTTAAGGAATCACAGCTTAAAAATATTGATATGAGTTGAGCGGAACATTTTCACAAAGTTACAGCACGAAGACCCAGTCCGATCATCTTTTGCTCTATTTTAAAAGCGTTCCCAGTGGTCTTTTATTTATGATTTTGCAGTTTTTTGTCCCAATTTAAAAAACCTGTGAGCAGAGTAAGCCCAGCTCTACTTCCCGACATCCCTTTGTTTACACACTCTCCCACTAGCTTGCAGCCCCTCACAACTTCAACTTAACATTGTTGTTACAATAATAGCGAGCAGGATCGTAGCAATCCAGTTCTACAGTTCTGATCCAGACTCCAGCTCGGACGAGGAAGACAAACATGCACGTGGATCTGTTTGTGGATGCATCAGAATGGAGCAGAGCAGGGAGCTTGTGGCTTGCCGTAGTAACTTGTACGTCACACAGAAGCATTTTTTTTTTCCTGCTCCAGCTTCACAACCATTTGAATAAGTAAATGGTCAGAATAGCTTTTCTTTAGAAATGCCACAAGAGCATGTTAAAAACAACATAAACACACTTTTCATCAGAGTGGGTCTTCAAAGAGGTTTAATGTTTAACCTGCTGACTGACCGCATGAGGCGGAGCTTCTTTAGAGGCGAGGATGGTTGTGAAAAGATGAAACTTTTTACCAAAGTTCCTTAAAGTTGAACTCGTTGATCCAGAACTTCCAGAACACAACTGTTACTGCATGATACTCAGAGGCTGAGCTTTTACATCCCTGCTTCACTACAGGTTTGGCAGGATGTGATGTTATGGCAATTATCCTTATGCAATATAATCAACACCTAAATAGTTGTATGATAAATGAGTAAATATATCTGTGTGTATGACACCGTCGACTGTAATCAATTATTGCTTTTAAAATTGAAAATGTCAACTTTATGTTAGAAATCAATTCTTGTCATTTCAAGTCTAAACACCAGACTTACATCTCACTATCCAGATTTTCAAAAGTATTTTTAAATCAGTTTAATCAAAAATTTACCGTGTCAGTAAGAAAAAGACTCATCAGACAATTTAACAACTAGATTTGTTGCTTTGACTCATTTTCATCACAGCATTTTAGATATCTGCCACATGGAAAATGTCAATTTATTTAATGTTTCTTTTTATCATGCGTTTAATAACGCAGCACATTAAAATAAACATTTGAACTGAACTATGCATTATTTCTGGTTGTGTTTATTGACGTTGAAGCGATTCTGAGAGGACAACGCTTTGTCAAAAGTGTACGAGTTGCAAACCCGTTTGGATGAATAGGCTAATGCAGCTAACATGTAGCCGTGTTGAATGTGTTTTTTTTTTTCATGTTACCAACAGGGGTTGGAGTCAGCATGGTCACATGGTTTGTTTTTACTGTATTAGTCTGCCCTTTTACGAGTTGCAAACGCGCCAAACCCTTCTAATGCGGCTAATGTGTAGTGAGTTAAAAACAAGTTCTAGAGTTACTGTGACCTTAAATCTCTGGCTTACTCAGCTCTGATTTTTTTTTGGTCTGGCTTAAAGCACTTTATAGTTGAGTGTATGTTATAAATGACATAAGCTAAAAAGTTGCCCATTCCCTGACGGTGTCCCTTATGATGTGGTGCGCCCTATAGTGCAGAAGATATGGTATGTTTGCATTTACCATGTTTGCTTTGGCTGATTTTCCTCTGAACAGACCAGAACATCTGACTCCAGACCTTTCACTGCAGAGAAAATGTCGAGTGGTTACCGGCTTTGTGTCTGTTTGTCCACGTCATAAGCCTATGATGCTGTGATTCAGCAAAAGTTCCTTTTTTTTTTAAACTATATGCCAATAGTATTTGGGTGAAATCCTACAATAAAAAGTACAAATGTGACTAAGGAATAGAAAGTAACCAATTGTAGCTGAGTAAAAACACTGATTTATCTTTAATCTAATTCAGTTAAAGTAATGCTTGAGAATTCTACTCTAAGAGAACGACTTTCCACAAAACGTTACTTTAGTAAATGTTAAATTCCCATCCACATCTGTTTAAAAGTCAAAGCTGGACTGAGTTTGAGACTTCCTGTTATTCTCTACAACATGTGCAATAATACTACGTACATTATGAGAGTTTTAAAACCCCTTCAACTATTCTGTTATACTTGTTATCATTATTATTATTTGATCTTTATTTTCTTGTGTACAGTGTTTTTTTATGCTTGGGGGGAAATGCACAAGAATTCCAATGTATATGTGCTGCGACGTATCTGTGCATTTGGCAAATAAAACTCTACTCTACTCCACTCTAACAACGATACAAAGGCCGGGCTGAAGTCTTCTCCTGAACTCAGGATATTTTTCAAATCCTAAACATACCTTGAAAAAGTCGGTTAAAATTATCTCTACTAAAAGCCGTTTGCTTTTGAGATTAGGTCCAGTAACCAAACACGAACACACAGACTTGCTGAGTGTCTTTTCTGTTTTTCAACCTCATAAGTAAGGTAGCAACTTTTGACCCAAAGGTTTTTGGTGTTTTTTCATGTGTTTCATGTGTTAAAGCGAGTGAATCCAGGCTAAAGGCGTGCAGGTCGCCTCACAGAGGTCAAACGCCACCGCACACCCTGCAGCCAATGCTGCTTTTCTAAAGCTGGAGGAATACCGTCAACTAAAGAGAGTCTAACAATAGATCAAACTGTGTCTACACAACAATGTTTGCAATAAACACCAATAGGATGAAGTACAAAAGCAGACACAACAAATACATAAAATGAAGTTTAGTTTGAAGTGTAGTTAATACACAATTTAAAGACTAATCAAACATGTGCCGTGGTGCTGTGCTAGGTTGGTTGAAGTCTGATCAAGAAAATTGCAGGTTTGATTCCCAACTGGCCCGTCCATGTGTTGCAGTGTCCTTGGACAAGACAATGAACCCCCCCTCGCCTCTGTTGGGAGGTTGATGCCAGTGTTGGGCAGCAGAGCCCCCATCAGTGTGTGAATAGGACTGTGACTGTAAAGCGCTTGAACCAATGTTCAATGATCCCGTTCAGTAGACATAGACAGTGGACGCAAAGACATATTTTTGGCCAAAACGGAACCCATAAACTATGGGGGTTGAACTCTACCATTCAAAACACTGAATGTATCCTCAGAAACGGCATGTTTCACATCAGAGTCGTTATTGCTTTTCTGTTTAAGTCATCTTTCTGTTTGGTGTCGAATTCAGAGCTGCAGTGCTGTAACCATCTTCTGTTTTGCCACGTATGTCTTCAACAACGTTAAACAAACACAAAGTGAATATTCTTCTTCTCTTTGGCTAAACAAAAAACCACCAATCTCACAAGATTGATTGCATTTTTACATATTAAACTTGTAATATAATGATTGGTAGAAACAATGGGAACAAATTAATGAGATGTCTCTATTTATTCTAAATAAACAAAAAGTTTTTAGTTTGCAGATGTTCAGCATAAACAGGCACTTTTAGATCTTTAATTGAAATTATTTGTCTTACAGTGTTGAAAATGTTCTGCAGGAAACAGTTTGGACTGTTTTTATCCTTATGAAATGAGTGTTTTTGTTTTTTTTACCACTGGCACATTTACATATTCCCTTTTTTCTGTTCATTTATTGTCGCTGTCGCTATATGTATCATTTGTTGTGTATTTGATGACATTCAGTGCAGACCCCATTCAAATGAATGGGAAGGTGTATCCAAACTTTTGGTCTGTACTGTAAATGACTAGAATAAAACAGAACATCAGCCTTGATATGAGTACTTGCAGCTTTCTTGGTTTAAATCCATGTTGATCAAACAAAAGAGACAGAAAACAATTAAGACCAAAAGAAAAGAAAAGAAAGTGGGTTTAACTTTCTCAATGGATAAACTTGGGTTCTGTTGAACGTCTGACCCTCAGTCTTGTTTCACTTCAGGGACCGAGATTCTCGTTAAGCTAATGGTTTGCTCACTTATGGCTGAGATGGGAAACCGCACCGAGTGCTGGAGCGGAAACGGGGCCGCTGTACTCCTCTTCCCATCACATTTACTCACTTCTGGCAATTTTCTGAGTCCATACAATAGTGAGCTTTCTCTGTGCCATAGAGGGACAGCTACAACCGTTTCAAGACTGCGTCAGATCTCAAGATATTTACCGTTTCCAGGGGTCTTTTAATTATGATTAGGATACTCTTAGCCAAAATTTTTTAAAAATGGTTTCGTTTTCTGGGCCATAGTTTCTGCAGTGCGGAGGTGGTTCAACAGAAATTTGTCTCCAGGTTTTGGGCGGGACTGTTGGCATGGAGTAAGCCCACCCCCTTCCCATCATCCGTCTGTTTACATGCTCTCCCGCCACATAACAGCGTCCCACACACCCGACCTAACATTAGCGATGCAACCAAATTTGCGAGCAATATTGGAGCTACCCAGCCGTACGGTTTAGATCCAGATTCCAGCTCAGACGACAAAGACATTCATGGATCTATTTGTCTGCAAGTGGATGCAACAGAAGGGAGCAGGAAGCTCATGGAGCCTCAAATTGTTCATAATTCAAAAGTAAATATGACCATGTGCAATCACACAATCAACCAATAGATCTCTCCTAAATTTATAAAACGATAATGTAATTGTGAAAAACCTGCACTCAGATTTTAAATTATTATGTGATTGCACAAGGTCATATTATTTTTTTTTAATTATGAATGATTTGGGGCCCGTAGCAGCTTGTATGTCACACTTATCCCTTGTGCTATCCTATGATCCCCCCCTTCCATTGACGTGTTCTCCCTACGATGACAAAGGTGGATAAAGGTGGAAAGATTTCATGTAATCCATGGACACCAGTGAAGATCACAAATCATTAAAGAAAAAAGGTTCAGAGCACTGTCTAGTGGGTCTAGATGACCCAACTCCCAACGTTAAAGTGCCTAGGATAGCACAAGGGTTACACTTTTTCAAATGGCATCTTTTTGTTTGCTCCTGATTTACAACATTTTGAATAAATAAATACTCAGAAATGCTTTTTAAATTTTAATTTCCTTTATTAATGTCCTTCATCATGAAAAACAATGCCACAACATGTTAAAAATACAACTTTTATTGGAGTTTAAAGGGTTGTATTATTGTGCCCTTTGTTTAGGAAAGAGGGGTAGTTGAGGGCATTTTTGTGAATGAAACCTCTGTCACCGGCTGCCAACTCGCCTCTTGAGGTCTGCTGGGGCAGCTTTTTCATGTTTACTCACTATCAGGCGTGGGGGCTATTTGTAAAATGAACCACAACAAAGCAGAATGGGTTTGACAGTATTTTAGGGTTGAGGATCAGAAACAACCGGTTCCATATACACATTCACTCTCTTTATAAATAAACTAGCAGATTATAAATAGAAGACGTGCAGCTGTCGGCGGAAAAAAACTCTGTCTGATCAGCAGAAGAGCCAGCCGACAATGAAGGACTGTGGTTGAAGGACTGAATTCTGAGTGAGATGACTCATCCTCTGCTCAGCCCCCCCAGCCCAATGAAAAAGATGCAATGAGAACATCACTATGGGGTACTGACTGCCATCTAGTGGTCTCCTGTAGCTTGATGGGATTCACACATATCCACAAATCTACAGAACTTGACCCTTTCTGGGTCTCGTGAGCAAACCCAGCTCCTGTGGGGTGAAAAGCCGGGCTACACCCTGAACTTGGCGCCAGGCTGTAGCAGAACCACACACTCACATGCACACCTACGTGCAACTCTTCTTCTTCCTCTTTCGGCTTTTCCCATCAGGGGTCGCCACAGCGAACAAATCGCATGGTAAACTTGGCAATGTTTTACGCCGGATGCCCTTCCTGATGCAACCTTCTCAAAGCAACCGGGCTTGGGACCGGCACAGAAGGGAACAGGGAGCAGCCCGGATTCGAACCCTGGTTTCACGGACGGAAGGCGCCGCAAACCAGCACGAGATAAACCGGCTCCCTGAACACCTACGTGCAACAGATAGTCCCAAATTAACCTCTGAATTAACCTTAGACAGTGGGAGGAAGCCAAAGAGAAAACACACGTGCAGACCTCCCTAGGTTCTTCTGGCATCAGACACAATTGTGTTTTTTCACAATCTTTCCCAATTTTTCACGTTTCAAACATGTCAGGTATGTAAAAAAACACAACTGTGTCTGATAACAGAAGAACCTAAGAAGCCAGATAGTAATCCAGACACTATGAACGTCACTGAACTAAGACGAGAACATGCAGACTCTACACAGCTGGGTTTGAATCAGGAGACCCTCGCTGTGAGGCAAGGGTGCTAACCACTACACCACAGTGCAGCCTCCATTCAGAAACACGTGAAACCAAAATTCCAACTAGAATTTCTTTATTTTCCACAATTTTGTTTAAATGCATTTTCAGTAGTCTATCCAGAAATGTTTTAATTATCGAAATATTTTCAAGGGATATTAAAAATGTTGTGTGTGTGTGTGTATATATATATATATATAATGTCAGGTTTGCTGAAACAATAAAAGGAAGATTCTTTTTTTAAATATAATTTCATTATAAAAATGAATTTTGTCCGGATGATCAATATGACCTTTTTTCTTTACATCAGTAAAACAAAAAAAAGCTGACTTAGACAAAACTATGAGTGGAAGCAGATGTGCTTCTTCTATTAAAGGCAGTCGTCAAAAATCACCAAACGAAGCAACTGAGAGAAGAAATCTGCAGCTCTGATTTATTCACACAAACATTGATGGTGATCTAAAATATAAATACCGGTAGGTTCATAATAATTTCACCTGTTTGACTTTTGCTTTAGATAAAATGATAGACGCATGTTTAAATTATTAAGTTGATTTTGAGTGGAGTACCGGTCTGTGGTAGAGTGGTTTACCTGCTTGATTGTGATTTCTTGACATATTCATTCTCTTCATGCAGCTATAGATTGTTTATTAATGCACTTGATCTGATAAGAACTGGATCATGGCAACTGTGTATAAAATACACTCCATTACCAAAATGAACTAAAGTACCATCCCATCCCAGACCTATAGAGTTCTATATGATGTTGTTCCACCTTTTATCAGCTACTACAGTTTGGGCTTTTCTGGAAAGAGAGTTTATAGTCTCTACAATTTTTGACCTTCCTTCCAGAAGTGTAGTCTCAAACGTTGCGTTCCCCTGACTCATCCAATAGATTGTCAGATGGAAATGCGCGGTTCATCACTCTAGAGTCCAGCAGCGGCGTGCTTTGCTTTACATCGCTGCTATGTGAACAGATACGGTTTAGATCTGTGTTTGTGTGAAACATCTCGTTCTTGAGCTGAAGGCCTTCAGCAAACCGTTACAGTCAGGAACAACAGACTCATGAGGTCAAAAAGACACAATAGCGGTGTACTTTAGAAACGTTTCCTTTATTTCAGCAAACTCAAATGCAAATTTGAATACAAATGTACAAAATACAGAATAAGAAAAACAATATTTGGAACAAGTCTCACTCACCTGGTCTCAGTTTTCTGATGAATCGGACAGGAGTTTTCTCTAATCTGGTCGGTGGGAAGGATGGATCCTCTCCTTCCTCGTTCAATACTCCGAGAAGCAGCTTCTCTGGAAGACAGACGGAGAGCAAAGGACGGTGTTTGGAGCCACAGAACGCCACCTGAAGGAGCAGAAGGGAGGACATGACATGAGGAGATCTGACACAACGCTTTAGCCAGCTGTCAAAGTCGACAAAGATGGACTGACCGCTGAGTTCACCTGAGGGGCAGTTTTCAACTCGGTGTCACTTCACATTTCAAGCGGCGATCCGGACAACCCGTCAGGACGACCCACGGCGACATCCCGCCTGTGGAAGGACTCACTGGCGCCACCTCAGTCCCGGCGTTGATAAAAACCACCTGAAGACATCTGTGACACAGTTCCTGAATAAAATCCAACACAGTTCTGAATGGTTCATTTTTATGACCGGTTTTGGGTCACATACCTCGATCTGTGACCACCGTGTCCTCCTCCTACAGTAGAAATCTGCTGGATGGAAACAGTACAGAAGTTATGTGTACAGTAAGAAAATGATGTCTGCCTCGGAGCTCCCTCCAGCCTCCTAGCAACACAAGTTTGGTAAGAGTCATTTTGGGAATTTGATCAACCCTCAAAAACGACATTTGAAGGGTTTGGACGTAATAAAACTGACGTTTTCAACAAAAAACTGTTACACATGATTAATATGAATTTAGTTCAGTATAAATTACAAAAAGGGTTTATTCAAATATACACCTGGTGTGTTAGGAGATTCATAACCCCATGTTGTAACAGTAAAATATGTCCAACACAAGAGGCCTTCTGCTCTCATCTGTTTGCTCAGCCGTTGAAAAGGACAAGTTAGAAAACCAAACAAGACGTTTGAACCGTTTGAGGATCTGCCTGAAACAGATGAACACCTGCTGTTGGCCTCCTTACGCCTTTGACCGGCGCCTCAAACGTCTCACGCCTGCAATGTGGCGTTTCTCAGCTTTTCTGAGGTCGCTCCTCTCTTTTCCTCAGCTGCTCCCGAATGCACCGCTTACGGCCGCCGACCAGTTTTAGGCCTTCAGCCGGTCAATCAGAGAAAGTGAACTTTTTCACATATCTGCTAGTTAGGTTTGAAAAACATATTTAAACTGATTTTCACCCACAAGAGGCAATATTGATTCATCAAAAAATAAAGTTGATTTTGAAGCAAGTCCTTATGCTGCTACTGGTTTTTAGAAAAGAAGACTTTTTTTGGAACAATTTTAAAAGAAATATGCAAGTCTTCAAAAATTCAACTTAATATCATCTTAAATTACAAACTAACAAAAGGAAATCAGTTTTTCCTCTTCTTTATGTGGTCCTGAACTGTAAATCAAAGCATAGCTTATGAGCAACATCCAGTCCTGTTTTAGTCAACCACGATTTTTTATAACATTTTTAAAGCTTCAAATTGGTGCAGTTATTTCCTCCATCTGTCTCGCATTTTTTATCTACTCACTTCAGTGAAAACTGTTCAATTTTTATTTTTTAAGTTTGACATTTTACGTGTTAAACTACAAGAAATTACAGGAAACCAAACTAAATTTGACCCAAAAAAAGCATAAAAATGGGTTTGAATGAGGAAAGAAGTTGCATCACAGGAGAACTGACAGATTTTGCACATTTGGTTCATGAGTTTAGCTACAGGGCACTTTTTCTATCTTTTCTATACGTTACCTGCAGAACAGAAGCCGGTGCATCCCGCACCTCCAGAACCCTCGGCCGGCGCCGCTCCTCCTCCTCCATCCTTCTGTTCAGAAGGAAGCGCGGCGGTTTCAGGTAGATCCTGCAGCTCGTGGCTTTGCTCCCACATCAAGTCTCATATTATACGCTTTTCAAAAGTGTCAAACTCAACAAAAAAAGTTAAAGACCGTATAGGCGATCGGTTCTTCCTTAAGTTTTGTCAAGTTAGGCAAATGCCGCCAGCAAGTCGAGCTTTAACTCCAGACACAGACTGAAGTCTGCCCTGGTCTCTTCCAAACTCCAGAGTCAAGATCTGAGCTATAACAAGCGCCGTTCCTTCTGGAAGCTGCTGCAGATGCTGAACCCGTACTTTCTGCATCCCTGCAGAGGCCGTCTGATGGCGACGGCCCGCCGTGAGACGACAAACTTGATGCTTTTCAGGCACGCCTCCGGTAAAAAAAGCAGGACAAGCCGTACATCGGAGGCGACTCTAGACTTGCTGGAACAGTACTCTAGTGCGGCCAAATCTCAAATCAAACATGGACACACCCGACCGAGAGGCCGCGCTGCATGGATTCTCACACTTCCTGTCCTCTCGGCGGACGGCGACTCCTGCCGTCGGCGTGAAAGCCTCTCCGCTTTGAAAATCAATCCCCAGAACAGAACAGGTGACAACAGTCGTCTTCCGAGGCACTCTGGTTTCCCACGGAAACTCATGTTTATTAAGACAAGAGCCATCAAGTGCCTTCCGCACCTGTGTTTTTTTTTTCACAGTTGGAGAACCCTCTCAGGTCACTGATGTTCTCCACTTCTCTTGCAGATATCCAGAGCAAACAGCACAGATTTCTTTTTTATCCTCATTTTGAAAAAAACACAGAACTTCAAATCAAAGCATGAGAAGCGAGCGTTTAAAAGTCTTCTTTCAAGGAGCGCCGCGGGACAACCGCTTCCCCCTCCTCGCGTTTGCATCACTCGAGTCCGAGGTGATGGCAGGTCCAGATGTGCAGGACAGACATCACGTGGTTTAGTACAAGTAGGAACCAGAATTAGAACATTAGAACATGAAACCCAAATGACGAGTCACCCAGTTTGGATCACATATTAATAAAATATGTTGGATGGGGAGGGGGGGCAAAAAATGCATAAAATATGTCAGAAATGAACATTACTCAGCAGTTTGATCTTAATTCTCTACAAAGTTAAGATTTGCTGACTGTCTGAAGTAAAATAACCACAAACCCGAGTTTGGATTCTGCCTTTTTCCCCACTTCAGTCGTTCTTTAGCTTCCATCTTTTCATTTTCTAGATCAAATATGCTCGCTGCTACACTCTGGGGTCTGTGAGAACTTCGTGAACCCTTGTGTGTCATGACAGGACCCCCACAGTGACGTGCAAAAAGACACACAAACACCCCAAACACTACAGTCTGCTCCGGGGGTTTTCTTTGTGCGGCGTCAAATGAAACTGGTGATTAAAAACAATAAAAAGAATCATTTGGAATGTAACTTTCAACACAAGAATAAAGTTTTTGCATTAAAGGAGGAGTTTCTTTTTATCAAAAGTTACAAATCTTCAGTCGTCGATTGACTCTTGTCATAATTATTCAATGCAGATTCAACACTACAGGATGCCCTCCATGCATTTCCTGAATAAAAGCGTGTAAAGTTGAAACCGTTTCTGCGTCATGTAAAAACGTACATACAGAATCTTCTGAGCGGCTTTGTAAGGAGAACCCTTCTGTTTTATCGGCATAAACAACAAATCAATCATTTTGTCAAATGTGCTCCCAGCATCAAATAAAAGACAGAATTCAGGTTGCACAGCATGAACACGGATCCTCCCGCACTTCCTGATTCGAGCCTGGCCCTTCAACAGTCCCCAGGGGGCAGCACAGACCCTCCTGCCCCTTTGCCTACGACGCGCCTCTGATTATGACCATCACCATGTAATCATCTTCAGATTTGGCGAAGGCTTTGGCGGAGGCATCCAAGAACTGCTGCGAGAACTCGCACGGAGGGAAGGCGTGCAGGACTCCCGCGTGGTCTCTGTCGCGGCCGCCCCCCACCGGGAGGCTGATGATGCCGGCCGCTTCTTTGTGCTTCAGGTAGGAGACCAGGTTCTTCAGCGGCCGCTCCGAGGAGTTGCTGCTGTCCTGACCCTCGGCGTCCGCAGACCTCCCCGGCACGGCCAGGAGGACGGCGTACCCGCTGGAGCTGGCCGCCTTGATGCGGCGGGAGACTTCGTCCAGCTTGGGCTGGTCCATGCGCAGGCGCTGGCTGATCTTCAGCTGAGAAACTTTACCTCCTGTGGGGCCTTCCACCAGCAGACTGGAAGCCACCTTCATGTCTCCCCCCAGGAGGTGCAGGGAGGTCGGAAAGGTGCTGTTCTTGAGCAGGAGGACCCCCTCCCAGGCCTGACTCAGCTTCTGTCCATCAGGGTCAGACTTGGATGGAGAGGAGTTTGTGGATGGATGTTCTTTCTTTGCTGAGCTCTTAGAGGAGTCCGCTTTGCCTTTGCTGTTCTTCTCAGTGGTGGCCAGAAGCTCAGGGGGGCTGCGTGTCCTCCTCTTCTTTTCGGCAGGAGCCCCCTCGCGGGTGTTCTGCTTCTTTTTGGCAGGAGAGGTCTTCCCTGAGGGAGGCAGGCCTTCGGCGTCGCTGCGGCTGCTCCCTCCGGGGCTGCGTTCCAAAGACCCGCCGTGGCGGCGCGTACCGTAGTCCCCGTTAGCAGGAGAGCGTTCCTGCTGCCAGCCATCGTCCAAATGTCTCCTTTTGCGGTTCAAATCCCGCTCAATAGACCACTTCTCTCTTGGGCGCCTCTCCAAGTGGTCAACGAGTTCCAAGCCTCTGATCCTGTCGTGAGGGCTCACGCCGGACCACTCGGCAGAGGAATACGGATCCCGGTCCCGAAAGCGAGCAGGAGGCAGAGGAGAGCGCTCCCTCATCCTCACCGGATCCATGAGGCGGTGAGAGAAAGGCTCAGAGACCACGTCGTAATGTGGCAGTGGCAGTGGGAGCTGCATGAACTGCTGCTGCTGCTGCTGCTGGTGGTAGCGATGCTCCGTGTCTGCAAAGTCCACTCTGAGCCTGCGGTCGGGCCCCCCGAGGGGAAAGCCCCTCATGTGAGAGCATGCAGCCTGAGCCGCATCCAGGCTTTCATACTGGATGTAAGCCCACGCCTCCCCTTTCCTGTAGTCTATAGTCCTGATGGTGCCAAAGCGGTCAAACTCTTTGGCCAGTGCGGTGAGGGGAACCCAGGGTCCGAGGCCCCCCACCCACAGCCGGGTGGTGGGCGTCGGCTTCCCATATCCTATTTTAACTGGGCTGTGGCCCAGAATTTTCCCCGACATGGCCACTTTGGCACGGTGAGCCATGTCCAAGTTCTCAAATTTGATGAAGCCATAGGTGTTGGTCTGTCCTTTCACCGGCCGCTTAATGTCCACCTCTGTGATCACGCCGAACCTGTCAAAGGCCCGCCTCAGGTCGCTCTCCGTCAGGGAAACGTCCAGGTTGCCCAGAAACAACGTCCTGTTTGCCCTTTGGTCATCCTCCGGACAGATCAGCTTGTCCTCGCGAAACACGGCACATTCTGGGATGTACGCGGGTCTGTTCCTGGCCTCGTACAGGGGAAACTCTCGGTCTCTGTCAAGGTCTCTGAGGTGAGGCGGCGGAGGAGGCAGGCGGCCCAAAGCCAGCTGCTGGAGCCGGAAGTCTCTGTATCCGGGCCCCGTGGGAGACAAAGCCCTCTGCGAGTGGAGGTGTCGGTGTCCGGAGGGGAAGCCGTCCTTGGAGATGGGCGAACGGCTTCTGCGCTTGCTCAGGTAGATGGTCTCTATTTTCAGCGGACGGTCATACAGCACCAGCTTGCCCCGGGCGTGCTTCGCCGCTCTGGCGTCATCGGGTCTCCTGAAGTTCACGAACGCCACTCTCTCGTCATTTTCGCAACTTATTTTCACACTCACGTCTCCGAACTTCTTAAACTCGTGGAAAAGTCCGTCTTCTATCTCCTCGCTGTTCAGCTCGGAGCCAAGTCCGCTTATTTTGAGCGTTTTGTACTCACTTCCTGGGTTTGACGGAGGCCGCAGGTCGGCCCGGGGACCGGGCCTGGATGAGTCCGCCACGGGGCCGCCGTGCGGCTTGTTCCCCGAAGCGGCTCCAAAGTCGTAGCTGCCGGTCCGACTGGAGGAATTCTCTCGGTCCAGGTCCCTCATGTCCCTTTTGTTGTTGTGTAAAATCCTCCGGGATGAGCCGGAGCCGCTTTGAGAGGATCCGCTGACGCCGGTTGAGACTCCGCTCCTCTTGCCGCTAGGATAGCTTCCTCCTTGGCCGTCACGGTCATCTGCTGCACGGGAGCGCTTTTTGAGCGGCGAATGCTCCTTCCCTCTCATTTCACAGAATCCAGCAGTTTCAGGTAACAAACGCAAATCTTTTTTTTTTTTTTAAGTAAAAGTTTCGTGAACGAAATCAACCGACAGCAGTTCGACTTTCGCAGGTTTTAGCACGCTTCACAGGCATCCGACGTCAGCGCCATGTTGGATAAGTTGGACTGCTGCACCGGAAGTCACGCCCATTTCATTTGGCAGAAGCTGGTTGGATGTGTAACCTGTCAATCAAATTTGAAGGAAGGCAGCTGATCTCGAAAGGGTGCGGCTGTTCTGCCCTCTGGGGCAAAGTACAAATTACTGTGTACAATGGCGGAAAATTACTACCTTCAAATACTAAAATAATTTTTTGGGCTAAATTTGTCTAATTGAAAAGATTTAGAACTTATTGAGGACACACGTGAAAATATTTAAAATTTAAATATATAACATATCACAAAAAACGATAAAAAAAACCTGGAAGGAAAACTAATGTGAAATGTTCATTTTTCTTTTTTTTTTTTTTTTACTAATATTTTATCCAGTTACTAATTTCAGAAATCTCAGGGTTTTTATGGAAAAGTTTTGCCACATGAGGGCATCCAAGGTTCCTAAACGGAAGAACTGATCCTGTTGTTGCTTTGAGAAAATATCAAAGCTAATTCTGGAAGTGTAAGAAATACTATTAATCTCTCGGGAAAGAGATTTCTTAGACCTTTTTCTTGCCTTTTGAACTCCAGAAACAACTTGCACAAGATAAAAAAAAAGACTAATTATTTATTTATTTAGCAATTTCAGCAATAAAAGCAGAGAAAAAGTAGAAATAAAAATGCATAGGTATATATAATGAATCTATTTGAGATATGAATTCAATATTTGATTATAAAATAAAGAGAATAAAAGAAAATGATGCTATCATCTTGACATTATTTAATGTCTCCTAATCATAACATATTTGCACTTACACATACAGTAAATGACAAACTTTAATCCATCAAGTATATTGATTGTCAAATAGAGTTTGATTAATTGCTTGAAAGGCAGCAAGTAGAAGCTAATTTATGCAGTACATAGCCACCCCTAACAGTTTATTGTTTTTTACTTTTTCTTTACATAGTTGACATTATCCAGCTTTTAGCATCAAAGTTATGATGCTTTTTCTGTCAAAGAGCAAATTATTTATCAAGTAACAAAATTAAGTTTATTATTAATCCCCATTTGTTTTATTTATTAAATATTTTTCTTATCTAATCCTTTATAGATATAATTCTCTGTTCCATAGAGGACATTAATACACAATAGCAGAAATCACACATCATGTAACAAAAATGACATGCTTGTTGATTAACATTATTGTACTATTGATTAATTTTAAAAGTGAAGGAAGACCAACCTAAATCTGTTTTTCTCTTTGTCTCTTTGTTCAGCTTTCCCCTACTTTTATTTTAAACATTTTTTTAATCGTCGTAGAGAAAATAAACCCAGAGACACATGATTATTATTTTATCCACTTCTGATTGAAACACTAACACAACAACTAACAAATGTGACTGAAAACTAATATATAAAGACAGAAAAAATAGAAAAAAACTTCCAAACTAAAAGGTTTGCTTTGCTATTGGTTCCTATTTTTATGGCACATTCTGCGCTGACGATGACTTGTTTCTTTCTTTACCACTCAAGACCTGGACATCACATTTTGGGTTATAATACCACAGTAGTTAATTCTGATGAACGGTGACCATGTGACTACATGTGTAGCTCAAATATTAGCCTGGGTCTTAAGAGATTAATTGATTAAAAAAAGCTAAAAGTCATAACTGAAGGGGATCCATTATCCTCACACAGCTATCAAACTCATTTAGGAGAGTTGACTGATAGTTCATTACCAAAACAACACAGAAGTAAAATGCTGAGGCATGTATGTAGGGCACACCCACGCACAAGATTACAGGCTGCACAGCAGGAGATGAGGCTGTTCAGTTATCAGACTTTACCTTCATAGACTGTTGATTCAAACAGTCTGTTTAATGTTAACAAATTCAGAGACACGTGCAGACCTCTGTGTCTGCTGCATTGGTGATATAAAATAAATTCTCATCCAAACAGCTTTTGTCTTGATTTAAAATCAAAATGTTTGTGTCACACTTCAGTAATTGCTCTACAATACCCTTGTTGCTGCTGGGGCCTCGTATGGCCTTCCCAGGTTTGGATGGTTTAAGGACACCAAAGATCTGATGTGCAGTGGGAAAAGAAACAAATTGCACAAGAGTCTGCACGAAAGTTCAAACCTTTACAGAGGGAGAGAATTCGGATGCATCAGACACCACCAGGTCAGAAAGCTCTGCTGTTGTCTGCTCTCTCTCTCTGTTCCCCAGCTGACAGCTTTTTGTATAATCCATCCGGGCAACAGGTAAACATGGAAAATATGTCATTAGATAGCATCTGTGTCTGTGTCTGTGTGTGCTAGCAAGCAGATATTTTCCCCCCAGTCAAGGGCGGTCATGTCCGCATCTTCAGTCTGTGATCCACAGTTTCTGTTCCATAAACAACTCAGTACAGACAAGAAAACACAGACAACCTTGTGCTGATCTCAGCACTTGTTCAGTTTACAGCAAGCGAGCACAGGTGTTATTACAAGACACGCATACATTCCTTTTCCACACCCAATTTGTCCCTTTCAGGGTCACGGGGCAGCTGGAGCCTATCCCAGCCACTCCTGGGCTAGAGGCAGGGGACATCCTGGACAGGTTGCCAGTCTGTCACAGGGCCACAATCACACACCCATGCACTCTCACATTCACACCTGTGGACACAGGTGTCCATACAGAAAGGTCCCCCATAGGTTTATTGGCCTGGTATTGTACTGTAAGCAAAACTTGCATGAATTTATCCAGTGAGTGACCATTTGTTTCAAAAATGGATGAAACCAATGTTTTAAGTTTTCGTCATCTGTTACACCCCTGTCATGGTGCCTCTGTCAGCTCTCCTCCCCCTTCCCTCTCTGCTTGGCTCCTGATTCATCTCAGCTGTGTCCACTCTACTCATCCCCCACCAGACCTTCATAAGGAGATCCAGAACCAGCATTCATCGCCAGTTTGTTGCCCCAGATGGTGCATAGTCTGGTCTCATGTATTTTCTAGTCCATGTGTTCTAGTTCTCGTCTAACGTTTTTATGCCTCGCCTTTAGGACTTTTATACCACGAGTGGACACCTGAGTCTCCTGTTTACCGGGACCGATGAACCTTACAGAATTCCATGAACCCTCAAGCCACGCCACGAGCCAACTCTGACCTCCAGCCACGCCACGAGCCATAGCTACCTCCAGCGACATCACCTGTCGCTCTCCAGCCTTCAGCCACGCCAAGATCTCAAACAACTTTCAGTAATATTAAAACAATTACTTACCATGATCTTACTCACCTGTGTTTTCCTTCCAGGTTCCAGCGCCTGGGTCTGCCTTGCCTAGCGTGCCATGACAGAACGAACTGGCCTAACTCCAGACCCAGCAGACCCGGAAGGTTTTCGCCTCGCAGTCACCCAGCAGGGAATCATGCTCGGATGTCAAGTTGACGCCTTACCCTAGATGGCTGTCAAACTGACTTTTCTCCTGGTGACTGCCCGTTTTGTTATCTTACCACCTCATACTCGTAATGGGTGTCCCTTGACTATGTGTGCTGTTTTCTGGAGTAACATGGATACTTCAGCTGCATGTTTTATGTATTCATGATGTGTCTTTTCCATATTGTGTAACATAATGCTTAGGTACATAAGTATTACTCTTCCTCCCCCTTTTCTCTGGAACAGAATACCATTTGCAACATCTTCTTTTCCAGAGACATCAAGAGAAAGTGGGCTATTATAATCCGGTGTGGCCATCGCAGAGGCTAAAGCCAGGGCCTGTTTTAGTTTGATGAAAGCAGTTTCTGCCTCTGCAGTCCAGTCCAGGTCTGCTTTAGGGTTCCTCATACCTTGTTGTTTGACCATGTCGCGGAGTGATTGGGTCAATCCTGTGTGATTGGGAATGTAATGTCTGCTGTAGCCAGTCAGACCCAAAAATGACAACATGTCTTACTTTTATGGGCTAAGGATGAGACAACATAGCTGTTTTATGTGCCGGGGACATGCCAGTACCTGACTGGGAAATAACTTCTCCTGAGAAATCAACTTTTCTGCGGCACACCTGCAATTTTTGTTTGCTATCTTTAAACCCTGCAGCTATTAGACGACTAAGAATGACGCCTGTGGCGTCTAAACATGCATCAACTGTTCCAGCTGCAAGCAGAAGGTCATCCACATACTGGATGAGAGCATTGTTGGCTGGCACAAGCCCCTTTTTTTACTGTAATACCTGATTGAAAATCCCTGGAGAGAGGGCTAATCCTTGTGGTAAACGCGTAATACATCTCCTGGCTATCAAATGTGAATGAGAAGATGTCTCTACACTCAGGGTGTAGGGACAGACAGACAAGAGGCATTAGCGAGGTTAATGCATGTAAACCAAGAGTGCGAGTTGTCCTGATTGGTCAGGGCTACATATGGATTAGGGAACAGGAACGGTTGAGTGCTCAAAATGGTATTTGTAGTGCACTAATCATGTTCCATTCTGTATTTACCTGTAGCTTTTTTTCTCGACAGGTAAAATGAGGGTGTTCCAGTATGCCTGATTGTCAGAGGCCGTCTATGGCATCTCGAATACCCTCCTCAGCTTGGGGTTTTAGCGGGTACTGAGGAATCCACAAAAGAACCTCTGTGTTAGCCTTAAAGGTCATCGGTGGTCAATTAACCATCCCATCATCTAGGGGCCTGAGCCCAAAGTGAGGTGGCATTTTATCAATTAAGGCCTTGCCACAGGATGGTCCGTGCGTTCACGGCCATGATGGCGAGTTACCTGAGCGTGTTCTAGAGTGGTTAAAAGTTAATCATAAGTGTACTCAAAACCTGATCATCTCCAGATTACACAGAAAATATTTAGTCAAAAATGTCTGTGGTGGGATGGATTTTTTTTTAAAGGACTTGTTGTGCTAAAAACTAGAGAAGATCAGCTTTGACCCTGACCTTGTGACCATCTCCTCTTTGAAAGACCATCTGGTGAAGTCCCTTTACAGACGTGCTTCTGTGTAACAGATCTATAGTAATGCATTCAAATGAGTTTCACTTCAAAGAAAAACAAAAACAAGCTATGGAAGCAAGCTTGAGCTTGATATTTTCCAAACATCCAAAAAAAATGTGATTAAGCAGCAAAAACTGTTCACAAACAGTCATTGTGTGTTCATTTTGGGACATTAATCCACATATTTTGAATCAATCTATTCTCTTAATGAAGACCTAATGAGAGTTTGAGTTAATGAGCTGTCAATTTGTTAATGGGTGTTCAAACGGGCGAATCTGTGAGACTAGTGAAATACAGATTTCAGTGAGTTCTATTTTTGTGTCCGGCATTGAGGTGAGCTTCCACACTGTAGCCTGCTTTTCCTTTAGCTCAGGTATGTTTAGTTCTTAGCTTTTTAGTCAACAGTTTGCACTAAATACACTGCAAAAACTGAATATTAAGAATGTAAAGAGACCTTTGTTCCAAGAAAAATGTCTTCTCAAGAGATTTTTTTCATGAGAAAAATTATACTAGTTTGAGAAAACAT
Source organism: Oryzias sinensis (assembly GCA_037389245.1). Classification (NCBI taxonomy): domain Eukaryota; kingdom Metazoa; phylum Chordata; class Actinopteri; order Beloniformes; family Adrianichthyidae; genus Oryzias; species Oryzias sinensis. The sequence continues at coordinate 2,857,171 of CM074493.1, read as the reverse complement.
GTCTTAGTGACTCCACTTTTTTTCTTAAAAGAAGAATTTTTGGTAAGACCTTTTTTCTAATCACACTGGTAGATGTTTGCCATATTTCTGAGAGGCCTATTTTTGAAGTGATCTAAACAGTCGTCTAAGTTTACACAGAATGCAATAAAGATGAAAAGTAGGTTCGTTTCCGGCAGTATCTCTTAAAAGGACGGAAGAGATGCAATGGGAAATTTTGATAGTCTCAGAAAATGTGTCTGTGTAAATAGAGCTGTGTGTGAGTTTGTTTATGGCAGCGTGTCTGTCAGAACCAGGCATGACCCATTTTTCTCACACCTGCACCAGCAGGTCCTCGTGCTGAGCTGCACTTCGGGAGGCTGCTGGTTTAATTATGCGTGGCTTAACAATGTTTTAGCTGGCATGACGTCTGTCGTGTCCAATTCCGCAGCTTTGACCATTTTAAAGGTACAAATGCCCATTTTGTTTGGTTTTGTCTTTTCATCAAGTTCTGAATTTGATTAGTTCACTGCATTTCAGTCTGAAGTCAATCAATTATCAAAATCCTGTGATCTTGGAGGTGTATTTCTTCAAGTGAAATCACTAACGTTCCCAATGACCATAATGGATTGGCTAAATGACACCACACACCCAAGTGCAGGTGAAGCTTTTAGTAGCCGAGTGACCCAGACACCACAAACAGCGCAAAGGAGGCAGGCAGAGGGAAGAAAGGGGATGGGGAGGGTGGAATATAAATGAGACGGGAGGAAGGGAAAAGTACTGGGCCGCTGTGGTGGTGCAGTTGCAGATCCCATGAACACGTGAGCGATGGGGAACAGCAAGGAAGACAGAGGCTGCAATCCAGCAGAGACGGCTGAAGGTGAACAGCAGAGGAGGAGGAAAGGTTGTGAAAAAGCCCCAGTGTCAAACTTTTGTTACCAAACATTTAGAAATAAAAAAGGAAATAGATTTATGGAATGTCTTAGAAAAAGGAAGGATGGTAAAAAAAACAAAAAAGGTGTGAAAAGTAAAGATGATTAAGTCCAAAACTGGCAAACAAATACCAGAAGAAGAGACAGTCAGTGAAGCTTAGGCACAGATTAGAGTTCAGGTTTATTGTTGGAAAGAGGTTCAGAAAGGAATCTGAAGACCTTGAAGCTGAGAAGCTCCCAAAGAGAAGGAGGAGTGGTGACGACTGCAGTCGGAACTGGTTTTGACCGTGAAATGGTTCATTCAAACTTTATCACAGACAGATGCTGAAAATACACACAGGTTTAGGTTTAACCCTTGTACGATCTTGTAGGGTCCAGATGACCCCCCTTACTTTGACGTGTTCTCCCTAACATGACAAAGGGGTGGAAGATTTCATGTAATCCATGGACACCAGTGAAGATCACAAATCATTGAAGAAAAGGTTCAGAGTACTGTCTAGTTCAGATGACCCAACTCCCCAATGGTAACGCTGGGAGTTAAATATCTGGACCTACAAGATAGCACAAGGGTTAAGCACGTTCCTGGGAGTTTTAAAGTATGCTTCTTTGGCATAACAGGAAATCAGCGTCTGGCTCAGTCAAACCTCTTTGGCAGGTTGCTGGTAACACTTGAGCCTGTCTAATTACCACTAAAGGGTATAAGCTCCTTGTAGTCTGACCAGAACACATATGACGTCTTTTGGTTCAACATTTCATCGTCAGTTCAGTAGATTTAAATGATCCAGTTCACAAGGAGGGTCGTCTTAAGACAGAATCCAACTTCAAACCAGCTTTCTTTGAGCAGCACGTAATCGTGCTGAGCTGCACTTCGTGAGGCTGTTATTTTAATTATGCGTGGCTCAACAATGCTTCAGCAGATAAAAGCTGGCGTGACGTCTGTCGTGTCCGACTCAGCAGCTATAACCGTTTTAAAGGCACAGAAGTCCATTTTGTTTTGTTTTCCTCTTTTCATCAAGTTCTGAATTTGATTAATTCACTGCATTACAGTCTTAGGTCAAATATTTACTAACCAAATTATATGAAAAAGCTAAAACTGCCTTAAGGAGCGGTTTTGCCTCACAGCAAAAGGGCCCCTGGTTCAAGTCCCAGCTGGGGAACCTCAACACCTTTCCTTTATTTTTGCTGTAATTATACTTTACTATCTTTTCAAGAAAAGAGAAAAGAACACAACACGAGCCAGCACAGCACAGCAGATATCTAACTACCGGTAGTTAAAGGTGCACACAAAATATAGGTTACAATAACATGTTGGGATATTTTCTTAAAGCAATTACTAAACACTTTGAAATACAAAATGTATATGTCAGCTATTTCTTGAGGAAGGTGATCCAGATAAGGCTGCCACGTCTTGTCAGAGTTACCCTTTAACGGGGCACTGAGGCGTTCCGTTGGAAAGAGGTTGCACTTGCATCCATTGTTGTGGTATACATCTCCTAACAGGTGTAAAAGTTTTTGGAGCAACCTCATCTGTCCAGGTAACACAGGCAACCTCCCTGACTGGCCTAAAAGAAACAAAATGGGGTCCAGGGCAAAGGATCTATGAAAAATTGAGTAGAGCTCCGTAAGCAACATTTTGCCAAAATTGGAGATGAACTGACACTGCAGAACACTGCGATAGTTAGTTCCTACAGTATTTTTGTGAGTGCTGTGGTTGAATCCCATGTAAAATCTGTTGAGTATATAGAGTCCTGTGTAAAATTCAATATTGGTTTTCCCTGAGTTTGTTACATGTAAAAGGTTTTTTTAGTTTTTTTTTTGCAGACACAAAGGCATTTGACCAAGTTTCTACATCAAGTTCAATCCCCAAATCTGCCTCCCAACGATACCTAGATTTCACATTTGTGAGAGGGTTTGATCATTATTGTGCACAACAGAGAGAAAGGATTTTTTTCTTGGAGGTGCATTTTCTTTTAAATTTGAGAAGAGAAATTTCTACTGGGTATAACAGGTGGTTGGTCACCTGGGAAAGAGAGGGAGGTCCGAACAAAGGGTCACACCTAGAGGAAACCTAAAAAAATCTTGTTGTGATATTCTGTATCTATCTTGAATTTGTCCAAAAGACAGAAAACAGAACACCTTTCTGTGTGGAGTTTGCATGTTGCTTGTGGGAGTTTTCTCCAAGGACTCCGGCTTCCTTCCACCGTCCAAAAATATGCTTCATAGCCCAGCCAGCAAGACCAAGTGGGCCTATATAGTATAAAAGTCGGCAGAAAATGTGGGCCCCAGATTTGTTTGTCCACAGTTTCCATGGTGGCCCCACCTGTGTTTGCCCACAGTGGCTTTAGTGGACACCTCAGTTGTCCACCGGGCAGCTGGCTAGCGTAGCGGGAGGTGAAGCGACCGATGAGGCTGGTGGGACACCAGAAACAGGAAAGATGGCGGCCATCACTGCAACACCTGCAGTGGACTTTGAACCCTACACTCCGATCAAGATCGCAGAGACAAAACTCCACTGCTTTGATCCCCAAGGACGTGGATTGCGCTCTCAGAGGGCAGCGGGAAGGGCCTGTACTCATTAAGTGCTCCTTAGATGGCCTGTTTTCAGCTGAAGATGAACCTCCAGCCGGCCTTCTCTATTGGTCCAAGAAGCAGCGACAGGGCGAGGATTTTTACCAGTGAGTGGAGAAGCAGCTACCAGGACTTTGTCAGATGTTGGAACTGACAGGACATGGAAGCGGTTGGAGAGGATGAGGCCTTTATGGTCACAGGCTTCCTTCCTTCTTGCCATTGGCCCCAGAGAGCTTGTAACCACAGCTCTGAACAGCAGTGGAGGGTCTCCTGGTGCCAAGTGTATTGATGGACCCCTTGTGTTTACATATGATGCTTGTTATGGACAGAAAGAGCACATAAGTCCAACAACACAACAGTGACTGTGTTTCAGAGCCTAGACTGTGTGGCGAGTTGAGTCCACATTCAGTCATAGGGGAGGAGTCCAGCCTTCCTGGACTATTTCTCTGAGATGCTAAGGAGTGGGTGATGTATACATATATAAACTGAACTATTCTGTGTTTGGGATTCATATGTTCAGTTTGTTTGTGCACTCACACAACCCTCTGCATTTATCCAGACTTGGGACCGGCACAAGGGAAAACTGGAGTGTGTTTCCTTGTGGTTGCATTACATCCATTCACTCATTCATATCATTTCATTACATCTGTTACATCTAACACATGTAATGTTGCTTTCATGCATGCATTTCATCCATGTATCCATTTGTTCAAACATTTATACTCACACCTAAATGTCTATTTTTAGTCACCAATAATACAGAAACGTATTAAGCAGAAACATTGATAAACTATGACATTTTTTTAGGGGAAACCTGAGCACCAGGAGAAAACAAAAGCAGACATCACACATAAAAAAGGCTTTAAATTCTTTATCTCATCACAATAAACTACAACATTTATAAATGTTGAAGAAGTTTTTAAGGGCGCAATTGAGCACCAGGAGAAAAACCCAAGCAGACAAACATGAATTAAAAAAGAAAACTTTTGTTGTTGTGTGTATTTGTAAAACATACACACCCCAACAAAAATGCTAAAACTCACACAATGTGGTGTGTTCCTAATCTTTTTTCTGGACCTTTTGAACAAACTAAGAAAACCTCTGTGTGATTTTTGTCTTGTTTTTTCTTTGACCTTGTTCACCTCCTCCTGGAGTTGTTCCAGCTTTGACATGAAGACTTCTGGCCGTGGTGGCAGCATTTTCTGCAACAGCAGCTCCATAAGCCTGCAGTCTGTGGATGCAGACTCTGCACAGGACTTTTACCGAGTAGCCTGAGTCAGGAGCACTAAGGTGGTGTCAAAATGTTATGTAGAAATGATCTACCAATATGTGAAACAAAATTTTAGAATAAAAAATGATCACAAAGATTTTGAGAAGTATGGAAGAAAGTTATTTTTAAAAATTATGGAGATGATAAGTGTTTTTAGACTCTCCTTTCATGGTTTATTTTTCTTTTTAAAAAAAATCTTTTTGTAACTGGTGGTAGAAGGTTTTCCTTTGGATAACCGGGACCTTCATCTGCCACTAAAAGGCAAAAATAAAAACATGGAAGTCTTAACTCTGACTGTGCTGAGAAAAGTGGGCAGAAGGTATAATTACTTTCCTTTTTTGTTGTAATATTTACATCGAACATCACATCACCAATTTAGGGTTATTTGTGCTTAACATAGAATGTTTGACAAAATCACCACTAATTATTACAAGTGACTACTGCGCAAGAGGCCACTGAGCTGTGTCTGATTAGAAAAATATTTTTTCCTTAACCCTTGTGCTATCTTGTGGGGTCATCTAGACCCACTAGACAGTGCTCTGAACCTTTTTCTTCACAATGATTTGTGATTCACTGGTGTCCATGGATTACATGAAATCTTTCCTCCTTTATCCACCTTTGTCATGATAGGGAGAACACGTCAAAAAGGGGGGGGTCATCTGGACCCCACAAGATATCATAAGGGTGAAAACTATTATTTCTGTAGTTTTTTAAAAGGCTACACTTTCATTTTTTAATTGATATAAAAAGGCTCAAATATATCTTAAACCAAATGATTTCTCAGATTTAGTCTTACATGGCAATGTATGAACCAGTTTAGGTGATGACATTTCCTCATTTACTCATAGGTCTAATAGTCAATGGATTTCTGTCGTCCATCCTCAGTGTCTCCCTGCATGTTTTCTCCAACCTTCCCGGTCTCAGTGTATTCTGCCACAAGAGGCTGTTCAAACGCAGAAATGCATCACCAGTCAAATCTCATGAGAATGTGGAGATGGCAGACGAGGTTTGTCATATGATCCCGAGGTTGCTGTGGTAACGGTTCCTGGTTCACTTAGTGAAGGTGCACTACATCAGCATCAGTGGACAAGGACCTGCAGATCGGAAAAGGCCAGCTTGAAACAACATGCTTAAACGCAAAACACCGAAGTGGATCCGCTCAAAGGCTTTTGAGCTCTCACGGGAAGTTCATTCTTTTTGGTCGGGTATCATCTCCAAAAATAATCATGCAATGTTGAAAATTCAATAAATAGATGCAGATGAAGCAGCTCAAACAGCAATGCATCTTTGTGCGCCGAGGAGGCAGAGATGCAGGACAAAATAAATCCTCTTTGAGCAGGATGAAAATGCCCTTAGATACAATCTTCTTTCCCCACCCAGGAGGCGTTAAAGAATATTCTGTTGGAAGGTGCAAGATTTACGGTCCCCTGGGTGTCTGCGGTGTCACATGTCCAGTGTCTTCATGCAGCAGTGACAGGCCGTTTCCTTACAGCTCGATCAATGAGATCACATTTATGGTGTGAGCTTTCCGCACAACAGCTCCACGCTTTGTGAGGCGGTTTGGTTGGATTTTTGTTTAGCTGTATCCTAAAAGTAACAAAAAGCGTAGAAACACACACTTTATTGTTGTACTTCAATGAAAAAGGATGTATTCCCCTGTCATATTAAAAAAGAAAAGAACATACCCACCTAGCTGGCTTTCATTTTACCAAAAATGGGATTTTAGGTATTTCGGTTATTTTATTTATATCTACCATTATCATTTTAAAATATCACTTCAACTTGAAACCTTGCTCTCTGTTTGTGAAGACCTATATTTTGTGTTTTTTTTTTTTGTGTGTGTTCTAACGCTTACACATCTCCTTGGTCTGTGTTCCCTTGAGAGTTGCTTTTGATGTATCACATATGTTGTTACTGTCATTTTATTTTCTTAATTTTAGTTATTTATTATTATTATTATTATTAGTTTTTGTGTATATTAGGCTTAATGATGGGATGTAGTATTTTGTTTGGGTTTTTTTTTCCTTTTGTTTTTGGTTTCAATGGGGGGAGGAAAAAAAGTGTAACCATTGTTGTTATCACGTGTTTAATATTGCTGCTCTAAAATCCAATAAAAACAATTTTGAAAAAAAAAGAAAAGAAATCTGGGTTCTTTCCTGCCCCTAACTTCAAGTGGTGTCAAGCCGAAGTCAATAAACAAATTAGTCAATGAACAGCAGAGCCACCAACTGTCTCCCGATTTCTCCTTCAGTCAATTACTACTGGAAAAAAACAGATACTTTGTGTGTCGGCTACACTGAAATGCTGCCGTACAGGACAAGGTCATATCAGGGTTTTCCAAATAAAACATTTAAAAGTTTAGGTTCACAGAAGTGCACTATTACATGTTTATTGGGGGGGGGGGTCACATTTCAGATACTTTACAAAAAATATGAATACTATGAAAAGGTGTATTCATTTCCATTTCCGAAAACGATGGCCGGCCCGCCTTTCATTGAGGTCCCACAAAAACAGAATTTTTAGAAAATTTGAGAACTCTTGAGAAACCTCCATCAACTCTCAGCTTTAGCAAAACCATACAAACAGAGATTATGATCACATAATTGAAATAAAGTATTTTCAAAATGATCTGTCCATCTTCAACACTTCAATAGTCTGGGGAGGGGCCATACTGTTGCAGTGATGCTGGACTGAAGGAAGCAGAGTTCACCAACACCAGAGCTGGACAAATCCTGACTGACTGGAGAGATTTCACACTGGACCTCCAGCAGCTCGAGTTCTGCTTTTTTATTTCTCATTTATTGGTTGTTTTCTTAGTTTTAATAAGTAGTTTTGGAGCTTTTTAGCCACACCCAAACAAGGCAAAAGGCGCTGAATTTCACCTTGTGAGTCCCACGTCTTCCGACACTAGTGGATAACCTTGACCAACGCCTCTCAGTGTTGACACTTTCCTTCACTCTCACGCGTGACTATCGGCCTCTCACGGGGCGGGGGAGCATCGTGAGCAGCCCTCCGTGCGTCACGGCGCGCCCTGGACTCTCCGCCCCGCATGACAATTGTTGTGATGACGCTGCGTCCTGCCGCTGTCCTGTGAGCGCACACTGACATCCTTCTCCGTGGACACATCCACGCCGCTCCCGCACAGCATCACAGATCAGCACCGGTTTCTCCGAACCTGGATGATTCTGAAAACTGCACACAGGTAAGAGAAACAAAGCAGTATTTCCTGCATCTCCATCCTGATCTCATATTGTGACGGATAAGCGAATTCAGATGACGTGGAGAGTTCACTGCAGAAGCTAAAAAAGCCTTTCTCACGTTGAAACAGACAGACAAATCTGACTCGGATTTGAATCTTCTAGTCCATGAGCTCAGAGAAGTTAACTGGGAGCGCGCGTGACCTTGACTGAACAAAAGTCGCAGGAAGAGTTAAAACGAGGCAGAGCATCCCAGCTGACCAGCAGTTAAGTCAGGTGGTCTCCGCTGCTGAGAACTGATGTCCAAAAGATTTGTGCGCATGTGCGCATTCAAAGCGCAATTTGACAAGCATTTCTGTTTCCTTAGTGTTGGGTCCAAATTTTATTTTTAGAGCCATGCATACTAATAATCCAGGAGTTTGTGTCTGAAGCAGATGCTGGTTGCTGAACTGAACGCAGGGTTTGTGGGGCTTCAATCTGTGATGGAGAATTCTGTTAGCTTTGTTTGTTGACCCTCCTGATGTCCTGCAGGGATTAAAGGTGGAGAAAATGGCTAAAACAGGAAGTTTGCTTCTGTAAAAAGGAAAGTCTAAAATTGTGTTTGATGCAGGAAAGCCACAAGGGAACAATCATTTCATCCCGTTGCATTTGCGTAAAGAAGCAGTGACAAAGACTTATTTTTGATCAAACGAGTCATTACGCTTGACTGGCTGAAGCTGAAACAGCTTCTTTGGTGAAATTAAAACAGTGTCTGTCTTCACACAGCTTCATTAAAACAGGCTGAGTTTCACTGCAACCATCCTCACAATACAAAATCATTTACTAAAATATTCATTTATTTGTTGAATTCTCATCCAAACCTTTGATTTGTAGCTATGGTAACCTGAGTTTATCAAACTATCAATACATGAAGGTGGAACAATTATCGATAAAAGTATAAATTATTATATAATGTTTTGTTGTTTCCTGTAAAAATACAGTAACAGCATTCCATGAGTGAATCAGTACTTATTTTTGAATAAAGATGTATTTGATTTGATAAACCAAAATATTCAAACTTTATTTAAAACAGAAAAGAGTGCAGCTCAGACGAAAGCAAATCTGATTTGCTGTGTTTTGCAGGGAACAAAAAACCTTAGAAAAGTACTGAAATACTCAAACTGCAGGGAGTGAAGCATGTGAGTGACGCAATGTCAGCCGCTTTTTCCTGCAGGATTAACGGTTAGAAGACCAGCAGGACCAACGGGATGATGCAACTGAAGATGGATGTTGCGTTGGATTGAATGAGATGGCAGAAAGGCGGCACTGGCAGAGTTTCACTGTTACATGTGGGATTATGCAGACTTGTAAATGGCTGCTTATGGATTATTGCATCATGGGCTGAACTCAGAAGCATTTTAGGCAGGAGAGCACACATGTGAAGGTCAGCTACAGCTTCCTTGCGTTGTCTCAGGAGCATTCGTGCTCATGTAAACAATGAGGGCTGCTGAGCACCACTGCTGACGCAGCATGTCAGCTCCAGCATCCCTTTTGTTTCCTCCCCACCAGCTTCTCATGATGGAAGACGACTTTGTTTTTCGATATCCTGATGTAGCTCCCGAGAACATGTGGGAGCACTTCAGAGCGCCACTTCTTCCATTAGAGTTTGGGATGAACCAACCACTAAAAGAGGGGTCAGGATAGATGCTGCAGAGGATTAGGGGATTTATATAAAAACATAGCTGAAGTTAAGCCCTGGAGAGCGGGGAAATTAAGTAGAGCAATTTACAGGATAAAGGACTCTTTTTTTTTTTATCAAAATGATTCCAATAGAGAGAAGAGGAAGTTTATATACCAGGTACCAAATAAAATATCCGGTCTTTGAGATGGCATCTGGAGACACAAAACCACGTGATCCAGTGTTATCACAGGCATTAAATAGAGGAATGATGGAGTCAGCATCTGGCTGAGAGTTAATTCAGGACAGGAAAAGGAGAGCTGGACTTCATTTGCAGAATTGTTTTAGATCAGTAGATTGCAGATTTAAAGCGGACCTTTCTGTTGTCCTGATGCAGGACCTGAATCCAGGAGCTGAGGTCCAGCTGTGGCCCCCCCATCATCGCCCCAACAGCTGTGCTTTTTAACATTTTTTTCTGTCGCCCTGGCCTCCGCCTCTTTCCACTCCTGCTCCCCCCGCCTCAGCCTCCCAGGAGGTCAAGAACAAGGTGACGCGAGCGAGCAGAGCCACGAGCACGCCACAGAGTTCGTGGCTGACCTGTTGCAAATGAGGAGCCAAGGATTACAAGAGCAGCTCCTGACCGTGGGGGCGGCCTCAGAGAAGAAGGTCCCGCAGATAGAAGTGCCCGAAAACGATGGCCGGCCCGCCTGGAACAGCAAGCTGCAGTACATCCTGGCCCAGGTGGGCTTCTCTGTTGGGCTGGGGAACGTATGGCGCTTCCCGTACCTGTGCCAGAAGAACGGCGGAGGTGAGCTGAGGGGGCGACAAGAGTAAAAACATGTGAGGAAGGAGCAAAAGAATCAGATTAAAGAGAAATCCATGACATTTAAAAAATCTTTATGTATAGAAACAAGACAGAGGAACAAATATATTTTTTCTCTCTTTTAACATTCAGACTGTGCAATTCTGCTCAAATGTTTCCAAGAATTTATCTTTTTTCTCTCTAAGTATTTCTGTTCGATTCTGTAATTATTTTAGTTTCAGGGCCTCCTTGAAATTCCAGACATCCGTGTGGATGTTTGGAAAGTCATTGCTGAATCCATTCATCCATTTTTCCGAACCTGTTGACTTTTTTTCAGGATTACAGGGTTGTTGAAGTTAACCCAGCCGTGTTGGATGAAGGTTGTGGGACACCCTGGACGGGTCCCCCAGTCTATTGCAGGGCCACACACTCACATAGGGATCATTCAGAGACACCAATGAACCCATTAACCATGTTCTGGGACTGTGGGAGGAAGCCAGAAGGTCCAGAGAAATCCACACATGCATGTTATTTAACCCTAGTGTTATCCTAGGCACTTTAACATTGGGAGTTGGGTCATCTAGACCCACTAGACCAGGGGTCGGCAACCCAAAATGTTGAAAGAGCCAAATTGGACGTAAAAAAACAAAAAATATGTCTGGAGCCACAAAAATATTAAAGCCCGATGGCTCGATAATGAAGGCAACACATGCAATATGTATCTATATTAGCTATGTTAGCCTACTATCAAAATGACTAAGTTGCTACAAATACATAATGAGCATTAACAATTAAATATTTATTTGCCCTGCAGTGCATTCTGGGAGAACAACGCGTCACGTGATCGTTTGTTGTGCAAGTTTAACTTCATTACAATATTAATGAATTATGTTTCATTGCTTTGATAAGATTAAAGAAATGTAATAAAGAAATCTGATTTTTGATGTCATTTTTATTTTGAGGATTCGAACACAAAACAATAAAATGGAACGTGCATGACCCATGACAGTCAAAGGCTTGGCGCTGAATGACAGAACAGCTTCAAGCATTTGCAGCTTCTGCAGACTTTTCATTCAGCCTGCTGGTGGCTTGTCACAGTCACATCTGGCAATTTCAAAAAGTGCAGCTTTTCCAGCCACTCAGGATCTTCCAGTTGCGGCTAGTTCAGGCCTTACTTTGCAGGAATGTTTTATGTGTTCTAAACAGACAACGCGACGCAAAACGTCACCCCCTGGACAGCCATCGGACTTTGTTGTGTAGTAGGAGATCAGAATATTCGCTAACTTCATCAAGCAATGCACGGAACTGACGGTGGTTCATTTACATCAGGCCACCTGCCTAGCGGTCCGCTAAAAGTAAAAAATAAAAAAAGCCCTGCTGGTAGAAACGTGTGTCGAAGGCTATGACGCAAATCTTGGTTGACAGAAATGTAGAATTTATAGTGGCGGTCATGTGCATTTTAGGTCTGATAGCAGCAGGGGATTGGGGATGTGGGATGATGATCTTATTAGGGCCTGAAGTATGAGCGTTTTGTCAGTCTAATGCTTCTTTTCATATGGCAGTTTTGTTGTTCCACCTTAATTCATTCTTCCTGTTGTGTTGGTTCTTTATGTTGCACCATGAGTGTGGAGAGAGAGAGGTTGATCACTCCTGTGCAATGTTTAATGTGGTGTGTGTTCTAAATACCGGCCGCACTGGCTTGATAGGTCGGAAAGAGGCTGGCGCTCAGCTTTTCTATTTGCCTTCACTTTCTGAGACTTCTCCGAGTCATGTGCTGTGGGCGACATTGACAGCTTGGTCTCTCGAGATTTCGCTGTAAGGACGCGACTTGTTGGGCATTACAATATATTTTTTTCTACACATTCTTACAGCATTGGAAAACGCATGAATGTTTTAGTTCTTTTTCCTCCCACAGAAAACCATATTAAACAAAAATATATTTCCTTTCCCCCATCTTTTTACATTTTCAAACATTTTTGAAATGTCTGGTTTCACTAGGCAGCGCCACAGCCATGCCCTGAGTCAGCTGGTTGTCAATTCCTCGCACTAGACAGTGCTCTGAACCTTTTTTCTTCAATGATTTAGATCTTCACTGGTGTCCATAGATTACATGAAATCTTTCCACCTTTATCCACCTTTGTCATGATAGGGAGAACACGTCAATGGAAGGTATCATCTATGACAGCATCATGGTTAAGGGGGGAGGGATGTTTTGGTCATTATCCCCAGAAATTCCTGCAAATTCCTTGAACTACTTGCTGATTTGATGCACTGAAGGGAGTTTGCTGCTCACTTTGGTTTGAACAAACCGGACTATGATCAGTCCTTATGATTTACCAAAATGGAGCTCGTCTGCATCTTTGTTTGACAAATACCCCAACAATTTTTCCCACACTCTGCTTGCATTGAATCATGAAAACAATCTTCACTTCACATCTTTAAAACTTTTATTTATTACAGAATATGTTTAAATGTTTTGATTTGATGCCTCAGACAAATAAAACATCAATAATGTGACCATGAATCAAAGTCAACATACACTGAAGAATGTCTATTTTTTGTAATATTTGGTGTATTTCTGATCAGAGGCTGTAAATGTCTGTGCACACGCACAAGTCAGCTCTCTGCTTGTTTGTTTGTTGGAGCCAAAATCTGTTTTAACTCTTCACTTTAGTGGCCATCAACCATCCAAAACTACTCTCCTCATCATTGAGTTCCAAGTTTGTCCGGGGAGCGGCCGCCCTGTGCAGAAAAGTCTAAATATAGCTGCTGTATTGATTACTACAGGCAGCAGGGGCGGTGAGCACCATTGATACTCTAAACGGAGAGAAGCTTTTGGTCTGGGATGCATCTGAGTGGAATCTCAGTCTCAGGGAAAATAGAGGCTTCATCCTGATGTATTTCACCTCCAATCTGTCAGTTTGAGCTTCTCTGTCGGCACATTATTTACCTTGTAGACGTGGGATTTATTGCTTGTTGGCAGGATTGATCCCATTCCCAGTCTTGTAGGTTAAGTGACCTGGCATGAATCCATCAGTCCATGTGCAATTTGCTGTCTGACAGCCAATTACACGCATTAAAGACTGTGCTGTCTGCACCCCCACCTGCTTTATTTTTCATTCATTTGCTTTTATTTGTGGACTGTGCTCTTCATTTTTCTCTCTCGCTTTGCTCCAATTGTCATTTATCATCTCTGCAGTTTAAGCCGTCTCCTCTTTATTATGAATTAAGGTCCGTAAGAGATGATTTAAGGGAGTTTGCAGCATTTAACTGCCTCCCTGGTGCAGCTTACTTGGTCTGGCCGATCCTCTCTCTGCCTCATTAACTTTCCCCTGACATAAAGTGTCTGTAAGTGGATGGGACTCCTCTTTTTGACGTGTTAACAGCCCCTGTTTTCCTTCTGATGAGTCGCCATCGACACACAGAACACAGCATCTTGATCTGTCCCTCGAGGATGTGGAAAGTTAAGCATTTCTCCAAATTAACTGGATTTTGGAAAGGTGCTCATGTAAAAAAGAATTTCAAAAACTAAAAGGTCAATACTCCTCATGTAAACAGTAAATAATCAAAATATAATTTGGAAACAATTTGAGGGACCAGCAGCATAGCATATCATATGTAGACAGGATTTAATGAACTGGAGCTGATGCTTTATTCCAGTGGGATTCTGCACAAGTCTGCTGAACGGAAGAAGTTGCAGGAAAAAGTCTTTTCGCGATCTTAAAGTCTTAACGTTGCATCTGAGAAAACAGCAGTAAAGTATTATTTGCAGCGAGTGGGGGGAAAAAAACAATGAATCATGATGTCAAAGTGTTATGAGATGATGCACAATGCAGTGTGTGCAGAGGTGATGGAGAAATTGCATGTGGGAAAGAATTCTGCTAAACACTTTGCTCCGAAATCTCCATTAGTTCTTTTCCTGGAAATATTTTTCATGTCACACAACGTGGAATTAAAAGCATGAAATAAGTATAAATGGGCCACAGACGCTTCCCGCCACTCCCGCCTGGTCATAGCTGCACGTGACAAATGCATGAAAAAATAGACCTTTTTTTTAAATGACGGCATTTCTGTTGGTTTTATCTCCATAGCAACTATTTCATTTTTTGGTCGCCTGGAGGTGACGAAACGGTCTACGTAATTTTTAGAAGAATCAACTAAAGAATCATTTTGGATTTCCTTGGCAACAAAGTTTTGTTGTCAACCGCGCTCACAGTCCTAAAATAGTCATAAGCGAATATACAGGATATACAGCAGATGCCATGAACCTTCAAAATGGAGGAGAACAGCGCTTTTGTGAGCTCGCCACGGTAATGCCGTTGAAAATCTATAAAATTTTAAAACCAAGTAGTTTCCTTACGATCTTTGTAAAGTTGGGAAATAATAGATCGAAATCACGGGAAAGGACTTTTAAATTTGTTGCCGCTACCAATGGTTGTTTTTGTTTAAATAGAAATTAAGATGGTGACCTCTTCTTAGGGTCAAAGGTCAACAAAACTTTTGTTGTGGTTGTAGACTTGAGCTTGTGGCACGTGTGTGAAATTGTGAAGATGGCTCAAACAAAAGTTGTATTTTCCCATATTATGGAACAATGTGAAAAATGCCAAATTTGCCACAAAACAGCCGCCAAGCCTTAGGTCATGTGGTCATGTGGTTCCAACACTTCCTTCGGACATGCACCTTTTGGATTTTTTAGGGAGTTTCTAAATGTTTTTTGAGCCCCTTAAGAGATTTTTAAGGTTTCTCCCGCTGTGATATCATAATATTTTTGGAAAGAGGGGGCCTTTTCACGGGGCACTGAGTATGTGCACATTTTGAGTGGCGGGGAAGGAAATTTCCTCTGAAAGGCGCAGTAAGAACTATCTGGCCCTTCCAGAACAGGACAGAATGAAAATGACTGAATGCTCAACAGTAAAAATTGTTCTTATGTGAAAGAAAAAAATAAGTGATGTTTATCTTGAACAAATGTTTTTTAGGGGCTTATTTGGTTCCTTACTTCATCCTCCTCCTCATCATCGGCATCCCGCTCTTTTTCTTGGAGCTGGCGGTGGGTCAGAAGATCCGGCGTGGGAGCATCGGAGTGTGGAACTACGTCTGTCCTCGTCTGGGAGGGATAGGAATGTCAAGTCTGATGGTGAGGACATGTTTCCTCTCACCGCCACATTTTCAGCACGGTTTCACTGAAATGATCCTTCCTCACCGTGAAGCTCCAGCAGCGTGTTGGGGATTAAACCTGGAGGAAGAGCGGTCAAAGCATGCGGGCCGGTTCTGAGACAGAACTATACACATTTAACTGTGTGATTCATAAAAGGGAAATGCCTTCATTCATCTGTATGCAGGAGCATGCCTGTCATCACGACCCAAGCAACTGAGCCTTTTCTTCAGTGTTGCAGGCCCAGAAGCAGCTATAAATACATCTTAAAAGGCCTCTGCTGAGAAGAGAGCTCTTTAATAATTCATGCTTTCATCAACCTTATTTAGCATCTGAAAGTCCTCACTGCTGCTTACAGACTGACTGCATCACGTGACGGGATCAAACCCTGCTGCCTCCTGGTTCTGCAGATATCGGACATTCTGAATGCTGACAGTAACTCTGTTTCCCTTCATGCGTGTTTACATCCATGACCTTTACATTTACCTTTTCCATCTAGGTGTGTGGATTTGTAGGTCTCTACTATAACGTGATCATCGGTTGGAGCATCTTCTGCTTTTTCCAGTCCTTTCCAGTACCTTCTACTATGGAGCCACTTCGTCCCACTCTGAAGCATCTGAGTCTGGCCAGTAAGTGACATTAGAGACGAAAACAGAATTTTTAAATATCGCTCAGTTAAGAGATACCATTAAACAGCGGTTTATCTGATCATGGGCCATTAAAAATGTTTTTAAACTACCGTAATTAGTGAGATATTTTTATAAAACACATTTCAGTAAGGAGAGAGATAATAAATGCAAATAAGATTTTATTTGCATTACAGAAAAAATGTAAGAAAATAAGTCTTCATTATTGAAATTGTGCCAAAAATGGAGATGAAGCAAAGCAGATTAAAAAAAAAACACCATGGGGACCCTTAGCAAAAAGTAGTCTACTTAAATGTATTACAAGTATGTTTAGTCAATACAAATAGCGAGGCAGTTTCCTTGAAGTTTACTTTTTATATACTATCTACATATTGCCACGTCCTCTGAAGAAGTATTCAGTTAGTATATTCCCTAAAATACATGTGCATATATAGTCTATACTTACAAATACTCTAGATTATGTAATAATATAAAGTTCAGGTGTACTACTTTCTGTAAAGAGAAAGGAAGTTTCCTAAAAAGAACAAGGAGTAGAAACTGAACAATAGTTTAAATGAAAACCAATTTTTGTGTCAGTGTATGTGAAGGTAGTACTTTGAATCACACAGAAGGTATTTTTAGCTGTGCACAAGTAAAAGGACTGTAAAAATGTAGATGTGCAGCTCTGCTGGAGATTTCAAGTGTCCTCATCTGGGTTTGTGCATTTGTGAAACAGTTAATATGCATTAGTGTTACAGGCTACTGTGCAACAATATTTCTTGCTGTTTTCCTGCAACATAAAATAGAATAAAAACATTTGAACTATCAAGATGAAAGATAAAATGTAAATGAAAACAATGTCTTGTTCTTAAGAGGCACAAACTCTTTTTATTTTTTCCCACTTCTTGGATAAAATCCAGACTCAAACCATCTGGAGTTCTTTCAATCAGAAGCATTATGATCAGCGGTGACCGTAATTATGGTTGCATATTCACAAAGCAACCACCTCGACCTTCAAAGCATGACTCAGCAAAGTTTGCTGGCACGGGATGGCGAGCCGATGAGGGACAGCAGCAGAATGTCAGATTTTTCTATGCATCACCTATGACAGGCCCAGTCACCATGACAACCAAACTCAACCCCTGTATATGTTGTTCCTGAAACATTTGAAGCTTTCCCGAGGAGCAGTAGAGAAGAGACTGTAATTATAATTTCTCCAAGGACGATCGTCCACCAAAACAGATGTGTTTCTGGGATGTGGAGCTTTATGGCTCTGCATACTAAATGCACAGATGACCTTGTTGAGATCACACACGAGCACCGGAGAGATGGAACCAGCAGAGAATTGAGCTGTTTCAGCTCCAGCCCTCGTTTTTCTGAGTGTCTTTTTGATCAAACGAGTGAAGCTCCAATTTCTCCCTCTGGTTTAAGTCGTAGAGCCGGAGTGCGAGAAAAGCTCGGCTACGACCTACTTCTGGTACCATCAGACCCTGAACACGACCAGCACTATAGCGGAGAGCGGCGGACTGAATGTGAAAATGACCCTGTCCCTGCTGGTGGCCTGGATTATCGCTCGCTCTACGCCATTAGGAGAGCTTCCCGGAAAGTGCAGTTTCAAAGAGGAAAAGGCAGCTTCGGCCCTTTCCTGAGTTCACGCTCTTCGCGGCCGCCTCAGGGGTGATGTACTAGCTCCTGTTCCTCTTCTACGTGGTGCTGTTCTTGCTTCCTCGGTCAGAGGTTTGATGCTGAAAAGGATCAAGTCGATGGATCGCCTGTTCACCCAAAGGTTAGACTGATCATGCGTATCTAGGGCGCCATGCTCAGCTTTGTTCTTGACGCACACCACGTTTCTGCATGGCTCAGCTGGAGAAGATGTTGGAGCCGCAGGTGTGGAGGGAAGCCGCCACGCAGGTCTTCTTCGCCCTGGGTCTGGGCTTCGGAGGAGTGATCGCCTTCTCCAGTTACAAGCAACAAGATAGACAACAACTGTCATTTTGATGCCGTGCTCGTTTCCTTCATCAACTTCTTCACCTCCATTCTGGCCACGCTGGTGGTGTTTGCCGTGCTGGGCTTCAAAGCGAACATCATGAACGAGAAATGCGTCTCAGAGTAAGTTGTTTAATTTCTCGTAAACTGGTTAGAATTCAGAGCAAATGCTCAGAACTGGGATCATCTTTTGATATTTTGGATTCTGCTCTTTTATTTCTGAAGGAATGCAGAAAAGATTCTGGGATACCTCAACTCTCTAATGTGCTGAGTCACGATACTACCTCCACATGTCAACTTCTCTCGTCTGACCACATCAGACTACGCTGAGCTCTACGGGGTCATCAAGACGGTCAAGGAGGACGGTTTTGCCAGGCTGCGTCTAGATCCTTGTCTCCTGGAGGATGAGCTGAACAAGGTCTGTCTGCGGCTCTCTCTCACGTTTGCATCGTGTGTCTGCAGTGACAGCACTGAGTGTTCCTCCACAGGCTGTCCAGGCACCGCTTACCTTCATCGCCTTTCACGGAGGCTATGACGATTTCGCTTCACCTTTCTGGTCCGTCATGTTCTTCTTCATGCTCATCAACCTCGGTCTGGGGAGCATGATCGGCACCATGACTGGAATCACAACACCCGTCCTCGACGCCTACAAAGTCCAGAAGGAGCTACTCACAGGTCCACCCTCCCTCAGCAGCCCGACACTTCTTCAATTACGTCAATCTATACGCTCCTTTCAGTCAACTGACTGTAATCGCATGCTTTGCTGCAGGAGCGTTCAATGTTCTGCTTTTGTTTGGTCTGTTTCAGTGTGTTGCTGCATTGTGGCATTTTTTTGTGGCCTGCTGTTTGTTCAGCGCTCAGGAAACTACTTTGTCACCATGTTTGATGACTACTCTGCCGGTCTGCCTCTGACTGTGGTGGTCATCCTGGAAAACCATCTCTGTCTCTGGGTTTATGGCGCTAAGAGGTTAGCTGGCGCGTCTAAGCTGGAGGACTTTGTGTGATGGTGTTTTGGTTCTAGAAAAGTATTCTTCCTCCTTGGCAGATTCATGCAAGACCTGGAGGACATGTTGGGTTTCCGTCCGTCCATACTCTACTTCTACCTGTGGAAGTACGTCTCCCCCCTGTGTCTCATTGTTCTCATCTCAGCCACCGTCATAGAGATGGCCATCAGCCCACCAGGATACAACGCTTGGGTGGAAGAGCTGGTCAGTGTCTGCTTGTGTGGTTTCATGGCGTTAGACATCAGAACATGTAACACATAACTCAAGTATGCTGCTGGAAACTCATCCGGGAACAGTGTCATGACAGCAGCACATGGATGCAGACAGTCATGAACTAAAGTTGTATGAAAATGTTTTAGATGTTAAACAGTTTTAATGCTTTTTGGATTAAATACTGACATTTTCATATAAACAAGGGTTTGAATGTCCAAATCCATCCATCTGAGTAAGACTTTTATTCTGGAAGGACATCCGAAACCCAGAATGTCTTTTAGGCCTAAAAAATGGTCAAACCTGTACGGGGCACGCAGGTGATCACTCGTCGAGCCCGCAGAGCAAAAACATTCATGCATGTTATCCCACTATCCCCGGGCCCATGGCTGACCTGACATGCAGTTGGTAACTACCCATTTGTTTGTTTACATAGCAAGTGGACGCCCACAAATCGGCTCATTCAGGGGCTTCAGACCCTTATGAAGTTTGTCCAACTCAAGGATTTTACAACATCTGAGTCATCCTTCTGTCAGGATTCTGAAAGATGTGTCAGAATTCTATCAAAAGATTTGATTGAAGTCACTAACATTTAGAGCATTCAAATCCCTGCTGGGTCCTTTCTGTGTGGAGTTTGCCTCTTCTCCTCGTGCATGCGTGGGTTTCCTGGGGTTCCACCCACAGTCCAAAAACATGATTCATTGGACAATTGGTTTCTCTAAATCGCCCCACGGTGTTTGGGCATGCAACAGGCTGCTGACCTGTTCAGGGGGACCCCCACCTGCACCCAACGGTAGCTTTAGCAAGCCCGTGACCCTAAAAGGGATTGCCTGGGTCCCGAAGATACAGTAGTTGCATTTCATGATAGAACTCAGAATTTGGAGAAGATGGGTAAAATTTAAGCTTTATTCTGACTCCAAGGAATAAAACGATCTGAATTCTATATATTTTTTCTCACGTAGGCCCTTGTCCTCCTCTGTATCAACCGTCTTATATACAACATTGCATTATTATTAACAGCAAATGTTAAGAGATTTGGGGTAATCTGGTACCATGGAGTGGCCATGTCAGAGGAACCTGTTATCTTTTTGTTGTTAATCAGAGTTAAATGTGTGATGGCAACAATGTTATAAATGCGTAAATGATCCCAGGGTAGTGTTGTAGCTGTTTGCTGTCATCCTAATCTCAACCTGTTGTGGTGCTGCAGGCGCAGGAGCAGTTCCAGAGCTACCCTCCCTGGGCTCTGGTCATGTGCTTCGCTCTCATTATGGGGTGGCACAAGTTTCTTTTGCCCTTCACCACGCCACCAGTTCAACCTGGATGTCACGTCAACAAGCTGGCCGCCTCCTACCGTAAGAGCATGATGAAGGACATGTCAAGCCTGGAGGACCAGGATGAGGCAAGATCCATCCTCGGGGCCAAACCTGGCGAGGCGCCATCGTCCGCCGCAGCGCGCAGACCCTTCCTCACCCCGGGGAGCAACAAACCCCTGGATCCCAACTCTCTGTCTCCCAACATTTGCTACGGTACGGGCTACCAGAATGCTGCCATAAGCCCCACCACGCCATCGACTCCACTCCATGGCCAGAGTCAGACTCTTGACTGTTGCAGCCTCCCCTGACTCCCCGTCCTGCAGCACACTTTACTTTTCAGCCATAAAGTCTCCACTAAGATGAAGGATGAACCAACTTCCCGAAATGACAACCTGACAAGATGTCCTGCAGGTTTCTTTGCTTCACGCGTCTGGATGAGAACTCCATTCAAGCAGAGCGCAATGAAGTTGATGGATTTTGCAGTTGATTAAGCTTCTGTTGAAACATCTCCAAACACTGTGTCTGAGAAGACGAACTCCTGCCCCTTCTCGGCCTGCTGAACCCTCAGAAGATCATGCGACTTCTGCTCTGCACTCGTGTCGCAAAGGATGAACAATGTAGGAGAGCGTAAATTCTCTCGACCACCGCTGCCCTTCTGTAGCAGCAGGCCCATTCTCATTTACCGTGTCAGAAGATCCACTTTCTGATCTGACCAAACCATCTCTGTGATAGGATTCCTTTGTGGCCGGAAGAAACTCAAGACTAAGAGAATTTAGGTTCAGATGATTTACTTAATGCGAATGCCTTTTAGAGGCACGTTAACGTTGGGAGTGGGTCATCTGAACCCCACAAGACAGGTATCGGCTTGTTCAGCACACTGTCTTGTGCCTCCAAGGTTGCAGTGGGGTCATCTGGACCCCACAAGACAGGGCGCTGAACCTTTTTCACTGGTGTCCGTGGATTTCATGAAATCCTCTCCACCTTTATCCACCTTTGTCCTGGTAGGGACAACACGTCAATGTAAGGGTGGGGTCATCTGGACCCCACAACATAGCACAGGGGTTATATGCTTCGATTTCTGTTCTTTCTGACTCCAAGTCGGGTAGCTATAGTGTCTTGCAGTTGAAGCTAAATCCTCTTTTTACATTTTCTTTCGAACAATCTTTGAAGGTGATGTCTGTTTGTTTCTCTTTGATGGTTCTGAACATGTTCCTCATTTCAGTTCTTTCACCAAAGAGCAAAACATGAAACACAGAGGAACGCTGATGCAACAGTTTCCATTCCACCACACGCTCACAATAAGACAAAAGCACAAGGCGCATCAAAACCCAGAACACTTTTGTCTTTTATCAGGCTAGAAAAGCAGAAATTCACTTTTGTTTCTTCCAACAGCAATAACAGACATTGTTCACAAACAGATGATACAATATTTTGTTAAGCGTTTAAGCAATAAAATGTGGACGCTGAGCCTAACATTCACAATTTTAAGCAAAAAATGCACAAAAAATACTTAAAAATACTAGAAGGAATAACATTTAAAATGGACCAAACATGCTGAGATGAAAAAGCAGGAATTGAAATCCTCAGAAAAATGATCTGCTCCAGTTTATGAATGTTGAGCCTGTTGAGCTAAAGTAAGCACACCATCACATAAAAATAACACAACTTCTTGTTTAATCGGAGCACACATTTAAAGCCATGACACAGAGGGACAAACGATTTAACGCATAACTTTATATATGCAGGAATGTACAGGCTATGTATATAAAAGCTTTATCTTTACCAAGTATGGAGTTCATATTTCCCCCATAGTGACGCTTGTTGACAAACTGTATGTTGTGGAGGTTTGTGTTCGTTCTTCTTGTTGTGGGATGTTTGTCACATCTCAGGTGACATTCACTCACCTGTCCTCTCTGGATTTCCAGTTACAAGCAATATGTCAAAAAGCACTTGCATCTGCTCTCACTTATGTTTTCTTCTACCAGAGACGCCCAAATCCAAGAAAGAGGCATCGTCTGAGTTTTTCTGTTTTCTCCGTTTTTGAAAGCTTTTCTCCAAGCCTCTTTAGGGAGAGCAGAAACAAAACACAACTTGAAAATGATTCTTTAAATATCTGGGGACGGGTTAGCCTCTGAGGCACAGTTAGACCATTGACTGTACATGAGAGATGAACTGAGTGACCCCTCCCCCCTGGCTCCAAGAAACCAGAATCCCATTGACTTCGATGGCAACCACTCTGGCCAGTCAGGAGTGAGCTTGTTGAAGTCCACACTTCTTCCACTGAATGCAGGTCTAAAAGTCAAAGGTTTCAATGTTTCTGACGCGAGACCGCACATACTTTTACTGGGGCCTCTGATTGAGCGAGACCAGTTATTCTGCTCAATAGAATGGTTTGTCCAGAGAAGTCCCACGGCATTTGGAGCCAGGGGGTACTTCCTGTTTGGAACGCCAGGTGGGAGGGGTCTCTAAATCCACTTCTCAATGGTTTTCAACCAAATGGTAGGACTTTCAGGTTTGGTTTTGGATTTAGTTACTGAAACTCAGGGTTTTTGTTCAAGTGACATGTGCTTAACACTGACTAACAAACACATCTCATAAAATACTGCGTTCGGGAAGCATTAAGAAACAAAATCATCTTTTTCTGTGATATCGGGATTACAAAGGAGTAATTAATCATAAAATCAAATGTCTAGAGTTTGGTCTGTTGTCAGTCTGGCACTTCTGATGTCAATAACCAGTCCGCCATAAAGAGTTTTTTTTATTTATTTGAAGTATATTCATGTCTCAAAAAATAACTTTAGTGTTCTATGTATCAAAACATAACTATGAATGTGATTTATGCACTTTTCCTATGACAACAAGACCGTTGGCATTTGTTGTCCTGAAATGACCACATAACTACGGTGAGGGCAGAAGCGGCATCCCCATCCACGGACTGCAGGACGGTTGCTCCGCCTCGGCTCATAGACTATAGGAATTATAGGAACCATCCTCTACTAATATAAGGGATATGTTCTTCTTTTTTAGTGCAATAGTGTGTGCATATATTTGTAAGTGTGTGCAGGACCTTTAGCCCAGCGGTTAGAGACCATCAGTACAGCTGACAGATGTGGAAATGTCCCTTTAAAGCCTCCGTCCTTCCTCAGCCTAGATGCTCTAGAAACATCTAAATGAAGAGCGGACGCTGCTTGCTGCTGCATCTTTGGAAACTCTTGGTTAAAGGATGGAAAGCCAGTAGATGGGATGATCAATGCAGCTCTGCAGAGGGGATTCAGCTCTTAATGTAGCCAGTTGATACCAAAATAAAAGCTGTGACTCAGAATGACTAGTTTTGTGTGATTTTCAGTGTAAAATACAAAACTCTGTCTTTTCTCTGGATGCATGGAGGTCATACATTTTTAAAATGGTTTTCCAACCACCAGCCTCCAAAGTGATGACCGCCTCAGTCTCTCATCAATAGAACTTGGGGGGGAAAAAACTGAAAACATCCACATAATTCCAGAAAGTTCATTGTGTCTCCAAAGTTAAATGAGTTCTTAAGTTTTTATCAGACACGGATTGCGTTGGTCAACATACCTTAAATGTTTCAAGTGAATACATTAGCCACCAGGTGGTAGACGTCTTATGAACAGATGGTTGTGACTCGCCGAGGCAAATCACTCTGTCAGGATTTGACACTTGACTCAGCTGACTTATTTTCCTGGAGGATGAGGCCACCCAAATTCTGCACTGAAGACAACAGACACCACAGATGGGATCATGGAGGCGGGGAGATAAGAAAAAGTGAGCCCATTAATTTCACAGAACTGAGAGGGCTTCTGCTTTCACACCTAGAGCAACATCCTAGTTGCCATCCAAGCAATGGATAACAGATAATGACTTTGATATATTTAGGTGGGGTACGATGATCCTTATATTTTTTTAAGCTACATATTTCTGCATTGTTATAGATTTATAAAAATGTCCATGTGTGTACGTGTATATGTATATATATATACATATACACATAGATATATATGTGTGTATATGTATGTATATATATATGTGTATACATTATATATATATATGTATGTATGTATATATATACATATACACATAGATATGTGTGTGTAGTATATATATATATATATATGGTATATATATATATCTGTGGAGGGACTGAGGTGTTCTTAACTTGCTGGAGTATGTAGGGGGTGGGATTATATAAACTTGCTTCTTGTGTGTGATTTAAGTGACGTTTTTGTTTTATTTTCTGTCTTTTTAATCTATCCATTTCATCATTTCTGTAATGAGTTTGATATATATGTGTAAATTCTTTGTTTCTTTGACTACAATGCTTGAAATAAATCAAATCAAATGCTTTAAAAAAAACAAAAAAGAACATTAGGAAGAAATTTTATTGATAAACTTATGAATGTACAGTCTCAGCGTCTGCTGGATTTTCAGTCTCATGTTTATTCGTTTTAAAGAAAAGTCTTTATGGCATTGAGACAACAGTGATTTACTCATTTAATGTCTTAAAGAAAACATGAACTGTGGGGTTATTATCTCACTTTAATGCACCAGGTTACCAGAAATGATCCAAACTCTAAAGGAGAAAAACTGTCTTTACTACATTATGAAAACAGGAATAAGAGCTGCAGCAAACATCCGAACAGACGAATCTCTAAAACCACCAGCTTTGCCTGCAGTCCCTGCAGTTTATTACAGTATATATATATATGTTCCTATAACAAACAGAATTCATCATTAACACTTTATCCTCCAACTCTTTGAACCGTCCTAAAAACAGTGATGGTCCCCTTCTGTGGGGGTTTCTAATGTTGCAGCACCAGAACCGATCCTCAAAGCTTCGTTTTGGTCTAAACCTCTAACGGGTCAGAGCAGACGCAGATGCAGACGCAGATGCAGCTCATCCCATCCCATCAGAGGGAAAAACACACAGGGTCCCTGCTGGGCTGTGATGCCGTGGAATGCTTGAAACATGTCAGAAACATGTCAAGGAAAACTTTCTTTAAGTGGACTTGCTCTGCTTACTGACCGAGCTCCTGCAGCAGGTGAGAGGCACACACGGCAACTCCATGATTCCTACTGATTCCAAAAGGTGAGGCAGAGGGAACCATTTCAACAAGACAACGTTTTTTAGGGCCTCACATTCCACTGATGCTAAACGCCTTCGGTGTTTGGTCTGCTCCCCGGATCCCTGAGAGCTCTGATGGGCTCTCAGAATTACAAATGTGTTAAAAAGAAGAAAAAAAAAGGACCGTCCGACTCTCACTGCAGCAGTTCCTCCCAAGATATGGGATTAGAGAAGACTTCCCGCTCAAGCCAGAGGTCGTAGTTCATCTGGAAGTCCTCAGGCAGGTCCACTCGCTGCCCCAGAACGCTCTGCAGACAGTTGTCCACCGGAAGGAAGTCGGGGTTGCTGTTGCTCTTGTCATAGCGGCGGCTGTTGAAGCGTTCGATGTTGGCCCGCAGGGCGCACTCCTCGGCCTGGAAGTCCCAGGGCCGAGCGTCCAGATCTGTCCCCGCAAAACAGAAAGAGTTGAGTGACAGAACTCAGGGATTTAAGCACAGAAACGAGAAGAAAGGCGAGCTGCTAAGGCCTCAACTCCCACAGCATCACCTCACCAAACGCAAGAAAGAACGAATAAAAAGCTGCAAAGATGCTGACAAACAGGTAGGAGGGAAAACTGCTGACTGCAGGCGTTTTGCCAAAGGTTTTTTTTAGGTTTTATTTATTGTATTTTTCATGCTTTTAGGTAAAAGGTTCTGTGCTACTTCTATATATTATTTATGTTTTAAAAATGAAAGAACTACATTAAAAAACCAGAGGTTTCTTCAGACATTTATAACATTAATAAAAACAATATGCTCCACTAAAATAATTTCAGAATTAAACAATAGTATCTTGACGCATAAGGGGGAGAACACAGATTATGTAAAGGAAAAATGGGAGCGAGAAGGAGAGGTCACTGTTACAGAAGAGGTTTGGGAAGATGCATGTGGGAAACAATGGGTCACAACAGGATCAAACATGTTGGAGGAGCATAATGAGGTTTTTTACTACACCCTCTCAGAAAGGTTTACCTGGGAACAGGTAGTAAAGGTTGGAGGTGTGGTAATAATGGAGCCAATCACCTACAAGTTTTTTGGGACTGTGTGGTTGTCAATAAATACTGGTCTGACATTCATGAAGATTAGATTAGATTAGATTAGATTAGATTAGATTAGATTAGATTAGATTAGATTAGATTAGATTAGATTAGATTAGATTAGATTAGATTAGATTAGCTTTATTGTCATTTTCCGTTGTACAATGACATTGAAGCATAGCTATTTCAGTGCAAGGATTGCAAGGAATAAGGATATATAATATTAAATAATCAGTATATGTACAAATATAAACTGTAATAAAGAATTTGTGAGCAAATTGTGTACAAAATTCGGTGCAGACATGTCAGATGTGCAAGAGGTAGGCCTTCTGCAAAATGTATTTTCTTTTGTCTTCCTTTTGTCCTTTGAAAGAGTATTTTAGGGTCAAATAGAGCTATGTGGCCTGGAAAACACATTCTAATGGCGGTTAGTAAGAAAACAAAAACCAGACAATGGCTTAAAACCTGAACAACCAACGACAGAGAACTGACTGGATGTTATACAAAGAATTTAAACAATGGAAAGAATTTCCCACTCACTACAAAACCACTGGATGTTTTTAACACGACTTGGTTTAAATAGACAGAACATGTAAAGCCCATGAAATCAGGCTTTATGTAAAGTGTCACTGAAAATGTGTCATACAGTTGATGTTTTATAAAAATCCCTGCTCCCTCACAGGTTTGTTCTATTTTCATTTAAAACTGAGAAAGCAAGAACATTGTCATCTAAAAATGCAATGTACAATTTATCGTCTGCTTTCTCAAAAAAAAAAAAAAAAAGAAATATTGAAAAGAACTGAAAAGTTGTATATTTTCCGTTCATTTTTTGAAACATGAATATTTTTGACAGCACAAAGAGCTGGAAGGCGTGGCTTTAATGTAGCTTAAGATAGTTTTTTGTTTTGTGTTCTGCTTCTGTTTCAACGTCACACAAGAGTTGCGTTGAAGATGGACGTGCCTCCACTTTGTTATACCCTAATGGGACTCCATGAACAACTACTCACCGTTTCCATACGCCCAGTCGTCATTCAGGCGATGTCGGACTTTCTGGTAGATGGCCGACATGGTCTTCATGTTGCTTTTCCTCCACTGCCTCCCCAGGTATTTGGTCTGCACTTTGAGCAGTTTGAGAACATAAAGCTGCATCATGGCCTGCTTGACCTTCAGCGCCCTCTTCAGGATGGGAGCCGACTTGAACACCACCAGCATCTAGAGCGCGGAGGAGAAAAGCAAAGGCCGGTCAAGTGGAGTTCTGCCGGCGTCCGGCAGCGGCGTGACGTTTGCCCACCATGGTCCTGGAGTGCTTCCATTTGGTCAGCTTGTTCAGGATCCTCAGCAGGTTGATGCAGGAGAACAGATTCCTCCAGCAGAACTGATTGTTGTCTCCAGCCTCCTGGAATGCAGAAATGGTGGCCAAAAGGAGCAGGTAAGGACAGGTATCCGCTCCAGCTCCAGTCAGCAGGCAGTGAGAATAAACTCACCAGACTCTCAGCGGTCAACTCCGGGAGCTCGTGGATGACGCAATGTGGGAAGTCAAGCACTGAAATGCTGCAGAAGAGCAGAAACCCGAGGCAGGAAGTAAATATGAATGCAGTCCACCTGACTGACACACCATCAGAAAGAGCAGTACCTGTTTTTAGCTGTGATGTAGGACATGATGTTCTGGTTGAAGAACTTCAGGATGAGCGGGATGCAGTTAGCAAACACCAGGTGTTGGGCCATGTACTCAAACTATAAAACAAATAGACACTGGGATGGGTTTTCTTCATGTGACCCGTTTGAAAACACACGAGGCCAGAGCAGAGGACCCACCTGGTAGACGTGATTCAGTTTGAAGTGTTTCAGGAGCAGCAGCAGGATGGCAGAGATGGCTTTCACGATGATCTCTTTGTGCCGGTTGACGTCGACTCCCAGCTTCATGCTCTGCAGGACTGTGGTCCTGCAGCAACAGACAGCGGGGTTAAAGTCCCACTCCCATCATCTTTTGATCTATTGTTATTTGATCCGTGGTCTTCTAGTGAGGACTGTTTTGAGCCAGAATTTTAAAAACTGTCGTTTTCTAGGACACAGTTTCTGCAAAGCGGCAGGAGTTTATTATAAATTCACCTACGAGTAGTGGGCGGGACCATTGGCTCGGCAACCACCGTTCCCCTCCCTGTTACTGAGAGCTCTTTGTTTACAAGCTCTCTGGCTAGCTTACAACAGTCAATAATAAATGAGTCAATAAGCTCTTCTGTGAGGCCTCACAAGAACAGGTTGATGTAGGCAGAACAGATGTACAGAATGCACATTTTACATACCACGGTCTAGGTAGGGGTCACCGACGCAGTGCCTGCGGGCGAAGGGTCGCCCGCGAGGACCACCTAAAACGCCCGCAAGGCGTGCTCTAAAAACATCCCAGATCAGGACGAAATTCGATATGATTTTTAAAAGTTTCATTCATGTTTGGAACAAATTAGGGGTTCAACAGATCACTAGCCATGGCTCCGCCCCCTTCCCCATTCCTCATGCACATATTATTTAAATCAGGGCTGCTCATTCCTGGTCCTCAGGATCTTCCACCCTGACTCTTTCCCAAAACTCCAAGCTCTCCTAGCTGCTGATCCGCTTAATCAGATGTCTCCAGATTCTGCCTGCATGAACACACCTGGTCCAGGTGATCAGCAGCAAGCAGTGCAGGCAGAGCTGGAAAACAGGTGCAAATCCCACGTCAAACCCGTTCACGTTCACCGTGTTTGTTTTAACATGCGTCAAAGTTGTTGCTTCTTGATGTTTGTCTTACTTGAAGCTCCCGCCGCGGGTGGGAGGAGCTTCTGTTAAAAGCTTTTCTCGACCTCATCACGGAGGACGTGGATGACGAGAGATCAGGTTTCTTTACGTTGAAGAGCTCTGCTACAGCACCAGTGCACGTCTCCATGTGAACACACTGCAGACGGAGCAGCAGGTGGTCCGGACTGCGACTGCTCCGTCTGCAGTGGGAGGGGCTTTATAGCAGCAGCGGACACAATGTAAGAATGTAAAGTAGTACATTCTGACATCCTATGATTCTCCTCCTTTTTTTAGGTATAATTTTGGTTTCTTTTTCAAGATGCAATGTCTCCCTGCATTGCATGAAAAAAATCCCAGAAAGCTTCGTTTAGAGCAGCACGTTTTTGATAAAGAACAAAGAAATCCAGTTAGGCCTCTGTGTAGGCCTCCCACATGCATAGTAAACGAGCAGACAAATCACACAGATCATTGATAAAACTAACAGCATTAAGCTGAAAATGTTGCACAAAATGTTAAATTTTCATTAAAGTGTTCAAAAAAACTCAAAAACTTGGTCTGACAAGAAGATTTATGATTTCCTTGGCTTAAAAAAAGTGATCTATTGTACCACCAATACGACTATTCTCCCCACTGACTTTCAAATGTTTGAGCAGATGTCCCAATATGTGAGTAATCAATTCATAGTGTTAAAATAACTACTGCTAGTTATCATTATCATTACTATTACTATACTGGTCTGTAGTTCTGTTTTGGGGGAAATTTGCAGTAAACAGTTCCTGTGTGGCCCTTTGTTCTACTCATCCTCAAAAAGGTTGCTGATCCCCTGATCTAGATAAATACTCGATTCTGATTGGCTGCAGGGTGTCCATTAAAAAGTGTTATGCCACGGTCCGGGTGAATTCTTGATTCTGCTGGGTGTGGATTAGAGAGAGATATTCCACCGTGATAACGCACGCCAAAAAAAAAGGTCACCTAGCTTAAATGTTTTGTATCACTGCTCTGGCTTCTTTAAAACAAACTTTATCTTCATCATCAGGACAAAAACAAGCGGTAAGAGGTGAACTTTCTCTGAACTGATGCTTTATTTAACCCATCGTGACCATCAGCATAGATATGGCGCGTTGTCACGTTACCGTGACCACATAACAATTACTGCGCTTTTTGTGGGAAAAGCGAGCCAAACTGAAAAAATAACAAGAATAAAGTACTAAAAACTGGTGGAATATTTTTTTTGTGTGTGTAAATGATCATGGTATAAGCGGGTTGATGACCTTCAAAGTGTGCATTATCAGAAATGAACACATTCATTTCTGATAATGCACACAAAAATTTCACAAGAGCAAAAAAAGACACGAGGGATTTTATAGTTCCCTTAAAACTATTTGATGGATTTGACAAAACACGTTTACAGATAATTTGATAATTCCTTGATTAAATCAATGGTTTGTTGACATTTAATGATCAAAGTTAAATGTGGATGTTTCTAGAAATCTAAGAAACTACTTTTGGACTCTTTCATTAAAACAAAGTTTTGCTTCGTCCTCTGGACAAAAACAAGCAATAAGAGGTGAACTTTCTCTTTTAAAATGTTAAAATGATGCTTTCGATGACTAAACATGACGATCTGCATGAAGCCCCCCCTCCTCCGCTGGATAGTTCTCACCAGCTGCAGCACAGCGAGCTGGAAGCTCGAGGATCGAGTGGTCCACTACTTTTGAAAAACGATTAAACCATAAAGAAATAACAGGATGAAAGTAGTATTAAGCGACTTAATATTTATGTCTTTGGTTAAGTTGGATAATGTCCTTTGAGGGAGTCCATTATCAGAAATGAATGGATTTCAGTGACACATAAACCTGCTTCTATGGTTGTGTTGAATCTCCTGAAAGTGTGATCACAAAACAGAAGACCCACAAACAACTGTCTGAAAAAGACGCTTTGGTTTGCTTCCTGCGTCTGATTTAACTAAGACTCGTCCTTCCACTTACGGCATTTCCTCAGGCAGCACATCTGCCAGGATGTTGATGGAGTCGGTTTTGGCTTTGGATGTGGGAGCAGCAGCCAAAAGGATCTTCAGCAGAGCAATCTGATGGTCAGGAAAAAGAAACACACAAAAAGGAGATGAGCTGGAGAAAAAGAGAAACGAACAGCCATTTCATTAATGAATGCCTTTTGTGTGATGAGGCAGATTTGTTGAAGAAACCAGGCGAATGAAAACCTCTTTCCAGAAAAGCTGGAAGAAAACAAAGAATGTCTGTGCTGGCGGCTTAAAACCCCGTATAAAGACCGCAACAGAGTCCAATCCAAAGATGATGAAAATATCTAAGACCTGAAAAGTGTTGGACCACAAAAATGCGCTGAGGGCTCAGAGTTTCCACACTCATTTCAAGTTGTTGTTGTTCCCCTTCTAGCAGTTCAGCTGCACACTGACTTACTGGCTTTTTCTCTCAGAGATGACCCAACAAAGGTCAGCTGTTACGCCTGCTCAGGTCCAAACCCCAAACCTTTGTGCTAGCACAGTGTTTTTCAACCAGTGTGCCGCGGCACACTAGTGTGCCGTGAGAAATTGCCCGTCATTAACTGATCTAAAAACATTTCCCATCTCCAGGATTTCACCTCTGTCTTCATCCAAACAGGTCCTGATAAAACACTGAGTAGTTAGGAATATGAGAGATCATAAAATGTTTTTCGTTTTATTGAACGTTTTTCGTTTATTTTATTTTATTAAAGACACTTTGATCAGAATGACGGTACCGCTATTTAGCCACAGCTTCAGCTGTATTTTGGAAAAGTCCCGCCCCTTTAAATGTCTCCACCAATCATTCTTGGAGGCTTAATCACATGTCATCAGGACGTACACCGCTAAAGCTCGTCTTTAGCGGTGTAGCTTTCCACAGAATCCGGTGTCGGACCGTGGAACAAGTGGACAAAACCATGAAGCTCCGAAAAGCGATCTCCGGCCGTTTTATGCACTACATCTCCCATGATGCATTGGGTTAAAGTGACAGCGCACAATGAGATCTGTTGTGAAACGTCTTAAAACCACAACAAACACACCTCAAACTATTTTTAAATTTTCTAACTTAACTTTTATTACATCTTTTAGAAAAAACAGCTGCAGTTTCCAGCTTTTTCTGCCACAATTATCACCCAAATGAACGTGAGATTGTGGAGGGACTGCATATCAATACAGACCATGAGTTTCTCCTTTTTTTGGATGCTGGTGTGCCGCAGAATTTTTTCAAGGTTAAAGTGTGCCGTGGCTCAGAAAAGGTTGAAAAACACTGATCTAGCAGTTAGAAAACATCTATATTTAGCAGATAACTCATTCTAGTAAGAAATCTTTACGTTAGCATCGTAGAAAGTTGCCTGAACGCGAGACTTTTGTACGTGGCGGACCGCAGAAGCATTTACATAAGACCACAGGAAGTGGTTGCTTGAACGCACGTTGCAGAGGGCGGGGGGAACATAGCTTGAAGGAAACGCTGGACTTAAATGTCTTTAAGAGCGCTTACCATGTACTGAGGCAAGCTGGGCAGAATTCCCTGATAGAGCAGCTCCGTAGCAGACATCTCCATTTCTTCATCTCCCTGATTAAAAAGAAATCAAAAAGCATTAGGCCTCATTTGTTGTGTATTTTTGCAGTGGTTTCATTTCAAGATACCATTGACAGTACATGAAAACTGGAATGAGTGACCCCTCCCCCATTCCAAACAGGAAGTACCCGCTGGCTCCAAGAAGCCAAAATCCCATAGACTTCAATGGAAATATGAACAGCTGTTACTCCTTCATCCTATTAGTCAGAACAAACATTTTTGCTCTGATGCATTTTTTTATAACATGTTCTTGCTAATCCTACTTTTTGTTTTTTCATATTTTCTCTGTAGTTCAATTTATAAACTGACCAATCAGGTGCCTCAATAAAAGTATGTGGTTTAACGTCAAACGTTTGACACATCTGATTGACAGATGCTTTCAAGTGGTACAGGGGTGGACGTCCAACAAGCTCGCTCTTGAGTGGTTGCCATAGAAACGATGACCCTGCTTACTTCATGTCGCTGTGTCCACATTTGAGGGCTGCGTTCTTCCTGTGCTGCGTTTGAAGGCTGCTTAAGTCACAGCACCGTGACAAGTGCTGTCCAAATTCAACGACTCCTTCAAATGCGGCCAATAAATATGTCCTTCTTTTCAAGGATTGGTCTGGTGTATCCTCGAATGCGGTCCGTATCCCAAAACGCCGGAGATTTTCTGGCAACAATGGCGGACTGTGAAGCGGGACCCGGAGTTGGAGATAATGACACCTTTTTATATCTACACCTCCAAGATTAGAAGTTGCATCAAACCATGCAGGAAAATGTTAAGCTCCATGCCTGGTTTACTACTCCTTTCTGTTTGGGACTGACGGTTGCTAGGCGACAGGACATTCGCCAATGTAACGGCTGGAATCATCTAAAGGCTAGACTCGCCCTAATTCACAGCCGTAAACATCTGGCCTACCCGCTTGACGAAGGGCCCGGCAGACGTCGCCCGGGAAGGCCGCGGCCATTAGAGGAATTTGGACACCCCCTTTTTCTGGTTTCAACATGGCAACACTTATATTGCAAGCAAAGGTGACTGAATTGACTTAATTTGGTTGGAGCTGGAAGTAAACCGTTTTCACACTCGCTCAGTCCAGTTCTCATATGCTTTCAATCTATCCTCCACAGTGCAGTGCAGTATTGTCTGAAAGACTTTCTGCAGTACTTACACCCGACAGAGGCGTTTTCTGGTATTCCTCCTCCTTTGCCATCTGGATTTCTGCTATGGAGACATATTTGTGCTGCAAAAAAATTCAAAATACCCTGAAGCGCCACTTAAAATACCATCATTTCACCTCAAACATATTTCAGAGAGACCAGAAAGCATGAAAAAGTCTTTGCTGTACCTGCTTCAGCGTCCTGATGCTCTCGTGAATGGGCCGGGGTAAGCCAACCACTGTGTCTGTGTCACTGGAGGGAAAGCACACGCATGTCTCATCCCACAAAGGCAGCTAGCGTTCAGTTAACCCAACAAAACTCACCTTCCCAGAGTGTAACCGATGAATTTACTTCGGCTTGATTCCAGAAAACTTTCAATATCCTTTTCTCTGTGGCGTCAAAAAAAAGTAAAGTCAAAAGTTAGGATTATTTCCCCAAACTGCCAGGTGAGGGTGAACAGTACCTGACTTTAGGGGCCCATGGCAGGCCCTTAGGGAAGGACACCCTCTCAGATGGAGGGTGGGGAATGGGTGGGGGCATCACTTCATCTCTTTCCAGTGGAAACGTTTCCGTCTCCAAAGAGTTGTCGTTGTCATCGTTGTCGTCCTCATCGTCACGAGCATCGTCGGCCTTGTAAGGGTCCTTCTCATTGAAAGCATCCAGGTTGTCTTGTTTGATCAGTGCCTGCAAACGTGAAGACGTCATCAGCACACCCTCATTCTGGCTAAACGACGGCACGGCAACGTGGAGAACATATATATAACCGAGTGAGAAGTGTCGGAGTGGCACGGACCTTGTGTTCACGACGAGCCCGTTTCTGCTGCTGCTCGATGAGGTCGGACGCTGAAGCGGGAGGAGAGGCCGCCCTCATACTGCGGACCACCCGAATGCTGTCCTCCGGCAGAGGAGGAAGACCCAGTTCCTGACGTCTACGGACCTTCAAGCTCTGGAGCTGCTCAAAGCCTCCAAGAGTGAACTAAAGCAGAGAAGAGGGAAAAACAACAACATAAAATAGTTCCACTCTGATAAAAAAAAAGCAGATGTTTCTGACTCTTACCAGAATGCTTTTCCACAACAACAGTAGCACTTTTTTCATTGGGAAGTGGGGGGCGTGGCCGCTGCAGAACTTGGTGACCATCCCAAAGAGCGTGACAGAAATGGGTTCGTTGTTAAACAGAGGAGAGCCTGAAGGAGAGCATCCACTTAGTCTGACAGTTATTCGCTCTGACTGAAGCCCTTCTGACCTCATTTACCCAGTTCTGCTCTGAAGGTTTCCCTCATGGCCTTCCACTCGGGCTTGTCGGCCGGATCTTCCTGTTGGATCGTTTCCACCATCAGATACATTATATTAAGCAGAACCCGGAGGTCGGTGCTGTCGGCGAGGGAGATGGCCGGTTTTCTGACCGCACTGCTGCAGGCAGCACTGTTACTGTGTGTGTGTGGGGGGGGGGGGGAGAGGAGTGGATTACTACACCTCATCAAGTGAGACAATGCCACTGTTTGCTGCTGAAGAACATACTCCATCTCCATGTTGAGAAGTTCTACCAGAGCGGAGAAGGTCCCAACATCGAGCAGCAGGAAAATGTTATATCTCGTCCAGTATTGGACCTCAGCCTCTGAGCTGCACTCTGCAAAGGTCCCTGAAGAAACACACAGCAACATTTATCATGGTAACTCCAGTCACCCAAAAGTGCCCTAAAAGTGAGGAGCACAGACCCTGAGTCATGTAGAGGATGGCTCTGGCAACCTTCAGCCTCTTCTCGCGAACAATGACTTCCAGACTGTCCAGGAGCCGCATGGCGTGAGCTCTGTGCTGAGCTGCGTCCAGCTCCGTCCACTTTTTGTCCGACACTGAGGCACCACAGAGGAAGTAAGAATACATTTGTATATGTACAGTCTCTACAACGCATGTACTCTTATCCACAATCTACCATGAGTGCTGAACTCATCTTCAAAGCACTTCCTATTCAGAGCAAACTCAGGTCCTTCGGTGTAGCTGTAAAGCTCTGAAACAGAAAGAGGGTTAAAAAAAAGAACAAAAACATATTTATTAGCACAGATTAGCTTTGGGACAAACAGAC
This sequence comes from Oryzias sinensis, assembly GCA_037389245.1. Lineage (NCBI taxonomy): Eukaryota > Metazoa > Chordata > Actinopteri > Beloniformes > Adrianichthyidae > Oryzias > Oryzias sinensis. Next base: position 2,820,734 of record CM074493.1, on the reverse strand, counting down.
TTTTTTTTTCTTTAGAAAATCACAGCTTTACAGACCTGACAGCTCTGAAGCCCATTTGTCTGTATCAGAATATTCAAACTCCAGATCCGGAGACTCAGACAGGCCCTGAGCACAAAACAGGCAAACAGGAAGTTAGAGCTGAAACTGAAGCCAAGAGGTCCGACGTCTCATGTATAAACAATTCATGCATAAACACTTATAAACAGAAACCCTCTGACAACATTACCAGTATCCAGACTCAGAATACAACTTTGTATTTTAACTTTAATCTATTATGGATGAATGTTTTTGTTTTTTTGTTTTTTTAAGTTTTTTGAATAGCAACATTTTTTCTGTACATAAACCAGAAAAATATTTCACCTGTTACAATATTCCAGATGAGTCTACCAGTCGGTTGAACTACTGTAAAAGCATTAGAAAAGTGCTGATTTTTGTAACTATTATGTTGACAAATTCATATATCTAACTCTCTATGTATGAGGCTCTTCTAGCGAGACAACAGTCTACGCCACAACACAGAAACTGCTCTAAATCGCACGAGGACAAAAAAACACCAAAATCCAAATCAGGACACCAACAATATCCTACAAAATAGCAGGTTAGTTACATGCCTGCAGCCCCTGAGACCTGCGAGTTTGACACCTGGGATCTAGGCTCTCCTGAGAAAATATTAACCAGTTTTTAGTCCTTAATTCTTGTTTTTTTCCCCCGATTTGAATCGCTTTTCTCACAAAAAGCAGACTATTTGTTATATCGCGCCGCACCACGTAACAAATAGTCTGCTTTTTGTGAGAAAAGCGATCCAAAAAAACAAGAATTAAGGACTAAAAACGGGTTTCTATTTATTTGTTTTGTAAGTGACCACGGTATAAGCAGGTTAATGGCCTTTGAAGTGTGCATTATTACTTTTTAACGCACTTCGCGGAAGCAACACGAAGCGGAGGACGGTTCAGGCTTTCACGGCGTGCGTTAAAAAGGGATAATGCGTATTTCGACGGCCATTAGCCCTTACGTAAAACAACCATAAACATCAATTCCATTTCACTGCAACAGTTCAATTTAATTAAGAGTAGTCTACAAAGGGGTCCGTCCAATTGGTCAAATGTATAAAGGGAATTTTATGATTCGTTAAATACTTCACGCTGCCAAAAGACTGTTTTAGCACATTTAAGGTGACCATTTATCGCAATTTTCACCGTCCTTTGCGATATCTGTATAGAACAGCTTGGTATTGTGAAAACGATAAAATTGCAGTTTACTGTGCAGGCCTAAGGTAAAAAGTAACCAAGTAGTAAAATTTAAAAAAACTAACTCAAAGTTTATTAAACTAATTCACAAAAGGTTGAAGAAAAGTACACATCACTCAATGAGGTTCTTGACTATAGTAACCATAATTCCCCAAGAATCCTATCCTTAGAATCCTAGTTTATCAAAGTTGTTCTAAACACTTTGACAGATTTTTTGAGCTCCTTGTTGTACCATCAAACATTTTGAATATTTCCTATTTTTAAAAGGGTATTTTTCCTCTTCGTTTTATTTATTTATTTTTCTTTTATTTATTTGTTTTGCAATGGCTCGTTTATCTTAACAGCAACAATAGCACCAGTACAAAAAAAAAATCAGAGCCCTATTTTTCTACAGGGTGGAGACTTTGTGGCTCCTTCGTGTTTGCTGTCGGTCACCCTTGTTTGTCTTTATGTTCCATTGGAGTATTTCAAAGGTGGAAGGAAGAGCAATACTGGGAATTAGACACATCTGTGCAGCACACGCACACTGTCGCGAATTTTGAAGGTTTTTTTCCCCAATAAACTTTAATGCACATTTTTCAAGCTGAAGACATCAAACCTGACAGTTGCTTTTAAACCTGGGTTTGGCTCCTGACAGCCAAACCCAGCCTGAGACTGGCTGTCATAACCCATCGACCAGCTACATTAGCATCGTTTAAGAAGTCAACACAGGGATTCACAACTAAATAGAATCCATCTAGGAACAGGTCCAAGTGTTTTTAAAGAATCATTATTTAGCTAATTGTGTCGCAAGAACAATTTAGGATGCAGACACGTTAGCTAATTAGCTAAAAAAAAAGACGGGCCTTGTTCCTTTAACTGCTATTTTAAACACAATGTTTAAAAAAAGCTGACACAAACTGCTTGTACGTACGTCTGAATCTTTTCTTGAATTTCGAGGGAATTCCCCCCTGCTTTTATTCGGCGTCATTGCTCTCTGTTTATTGTTTACCGGCAGCCCTCCGCCATTCCCACCGAGGTCCATTCCGCCGACGTGTATTCTCGCGAGACGAGAGTTTGACTACGAGAATATCCCTGTGACACCAGCGCTGCTTATTCTGTCTATGGGGAGTACACAGTCCATAAGCTACAGTCAATTATTGCACCCCGAGGATTTTACGATGGTTTTTCATGATTTGTTATGTCATTTAAAATACTACATAGTTTTTCCACATATATCCTGTTAAATTAAACTTGTGGTAAAATTGTTCTGGGGGAGACCATTTGTCAATTTTTCTTTTTGAATTTTATGTATATGAATATTACTTGAACTGTAATTAGTAGTACCAGGGTACGATGGAGTTTTAGGGCCAGTTTAAAGTTTTTTTTTTAATTACACCATCTCTGTCCCGAAATTACAAGAAAATAGGCACAACTGGTAAATCATGACAATAATGTTGTATATTTACCACTTTAAACCTTGTAATACTTTTTTTTTGGTGGCCCTAAAACTCCATCGTAGGTACGCACAATATCAAATTAAAAACAAAAACAACAACAAAAAAGCATAGTTGCAACCAGTCATATTGACCGTATAGACGAGTATTTAGTGTTTATGAAACAATTAATTTAAGACGTTAGGAAAATTTCATATTCATCTAAGAAAATGATAAAATTCCAAACCTAACTTTGGACACCTTTGCACAAATGAATCAATATGGTCAAATCTCAAACAAATTAAAACAATATAAGGCAATTAGAACATACAGTGTTTGCTTAAAAACAACACTTTAAAAACAAAGAAGACTCTGTAGCTCACTGTTGTACATTTACTTTTGATGCTTCTATATTGTAGCCATATTTAAGATAATATTTTACTTTCTACCTCGTGACATTCACTCTGCCTATATAATTTTGTATATGATGTTTAAAAATAGGACTTTTAGTTTGGTAAAACAATATCTATTTTTAACATTGTGTGACAAATAAAATACATTATTATAAAAAAAACTATAAGGAATATTTATATTTTAACCCCTTTGTGCCTATTTTACAAAAAAATCTTCAATGTTTTTCTGTCCAAGGTGATGCAAAATCAGATTAAATCCCAGATTTTATGGTACGTTGCAAATGAATGAGCTATGGTGTGAAGGGGTTAACAAAAGAATACATTCAAATACAATTTTTAAACGTTTAAAAAAAACATTTGAAAGCACCACTTTCTTTTTTTCATCTTACCTCAATGTCATTTGTGTCTTTAGTGAATTTAACAACAAAATAAATCCTCATATATCAATAAATATTCATTTCAAATGTGTGTTTATTTAAATTGAAGCATATTTGTTTGGTCCCTTATAACGGTTAGATGAAAACATAACTAAAAAGGAGAAACTCTGTGGTCTGATTGCCTCTGATTAAAGCAGAAGAACACAAGACGGCTGTTTTAACAAATGCTATGACTGAGCAGTTTGTTTGTTTCAGCAGTTTATTGAAGGAAAAGGTGCAAAAGCATGATAAGGGATCAAATGAAATAAACATTTAAATTTAAACGATAGGAATAAAAGCCTAAAATGTAACAAACACTTGCATCATAAATACTCCTGTTTTCAAATGAAACAGTGTCCAGCTTTATAATCACAGTGGTTTACTAAAGCCTAACAGGAATAAATCTATTTGCTTCATTAAAATAACATTCTCTGTCCATACAGAAAAGCCTTTCAGTACGATCATGTGACAAGCATAGAAAAGGACAAAAAGTACCATCATCAAGTTTAGAACATATTCAAGGAGAACTTCACAGGGATACCATTTCAAAATAAAGAAAAACAAAGCAAAACATTGATTTATGCCGTCTAAAAATCTGTTTTAGCGGCCTTATCAACAACACATTCTTTGGGCATAGTTCAAAGTTGACTTATCTATTGAAGAAACACAATCATTTACAAAAAGTACCATCATCAAGTTAAGAAAATGTTAAAAGAAATGCAAGAGAGGTACAAAAAAAGGAAAAGAAAGACTCATTTTGATTAATCTAGTCTAAAATAGCTTTAATGTGAATAAAAATAACTGCACAAACAAAATAAAGCAAATATGGCAGACTCTGAAGCTTCAGAGGAGATGCACGTGTGATTTGGAGAATCACTTGAAAAAGAAACATCTGAGTTAAGAAACCTTAGTTTGAGTAGAAACTGCTGTAAAGAATAACGTGAAACCATCGACCACCAGCATGTGCAAAAAATACATCAAAGACTTTTAGATTTAGCAAGAAATGACATTTTTCAATCTGTGCCACTTGAAGCAAAACTGATCAATCAGCTGAACCTAATCTCAAAATGCATGGCTTATGATTATAGAGGTAAGTGCTAATCTATGCATTTGGAAAGGCTCACAAAACAGTGCTCAAGTCTTTGAAGAAAAAAAATAGACCCTTCTACAAAACTAAACTGTTGTGTTAAAAGTTCAAATCTGACATATAACCGCAGCTAACACAGCTGTTTAGTTCAACGCAGCAAGGCTAGACTAAAGTCGAGTCCGGACTGCTTGCAGTTATATAAAAAGGATCTTTTTTTGTGGTTACGATTCACCAACAACAAAGCCAGATATCCCCCGAGTAATAAAAGACCAGAGTCTGCTAGAAATCCAAGAAAACATGACTGAGCCCTTTACAGACTGCTGTGTAAACCGTGTCAACACAAATTCCTGTTAAAAACAGATTTGAAACCCTGATCAAGTCTTTTTTTTGCTGGGCAACTAAGCTTGGCATTAGTTTTAAAAGTTTTATTTACATGCAAATGGGATTTTAAATCATGAATTAAAGCAGAATTAATGAGAAGAAGACTTATTAACACACCTAGATTGTGGTTACCTGACAGTGCTGAGGTGCAGACAGACTGTTTTCTGACATCTATCTCTGTGTCTCAGGTCAACTGAAGAACTCTTCTTCTTTAATGGTGATGATCACAAAAATAACACATTTTTCTCTCTTTAAACATTGGAATGCATTTTAAGTGTATTAATACAAAATTAGAAAGAGATGTTGAAAGCAGCAAGGAGAGATTTCTTTACTGGAATGTCCTCAAACAACTCACGACCACAAAACCTTTACAAGTTAATATGGCTTATATATACTTGACCAATGCATACTCTAATATATCTAGCAGACTTCCAGAAATTATGTCAATATAAGCAAACATCTGTCTCTAAGTTAAGTGCCATAAAATCTCTCTTTTTTTTTTGCTTAAGCTCAACTTTGGTCCATCTGTCCTGGAGCAAAACGCGCTTTGCGCTTTGAGATTTTACCCAAAATGTAAAGCGCATTCTAAATAAAATGCATTATTATTATTATTATTAAAACATTAAATCTTCAGTCAAGAGTTTCTCATAGATCATATCTAGAACTGGTTTCAAGAACAAAAGGGATGATCAGCTTAAAACACCCACAGCACAGTACAGCGGGTGATGCCGTCCACAGATGAGTTCTGGTATACTTTCACTCCACATTTGTGCACCAAAGCGACTTGTTTTAATAATTCTCCCTGTTTTACAGCTCCAGACTCCAGCCCGCCTCCTCCTTTGGCACAAAATATTACAGAAACTCACGAGTTCTGCGACCGCACCGCCTTTCTCTGTGTGGCACGTTTCATCAAAGGGAAGTCGTACTGACACAAGCCTGCCGCAATCACTGCAATACACCTAAAGCAACGTATGTATGTACCCAGTGAGGAGCATAAAACACAGCATCTATACACATTGCTGCTCACTGGAGGACAGGGCTCCACACTCAGGGGTTCTGGGTGCTTTCGCAGCCTAATACCTGTAAAGAGCAAAAAGAAATCAGAGAAAATTCTGTTGTTTTCTTACATAAAAGATCCAGTTTTCCTTACAGCCCAGAAAACATGGCCATTGTGGTTCATTGAATTTGAGTCCAAATGTCAGCTGATCAGTACCTGTAATAGTTGGGTTTGAATGGGCCGTTCTTATTCAGTCCCAGGTACTTGGCCTGATCATCCGTGAGTTCTGTCAGGTGGGCGTCGAAGGTGGTCAGATGCAAGCTGGCGACATACTCATCTGAAAAAGATAGTCGATTTGGAAATAAAGGGCTTACACGTCCTGAGAAGTAACCTGTGTGTATTCAGACTGGAAAACTCCTTTGTTCTGGATTGAGTCCACCTAATTTGTTCTGAATAGAGTCCCGAACCTCGCGTTTGGTCTGTATTCAGACTGTAATCAAGCGGATCGTTCTGTTATGGACCAAAGCTTGTAAACAAAACCACGTGACTAGAGATCTCTACAGCCAATGGCCAGGAACTACTAAGGCGGCTCAAATCAACAGAAGAAAGACGGACGTGCTGCACTTTACAATTCATATCTGGACAGTTAATATTTCAATTACTAGTTTTGAACGTCGGGTACAACACTTTTTGGTACAGCGGAGGCGATCTGCAAAGCGGTTGCTGGCAAGGAGACGTGCTGTGTTTCAACTCAGAGGATGCTAGCAACAGCAGTGAGAGGAGACGTCGGGCATGGAGGTACACTGATAAGAGTTTATGACATGTAGACTGTCGAGAAAACAGTGTGAGAAGTAGTGTGTCACATTAAAAGTTATGATGAACCTGCATTCATCAAACCACATTTCAGTGAGTTGCTGTGTCTCATGGTTGTGATTGCCACAGCAGCGCCAGGCGCGTCGTGAGAGACAGCAAGGAAAGTGTTTTCAGCTGTGTCAAAATAAAAGTTCTAACAAGTAAGGAGTTGGACCATTTCTTCCTCTTTGATAAACATTGTAGGGCCAACTCTAGAGGACCAGATTGTTCAGTACACCTCCACCTGGTTGGCGACATTTGTCCGCGGCTCATCGGTTGCTACATTCCTACTGTGTTTACATCGCGTTTTGGTTCAGTTGTTCCGCTGACTGAGGAATCTCAGAGGGAACTGAAGCTCGGTCTGATTGGGAACCGGACCGAGACCACCTCCAAAGATGGGTCAGAGAACGGTTCCTTCGGACCAGGGTCCGCTTGGGTGTATATACGCCCTAAAACTGCACTAACCAAAGTGGTCCAAGGACTCAAGAACTTTGGTGTTTAACGTGTTCTTGTGTCTCTAACTATGTCACACTCCATCCACTACATCCACTACATCCACTACACTCCATCCCTCTTCTAAAAACTCAAAAGGGTTTGATTTGGGGGGGTCAACCAGCCTGAGTGTGACTTAACTACAGCTCACTGCTTCCCCAGGGGGTGGGTCAAAGGCCAATCCCTAGACACATCCCCTCCAATGTGGGGCAATAGGGGGACATTCCAAGAAGTACTCAACTGATTGAAACCTTTTACTCTAGTTTGTTTAATTTATCTCAAATTTCACATAAAACTCCAACTCTTAAACCACACAGCCTTAATTTCCATGTTTAACCACAGTTTGGTTAAATGAAAGTGTCCCAAACTAACTAACTGGCTCTATATCTACTCTATCAATTGGTACCAGTTACTTGATTATTTAACTTCATCCAAAGCTTCTGACCAGCCTTTCATTTGGCTCAATTTAGGACATGTCCAGACCAAGTTCACTAAAAATAAAAATAAAAAACGTAAGATTTGAGCTTTTCTGTCACATTATAAAAACAGCCAAATATTTAAAGACCCCCTTCAATGACAATGGAGTTTTGGGTGTTTTTTCAACATGGTCCTGTGGCATTTTCCTAATGATGATGAAGGATTATGGGCGGCAGTGGCTCAGGCGGTTGAGCAGGTCGTCCAATGATCAAAGGGTCGGCGGTTCGATCCCCAATCCTCCCAGCCAACTGTCATTGTGTCCTTGGGCAAGACCCTTCACCCTCCCTGCCTCCTCTGGTGTGTGAATGTATACGAGTGTCCAGGTGATGGTCAGAGTGAACTGGAAGCCACACCTCTGTCAGTGATGGTATGGTGATGGTAGCTACTGATGTAGCCACAGCTGCCCTGGGGCAGACTGCTACTGCATCAGTAGCTACCATCCTCAAGTATGAATGAATAATGGACCCATTGGAAGCGCTTTGAGCGTCTGGACAAGTGCAGATAAATCTAATCCATAATTATCATATATAAAGAAAATTCAGCGTAAAATTGCACTAGAAAGGACATCGATTAATGTGCTGGTCCTCAGGAGGATAAGAAAGTTTTCATCATCTGCACAAGTCAGATTGGCCTGTTTTTAGAAGATTGTGTGACATTGTAGACCGTAAAGATTGTCTCTATTCTTGTTATCCAATTCATTTCAAAAGATCCTTGCATAATTTCTCTTGAAAAAAAGGGTAAAAGTTCTTAAATACCAACTTTTCAAACATTTTAACCATGGTGTTAGTGTTTTTGCCTGAGTGAGGATCTGCTCTAAAAGGAAACCTTATCATCTTCTTTCAAGCAAAAATTCACAAGTTTAAGTGAAGAAGAAGCTTCAACACTAAAATGATTCAAACTAAAGACTGGTCATTAGCATGAACAGGAGTGTTTGTGAGTGAAAAATGCCACTTGTGAATGTATATTTGTGAACAAACTCAAACTTCTTGAGTTTCAAAGCAGAGCTCTGAGAGACAGCAGAGTAATAAATCAATATGAGCAGATGAACTCGGGTTTCTATCACAAAACGAGCTCCTGATGAATGATACCAGCTGTAAAGACGACCCAGCTGGTTTGTTTAATAGTGAGCTGTTTTTCATTGACACCACTGTGTAACAGATTACGGTAAACAACTGTCATGTAAAGACAAATGGAGCGTGTTACAGTAGATTTGACATTTGACTTTAATTTGTTGACACTCTGTCATAAAGAGAACTTTTGAACAGTGGGAACGCAAATGCCCTGAATGTAAATAAATGGCTGTTTATTCTAACCTTTGAACATACAAGTACTGCAGTATTTATATCCTCACCCATCTTCTTGGGAAGCAAGTAAACATCCTGTTTGTATCGTCCCTCAGGAGCGTTGTACAGCTCTATCAGAGCCAGAGCCTGTGAACAGAGCACGTGATAAAAGATGAATTCAGTCGTGGGAATCCGCAACATCCAGACTTTTGGAAAGGAGCTAATCTGCTCTGATCACTGCATGACTGCAGCAAATAAAAAAAAATTTAAAAAAAAAAGGTCGTATTCCTTCATCTTGTGTAGGGAAGGGTAATAAATACAGTTTTTATTTTACCTGAGTGGTGGCTGTAATGGACAAAACAAAAGTAGGAACAGTGGAGCAGCTGAGGTTCAGGAGGCGGCCCTATGAAAGCAAGAAGGACATGATGCTGTTCAGTCATTATGGGATGCTCTGACTCTTCATTTTGAATGGAGACCGAATAGGAACATCATCAGAGACACCATGAGGCTGTCGAGCTTCAGTCACAACAGCCCCGGGTGGAAAATAGACAAACCTGGACAAGACATGCAGGCGACCTTCATAAAATCTCAAGGTCATAGAGCGCTCAGTGAACTCGTAGAGTGAAAATGTTTTTTTATTTAGTCTACGGAGATGCTGCGAGGTCATAGTGAACACTTTAGCACATCAGCACGGTGCAGGAGGTGAGAGAAAAGTGGATATTAGCCAAGCACCCGTCGTGCTATAACCTGTTATCTCTGTCAGATTGTGGAAATATGTGATACAGTATTAACCTCCCCATATTCGCTGGGTGAGGGACCAGAGACACCTGTGAATTCCAGAACCACCCCCCAACTTCGCGAAGGACGAATGTCCTTTACCAATTCTTACTGATCTAAAACCCTTCAGAAACATTTCTGATGCTTTGTAAAACATTCATTAAAGAACAATGGAATATTGCTCAACATAAAGAGTTTTATTTTTTAATTCAGACCAATAGACTGTACCATAGTGTACTCTTTAACACACAATAGGAGTGTCTCTGTGCATAAAAACAAGGAGATCATGCTTCCTCCTTTGTTAAGAAGGTTCTGCTTTCATTCATATTAAAAACCTTCTCCGGATTATAATTATTCTCCGCGATCATCTTCCTCCGCGTTTCAGGATGGTTTTTGTCCGGCCACTTCTGACTCAGCTGATGTCATTTCTCCATGCAGGGGCACAAACTTTGGTTTTAGCCATTCAGGAACCGGTGGAGCCAGCTGTGAAATATTCTTTAGCAGCCGGCGAGGAAGCCGACGGGCCGGCGTGCTCTTCATCACCGCCCCCCTTCCTCTCCTGCTAGCACCTCCTTAAGATTCAAAAGTCTCGCACACGGATCGTGATCTGAGTTTTTGGGATGAACCGGAGGAAGTACGTGACTGAAAACAAATCTGTGAACACGTGAAACTGCAAACGCAAATACGGGGGGGACTGTATATACTTTTTCCTGCTCTTTATCTCTAATTGTAATGCTGCAATATGGAAATATACCCATTCTGGGATGAATAAAGGATTATCTTTTCCTAAATGTCATTTAATGATAATAATAATACATTTTATTTGTATAGCGCTTTAAATAGCACACAGACACTTTACAAAATGTGAGTAAAAACAGTCAATAATAATAATAATAATAATTAAGGGTAAGTATTGTTGAAGTACGTGAGACACGGATTTTTCATTTTTTAAACCCGCTAAAATCTGGCGGACTGCGCAAGGAGGCCTTGGCGTGCAGCCTGACTGTTAGAAATGAGGGAATTAGACCATCAGAGTGTAGTTTAAGACGTGAGAGCAGCATTTGCCAATAAGGGGCCGGTATGGGCACCTTACAAGGTGTGGCGTAAGGTCACCGTACGACAGCATCGCCTGTACATCCTAAGTACGTTTAACCTACATTATCCTTACAAATATTTAACAATACACTTACCACACGTATGACAATGGTACGCTTCATTTTCATGACATTCCTTGAGGTGGCCGTTCAAGCCTCAAGGGAACTGCAAGAAACGCCGAAACTACCCTTAAGATCCTCTCTACGCCCCGAACAACCCAAAAACCTGCAGCCTCCGTGACGAAGGCTTCATTTAAACATGCTTCAGGAACTGTTAGCGTGTTTGAGAATAGTACTTCTGTTCACTCGCTAAATCTACCTTTTATTAGAGGAAATGTTTTCTTTTATTTTGTGTCTCTGTAGAATAATACACCAGAAGCCCCTCACCTCGGCCAGGAGAATCACTCTTTTGCCGTCAGGCCAGATGACATGATCCACCTGGGATCGGACTCTCTCCCAGGTCAGCTCGGGTGTCCGAAGACTTGCCTGAAAGAGTCCAGGACGGCTGTCACTCTCTAAACCACAGACGGTGACTTTGGCCATGACAATCTCAAATCTAGGCGTGCTGGTTTACCACGTCGATCTCAGTGTTGGAGTGTCCCATGTTGCAGACGATAGACCCGTTCTTCATGCGGTCCAGCTGATCCCTGGTTACCACGTTTTTGTTCCCTGCAGAAACACGCCATCACGTCAGTCATGCTCATCCTCACCGGAGAGCAGACAGCGACCCACGGCAGATTAATGGGTTCACAATACTAATTCTATGTCAGTGTAATCCATCACTCATGTCGATTTCAGTTAAGTTCCAATACCAGTGCACGTTATGATGATGTCGACCTGCCGAATGACCTCGTTCAGTTTGACCACCCTGAATCCATCCATGCTGTGGAACACAAAACAAGGCAGAGGTCAGCCAACAGTCAGGCCTGTCTGACATGAAAATGGATTCAGCTAAAGCTTTTGGCATCAGTAATCCAGCAGACTGTTAGATGTTCTGTCTGCTCACGCCACTCTGGCAGAAGTGGTTCTTTCTCCTACCAGGCCTGCAGGGCGCAGATGGGATCGATTTCTGTCACGTAGACTATGGCTCCCAAAGCCTTCAGAGCAGCACAGCAGCCTTTTCCAACCTGCAACACCACAAAAAAAGAGACACCTGTTGCTGCCAAATCTCCATTTAAGTCCGTCACTCAGTGGTGCTCACTTTTTTGGCATGCAAGCTACTTTTGATACGACAAGCTCCAAAAGGTGTAGATCTAGACATACATTTGTTCTTATGCATGTGCACTGAGGTCACCTTAAATTTAACTTGATTGATTGATTGATTAATTGATTGATGGATTTATTTCAAGCATTATAGTCAAAGCAATAAAGAATTTAAACAGATTTATCAAACTCAAATATCAAATGATGAAATGCATAGATAAAGAAAAACAGAAAATAAAACAAACAAAAAACAGTTAAGTCACATTTGCTAAATTAAATACAGGTATCGTTAACTAAAGTCAAGTAGAGCTCGATTTATTGCCTGAAAAGAAGTGGGAAGAAGCGAGTTTATATAATCCCACCCCTACTGAGTTTATACATTTTATAGTTTTTGTAATCCGGTTCTAACCGTCAACTTTGAGGCCTTCAAAGTTGACAACGTATACAGTACTTTTAGTCTAAAATGCATGTTTGCGTAATAATCATTAAGAAATAATACAGTAAAAGCACTCTAATCTCTGTGAGATGACAGTGCAGTCTGTGTAGAACAATGCTAGTGATTATGCACCAAAGTCGCTTTATTCAACTTCAAAGTTGACAACTTCTAATAAATACATCTCCAGTCAAAAACGCTGTTTATCACACAGTAAGAGTACTGCAACCTTTGTAAAAAGATGGCTTTGTCATGTGTATTAATATTATTCTTGTAGTAATATATCATTACAGAAAGCAGCGACGATGGCGTTTCATGCTGTGCTGTAAACCATGTGATGGGGGGGGGGGGGTGGCATTTCTAAAGCGAGGTTAGGCCGACTTAACCCCCGCTGATCAAACAGCAGGCTGGGGAGGGGGGGGGGGGGCAGAAGCCCCGCTGCGTGCCGGGAGAAGAAAGAAAGAAAATGCGTGTAGTTAAACAGCGACGCACTTCTCAGAGGATGTTCTATTGACCCTTCTGCATGTCAATCAAGTAACATATTTCACGCCGAGGAGGATGAGTCGCTGACGGATTTTTAAAAATATATTTATCAATCTTTGATGTCCCGCCAGCTACCGTCTCATCCTTCGATGTTGTGAGCACCCCTCCTCTAATAAGTCCCAACATGTTACAGCCCATTGGAATAGCATTTTTACCTATTTCCCTTTTCTATAGTTGTGTAATGAACTCCTGCCGCTCTGCAGAAACCATGTCCTAGAAAACGACCGAGGGCTTTTGATTTTGCCTAAAAACGGCATCATCCTAATCAAAAAAAACACTTTGAAAATAGATCAAAGGAAGCTAGGAATGGGACTTTAATACGGAAGAAATGATCATGCTTGTGAGAAATGTGGTAATGTTCCAAAAGGATCTCACCTCTCCGTACCCACAGATCACCACCTGTTTGCCTCCAAACATGACGTCTGTGGTTCTCTTCAGGCTGTGGAGGTTTGACACAGAAGGTTCACCGTTTGTGGAAAGTGAAAGAGTGTTCAGAGAGGATAAATAGCAACAGAGAAAACTGGCTTATGATCATTAAAAGTTAGCCCCAAGTTAACCTAATCATGCATAGGTGGTATATCCCCCATAATCAAAGCTCAGAAAACAACAACTTCCACCACATCAGTTTGTCGTAGAAACATCATCACTGTTTTATCCCTTGTGCTATCTTGGATGACCCCCCCCCCTTCCATTGACGTGTTCTCCCTACCATGACAAAGGTGGATAAAGGTGGAAAGATTTCATGTAATCCATGGACACCAGTGAAGATCACAAATCATTGAAGAAAAAAGGTTCAGAGCACTGTCTAGTGGGTCTAGATGACCCAACTCCCAATGTTAAAGTGCCTAGGATAGCACAAGGGTTACTAGATCGCTTCCCTGAGGACACTTTCACACTCAGCTGGTTGGTCTGGACCCATTTGTATGCTTCACTGAGCAGGTGTCGTTGCACAGCAACAGCTTGAATACAAGACAGACTACAGACCAAACACCTCAAGTCATCTACAGAGTCACGCCCCCCTCCAAAGTGCGAATCTGAAAAACCACGAGGAAAATGCCTTGGAAAGAAAACGAGTGCAGAGTGAGAAAGACGCAGTTTTCTTCTTTGCTCTCTCGGCTCTTCCTGTTTGAAGAGAAGAGATGCAGTATGGGTAAAAACAGACAGGATGTCCTTGGGACAGATTACATGAACAGGAGTCCCATTCGTGCTCCCCCCCCCGCTATGAAATGGTTCACATTTTGCGCTCTCGCCGTTTCACACATTTTCTTCAGTGCCGTTTTTCTTTTTGAAACAGTACACTGTGTTCTGCGTCTGTACTGGCTCTGTATTCCTTCAATCCGGTCCATGTCTCCTTTACAGAATGCGTCCAGTTTGCCACGTTTACATAAGTGGATCAGATCTTTGTCTTCAACACTGGACTTATTTCTCTATGAGGGGTTGAACTTTGAGAGTCGAAACAACAGAGAAAAGTGTGAAAAGGTTCATGTCTGTGTGAGAAAAGTGTGTAGTGAGGAGGTCTACCGCCTTAGAACATCCGGAATCCAACGTCACGGATTTCACCATCTGCTGGGGATTTTTTAGACCGTAACTCCCACCACACACAAGGGAACACTGGATTGTATTGAACTTTCAGGAGCCCGTGCATACATGTCAGAGTCTCAACGTAAACCGGATTGGCTCTTCAGCAAAAATAATGCATAAAAGATGAACAGGAACATTGACATGGAGGCCAATTAAAGGAGAAAACAAAAACATTCCCGCTTGGCTTATGTCACTCAACAGACTCCCTGTCAGAGTCAGAGTCAAGAGGAAATGCTTTGTAAAAAAAAAAAACAACATGACATCCCATAATGAAGAGGAAACTCTGAAACATGTCTTGATTGATTGCTACCAAACAAATGAGGATGAGTCATGTTGGTTTTAATGTTCACAGAGAGACTCTCAGATCTACAGAGTAGGGTTGGGCGATGTCCCTTAAACAGTCGACGATGTTTGCAGTTAACCATCGGGATGGACGAAGATATCGTCAGGAAGGGGGGGGGGTATTTTTAATTTTCGTTATTATATAATTATTATTCGTTATTTTACTTTATTTTATTTCCCAACTAATGACTCACCTGCGATGATCCAGTATAAATTGAGGGAAGTGACTTTAACTAAAATAAATAAATAAATAAATAAATAAATAAATAAATAAACAAAATAGAAAAGAAGTAGTCCGCTCCTGCACCTGATTAGTTAAGTGGACCGGTGGACCGTGTGTCTGAGCAGAGCAGCCGGACTTTGTGTTTGAGGGGAACGTGTGCGCTATGTTATGGAGACTTTGGACTGCGATCCGTCCCACAGTTCTAGGTGAACGAGCTACCGAACTCAGGAGAACCGGGTCTTCCGGTAAAAGTGTGTGTCCGGGCTCCCACAGCGGCTTTGGGGCGGTGTGTGAGCTTAAAGCAGAAATGCTGCTCGGTCCTTAGAAACTGTTCAAACAATCACGTGGATTTATGTTTCCAGTCGTTTCCAGACAAAATAAAGGCTGATTTTATTCCCACATATTTACGTGCAGCCAGGATGCAGATTGCAGGATTTCCCGCATGGATTTTATGTTCATCAAAGGCTAAATGTTGTTAGCGCCTGTTAGCCTCTCCTAACCCTGCCTTCTTCCGCTCCGTTCTTCAACAGAAAAAGCACTGACCACACGGATTCAAATTAAAATGATGAGCGAACAGGCGCTTCATAATAACCGTAACATTTGTTTTTCTTAACCAGAACACGATTTACAGTGACATGTTTCTAAAAACAACCCAGCGCCCACTGCCCTTTAAGGTGGCACATACCCCACACCTGTCTGTTGCATTATCGTGTTCACCGTTTGCTTCCGTATTTTGTTCTTTTAAATATAAACAAGTTCTTTACAATTTGTAACAACGCCTTCAAACAAAAAGCTGATGTTATTATGGGATGTATTCGTCCTCTTTGCTCTGTTCCATTGATGGTATATTGAGAGAACCGGGCTGAGCGACCCCTCCTCCCCCCACGCGTTTCAAACAGGAAGTACCCGCTGGTTCAAAGAAGCCTAAACGCCACAGACTTGTCTAGGGAAACAAACATCTGTTACTCAGAACAACTATTCTTGTTCTGATACCTCTTTATAACATGTTGATAGTGGTGATCATTTTTATGTAGAGCCAGTTATTCAAACTGGCCAATCAGATGCCTCAACAGAAGCATGAGGTTTTACATCAAAGCGTCCAAACATCTGATTGACAGATTCTCCTGAAACCCTCATTCAAGTGGTAGGTGTGTGGACGTCCAACAAGCTCACTCCTGACCAATCACTGCTTACCGACTTCATCCAGCTCGAACATGGCAGCACCCCACAAAAAAGGCGTCTGAATTTACTTCACTTCGTTGGAACTTCAAGTAAGTCAGTAGCTGCGGTCAGATGTGCAAAATGTCTTTGATTTGATCAATGGTCGGATTAGAATAGAACCGTGTACATGGGCCCAGAAAAACGTCCTCCGATTATAACAAACGTTTACATACGCCACACTTTTGATTGGAATAAATCCTTTTGACATGTGCAGAACTAACTAAAAGACCAGGAATGGCCGTATAAGAAAAAATAGCGAGTTTTGTTGTAAACAGAGTGAGATAATCTTCTAAAGGGGCTTTTATTGTTATTGTTTTGATTATTATTAAGTGCCTGTTCGTCATAATGTTTTTTTTTTAATTTGGCCAAAAAATAAAGCACTAGCCCCACGGAGCCAGAAGAAGCGTTAGGGTTAGGCTAATCCGTGCTAACAGCAACATTTAGCTTTGGATGAATCTGTGCGGTCAATGCAGCAATCTGCATCTGGGCTGATTACCAAGATGCAAGTCACGTTGACGTTGTTTCTTCCTGGACCCCACAAGACCGCTGAACAGGACCGCTGTCTTGTGGGGTCCAGATGACCCCACTCCCAACGTTAACGTGCCTCCAAGGCACCAGACAGTGCTCTGAACCTTTTTCCTTCAATGATTTGTGATCTTCACTGGTGTCCATGTATTACATGAAATCTTTCCACCTTTATCCACCTTTGTCATGGTAGGGAGAACACGTCAAAGTAAGGGTGGGGTCATCTGGACCCCTACAAGGGATAATTACGTGACCAAAGCAAAAATAATCCTACAAGAATGTGTGAGTTGCTCCGTGTTTGTAGGGGAAGCTTCTAAAACATAAAATAGCAGAAACCGCCCGTCACGTACCCATCCAGGATGGACTCCCTGCAGCAGTAGAGGTTATCAAACTTTTGCTTGGTCACAGAGTCGTTCACATTCATCGCTGGGACGCACAGTTTTCCAGCCTTAGAGAGCTGATACAGCCTGGAACAAAACGATAAGAAACAATTGTTCATCTGAAAATCCACTGGAACCTCAAACACACACAAGAACACATTACCTGTGAACGCCAGTAACGCTCTCCTCCACTATGCCTCGGATCTTCTTGAAGACATTTGGGTATTTCTTGTACACCCAGTGTGTCAAGTCTCCTCCATCATCAAGAATCTAAAATAAAAAGTATATATATATATACAAATGAGCCAAGTATTTGTCCTTTTACTGAAACAAAAGCGTCCCCACAAAGGTTTAAAAACAAATATTTATGTCCAACCATGTTGGGCTGCCAGCCCTCCGTGTTGACACAACGATCAATGCACCACCAGAAGTCATCCTCAGATTCTCCTTTCCAGGCAAACACGGCGACCCCTGAAGCATTACGGACAGAATCAATACACTTCCACGCTAACGAACACATCCATTTCTAACCTGCACAGACTTCATTAGTCTACCGATGCCATCATGGAAACCACCAGTCCTGTCCCGTGTTTCCTAATCACGTGTTGGACATCAGGAGATGTTTGTTCTTTCCGAATCTGCTGACGGTTTAATGAACAGCCCAGCTTGGATAACAATATGTCACTAATCCAAGCTCCTACAAGCTGCTGTCACTCTCAGAGTAGTGGGTTCCTGTCCTCATGACAAAGGTCTACTCTGCAGATTTAGTGCTCGTCACGTAGCAACCAGGCATGAGGAGCTGGAGAAGCAGTTCTCCCACACTGCCCGCTAATACTTATGGCTTTCTATTATTTCTGCAGGCTGAATGTTTAACACGTCCAAACAGTAACCATGGCTTTGACATTTCCACACAGAAATGAGCACAGTGGCCTGCTGCCAACACATCTGATAAACACCAGGGGACGAACAAACAGTTCCAGAAATAAAATGAAAAAGGATTGAAGTCAGTCTTCTTTTGAGGACATGAATGTTTGTTCCCGACCATCTCTGCTGCCTACCTGTCTCTGACAGAGCAGCAGCCACTTCATTCTGGGTTGAGTAAATGTTGCAGGCCGTCCACCGACACTGAGCTCCGAGAGCCACCAGAGTCTCGATGAGCACCTGAGCACACAGAGTTCCAGAAACGTTAGCGAGGTTTCAGACTGCATTGGCTAGCGAGCGGCAGACCGTGGACAAATGAACGGGAAGAAATTCTTACTGCAGTCTGAGCGGTGATGTGAGTGCAGCCCACAATCTTGGCACCTGCCAAGGGTTTCTCACTCTGTGCTCTCTTCCTGAGGGAAATCAGAGCCGACATATCTGAGAAAAAGAACAGAACAAGTCAGCAGGATGGAGAAAACAGATTAACCCCTATGCTATCTTGTGGGGTCCAGATGACCCCACTCCCAACGTTGGGAGTGGGGTCATCTGGACCCCACAAGATAGCACAAGGGATAACAATCAGCTCCAACAAAAATGGAGTTTTTGGTGTTTTTAATGTATTCTTGTGGCAATACATCAGACATTCATGTCTTGCTTCTCTGAGTACAGCGCTCCTCGCTATACCACAGTTCACCTTACGCAGCCTCGCTGTTTCACTGAATATTTTTTCGTGCTTTTTTTTTCTTCCCTTTTTCGTAACGGCACACTGTGTTCTGCATCCTGATTGGCTGTTGATCTTGTCAATCAATCTCTTCTGTGCAGCATTTCCTGAACAAAAGCACACGCAGCTTGCCAGAGTTGCATAAATCTTCCATCTTTGCTTTCATTCTATAATACTGGACTTGTTTTCCTATGAAGGCATTTGAGAGATTAAACAAGAGAAAAGAGTGTATAGAATGTGTGGTGAGTGTGTACTACAGCCTTAAAACATCTGGAATCCCATTTTGTGAATTTAACCTATTATTTATGGAACATGGACCCGACAATTACTGCACACATGTCTTTAATCATTGTCGTGATTTGGGGACAGACAAAAAAAATACAGATTGGAAAAGAGCACATTTGTGACGTAGAAAATACAATAGGTGGGGGCCAAAAGTCCCCGCCCACAACTCAGTGGTATAGTTCTAATGAACTCCTGCCGCTCTGCAGAAACTATGTCCTAGAAAACAACTGTTTTGTGTCCAAAAATGGCATAATCATAACTATTGGACCACTGAGAAGGCTTTGAAACTAGATCAACAGATGATCAGAGTGAGACTTTAAGCAGTAAAACAGCTAAATGAGTAGAGATGGGAAGGAATTGTGGGTAAAATGCATCGTTACCTTGTTCTGCTATCTCAATTTCACGTCGGCCAAACTCATTCTGTTTGATGTTTTTGACGCAGAAGTCACTGCTGCCCTTGGAGTTGATCTGGGTTTTGTCCCGGGGTGAGGTCTCGTCATCAGAACTGTCTGTGTAGGACGCAGCTGGAATTTCAACCAGGCCATTATTAAATCGTTTGAGCTGTGCTCCTGTTGAAGGCGTTTGGTCTCACCTGAGCTGTAGCTGTCCGTGGAGGACTGGGAGATGGAGCGGGACAGCGAGCGGCGGCCGGTCTTCGTAGGGAACCTGCTGAACTCTTGCTTCTCCTCCACAAACTGGATTTGCTAAAACGCACAAAAACACATCCATCAGCTCAACTTGCGTTGTTTGAACACCACTAAAAAATGCTCTTTTGGTGTTGTTTTTAACATGTTCTTGTGGTATTTTTCTGATGCTGGAGGACATTTATACATTAAAACTGCATTTCTGAGTTTTTCTTTACTCCAATCGTTGTGAACCAGGAGTGGACAAAAAGGGATGTTTGAAAAAGGCCGTATTTGTAACAGAAAATACGCCGTGCGGGCAACAGTCTCCCTGCTCTGCTCCATTCTGATGCCTCCACCGTCAGACAAATGGATCCATGAACGGCTTTGTTTTCCTGGTCTCAGCTGGATCTGGATCTAAACTGGATAACTCTGATATTGTGACCCACTTTCGTTGCAGTGGTAATGTCAGGTTGGGGTTGTGAGGGGCTGTATGACAGCAGAAAAGCATGTAAACAGAGATCTCCCAGCAACAGGGAGGGGAAGAGGGGCGGGATTGCTCCATGCCAATGGTCCAGAAATGACCTCCTGCTGCTCTGCAGAAACTATGTCCTAAGAAAACGACGCCAGCTTTTGCTAAAAACATCATTAATCATAATTAACAGACCACTGGGAACGCTTTCACAATAAATCACACGATAATCAGACTTTAAGACTAAAGAAAAACGTGAACCCTGCAGTTCTGATTAAAGCTGGAGTTCACCCGAAACAAGGATAAAACTATTGCCTGACCTTAACCCCATCAAAGGTTATTCCCTCTTACCTCATTTTAAACCTTAATTATGGTCTGGGTTTATTTAGAAGGACTGCAATAAAAACAAAAACTTATTGGGATAAATGATCGCTGTATTCCAGTTGACAAGATTATTCTGATGTTTAAAGCTGTCCAGGGCAAAGGTCGTGTAGACATCACGATAGCGCCAATCCAACAATAAAATCCCTCCGATTATCTTCGCTCTTTTGCTCCACTGAAGCATCAGCTGCTACCGTATTTAAAATCTCACATCTTCTGAAAGAGGTCCGACCGGTTTTCTGTGCGTTTCTTCATGTATGCACTTTTTTTTTTTTAAATCACATTAGTAAACAGTAAAACAGAGATGTTTAGGATTTTGTGTGTGTTCAGGAAACAGGAGAAGGCTCACATTTCTTTAGGCTCTCCCCTAAACTTGAGTCCCAAACGGTCCAGGAGCAAATAAAAGACATTCATTTATGTTTACGTTTAGTCCTGGAGCCTTCTTTAAAACTGAAGGGGAGTGGAGTTTATGGACGAGATTGATTACGTTTTAGTCGGATTTTGTTGCACAACAAGCCAAGTCGTCGATTTAGGACGAACCATTAAATCCACTACATTTTGCCTCACTTTGATTGTAAACTTACGGAGCCCCTAAAGGGACATTGAAGAAAAGAAAAAGCAAAAATTGAACTAAAAAAAATAATAATAAATAACGTTTTTTGTTTTTTTTACTCCAGTTGTTTTTTTTTCTTTACTCCAGTTGTTTTTTCCTTTCTTCAGTGTCCCTTTAGGGGCTCCGTATAAACTACACTGAAGAATATTTTACATAACATTGGACATAAATTCAGGCGTGAAGGGGTTAACATCTGACTTTTCATCTGGTATTAAGACTCTGGCCGTGCTTCTGTTGGAGCTTTGATGTTGGACCAGAACACCAGACCCGTTGGCTTTCACAGCAACAAAGAACGACCAGAATTTCTGCTAGAACACAGCGGTGTTTGAGGAATCCCGGCCTCAAAAAGTGATTGCAGGTAGAGGGACCAACACATTTATGTCATTCTTTCTGGTGGATCGAGTTTTTTTATCTGATCACTGATGAAACGGAATCATTTCTGTGCCAAAAATGGGCAATAAGAGAGAACGTTTCCATTTCTGGTGAATTGAGTGAAATGTGTGAGTCCATGTCTTTACCCACAGAACCAAAGACCAGACAAAAAGTGATGTAGAGCAAAAGTCTTCCTTAAAGCAAGAATGAGGATGTGAAACTGGGCTGAAATGATCAACTTTATATTTGATAGACGCTTTATTATACCTTAAAAAAAATATAGACATGCAAATATAATCCTAAAGATTTGGAACTTTGTTTCTTTGCCTTTAGCTCTTCAGGTCCGGCGATTTCAAACCAAAACAAACCTTTGGACTCAGTAATGGCTGAATGTCCAGAGAGGTTTTCTGTTGCACATTCAGTCAAAACAGCTGACGTACAGTCATGGAGTGGACCCCCCACACCCCCCCATCCCTGTCAATATATTGTATTATGCAAACACGGAATATAATGCAGAAATCTGAAGCTGCAGCAGAACTACACGCTTTTATTTCACCCAAGCAAGGACAAACATTTCATCTGTAATAAACATGTTTCTGACTAATATAAAAAGTTTTTTTTGTTTGTTTGTTTTACTAGGATGCATTAAAGCACAGAGATAACCACACATAAGCGTGAATACACAACATGTATAGATGACAGCTGGGCAGAGAGTCAGTGGGAAGTCGCTGCAGGTTGGTTTTCAGGGGGACTTTGGTTCAGCGTCCTACCTTTTTGACCGGTTTGTGAGTGGGCACCGCGCTGAAGACTGACGAAGCCAGCTCTCCCATGTTCATCTCGCTGTTTTTGCTCACCGTCATGGCTGAGTACTTCTCCGCGGCGTTTTCACTCTCCTTCACCTCTTTGCTCGCCTGCTTGACCTCCACCTTCGCCTCCACGGCCGGCTCGGACATGTTCGCGGCTGCGTGACCTCACCTGGACACCGAAATAAACCTGTAAGTCAGGAAACGTCACAAGTTCACGCGCGGCTACTAGCCGCCCGCTCGAACGCAGCAACTGACGGCAGCCTGTTTAGATCACGCGCGGATAAAATGCAGCAAAAAGCAGCAGTCAGATGGGCATTTGGCTCGCCAGACCGTGGTTTGTGGCTGAGGAAAGCAGTTCTGTGCTCCGTTTTTTCTGCTGAGGCTCCAGTCGTGTTGCTCCCCCGCTGTCGTAGCTGTCATTTGGCTGAGAAACTTTGTGGGCGGGAACCAGCTGTCTACTTAGCGGCTACGTCACTGCTGCGTTCAAGGGCAGTTGGAATCGAAATCTCCAACTAAAGAAAAAAAAATCTCCATCTACGTATTTTATTTAGAATAACCCAGATGCTCAATTCAAGAAAACAATTCATTTCATAGCCAGATGGTGTAAGAAAAAATAATTTTGACAGTTTTTCAATTCTCTGAGATACTAATTCTTCATTTCAAAATGTGGCCATTTTTGGGCCCAGGGGAAAACCCAGGACAAGCTGGAGAGACTAGTGCTGTGTCCGAATTCCCACCCTGATCCCTAACTACTAAAACCCTATATACTGCGGCACTATATAGTTCCTATGATTTTAAAAGCAATTCGGACACCCATGCTCACTACTTTTCTCTTTCGGGTGTTGTTCATATGGCGCTTGACAAGAAAACAGAATAGCGCATTACCGCCACCACCTGGTCTGGAGGCGAACTACTTCTACTTTAACACCGACTAAGAGGAAACCAATTTTCCAAAGTAAAAACCCAGTAAATATTAACATTTTACTCTAATGCCAAATTTTTAGATATTTTTGTTTGATACCCAGTATCAGGCCATGATTCAGGGGTTCTGCGTAGCAGTCCAATTTACACAAATCAAACATACTCACCTGAAGGATACATCCTTTTAGGTGATGGTGGGTATCCCTGCATTGCTCATCCCATCACGCTGCAGACACCCCCCTACAGGGAACCCCTGAGGAATGCGGTTGAGGCCCGTTACAACCAGCACCACTCCATTGCACGCTCTGTGGTGGAGATGAAGACAAGGTGGAGAGCAGTATTTCTGGGGGCGTTGAAAGTAAAACCAACCTTCGCGGTGAAAATCATTGCCTGCAGCACCATCCTGCACCATCTGTGCATCGGTGAAGGGGACTGGTTGGAGCCACAGATGTTGAGCCACAGCAGGACGACACCAGGAACCAGCAGAATACCACATTATTTATAGTCTTTAAAAAAAATTTTGGACAGATTTGTTCTGGATGTGGACCAGTCAAGTGCATTTGTGGATCACATAAGGAGACAAATTTTGATTTGTTGGTGAATTGTATAGAAATATATTTTGGACTGGCGTTGGAAATGACATTAGTCATAAAACTGGAAAAACAATCACATTTTCAGAAAAAGAAACCATTTTGGGCTGTTATGACAACATGAAGCAGAACTATATTTTTATAACACAATTTATTTTGTTTTTGAGAAATTTCATATACATAAAAGGAAATGGTCAAACTCTAAACTTGATTTGGAACACGTTTTGAATGAAATAATGAAATATGGTGAAAGTATCAAACAAATAAAAAATAAAAAGGAAATTTCAACAAATGTAATATTTCAAAAGGTACATTTTTTGCCATAAACTCTGCAGCTCATTGTTATTTTTTTGTTTTGCTTTTGTGATGTTTCGTACTGGGCAGTGAATGCATTCCTTTCTTTTTTTTTCTTTCCTTATTGTTGACATTCATGCTGTTGTTGTATATGTTTTTTATGACTAAAACTTCAAAAACTGTTTTTTTTTTCTTTTTTACTTCTTTAGAATCCGTTTATAGACTAAAGTACTGAATTGCATGTTTGCATCAGAATGGAGCAGAGCCCGGCGCTTGTGTACTCTAGGTTCTACGTCAGTCACCAGCTTTTGGTAACGACATTTTTTCATCTGCTCCCGGTTCACAACGATTTGAATGAAGAAATACTTAGAAATGCAGTTTTAGGCTTAACTTTCTTCATAAATGTCCTCCACCATGAGAAAAATGCCACAAGAACATTTAAAAACACTAACCACACAATTTTCATTGCTGTGTTGGTCTTTAAACTGCCACCTGTTCTCAGCTGCATTTGATTAGTTTTGTGCAAAAGTTTACTTTACGTTCAGCTCTATTAATCTTTTTTAACTCATTGATCACTCCTTTAATACTTTTTTCTTTCTTTTTACTTGTTTCCTGTAATGTTTTATGTAAAGCACTTTGTATTGACTTTTTTTTTTTAATGTGCTCTAAAAATAAACTTGCCTTGTGTGTATAACGACTATTTAAGTATAAAGGGAAATTTAAAAATAAAAATCAACAATTTGTAATTATTTGAATAAATGAAAACAGCTGGAAATATTTTTTCTCCATGTATTTTTTGGAGAATTTGATACAACTAACAAACCCGGAAATGAACAGTCAGCATAAATTGGCTGCTGTGAAACAGGCCTCTGCTGTGGCTAAACCGGTTTAAAATGTGCTGAAGTGATCTTCTCGGCGTTGTCCCGGGGAACACCGAACTGGCTTTTGATGTCGACGCTCGCGAGCGCGCACAGAGAAGCCCCGCCCCTCGCGGTGCAGCATCCTGGTCACTTTTTACAGTCGAACGTATTTTCCGTCACGCCATTTTCCACCGTCGGCTGGAGGCAGTGCATCGGCGAGACGGCTGCACGTGAAAAAGAGTTCTTCTCAGCGGTGAATTCCTTCAGCTCCGGTACAGGTAGGGCAGACATTCACGGAACTTCAGCGCCGTAGACACGTGCTTTAGCGCTAAAGGAAGCAGCCGCGTGCGCCATTGTCTGATCACGTCGTGTGTTGAGGAGCCCGCCGCCGCAGGAGCAGAAGGCCGCGGAGTATCGACAGCCATTTTAGCTGCTTTAGTCACCCGTTTTCTCCGTTAGTGAAGTCTGTGTGTTTTAAAAAAAAAAAGTCAAACTAAAAAACTGAAATAGAGTTGCCAAGTGTGAGCTTAAAGCTCCTGGTTATGGCTAACTTTACATGATCGTGTGGCTAAAGTTAGCATTTCATGCTAATTTAGTAGAAATGTGGGTCAGTTTTCTAAATGATCGCCTGTAGTGGAAACTCGATGCGTATTTAGACCCAGCCCACCAAAGTAGGAACATTTGTATTTATTAGCGAAATCTTCGTTTGTTTATTGTGGCTAATTGAAAAACGGTTAATATCTGGAGCATCATTATCATCGGTGGCAGAGCAGAGGCGGACTGTTAGTTTGGCCTGTCCTGGTTCATCCACTAAAGATCAGTCGACTACAGTAGAATTGTTTGATTTAAAACCAGAAATGTAACTATTTTTTGCTGCTCCATGTGTTTATAACCCCGTGGTTTTGATTATTCCAGATTCCATCATGCACCGTGACTGTCCCCTGGACTGTAAGGTCTACGTTGGAAATTTGGGCAACAATGGGAACAAAACCGAGTTGGAGCGCGCCTTTGGCTACTACGGACCTCTTCGTAGCGTCTGGGTGGCCAGGAACCCCCCAGGTTTCGCCTTCGTAGAGTTCGAAGATCCCAGAGATGCAACGGATGCAGTGCGGGAACTGGATGGAAGGTACGTCACTCCCTGTGCCATTTTTTTTTTGTAGGTACGGCCCGCAAAATCCACCCAAACGGGTTCGTCTGGCCACCAGCAATTCCACAGAAATCAGTGTTTGGTATGACATGAATGACAGGCGTGAATGTTGTCGTAGGACACTGTGCGGCTGCCGGGTGCGCGTCGAGCTGTCTAACGGGGAGAAGCGCAGCCGCAGTCGCGGCGCTCCTCCATCGTGGAGCAGGCGGCCTCGGGAACGGGACGACTACAGGCGGCGTAGCAGCCCGCCGCCCAGGAGAAGGTAACCCAGGGGTTATTTGATGGAAGGGATTTCTTAGCTTTACATCCTCCTATGTGATTTACTTTACAGTACATTTCCTGAGAACTGCTTTTGGGTTTCCAGTCTGGGTTATTGTGTTGTTTATTTAACTTTTCTTTCCTTCTTTTTGGTGACTGTTGACCTGTCTGCGCTTACTTTGTGCAACAAGGAAAACACACAAAATATTCAAATATTTGGTCAAAAGTACATTGTGTAGAATGGGACTCTGGCTTTTAACAGCCAGAGTCCTCTTGTGTGCGTTTCATGTGCACACCCAAATCTTTGTTTGGGAGTTTGACAGTGACAAGAGGTCATAAATAAAGTTTTTAGTTTGAAAAAGAAGTAAATTTGTATAAAGTTTGGGGTGGGCGGTGTGAGGGGTAAAACTGCCAAATGTCTTTATTTTATTATTATTTTTTTTACTTTTCATCTATATTAATAAGAATGAAACCCATTGCAGAACCACCACCATGCCTCTTCTCACCACCCTCAGTCAACTAGTCCTCTTTCAGCATCACGCGACTGCTGACCGTCGTGTCCCAATCAGCTTGGCTGGTGCTGTCACATGACCCAGGCTTGGCCAGTCGTCAGGTTGCACCAGCCCATTGGTTCCTCAGCATGCCGTTCTCAACCTCCTGCTCCTTCAGCCTTAAACCAAAGGGCAGCCACCCACTTCACATTCCCGACCAATCAGCGTAAAACGTTCCCAAATGTCTACAACCCACCAGCAGCAGCCGTCAGCTTACCAATTAAAGCAGGAAAAAAGCCACAACCAGCCCCCATCTGCCTGCCATCTAATCACCTTGCAGCATCTGTCCACTCCTATTCCGCCAATTCTACCTACGCGGCCGGCAGTCTGCCTTCCTTTCGTCATATCTAGCTTGTTGAAATCCAAAAAAACTAGTAAGTTTCCCTGCTTCATTCAGTACACTGCTGATTTCAGTTTTGAAAGTGAAGAGACAGCTGGTTTGAAGAGACTTTTATTGTTTAAACTCTAGCTTTGTCAGCCACCATGTGAGTCTTTGTTTCAATGGGAGTGATCAGATAGCTGGAGCCTGCTGTCAGAGGAGCTTGATGGTGCTGATGTCAGGGGATCTGAGCACATCGTAGGTCACAGCAGCCACAACTCTGTTAGCTGGAAAAGGCTAGCTTCAGGTAAACGGGTCAGTGGGAGGGTTGAGTAGTCAAACCCAGAGCAGTCTACAACACGATATTTATTTTTTGTTTTGTTTTTTAAGCACAAGAGAAATTTGCAGCCTGTTTCAGTAAATTTTGAAACTATGTTCACACCAAATGGGATTCACGCGATCCGAGGTCCTGCGGCCGTTCGGCTGCGGCGCCTCGGGTGGCGCATCCAGACTTCAAATGTCTAAACTTTGGCGTTGAATTCGTTAACCAACCAGGGACTCGCCTTAGGCCTGTGATGGCGTGCTCTGAGGGTTGTGTCCAAAACCGAAATGGAGAATCTGATAGTTTTCCATCTGAGCTATGTCTTTATTTGTTCCCACACAATAATAAATTTCCTCTAATTTTATTTTCATTTTCCCCCTTCGACATGA
Source organism: Oryzias sinensis (assembly GCA_037389245.1). NCBI lineage: Eukaryota > Metazoa > Chordata > Actinopteri > Beloniformes > Adrianichthyidae > Oryzias > Oryzias sinensis. The sequence continues at coordinate 2,792,507 of CM074493.1, read as the reverse complement.
CAAGTCACTCAGACGAAGCTCCTGCGGTGGACGGCCGAGCTCGCCGTACCAAGTGAGGCTGAGTGATGTCATGAGACGTGATTACCGATGCTTTTGTGGGGCTTTTCAGTGTACATTTTGACGTCATCCGTGTCTTCTGCGCGTTGGAAATGAAACGTCAATGCTTCCCAGTAGCTGTTGGGCTAAAGAATTTGGACAGAAACTCCTCCCCCATACGTGACGGAGGCGTCAAATTTATCAACACAATTCTGGACGGGCATCCAGCTGCGATTTTGAGGCGTGAATCGCGTTTGGTGTGAATGCAGCGTTGGGCTTCATCTTAGGACACACTAACCCCTATTGGTTTTTTCTGACCAGAGTAGTCATGTGACCTGAGTAGTGTGGTGGGGCTAGGTTAGCAGAGATTCCTGATCTTCTGCTTTCTCTGAGGGCTTGGTTTTATGGTCAGCGACTCTTATTTTCTCTGGGGATTTTTTTTTTCCCTCCTGAAAATAAAGGCTTTCATCTCGGGTTTTTGTTGGCGAGAACAAAGGGCTGTTTGAGGTAGTCTATGGTAGAAGTCAAATGATGTGGAGCTTCGTTGAAGAGCGAAATGTCTTTGTGCTCACCAGCTGTCTTTTCCTTGTGCAGATCTCCCCGCAGGCGAAGCTTCAGCCGCAGCCGGAGCAGGTATGTCTGCATTCTCTCGATTCTTTTATCTCACTCATGAATTTCTCTTATCTCTGACATCGGTGATTCTACAATAATTTCAGGCGAACTCGTGTGAACTTTGCTTTTTGATTGTGTCACAGAAAAGCAAACCGTCATGATGGTTTTTCCTTTTGTCAGGTCTTTCTCCAAAGACAGGAGGAGAGAAAGATCCCTCTCCAGGGACAGGAACCACAAACCCTCTCGGTCCTTCTCTCGATCCAGGAGGTACTGCTGCCATCCTCGGTTGATCTCAGCCTGAAGTGTTGAGGATGATCAGCTTTGATTGAACTCATTGGTGGTTCTTTCTGTTCACAGCCGCTCCAGGTCAAACGACAGGAAATAGAAGAAACTGCCGGTTTTAAGGGAGCTGTTTGGACCGGCTCCAGCTTTTCGTTCAATGGACTTCAGCTTTGACATTTAGTCTTTTTTTGTTTTTCTTTTTTTTTATATAGCAATCGAGTATTTTAGATTATGTTTCTTTTTACAGATGGGGTTGTTTTGAGTGCATTGAGCGTCTCAACGGTGCTTGTTTGTTCTGACCCATCCCTGCCGTCTTTGTTCTCCTGTCCATGAATGTACGACGCCCTCCCTCCCACATTCTTCTTTGTTTCCACTGTACAAACGCCAACTTCTGTTTTTGATTGACACGCACATCCAGAGATGTGAAGTGCTCCGCCCACAACGCCGATCTATTTTCAATGTAGTCCTTTCATTCACATGTTTAGCGGTGGTCTCTTTGCCCCTCAGTTCAGCAAGGAAAAACTGTGGAACCGACTTAAAGAAACTGAAACGGAAGTCTGATTTTTGCTTTCCAAGTTTTACATTGTTATTCTTTTGTTTAATACTGTGTAAACTGGTCTCAATTAAAAACTGATTTAAAAAATGACCTGTTTTTGTGATTCTCTTTTTTTTTTTTCCCCACAAGAGGGCTCCCATACGGCTGAATTCCACTGACTCAAAAATGTGGCCAGCTATACATTACATACATTTTTATTCCAATCCACTATTATTTTACTTGCAAGTATTAACCATTTAGTTGGGGTGTATTGATAAAATGCCAAATTTTGAGAAAAAGAAAATTCACTGGTTGGTCTTGTAAAAGTCCAAAACTTTAACATAATATTTGTAATAAAACATTTTTTTACAAACTACCTAAAAGGGCATGTAAACGTTTTAAAATGTTTTTTTTTTTTCCTGAGTAAAACCTGCTTCCATGCTGGTCTACCTGTGAAGCTGTTGTGTAACCAAAAATGACTGAGCTGTTTCAGATACAGTTTTAGTTTCACTTGCATTAGTTTGGGGTCTTTCCTTTTTTTTCGGGACGCCTGTCGTTTTCTCGGGCAGAAGCTTTCCCACCCTACAATTACACGCAGGAACCGGTTCACGCTGCGGTCCACGTGAGCTGGCAGCGCGCGGGACGCAGAGTTCTCAAAGTTTCCCGCGCCTTTCAGTGCCTTCACTCCTGCTGGTCACGTGACGGAAGGGCAGCCGTGACTCACGGTGGCCATGGAAACCAGAGTCTCATTGAAGCAGCTCGCGGGAGTCCCACCCAGACGTGATCAATTTCCACAGACTGTTATGTAACCTGACCTCCGTGGCTCCAGTCTCGGCTCCCGCGCAGCCGCAGACGACATGATGGCTAATGTCAACACAGCAGCTCCACCTTAAGGAGCTGCCCTTCTCTGATGCCATCAACAATTCCACCTTTAATGGCACTTCATCCCGCGTGGACCTTCATGTAAAGAATCTGTATGTTTCGGTTGAGAGGGAAATTGCTTGAGATATAGCAGATTTAGAGATTTGGGCTCTTTGTGACAAACATAACCTGCTTTACTTCAAAATCCAGAGGAAATGTGGAAGGACCTGTTTCAACCTGCTTCATATCTGTCTAGAAGACAATCAATCCAGTTTCGTTCATTTATCTATTCACGGTTTATTTGAAAATTTGAAATCTTTTAAATAAAACATTGAATAAAGACCTGGTAAGGAGGGTAAATCGATTGTTTTAATATTTTAGATCAAACACACGTTAGTATGGCGTTTCTCATCTGTGTGTTATTTAATCAGACCCAATAGGATCACAACGATGAGCTTTCCCTACGATTCGGCCTCAGCCTCGGTTTTTGGGTCGTGGTTTTGTTTCCGTTTGACATATGATTTATGTATTATAAAACAGCAACTAAAAAATTCCTTTTTTAAAATTATAAACAGATAAAAAGACAACAAAGTCTTTCAGTTGACTCATTGCTAAGCCTTGTGTCATTCAATAAAACAAGAAGTGATAAATCCTTTGTAAGTGTGGCACAATACATGTTCAACACGTTTAACGTAAACATGCTGGAGTGCTGTAGGCATTCACTTTCTCCACGTTTCGGTCCCATTTCAACCCTTGTGCTATCTTGTGGGGTCAGATGACCCCCCCCCCCCCTTACACTGACGTGTTCTCCCTACCAAAACAAAGGTGGACAAAGGTGGAAAGATTTCATGTAATCCATGGACACCAGTGAAGATCACAAATCATTGAAGAAAAAAGGTTCAGCGCACTGTCTAGTGGGTCTAGATGACCCCACAAGAGAGCACAAGCGTTAAAGCAGGAATTCTGGCCTCCCTATAGTCATATCAAATCTTTAAGGAAAGATTTTGTAAGGATGAGTAAAATCTCAATTTTATCATAAAACATTCGTGTTTTTTTTCTATTCTCTAGTCTTATTAGTTCTAGTTATTTTAGGCTCTATGTATAGATAAACATGTTGAGTCTTGCTCGTGGTTCTTTATGATGATGCTGATGTTATGCAACCACAGAAGTTACAAAAGGGGACCAAAGCACAGTAAAGCAGGTAAATAATTAGCCAATCTGCTATTACTAGAAGGTTCCATAGAACGTGCAGAACTGGAGTCTCAAACCCGTTTGGCTTTTGTGAACCATATCCCTCTAAACCTTTAGGAACCGGTCTAAAACATTTGACAGGTTGACAAGTGTGACTGTGACTCATGACTGAAAAAGGGAGAACACGCTTTGAGAACAAGAGTGGGTGTGGAAAAATCTTTAGTACTTTGTGTTTTGAAGTTCCTCCGTTTCAGACATCTGTGTTGTGACATAACTGTTGAGTCCAGAGGTACAGAATGGAAATATAAATCTTAATTTTATTTTTTTACAGAAGATGCAACCATTCATTTTAATAGAAATGTAACGAGACATCACCATCTAATTATACTGTTCACATGGATCACAGACATTATTATCACATTCACACAGTTTGGCATAATTATATCTAGTTGGAAAAGTAATTTTGAAATCAAACAATATTTATTTCTGTCGTAAACAGACACAATCTCCATTTGAGGTTACATAAGTTTAGCCTGAAAAATCCTGAAAGCTCACATCTTTAGCCTCCAGCCCCCTGAGCTGAGGCCACACCACATCATGACACTCCCCCCTAAGGTTTCTCTGTCAGACAGAACGGATCATGGATGCCATAAATGTCTCCATTCAATCAATCAGAACACAAACCAGTTTCACATTCTTACTGCCGTGAGGTTTTGTTTTCTCAATAGGTTTGTTTTTTTTATTCATTTTTTAAAAACATTTTTTAAAGAATCGAAATATAAAATATAATCAAAATTAAGTCATATTTTTGGCACTGTTTTGTGACCATTCGTTAAACAAATCCATTAGGTTGTAACCATTTAAACTGTTTATGGCTCACAAGATTGACATTAGGTTACTATAAATATAATTACAGCATTTACACAGTTTAGCATGACTCTGCTGTGTCTAGTTTAATTGTTTTGCACTTTACTCATTGGTTGGTATTAATAAGCTACTTTCCACTTTCACTGTGTTTTGACCCCGTTAGGATTTATTAATTCTATTGCTCATTGTGTAAAGGTATCAAACGACTAGTTGTTTTACACGTAGCCCCGCCCTTGCAGCGTTTTGTTAGGCCAGCATACCTATTCCAGGTGAATCAGCAGCAGGTAAGGCAGGAATCTGAAGAATCACGTTGACTGTGTTTAGCATCTCATAAAGGTCAGAATATCAGGGTGTGTTATTATGAGCAGCAATGTAACATTTAAAAAAAAGCTTCCATTGTTCTTAAGGTGAAACAATCTGTGATTGAATAAAAATGTAGTTGTAAAAAAATGTAAACGATAAAAAAATATATTAATCAAATGTCATAACTAACTAAGAAAACTTACGGTTTAGTATAAAGAAATTTTTCACCAACCTATCACAACTTTTATTTGAGTTTTCATTATCATAGCAACATTTTTAAAAAAAGAATTTTCAATAAAACAATATTAAATTCTGCCATAAACAGCAACAATCTCGTGTTAAAGTTACAGAGTTTTAGCCTGAAAATGCCTGATTTATTTAGACTAGTTTTGCCAACCTGGGCTCCACTGAGAAAACACCACACCATGCCACTCCCTCCACAGTTTTTCAGTCAAACATAAGGGATGATGGATCCATTTGCCCCCCTTAGATGCAGGCTTGAACAGAAAAAACATGAATGAGAACAAATGCACGTTTGACACGTATGAGGCTCAGTGGGTTTGGTTTGATCTTATTTGATTATTTTTATAATTTCCTTTTTTTTTTTTTTGTCTCCGCTCGTGGAGGTTTCCTGCAGCCTCTTGCGTCGTTTGTTTGTTTGTTTCCTGTATCCGGGATACCGCTTCCTCGTCGGCTGCTGGCCTCGCGCATGCGCACTGGGAGTGGGTGAGAAGCGGGATGGAGGCGCCTGAGCTGGAATTTCCTCCCATCCAGAGCCAGAGCTTCACGTGTCCTCGTGGGTTTTACGGGAACAGGTCCACGTGCGTGAGCCCACTGACTCCGCCCCCGCACGGGAGCGCAGGGTCTCCGCCCACCGGAGTTCATAAAGTTTGGACGGAGTGGATGTCTGCAAAACAGTCATCACGGAGGATCCGCTTTTGTGCGTTTCTGCTCCCGGAGGCGCAGCAGCTCCTGGCTCCATCACAGCTGGTGTAAAACTGCAGGAGGAGGACTGGGGGGCGGAGAGATTCACGGGGAAAAACACATTCCAGGACTTTCCTTGGACTTTCTTGAATGTGAGTAACACAACTCAAAGAAAAGGCGACAATACGCTTTAAAAGTTCAGATGTTTTTCTGTGAAGGGGCTTTGTCCAAACATAGTTTTTTTTTAAATGACGTCACGAATCACCTTTACATCTATGATCCAACATTCTGGTTATATGAATGAAAAAAGTTTCCTGGTAACTTTTTAAATCATAAAAAGTTCCTAACGTCTCGGTTTTTCACGTGACAGTTTTCCAGAAGTCGTATCTAGGGTGTTTTGATGCGCGCGCGCGTCTTCCGCGTGAGTCCGGCGGTGACAGCCCCGTTTGAATGGGGGACACGTGCTCCAGGTTCACGTGGAGCCTCGTAGTAACCGAACGGGGCTGGTCCAAACCCGGATTCATACTCTCCCGCCATGGCCTGAACGCCCGCCCCGATGGGAGTCGGCCGCGCCCCCAGTGACCCCGCCCCGAAGAGACAACAGAGGCTTTATGTCGGCTAATGACGTCATGAAAAGTCTGGGTTACTCTACTAGATCACCGTTCCAGCCTCAATGGAAGAATCAAAACATTCAAAATTAAGGTATTTATTGTCAATATCCATCAGTCTGAGCTTTAAGAACAGCGGGATAATGTGGAGAAACCTAAACATTAACTTAAACATTATCACTAAAAAACTGGAAATAGTTTTAAACCAGATAAAGGAAAATATTCGTATTTTTGGTACAAATTGTTTTCTAAAGTGTTTTTGGTACAGTTACTTTTTAAACAAGAAAACAGCAAAAACCATTTTCAATTTGTGTATTATAATAAAATCATATCTAATAAGCTGCTGGGGGTTTGTTTGCTGTCTATCCTCATTTTCTGCTCTCTTTAAAAAAAAACAAGCTTTACTGTGGACTATTTTGTCCTCCTGGATAACCAGCCTGGCCTGGGATGGACTTCCCTTTTCCCTAAAAAGGAAAGTGTCCTGTTCAGGGTGATGCAGTCTGCCATGCAGCCTGAGGTGGAAGGACACCTCTGGTGGTGGATCTGTCATTGCCACTCTGCCCCCTAGTGGCGGCTCTGTGTTGTCGGCCTGTCAGATTATGTCCAGGCATGTACCGATGATTCAGCCTCTCCTAAGAGGGAGGAGAGCAGAGGCACAGCTCTGATCTCCTCTGATGCTCTGTAGAGTGAACAGTCATGGTGAGCTCGGAACTTTTTACACTTTGGGTTTTTCTTTGACTCTTTTACTGCTTTATCTGATCCATCTCATCATCATATGAACATCTGAGATCTAACCAGGGGTCTTCTGTGTTCAAACAGTGCAGAACCATGGCTGCTCTGAAGCGGATTCCCGCCGCTCCCAGGAGGCCCGCGAGGCGAAACCTGTTTGGCCCGGTGGACCGGGAGCAGCTTCAGCTGGAGTACCAGGCCGCCCTGCGGAAAGACCTGGATGAAGCGTCCCTTCGCTGGGGCTTCGACTTCCGCTCCGACAAGCCCCTGGAGGGCAGCCACTTCCTGTGGGAGAGCGTCCCGGGGGCCGGAGTGCCGCTGCTGTACCGCTGTCAGGATGCTGGACGGGTCCAGAAGACGGCGGAGACCAGGACCCCCCCCAAGAGACGAAGCTCTGAGCTGCCGCAGAGTGAGAAGGAGAACATCCCGCTGACAGAGAACCTCTTCAACGTGGAGAAAACACCAGAGAAGGAGGAGAAGGCCGGGATGAAGAGGAAACAGACAAACATTACAGGTGCCAACATTTGTTTTGAATCGTGTTCTTATGACGCTTTATTGACGATGGAGGACATTTATAAAGAAAAGCTTAGTATTTAATTGTTCAAAGCAGATGACAAATGTTTGAAAAAGAGAGTATCTGGATTCATTTCCAAGAACATCAATTTTTCCCTCGACTGAGCTAGAACGGTAATGTGAGGGGCTGTAAGCCAGCTAGAGAGGGTAGGGGCGGGGTTACTCTGAGCTAACGCCCCGCCCACATCTCAGAGGTGACGACAAGGTTATTTCATTTTGGCTAAAATAGGCGTAATTGTAATCAAAAGACGACAGGGAAGGCTTTTCTAAAAAGATGATGGGGGTGGGACGTCCAGCTGCGTCTGTGTCGTTGCACCGATTCCCCCTGAGCTCAGTGTCGCTTTCATCCCTGCAGATTTCTACCAAGCTAAACGACGAGTGGTCTGGATGCCGCGGAAATCGGGCGAGTGACGGAGGAGCGCACACGCCACGCCTCACTCAGGAGCCACGCCCTCCGCAGGAGTCCGTACCTGTGAACTCGGGAGGGGTTCAGCTGCATTTCACTGCTCAGTTAATTAGGCTACTGTATGTTGGGGGGATCGGTGCTTTTCCCAGGGCTAAGAAGGGGACATTTGAGCAGAGAAGATTAACGGTAATCCACGGAATCAGTGGATTTATCCTCATTTGGATCAAGCGGTTGCCAAAGTGATGACGGACGTTTTCGCCGCTGTACATTCCACATCTCGACTCCCGATGTACAGCATGTGTTAAAATCACAATGTTGCCCCTTTTTTTATGCTGAAGTGAAGAGTTTTATATGAACTATTGGGAAAAAGAGATTCAACGTCTCCAAGTCTAGAGACGCTCTGCTTCCATCACGAACCACAAACCTGCATTTCCATTCATGTCCTGTCTCTTATTCGTCAAATTCAGCTGCTGCTCTGTCCTGACGTGTGAATGGCTCTGGATTATGAATGTTAAGTGTGTAGCAATTTATCTCTTTGGAGCATTAACCCTTTGTGCTATGTTGTTGGGTCAAAATGACCCCACCCTTACATTGACGTGTTATCCCTACCATGACAAATGTAGATAAAGGTGGAAAGATTTCATGTAATCATTAAAAAAAAGTTTCAGCTCACTGTCTTGTGGGGTCCAGATGACCCCACTCCCAACGTTAACGTGCCTTGGGGGCACGTTAACGTTGGGCGTGGGGTCATCTGGACCCTACTAGATAGCACAAGGGTTATAGATATATATTCAGCATATATCAGATGTATTGTGAGTAGTATAAATCTAAAAACATTGCAGTATTGCACAGAAGTTTTACTTGTAGGTATTTTAAGGTGCGTAAAGGACGATCAGGAACAGTATTTTCAGGTCCAAATGTATTCGTGAGGAAGGTTTTTCCATCAGGAGGAAAGGTGTCATGGATGGAACTACTGCTCTCCGCTTGTAAACGACATATCTGTCCAGCAAATCCTGCTGCTCCGCCTAATCTGGATGAGAGTCATGTAAGGTCACTTTAATCACGTATGAACTGACGGCTTCGAAAAGAGCAAACCGGCCCCAATGCACTTCTGCTGATGCTTCTGGTCATGCGATCACTTTTCAGCTCCTCAGGAGTCGACTCTTATTTATTGTGTTATTCATCGTGTTTGTGTGGATCCGTGATAAATCTGAAATAAAAGGCTGATGGTTTTTCTGGATCCTAACTCAATCCAAGGAGAGGAAGACGTGATGAAGCGCTGAAGGAGTTTTATTTGTGGTCAAAGACACATTTTCTACACACACCTTTATTTTCTTCAACACAATTGTTGGGTTATTCGTGTTGGGAGTTGAGGTAAAAAACAACACGGCAGGAGTGGGTTGATGATCTCAAAGCAGCTGTGACCACAGTCACCAAGAAAACCATTGGTGATACTTCTTGCTGCAACCCTGATTATAGTTCAACAAGTAAAAGAAAGAGCAGAGAGGAGGCGTAAAAACAGTGAATGGAGATCCGTCCTCGCCCCCTCCAGCAGATCAACTGCAGCCTTCTCTCTGTTGGCTTTACTTTGCATTTTATGGAAATCTGCTTTAGTGTTAAATGTCTGTTCTGGAGGAAATTCCCAATATGTTGTGCAGGTACAATAGAGGACAATATGTCATCTTCATTTGAACAGTGAGAGATAGAAAATAACAAAGCACATCAAACAAACGTATATACATTTATTTACATTTCATCAAGTGAATCCAGTGTTTGATCCCTTAGTAACCATTAAGAGTTCTGGTTCACAAAGACCAGTTAGACTCTCCTCTTCAACCTGTCACCTGAATTAAAGACACCTCTCCAGAGTGTCAGTCCATCAGTCAGACTCCATACATGGAAAAGAGGGAGAAGATTGTAGACCTGATGGACAACAAAGCCATCACCAAGACGCTGGGGGTTACCATGACAATTGTTGGTGCAATTCTGCCAAAACACAAGAACATAACCATCAGTGGACCTTTAGGTCTGGGGCTCCAAACCAGATCTGTCCTGGTGGAAACGGTTTCCATGATCATGAGAAAAGATCGAAATTGTCCTAAAACAACACAGCAGGAGTGGGCTGATGATCTGAAAACAGCTGGAACCACAGTCACCAAGCTGCAATGGTTTGACATCTTGTAGAGCTCGCTAAGTCCCCCTGCTGAGGAAGGCAGATGTGCCGGCCCACCTGAAGTTTGTCAATGAACACCTTAATGACTGGACAGTGATTGGAAGAAGGCGCTGTGGTCAGATTACACCAAACAACGAGCTCTTTGGCATCTACCGACTCAAGCCGTCGTGTTTGGAGGAAGAGAAATGCTGCCTTTGACCCCAAGAACACCATCCCCACTGTCAAGCATGGAGGTGGAAGCATTATGCTGTGGGGGGCTTTTTCTGCACAGGGCAACTTCCCCGTGTGGATGGGAGGATGTGCTTACCTCCAAATGTGTGGTGGATGGGAGGGTCTTCCAACAGGACCCTGACCCAAAACATACAGCCAAGACAACCAAGGCTGAAGAAGCAGATCGTGGTCATGGAGCGGTCCAGCCAGTCTCTGGACCCCAGTCCTGTAGAAAACCTGTGGAGAGAACTGAAGCTCAGCATTGCCAAGCAACTGCCACCAAATCGGAATGATTTAGAAGACATTTGAATCGGCGAGTTCAAAAGGGTCCCAAGTCCACAATTTTTCAAAATAGAGACATTCTATGTTCTATGGTCTTCAAGGGAAAAGCTATCTGATTATGTGCAAAAGTCCCAAGTCTGTTGTACTGTATTGACTATGCTTGACATCTAAAATGCATTAAGTGCAAAATTCCTGGACTTGGGCCTCTCTTTCATGGGTTTAGCTTTATCCCATAGATGGCAGCACTAGTCATCCAATGTGGCAGCGCCCCTGTTTAATTCAAGAAGGGCCCAAGTCCAGAGACTTTAGTTTGCTAGTCCTCTGAAATGATAAAAGTGAGGTGCTTCATATTATAGCATTTGTAAGCTATGAACTGGTGCTAAATCTGGGTAAAGTATTAATCATTTGGTGTAGCCTCCCTTTAAGCTATGCAATTAAAATCATTTCTTGGAAAAACAAACCTCTTGGACTTGGGCCCCTTTTGAACTAACCGATTCTATTGCATAGAAGAGTGGACCAAAATTCCTCCTCCTAATGTGTGCAGAAAGCTGCTCATCAGCTTTAAGGACCCTCTGGCTTCTGTGCTGCTAATGAGGGTTTTGACACAAAGTACAGAGTCTATCCAACAAGAGGCTTCAAATACTTATTTCCTTTCAATTAAATAGGTGAATGTCTTGATTTTTTATTCATCACTGTTCAAATAAACCAACCATCAGTCAGTTACTTTTAGATGGGCAAACCAACAAGACCGGCAACACTTCTTTCCTCCACTGTAGGTTTTCAGCTTTTGGTTTGTTGCTGGGCTGCAGATTTTTCTGGAGCCTCCCTGACAGCTTCAGCGCTTCTCCCACGCTCCTCTGCTGCACCTGAAAGAGGAGGAACCTGAGCTTCTCTGGACCGGAGCTGCTTTTGAAGGTGTTGATGAAAGCCTGCTTTCATGTGCGCTCAGCCTCCATCCTCCTGCGCACACGCACACACACACAAACACGCACACTGACATGTTCAGAGGACACTCCAACAAGTTCTCAGTGGTGGCGCCTCCCCCTTCATCCTCTGTGTGATGAGCACACAAGAAAAGGGAGGTGGTCACTGTGTGTGTGTGTGTGTGTGTGTTGGCATCAGTCACACAGGCTGTTTGCACTCAAGGTGCAGGCCTGGAGCCACCCTCCCTCCCTCTGGTGAGCCCCCCCCCCCCACCCACCTCCTTCTGTCCATTCCCTCCATCATCTGTCCTCCTGCTCCCTCATCCATTACAGGGCAGAACTGCTCCCATTTGCGTAGACAGAGAGATGCGGAGGGAGAGCGGGGCGGAGGGTGAAGCAGAGGGAGGCGGCAGGAGGAGGAGGGGGGGGGGTCGTACGACACAAAGGAGAGGGAGGAAAACAGACGAGCGCAGAGGGAGCAGGCTGTGGATGCTGATGTCGGTAACGATGGAGCGTTTTAGAATCCGGAGCGGTGATGGCGCGCGCGCGATAGCTGCTGGGAGCAGACCCATTTGAGGAGGGGGGCTGCTCCTTGGTGTGCAAAGAGGGAGGAGGGAGAGAGGAGGAGGAGGAGGAGGAGGATGGGCCTCGAACAGACACTTGCAATGTCGCTGCAAAAATTGGATTAAAGCAGTATGGTAACGTTTCTGATTGAATATTTTGTTGTCGTCGCTGTGCTGCGTGTGTGTCGTCCTCGTGCGTCCACATCCACGCGTGTTGACATCCATCTCTCGTGTCACAGTGTGTCTCCAGGAAGCCACAGACAGACCACGTCCTATTGTTTTCTGCCATCTCCATCTTCATCTCAGCTCTGCTCTCCTCCGCCGTGTGCTTTTACACTACAAACTTCAGGCATGTTATGACACCCCCCCACCCCAGCTCTGTGTTTGGTATCTGGGCCAATGCTGACCCCCCCTCCCCTACTGTCCCATGTTGCAAGCCTCATCTTAGCTTCTCACTTTCCCTCCCAAGATCAGGACGGGACTAATCTGCGCGCGCGGCGCTCATCTGGAATCTGCCCCGACACCATTCTAACCCGCTTTGAAGAGCCAACGCGCGCGTGCTCGCTCCTCTCACACAGGCGCGCAGCTCCAGCGCAAAAATAGACGTGTCGGTGTCATGCGTCCGCTGGCGCGCTCCAGCTCTGAGGCGTCAGATTGCGGTGTGTTGGCTTCAGGCGGGGGAGTCAAACCAGACCCCCCCCCCCCTCCCATGCAGCTGCACCCAGCATTCAGAGCAGGGAATCCCCCACATGGGGGGCACTGCAGGTCCCGGAGGATTGTCCTCAGAGAAGGACAGCTCTGATCTGGTAGATCTCCATCCATCCATGCATTTGAAAAGGAAAGTCATCTTCAGTTTTTAGGGTAAGGCTCTGAGGCTCTGCTGAAGGAAACTGGAATTATGCTTCACATAATTAATAAAGATGGCCGCTGCACTCAGCTCTCTGCTGCCTGAGCTGTTAGAGCTCCTCCATGAGTCAGGCCGCTCCAGTTCATGCTCAGCATTTTCACTTTGTTTTTCATGTGTTTGCTGCTACTGAGATGCTCCGAAAAGCCCTAAAAAATCCCCTTAAAGCCTTCAAGTCTTTATGCTAACAGCACAAGAGGCAGGAAATGCTTGTTTAATAGATGATAAATCAACAATTTGATTGTTTCTTGGCAAAACCTGTTTATTACCCTTTAAATGGAGCCAAGGAGCAATCCAGGCAACACAGACAGAATCTGACAAACACACCTTTACCTGTCCTCTCTGCCACCTCATTCCGATTGATTGGAAAGCCTTGGAATTTCCTCTTGGTGGTACAAGAATCCAAAACTATTGAAACGCCTTATGTCATTTCTTCAAATTCATGATAATTGTCTACGTGTTAGTTTCATTTTACTCTTCAAAATAATTCAAATTTTCCTTCCCTGTTGTGCCTTAAATATTAAATAACTTCTGTCTGCTCATATTTGGAAAGCAGGGGTCTCTTCTATTCCTCCCTTGTGGCTCTATGGACGTCATTTATCTTTAGAATTTTTACATGTCAGGAAACTGAGCACATTGATAACCACGTTCTCTTGTCTTCTGCTGCACAACAATCAACACAACCATTGCTGTTCAGAGACCAAATTCCTGAAGTACACAATTGCAGTTACATATTCATATATTTTTGACATTTTGATTCTATACCAATGTTGTCATGTCTATAAATGATAGGAAAAGGAGAAAAAGGAGGTCATAATAATAGAAAAAAATCCTCTTTGACTCGATTATTTAGCATTTTTTATTCTGTAAAATGTGCTGCAGCAGATCTGTGTCTTATTTGACACTATGTGTATTTTATTTTTGACAGGAATTTGTTTTAAGTGTTGTATACAAAATATTACTATATTTTTATCACTATAATATTAATGATTGTAAATATTTAAAAGCTACATTTCATAAATGTAATGGCTGAATGGTTACAAAAGCATAAATAATGTATATTTATTTTAAACGATGAGGTAGGAGTTTTTACTCTCGCTGGACTTTACTCTATAAGAAACTGGACCAAATGGATTTTTTAGTGGTAACCCTTGTGCTATCCTAGGCACTTTAACATTGGGAGTTGGGTCATCTAGACCCACTAGACAGAGCTCTGAACCTTTTTTCTTCAATGATTTGTGATCTTCACTGGTGTCCATGGATTACATGAAATCTTTCCACCTTTATCCACCTTTGTCATGGTAGGGAGAACACGTCAATGGAAGGATGGGGTCATCTAAGATAGCACAAGGGTCAAAGGATGCAGGCCTCTGGTTTAAAAGACGATTGGATAAAATACAACCTAAGTGCTTGATTTTCAGCCTGACCTTTGTGGCTTTGACCTGTGCTCATGTCTCCTCAGCTGGACAAGAGTGAGGTTTCGACCCTGGGGCTACCATCCACCAGCAGCCATGGTGGCTCTGACACCAACATCAGCACGGATGGAGCGGGGGCCACAGCGGCTGCGGTTGTGGCGAGTGGAGCTGAGGGCTCAGCGGCTGGTGAGCCGCCGCGGACACGTGCAGCTCTGGAGCACCTGCAGCAGAAGATCCTGAAGGTCACAGAACAGATCCGTGTGGAGCAGGAGGCTCGTGACGACAACGTGGCGGAGTACCTGAAGCTGGCCCATAACGCGGACAAACAGCAGGCCTCCAGAATCAAGCAGGTGTTTGAGAAGAAGAACCAGAAGTCTGCACAGACCATTGCGCACTTGCACAAGAAACTTGAGCACTATCACAAGAAGCTAAAGGAGATTGAGCAGGTAAGATGGACCATTTCTACACAGATTGCACTCAGGCCACTTTATTAGCTCTGGGTTGGACCCCTTAGACCTTCAGAACTGCCTTAATCTTTGGTGGCATAGATTCAACAAGGTTCTGGAAACATTCCTCAGAGAGTTTGGTCCATAATGTCATGACAGCATCACACAGTTGCTGCAGATTTGTCGGCTGTACATCCATGTTGCCAATCTCCCGTTGCACCACATCTCAAAGATGTTCTATTGGGTTGAGATCTGGTGACTGTGGAGGCCATTTGAGTCCAGAGAACTCATAGTCAAGTTCTAGAAACCAGTCTGAGATGATTCCAGCTTTATGACATGGTTCCTTATCCTGCTGGAAGTAGCATCAGAAGATGGTCCACTGTGGTCAGAAAGGGATGGACATGGTCAGCAACAATAGTCAGGTAGGCTGTAATGTTGGAACCATGCTCAGCTGGAACAAAGGGGCCCAAAGTGTGTCAAGAAAATATCCCCACACCATGACACCACCACCACCAGCCTGAACCGTTGACACAAGGCAGATGGATCCATACTTTCATGTTGTTGATGCCAAATTCTGACCCTACCATAAGAATGTGGCAGCAGAAATGGAGACTCATCAGACCAGACAACGTTTTTCTAATCTTCTATGGTCCAGTTTTGGTGAGTCTATGAATTGTAGCCTCAGTTTCCTGTTCTTAGCTGACAGCAGTGGTACCCTGTGTGGTCTTCTGCTGCTGTCGCTCATTCACCTAAAGGTTGGACGAGTTGTGTGTTCTGCAGACCTCGGTTGGAACCAGTGGTTCTTTGAGTTCCTGTTGTGTTTCTATCAGCTGGAACCAGTCTGGCCATTCTCCTCTGACCTCTGGCATCAACAAGACATTTCTGTTCACAGAACTGCTGCTCACTGAATATTTTCTCTTTTTCTGACCATTCTCTGTAAACCCTAGTGATGGTTGTGGGGGAACGTCCCAGTAGATCAGCAGTTTCTGAAAGACTCAGACCAGCCTGTCTGGCACCAAAAACCACGTTCAAAGTCACTTCAATCCCTTTTGTTCTCCGTTCTAATGCTCGGTTTGAACTGCAGCAGGTCATCTGGACCACGCCTACATGCAGTGAGTTGCTGGCATGAGATTGGCTGATTAGAAATGTTCATTAACGAGTCGTTGGACAGGTGTGCTTAATAAAGGGGCCAGTGAGTGGACCTTGGAAAGGGACATTTTTAAATAGTCTCCTGGGAGAGTCTGGTTCTATGTGCTTCAGGATACAGACTCCACCTGTATTTCTACCAATGCAGGTAGACAGACCTGTGTCTCACCAAAACTCTGCAGACTTGTTCTCCTCACCCTCAAACCCAAACACCACCTCTCTGCTTCTTAGTTTCCTCTCTCCTCTTTGCAGAACGGCCCGGCCCGGCAGCCCAAGGATGTCCTGCGAGACATGCAGCAGGGATTAAAGGATGTGGGAGCCAACGTTCGTGCTGGTATCAGTGGCTTTGGAGGCGGAGTAGTTGAAGGGGTCAAGGGTGGAGTCTCTGCACTCACCCACACAGCTGTGGTCTCCAAGCCCAGAGAGTTTGCCAGCCTGATCAGGAACAAGTTTGGCAGCGCTGATAACATTGCTCACTTAAAGGACACACTCGAGGACGGAGTCGGGGGCCACTCTGAGGACACGCCCACCCCCCGCGCCCTCAGCGGCAGCGCCACCTTGGTCTCCAGCCCAAAGTACGGCAGCGACGACGAGTGCTCCAGCGCCACATCCGGCTCTGCTGTGGGCAGCAATTCAGGGGGGGCAGGAACAGGAGGGGGGATGTTGGGACCAGTGATGGGGAGCCCCCGCCTGGACGGACACCACCACCACCACCATATCCACGGTTCCTGGGACTCTCTTCTGGAGGGGCTGCAGGAGATCAAAGCCAGCCAGACTCACATGGAGGACGCCATCGAGGACATGAAGGGCCAGCTGCGGAGCGACTACTCCTACATGACGCAGTGTCTGCAAGAGGAGAGATACAGGTACAGACCCCCCCCTCACCAGAACACACACACCATCTCCGTCACACACAACCTCTGTCCGGAATTCTTTGGCAAACTTTTCTACTTGCTGAGAAACGTCTCGGGTCAACAGGAAGTCAGTTATTTTGGTTCCATGGTCGTTGCCAGCTCGCCAACTGTATCATACCCAAGCCCCGCCTTCATGGGCTTCTCCTCTTTGCTCTGTGAACTTTATGCACACACTGATGGTTCAAATCTCCCCAGTGCAGCTGTCATGGGGACTGTAAAAAGGTTTAGGAAACGTGTGTTTGGTGTCAAACGGAGCTGTGCTGAACTGAACCGGCTCCAGTTACTTCCTGTTTTGAAGGTGGAGTTTCAGGACAAAGTTCATCTTCTCAACCTTCAAAACATTTCTCTCTAGTCTCCCAGCATTCACAGCAAACCCGTAAAGATGGTCCAGAATGTGACCCCGTTCAGTTTTCAATGAACCCTAAGGTGCGGCGGTGGGGGGTGTCTCTGGTTTCTTTATATAAATCCCATTCAAACTGTTCTATGTTTTTTGTTTTTGCTTGACAAAAAGCAATTCATATGATTTGACCGTTTACTGGATTACATATAACATCTGGTAATTGAAGGACTGTATTTTTGCTTGGCTTGCTGTTTTTTAATTTGGAATTCCTCGTGAGGATCTTTGCTCTCTCATCTTCCTAAAACCAGAGGTCTGTAGCCTTTAACACTAAAAGAGACATTTGCTCCAGTTTTTTACTGAGCAAAACCCAGAAAGAGCCACAAAGTTCACTTTTTAGAAAAAAACACCTTTTTTTCTGTCTTTGTGAACATTAAAGTTCCGCTCCAATCATCTTTGAATCCACTGTCAAAGCGTTCGTAGTGGTCTTTAATTCTGATGATGCTGTTTTTGGCCAAATTCAAAAATCCTGTTTCATTTTCTAGGACACAGTTTGTGGAGAGCGGCAGGAGTTCATCAGAAATTCACCTCTGAGTTTTGAGCGGGACTGGGAGGAAGCAGATTGTCACTAATTCCCATCATTCATTTGTTCACATGCTCACCTGCTATCTTACAGCCCCTCATAACCCAAACCTAACATAAGCAGTGCAAAAAAAAAAGTTGATCAATATCAGAGCTATCCAGCCGTCCAGGTTAGATCCTGTTTGTCTGCAGGTGATGCATCAGAATGGAGTGGAACAGGGCGCTCACGGGGCGCAATTTGTAGATTTTACGCCACAAAACACTTTTTATCAAATGTTTCCTGATTCACAACCATTTGATTATGATGCTACAAGAACATGTGAAAACACCATAAGCAGCATTTCCATTGGAGTGGGTCTTTAAACCATTCATTCTAATTTCTAATTTAATTCAAATTCAATTGTAGCAGTGTTATTTTTTCCTATGACAATTTTAGCTTCTGCTACTTTCGACAGCAGCACTTACATTCAAAATATTCTTTCAAAATAAAATACACCCTGAGTCACATAAGATCATCCCGTTGCAGACGAGTAACTTGAAGCTGCATTTCCACAAGAAAATTCAGAAAATGAAAACAGCACAATAACAAAAAAGATATTTTTGTGAAAAAAGCCAGCGCCGGGTCTCGAACCAGCGAGCTTCTGCACCAAGGATTCCCCATGGATTTCAATGGAGGCAAAAATCCTGGAATATCTGGAAAAGTTCAAGGATTTGAAGGATCAAAAGTCATACCTGGAATAAGCTGAAAGAGCTGAACATTGTAATAGTTGAATGGTTAAAATAGCTGAAAAAATTGTAGAAGGAGTTAAGTGCCAAAAGATGGTGGAGGATACTAAAATAAAGAGAGAAACAGGCAAACAATGGGTTAAAGGATTTACAACATTCAACCTATTGAGAAATCCAATCAAACATGTCATTTTCTGTCATTGTGACAGTGGTGCACCTTTATCCATTTTCTCCTCCTACTGTCAAATAGAAACACGACAACACTGGTGCAGAACCCGTCTTTTTTAAATCAACACATGTAAATGCAACTGTATATTTTAAGAATGTTGCTTCTGAACAGCAACTAGACACTGTTGTACAGCAGAAGATCAGAATATAAAAACAACCACAAAACTTTATCAATGAAAACAAATGAACCAAAACTAGCAAACCCACTACTGTATTCATGCCTTTAAAGCCAAGGAGCCAGAATGAAGGGGTTAAAGAGCAGAGCCTCAGGTTCCAGAGCCCTGTCCTAAACTCATCTAGTCTCCTTATGCATGTAGAATGCATGTATTATTGCACAAAGCAGGATTTTTAAACTCCTTGATAATAATGACAAGGCTCAACAGCACAAAACATGTGAGAAAAGTTCAACTCAAAGCATCAAATCAAACAAAAGTCCTTTATGATCTTTGATTTTCCTGACCCCTCAGTGTGAAACCTGGTCCAGTTTGGATGAACATAGAGCTGATAGTCCTGCCAATCCTGGCTAAATGTTTTTAGATCACTAAGAGGAAATTGAATAATTCCCCAGCTTGCTACAAAAACCCTGTGGTAAACAAAGATCGTCCACGCAAACACTACAGCGAACCCTCAAAGATCACAAACAGGAAGACAAACTTTCCAAAATCATTCTCCATGCTTCTGGAATCAGTTCAAATCTAAACCTAAAAATGTCTTTCTTTCCGTGAGAGTGGATTCATCACAAAGTGCCGTCGCTGGTTTGTCTCGTGAAGAAAAGACACATTTTGTGCATGATCGGACATGTGGGCGTCTTGGATGTTTGGTGACTTTAAAATGCTGCGATGCACGTTCAGGTATGAGCGTCTGGAGGAGCAGCTGAACGACCTCACCGAGCTGCACCAGAACGAGATGTCCAACCTGAAGCAGGAGCTGGCCAGCATGGAGGAGAAGGTGGCCTACCAGTCCTACGAGAGAGCCAGAGACATTCAGGTACAGACCCGTCCTGCCTGGAGGAAACTGCAGCTTTGTAGCGACCCGATTCAGAGCTGACCACTGAAGACCACTGAAGATAATAAACGTTGATGGTTTATTGAAAAAACACATTTAAATACATTTTTTGGGCAAAAATTGTTCTGACGCAATGCATTGTGGTCTATATTCGAAGATCGATGCACGCTGGTTTTTTGCAGAGACTTCTGGGAAATGTGTAGGGCACTGGATTTTGGAAATGTAGATTCGGACGGCACTAGAAAATGTAGAACGCACTATGTAGTGCACTATGTGGGGAGTAGGGAAGGAATTTGGACACAGCCTTAGTCTGCTGCGCCTGAAAGAACATTCATGATTTCAACTCATTGGAGATCAAACAAAAATGGCCGTCTTTGTTAGAATGATAACAATAAATGAGTTAATCTACATTCAAATGACACCAAGCATCTAAAGAAATTGCTTAAAAACTTAAAAAATAGCAACCCAACAAATAATTACCTCCAGGATGAACTAATATCTGTGTTTCTCATAGAGATCATTTGAAATATGTAGGCCACGCCCCATTCTCGAAAAGATTAGCTTTGATTGGATTAGACAGCCATTGTCAATCCATCAGGCGTTGAAAATGTCCGAATGAAAGCAAACATTTGGAGTTAATACCCAGAAACAGTCATGAAATAAATGCATTCTTAGCTGCATTCATGATTTCATGGAGGTTTAGTGAAAACCGCTCATGGAACAGGGGGTTTAATCACTTATCACTGTTGTTTTACGAGATTAAATGAAGGGGTATGCATATAAAAGTTATTTTTGACATTATTCTCCTGAGAACAGTGTGTATTGAATCTAATAGCAATGCTAATCAGGATAAAAAATAAACTTTGGTTGATTAAAAATGACTTTTTGAGGGAAACAAAGGCATTAAAGCTGCTAAAGCTGTTGATTTATGTCATTTAAAAGTCAGTTCTTTGAAAGATGACGTTTAAATGACATAAAAAGCGGCGTATTTTAATAACATTTCGAAACAAAAAAAACATTCAGGAAACAGCAGGTTTGTTTGAATGTTGCGATGAGCTGATCCGTGGTGCCGGCGGCGCCTTGCTCTGTCCCCGCAGGAGGCCGTGGAGTCGTGTCTGACCCGCATCACCAAGCTGGAGCTGCAGCAGCAGCAGCAGCAGGTGGTGCAGCTGGAAGGGGTGGAGAACGCCAACGCCCGGGCCCTGCTGGGCAAGCTCATCAACGTCATCCTGGCCCTCATGGCCGTGCTGCTGGTCTTCGTCTCCACGCTGGCCAACTTCATCACGCCGCTCATGAAGACCAGAGCCCGCGTGGCGTCCACGGTGCTGCTGACCCTGCTGCTGTTCGTGCTGTGGAAGCAGTGGGACTTTGTGGAGGTGTGGCTGCTGCCCAGTTAAGCTGGACAAGAAGGAAGACTTTAGGATTTTTATGGGAAACGCCATCAGGATGAAAGGCTCTCATCTCACCCACATAGGTGGCGTGGATGGCCACTCATTGCATTGCTATCACCAAATACAGACGTTTTTTTTTAACCATTTCTAAATGTAAAAGCAACTATGGATGGCTCTGAAATGCTGATCACGTCTGCTGTAATCTTCATGTTGAAGCCATGGCACATCCAAGGGGACTACCGGTCAATGTTTTCCGTGAATGTCACGTGCTCATGCATGTGCTCATACGTGCACTAAGATGCATCCAGCTTGCATGGGTTATTAACATGTCATCGATGACAAGCGTTAGTGTTGTGAATCTGCCGTCATGTGGTCAAAAACCATGCAGAAACCTTCCAGCTGCACTTTTCCTGAGTAGTCTCACGTCCTGTTGGGGTCCGAGCGCGGCGCTCTGGCTCTCTCCTTCCGGTTTTTCTCTGACAGTTCTGAAGAAAGAGACTCACGGCTACCATCCAAACATCCAGAACCGACGAATGCAAGGTCAGAACCACTATTGTAGGAGCCCTCTGCTGACTGGCATGTCAAAGTTTATATCCAGTTTGCAAAAAGGAATATTGCTGTTTTAGTAAACAATGTAAAATAAATTATTTCCTATATTAAGCTGCTCTTCACGTCGTAAATAAACACAATTTAGGTAAGTGAGCCTTTAAGTTGAAATATAGGATACATTTACATTCTGCTGATTAGGGTTAGAATAATTTGAAATGAACCAAAAACACAGGCAGGTGTTTCAAAAGTCATCAATATCCCTTAACGTGCCTGGAGGGACGTTAACAGTGGGAGTGGGGTCATCTGGACCCCACAAGATAGCACATGTGATAAGAGAGAGAATAAATTATATGTACATTTCCAATTAATAGGTCTTTAATGATAGATAAATCCAGCATTAATAACTGATTCAATATAAAAGTGAAATGAAACAATAGATTTTTTACCTGCCACAGATTATGAACCAAATCTTACTAAGAAAGCTTTTAGTGTTCATTAATACATTTTAATAAGTTGTTCATTTTAAGTTGGAGGTGAAATATATATATAAAAAAATTGACTTGATTCTACTTTAATATGACCAAATGAATGTGTGGAGTTTGGTTTAAAACTGAAAGGAAACATGTGACATTAAAGTGCCGCTCTGATCATCTTTAGATCTGTGGTCAAAGTGTTCCCAGAAAGTCTTTCAGTTAGGATAATGACGCTTTCAGCCAAATTCCAAAATATTTTGTTGTTTTCTAGGACACATTTTCTGCAGAGCGGCAGGAGTTCATTAGAAATTCACCTTTGAGTTGTGGGCGGGACATGTGGCGTGGATCCAGATTCCAGCTCAGACGAGGAAAACAAAGACGTCTGCAGGCGGATGCATCAGAATGAAGCGGAGCAGGGAGGCTGTAGCCCCGCCCAGACCTATTTCCTAATACAATCTTTTTCAAACGTCATTTTTCGTCTACTCCTGATTCACAAGAATTTGAATAAGTGTACCGCAGAAACACTATTTTAACCATTGTACTACCTTAGATGACCCCCCCCTTCCATTGACGTGTTCTCCCTACCATGACAAAGGTGGATAAAGGTGGAAAGATTTCATGTAATCCATGGAAACCAGTGAAGATCACAAATCATTGAAGAAAAAAGGTTCAGAGCACTGTCTAGTGGGTCTAGATGACCCAACTCCCAATGGTAAATAATACATACGATGTGTCCATTACTCATTCACTCCTCGTGTATACTTGCTGGTGGTAGAGGCGTGGATGCCAGTTGGCACCTACGGTCCCTCTGACCATCACCGGGATCATTCATGCACATTTATGCTGGTAGGCAGTAGCGTTGAGGGTCTTGCCCAAGGGCCCTCACTGGGTGGTGTTAACTGCTCACCAATTAAATTGCTTGCTCATTCATCCCCCCCGGGAATTGAACCCTGGTTTCCTGCATGTCAGTCCTCCCAACATTAGAGACACGTTGAACGCTGGGAGTGGGGTCATCTGGACCCCACAAGGCTTAAGAAATGGTTTGGAGGATCCAAAATCTATGAAAATCAACAGATCATCTCTGATTAGTAAATGTATACATTAAAATGTTACAAGTTTTTTTTATACATAAATCTGCTGCTTTTCTAAGCTGAGCAGCTCCACAGTTTTTATTTTCTGTATTATTTCCACTAAACTTGAAAGCTGTGGGGGTTTTTTTTTTCATCACTAAAGCTTGAGATTTTTCTGGGACAAATGGAAACACTTGTCAAATGGATCTGACCCATAGAATCATGACAGCAGAGTAAAAAGTGCTGGGTCATGAAAACGGTCAGGAGAGATTACTCACATTTAATGCTCTTTTATCAGCAGCATCGCTCTGCTCCAGATTAAATTTACATTAGAGGAGCTACAGGGAGAGCAGGTTTCAAACCAGCATCTGGTAATCCAGTGGATTATTGCATCCATCAACACAAACATGCTCCTTAAACAGATGAACTAAAAAAAAAAAAGATTCCTGTGTGGATATTTGTTTTTATTATTAATCGCCAGGCAAAACCCGTACGAACAATACATTTATGACATGTATTCTTACAGTACAAGACACAAATCAAAGGGAAACAGAGCCAGTGGCAAGGCCACAAATGACCTCCATAAAGTGAGACATTCATCGTCATTAGATTGTTCCAACTTTCACAGAGTTCACAAATGCCGTTTGCATTTGACTCGTATCAAACACGACGGTTTTTTGATCAGCTAGCAAATTCTAAAGACCTCGATAGAAACAGCAGAGTAGAAAAAACATCAGAATAAGCAGAAGAATTCCTGATTTTATCTCCATTTCCTGTCAAATGAAAAATCCACAATATATTGCTTTTGGGTGCTCGACTAAAGTTAAAAAAAAAAAAAACGAAGAAGAAGAAAACAACATTCTTCAGGATGGGCTTCTGCTCTTTCACTCTTCATCTTCTGCAGGTGTCTGATCCCTGCTCAGAGCGGTCCGGACGCTTAACCACAGGAGGAGCTGCCATTTGAATGAAAGGCGTGAGCTGAACGTAACAGCAGGACCGGACCGGCAGCTCCTCCACCAAAGTGCAGCTTTTTTTCAACACCAGTGTGTCTGAACCTCCAACCTTTTCACAGGAAACCAAGAGAAGAAAAACCACAAAAAGACCCAGAAGCTCTTCGGTTCCAGGAGTCTGGAGCAGAAGACACAGTATCCAGTCACAGCAGAACATCTGAGCAGAGAACCGGCGACTGTACGTGAGAACTGGACTGAGGGACCCCTCCCACCAAACAGGATCCCATAGACTTCTATGGAGAAATCCACATTCTGTTGGTTGGAACCATTCTTGATTTTCTTTTGCCAATTCTTTTTTCCTGATATTTTGTCTGCAGTGCAAGTTATAATCAGACGCCTCAGCAGTAAAAGTAGGTGGTTTTTCAAGTGGTAGGGGTGTGGAATTCCAACAAGCTCACTCCTGATTGGCCAGAGGGGTTGCCGTAGAAACAATGAGCCAATGAGACCAGCTTAGACCCGTCGGGGCTTACCGATGACGTCTGGCTCCAACATGGCGCCATCCGCGACTTCATGTGGTCGGAGCCGTTTTCTAAGGGTCGCGCTCACCCGGTCCAGTTCTCAGATACAGTCAACGGAGAGAAGCAACGACACGAGGAGGAGGAGGAACCGCCTCCACTCGTGACGCTTCTCCAGAGTGGAAAAAGCCAATCAGGTGGCATCATCATTCGGATCTGAGTTTAGAGATTAGAGTCCAGTACCTCTCTGACGTTTGGAGCAGTGTCAGAAACAGCTTCCTGACGGGGAGCGCCGGTTCTGCCCCTCACGGCCGAACCCGCCCCCGCCGTCTTCAGGCCGAACACCTGAGACCAGAAGCCTTGTTTCTGAAAAGCCTTTCAGCATCTGCTTCACAAATAAAGATGAGAAACAGCTGGAACCGTTGTGGCTTCTGCTGCTGGAAAGTTCCTGACTGGTGGCTTCTGAGAACCGAACGTTTTGCGGCGGAAAACGCAGCCCTCAGGTTGCCGTGGCAGCCAGAGGCACCTAGGCAGACCTCTGTGTGTAGAAGAGGATGTAGGCCTGAGTGTTGCACACTTCCTCCACGCTGCAGACCCTCATCTCCGAGTCGTTGCAGTGGACCCAGAACCCTGAGGACGGCAGAGCACAGACGTGAGCGCACAGCGAGGGCCCGCGGCGTTCCCACACGGAGCCGGACTCTTCCTCACCCCCCTCGGTGTTGAAGCAGTATGCGGTGTAGTGCCCTGAGCCGAAGCCTTTGCCGTGATGCATGACCACAGCAGACAGGTCGTAGACGTAGCCCCCCCTGTGGACAGAGTGACCCGAGTCTGTGCAGCAGTACGGTTGGATCTTCAGAACCTGGTCAAAGGCCACATGGACGCCGATTTTCTCCCTGTGGTTCCGCCCAGACCATCTGCCGTGCAACAAAGGCCAGTTAGCGTGACGATAACGCGGTGGGCGTCACCGGTGGTCGACGTGTCAAGAAACTCACCGAAAGCGTTTAAGGTGCAGCCGTAGAACCTGAGGTAAACGGTAGATCAGAAGCTGCTTACAGGCTTCTGACAGAACTATGGGTTTGTGGGAGGATTTCCTTCTTCTTCCTGCAACACACACACACACATGCACACACACACACACACACACATGCACACACACATGCACACACACACACACTCAGGTCAAGGCTTTCCATAGATGATCCATCAGATGACATCATCCTTCACTTCAGGAGAGCAGCGGCTCCTTAAATCGTTTGTGGATAGTTTCACCTGCTTTCATTCCTAAACACATTCTAGTGACGGACGGAACATTAAAACCCTGGAAATGCTAGAATTAACTTGACATATCTGCAATATAACAAGATTTCTGTCTTCCAAACATAAAGCTGCTCTCACCTGAAAAACCCAGAAGCTGCTGGAAACAAACGGATGTTTGCAGACAAACATAAACTCTTAAATGATTCCCTGTAACGGCTGCTTCATCCCCTTACAGTACCGGGCTTGTTTTTCTACCATGGTTCATGTCTGTGTGCAAAAAGGGGATAAAGTGTGTAGAGAGGAGCTCTACGCCCTTAGAACGACTAGAATTACTGTGAAAAATTAAAGCTGTTGCACACCTCCTCTGCTTTTGACGAGGGACCAGCGTAACTGAACTTCTCTGCTAGAGGTTTCTCTTTCATCATCATCATCAGTAGCTGCGGTTAGATGGACAAAAGTCATCGGAAAGAATGCCTGATCGGAAGAAAAGTGCGTCGCGTAAACACGCCGTTCAGAACCGTCTGCCCCTATCAGACTTGTTTGGATCAAAATGTCTTTTTTGGAGATAGGGGTTCTGCTGATTGTTGATCCCATCGTTGTGGAAACGGTTCATTCCGATCGTGGGTTTTACGTCATGCATAGAAGGTGTTTCGCTCCAGAGAAGGTAGTGGAGCGCAAACGGGACCGCCCTCTGCGGTCCGCCCTCGCCACGCGGGCTCCCTCCCCCTCCCGTCCCTCCTTGGAGAAGGAGGAAAGGGAGGGGGACCGGGGAGGAGCGCTCCGTGCCTCCTGACGTCTGGACCCTGCGCGGTCCGGGCGCGGCTGCCGGTGGACCGAGTTAACCCTGCAGAGCAGCCGGACTTACAGCTTTGTGTTTGGGGAGGATGCTTTGTTACGTGTGGGAGGCTTCGGCCTGCGATCCGTCCCGCAGTTCTAGGTCAACGAGCTGCCGGACTCAGGAGAACCGGGTCTCCCGGTAGAACTGTGTCTCTGAGCAGAGCTCGGACCGCCAGCTCTCGGCGGCTTTGGGGCCAGGATGCAGATTGCAGCATTTCCTGCATGGATTTTATGTTCATCGGAGGCTAAATGTAGTTAGCGTGTGTTAGCTTCTCCTGACACGTTTGTTATAATCGGAAAACGTTTTTCTGGGCCCATGTACACGGCTGAATTCTAAACATTTTGCCCGTGGAGCCGCGGCTACTGTCTGTCTGTTACATTTCAAACTCTCAACACTTTCCCGGTCAAAGGTCATTTTGAGCACTGACTGTTGCAGTGGTTGCAGGCGTAGATGCGTCCCTCCAGAGCCTCCATCTCCGTGAACTTGGACAGCATCTCTGTGAGGGTGCAGCTGCGGTGGAAGGCCGTGGAGGCGGAGCCTTTGTCTGCGCTGTGGTAGCGCTCCGGGAACTCCAAGGACAGATCCCAGAACGGCTCCACCGTGTTGGACTTGTGCTTACAGGACAGACAAGTCACCTGGAGGAAGAACGCAAACGGGTGAGAGGGGTTCTCCTCAAGACCCACTCTGAGGTTTCTGACACCTTCTTGTGGCATTTTTTCAGGAGATTGAGGACAAATATGTAAAAGATTAAGCTCAACGTTGCATTTCTGAGGATTTCATTATTTATATTTATTTTGTTATCTAGGAGTTGAGAGGAGCTGTAAGCTAGCAGCAGAGTGTGTAAACAGAGAGCTCTCAGTTATGAGCTGCGGAAGTGCTCTGTGCCTGCAGTCCTGATAAATGTCTGAGGAACTCCTGCCGCTCTGCAGAAACTGTGTCCTAGAAAACGTCTCAGGTTTTTGGCCCAAAACAACACAATCCTCATTAAAATACAGCTGGGAAGGACTTTACAGCAGATCAAAAGCTGATGGGGGGGGGGGGGGGGTGTGTGGGACGACCCAAACGGGCCCTCAGCGCTCACCTGGCTCAGTAGCTGCCCGTGAAAGATGGTGTTGAGGACTTTGAGCACCTGCTTTGACAGCTTTCTCTTGGTGATGGGGATGACGATGCGGCGCTTGGACCCCTCCGTGTCCAGCTCCTGCTGCACCTTGTCCAGCAGCTCGCACAGGAACTCCTGGGCGTCCTGCTGGTCGTAGCCCCGGAACGCCGGGATGAGGTTCCACACCGAGTGCAGCATGGCGAAGGGAGACACCAGGGACCACCGCCCGGACCACATGACCCTGAAAAGTGTATGCAACTCGTGGCACAGAGACATCTTCTGGCGGGCGGAGCAGCGCGGCTCCTTGGGTTGGACCAACTCTGCCGACTTGGAGGGAGGCGGGGCGCTCTCCTTTTGCCCTACTGGAACATTCCAGCAACCCGTCTTATCCGTGGCTCCTAGAGGGCGTTCCGACAGCGGTGCGTTCCCGCCGCCGACAACAGCCCCCGTCACCGGCGGGGAGTGGTTGGTCTTGGCCAGCAGCTCCTCGGTCTCACACAGGTCCAAAGTGAGAAAGCACTCCCTGAATTTCTGCAGGTGGCTCAGCACCTGCAATATCGAGTTCATGTAGCAAGTGTTGCCCAGGTTCCGCAGGCCGGTGACGCCTGGAGCGATTCTCCGCCGGCTCGCCGCGTGCGTGGAGTAATACCTCCTCAGTTTAGCTGCTCTGCCGTTCCGAGGAGCCTTGCGGGACACGGCGAGGAGCGTAGGCTTTTTAGGAGGAGGAGGAGGAGGAGGTAGACGTTCTGGGGGGTCGCGAAACTTGCGAGGAATGAGCGTGACGGTGGACCGCGGCCCCTGAGTAAGAAGCCTGGCGCTCTTTCTGGGAGGAGCACTACCGAGTTCTTCCATCAGCCTTCGTTTCACCTCCTTCTTTTGTCTCCTGGCCTCCTCCAGTTTCTCTCTGCGCCGACTCTGCACCTCCTGGTGTTTGCCGATCCACATCTGAAGCATTTTCCCCAGAAGCGCCTTCCTCCTGTGGCGCACGGCCAGCTGCATGGCCGGCTGCGGCCCGCCCTCCCCGACCCAGGGGGTGCAGTCCCCGCCGGTTGAGGAGCGCAGCGAGCGCCGGCCCGGGACCCGAACCGTGGAGAGCGCCCCCCGGAGGAGTTTGAGGTCCCCCTCTGCATTGTCATTGAGAACATAGTCTCCACAGGCAAAGCAGAAGACGTCCAGCTCCCGCACCTCCATGGCCAGCGGGTGCTGCGACTCCTGGAAGTGTTTGAGCGAGTGCTCCTCCATGAAGCGGCCGCAGGCCACGTGGGAGCACTTGAGGCAGGCCCACACCGAGTCTGTCGTGCTGCATTCCACACAGCGCCATTTCTGCGGATTGAGGATGGAATGGTCCTGACCCAGACGCAGGCGTCCCACGTGCTTACAGCGATCCATCTCTGCAGATGCACATGTGGCCTCAGCGGCGGGACCCGCGTCCTGCAGCCGAGCAGCAACTCATTCTGAGGGGAGACGGGAAGTGAGAGGAAACAGGGGCGCAGGGAACGGAGAGAGGGACGGAGCTGGAAGATACCAACTGGAGAAGTGGCGGGCTCGACGAGGTTTGGGATGGAGCGCCACCTGCAGCTCTGAGATCAGCAGCGACGGCTCGCTCCACCAGCCATGGCCCCCTTCAGCCGGGAAACTCTGCAGCACCGAAACAGACGTGGGATTAATCAAACGGATCACGGTGAAATATTAACTGAAAGCAGAAAGACAGAAGATACAGTCTGGTTTAAAGCACTCACTATTCAGAACTTCCTGCATTTTGACCAAAACTTTTAGCTTTAGCTCCAGGCAGACTGAGGGTCACACACCCCAACAGATCTGCAGAACCGGGACGTGGTGGGACCAAAGCTGGACTCCCTAGAGCAGAGGCCTGGCTTTTTGTGGCCCCTGCCTTAATATGGAAGTTCAAAGTTAGTGCGTCCCCCCCAGTTTTAAATAATTGACACTTTTTCAGTGCTGTGTGCGGAGCTGACGAACCAACCAATCACAGTAGGGCATATGACTTTTGGGGCCTTGCTCCCGCCCCCTTCTGGTTATATTATTGTGATGATTGACAGGTGATGTTGGAGCAAAAACAAAAACACCCATCACACACCAGGTGATGTGCACAGCGTTGCGTCAACATGGGTGACCTCAAACACACTTATTGTGCATCTTGGCTGCACATCTTTGGGGTCGCCAACATGAATTTCCATCCGTTTTGGAGCCGTTCTTTGATCTCAGATATCTGTAACGATTGTTCTTATTTCCAGTGAACAGCAGCCGTTCTTTTACAAACTATCAACTATGAAAATATAGGAGTGGCTGACCGGCTGCTCTAAAATAAACCAGAGTTTAAATGTGGAAAAAGTCATAAGAAAGAAAATCCAAAAATGGTTACTGAATTTTGTTTCTCCTTTACTGATTTGTGTTTTAAAGAGTAACCTTTAGAAAAAAAAAAAAACATTAAACACAGACTCAGAATTGGGAGCACATCCTCTCTGACTTTTCATCCTTAAATTCCACTTAGTCCACGTAAAGTCCAGATTTACTGTCAATCATCTTCATCCACACTGAGGGTCTCAGTTTGGGAGGAAGTGCTGCCAAGTGTCCAGCAGTAAGAAGACAAGAGAAGCCGTGTTCAGAAGAACCATTGATGGATTTACAGAACTGTAGAATTTAAGTCCTCTTTAGTGTTTAATAGTTAGAATTCAACAGTGTTAACCGAACTGTGTTAATACAGACATTTAAATTAGAAAACAGCAGATATAGAAAACTAATTAAACATTAATGTATTACTGATTTATTTACTTATTGATTTTTTTTATATGGGTATTTTATTTTCTTTGAATGAGAGTTTTATAAGTACATTTTGTACAGAAAACAGTTAATATTATAGTAATAGTATGGTATATGTTCCACACAGATTTACTGGCTCTCAGACACTCAGAAGTTGCGTGTGCACTGAAGTTGCGGCCCTCCCTCAGCTAGACCCCGCCTTCTGTGGCCCCCAGGTCAATTGAGTTTGAGACCCCTGGACTAGAGGAAGGGATGGTGAGGAGAAGGCTTGAAAAACGGCAGAGCATCTTAGACCACTCCACCCATCCCCTCCTGGACCAACACAGAAGAACAGCTAGACTAAGACTGAAAACATCTCTGGTCCTGAAACAGAGCCTCCTGTTTTGAACTAAAGCTTGTAAATAAACCATGTGACTAGAGATCTATTCAGTCATTGGTCGGGAATTACGAGGGCGGGCCAAAGCAACGACCGGACAAGATCCTACGCTCTGCAATCCTTGTCAGGATAGTCCCATTTTCTGACCAACTGTGAATGTGGCCTCAGGGTGGTGCAGTGGTTAGCGCTCTTGCCTCACAGCAAGAAGGTTCAAGTCCCGGCTGGGGGACCTGGACATCATTTCCATGTGGAGTTGGCATGATCTCCCCGTGCATGCGTGGGTTCTCTCCGGCTTCAAAGACCATAGGCTTCATAGGTTCATGGGTTACTCTAAATTGTCCCTAGGTGTGAGTGTCCATGGGTGTGTGATTGTGGCCCTGTGACAAACTGCCGACCTGTCCAGGGCGTCCCCTGCCTTCGCCCGCAAGTGGCCGGGATAGGCTCCAGCAGCCCCGTGACCCCGAAAGGGAATAAACTGATTAGAAGATGAATGAACCAATTTTGAAGGTTTGTTGCGGTGGAGGCGTGCTCCAAGGCGGTTACTTCAGCAGGAAGAACGAAGACGGTAGGCTGATGAGTGTTCATGACATAGATTGTCCGGAAAGCATGCGAGGAGCAAGTGGATCACTTTAAAAGTTGTAAGAAGCTGCATTCATCCGACTGCATGTCGGTGAGTCGCCGGGTCTCACTGTCATGGTTGCTTCCGTCCTGGATCCCACTCAGAGCGAAGCAGAGCTCAGTCTAACTGCAAACGGGTCAGAACGTGGTTATAGGTCCCGGACCAGGGTCCACTTGGGTGTTTTCATACTGAAAATTTGTTCCGGATGAACAAAACTCTATCTTTCTCGGTTCTATCCGAGTGAACCACAGGTGTCTAGTAGGGTTGGGCAATGTCCCTTAAATTGGCCGTTGACGATGTTTGCTGTCAACCATCGGGATGGACGATGACATCGTCGGGGGTGGGGGGGGGGGTGGGTATTTTTACATTTTTCGTTCTTATATAACTGCTATTCGTTATTTTGCTTTTTTCATTTTATTTCCCAACTAATGGTTAATCCGCGATGATCCAGTATAAACTGAGGGAAGTGACTTTAACATAAAAAGTAACAAACAAAATATAAAAGAAGTGTAGTCCACTCCCGCACTTAGCGAAGTGGACCGGCGGAGTGCGGATTTACAGCTTTGTGTTTGATGGGAAGGGGGGGGGTACATGAGCAGTATGTGTGGGAGATTTAAGACTGCGATCCGTCCCGCAGCTCTAGGGGTACAAGCAACCGAACTCAGAACCAGGTCTATAAGTGTGTGTCTGAGCACAGCTCGGATCGTCAGCAGACACACAGCGGTTTGAGCTCCAAAGCAGAAATGTCGCTCAGTCCTTAGAAAACATTCAAACAATCACGTGGATTTGTGTTTCCAGTCGTGTCCCGACTAAATAAAGGCTGATGTTATTCCCAGGATGCAGCGCCACCCAAAGCTAATGTTGTTAGCCCGTGTTAGCATACTGCTAATCCTGGCTTCGTTCAGAAAAAGCACTGACCACACGGATTAAAATTCAAATGATGAGCGAACAGGTGTTTCATAAGAACCGTAACATTATTAAAAGCACGTTTAGAAGATCATCTCGTATTTTACCGAGCTGACATGTCAATGTATATAGCCGCTCGGCGCTGTTATCGTTTTGTATTGAATTGATACGTTCAATAAAGTTTGGGAAAAAAGCCGCTCGGCGGAAGTTGTATCCCCTTCCGGTTTTCAAACTGCGCATGTGCCAATACTGCGCATGTGCGAATGATTTATTCCGACCGAAATTGTGACCTTAGTGAACGTTTTTATATTCTGAAAACATTTTTCTGGGCCCATGTACACGGTTGGATTCTAATCCGACCATTGATCCCATCAAGATATTTTGTACATGTAACCGCGGCTTATGGTGTCGACGCGCAACGTGGCGGGGGCGTGGCATCACGATGGTGTCTCTCCATCGGGATGTCAGTCAGCCATCACGATGGACGATGATATCGTCGGCACAACCCTAGTGTCTAGTCTGAATACACACTAATACTCCCGTTAGAGTCCGTCTTGATCAGCTTTTCATCTATTCTAAAAACGTTCCCAGTGGTTCTATTCATCATGGTGATGCTGTTTTTAGCTAAAATTGAAGAAAAAAAAACCTGTGTCGCTTCCTAGGACATAGTTTCTGCAGAGCGACAGGAGTTCATTAAAAAATTCACCTCTGAGTTGTGGCCGGTACTTTAGGCGGAGAGGAGGCCTGTCCTCATTTGTTTACAGCCCCTCACAACCTCAACCTAACATTAGCGCTGCAATGAAAATGGCGAGCAATTTTGGAGCTCTTCATCCATCCAGTTTAGATCCAGATTCCAGCTCAGACGAGGAAAACCAAGTGTCTCATGGATCCGTTTGTCTGCATCAGAATGGAGCAGAGAGGAAGCTCGTGGATCACTGTGGAACCTACAATCGGTTTGTGTGTGCAACGTGTTGATTTTAGAAAAAACCAACAACTCAGAAATGCAATTCTCAGCTAATGTCTAAACATGCATGTCCTCCGTCATGAGAACATGCTAAAAACACCCAAAGCCCCATGGTAGTGAGCGCCACAGAAGCTCTCTCCTTCCTGTTCTCATAAAATTGTTGAATGAAACTTCACCAAAGCTCCTGACAGCATTGATTTCCTTTGTTACTCTGCAGGCCTCTCTAACAGTTTCTGCTTTGTTGCATGTTGAAGTTGGGTGATTGGACTTCTGTTGTTTCCTCTGGTTTAAATAAAGTTTTCTGCTTCTTCTGCCACGTGTTTGTTTGTTCTAGAGCCGCGGGGGACACTTTTACGAAACCAACTCAGCTCGCAGAAGAAGTGTCTTCCTGTTCGCACAAAGACGTCCGGACTATTAAACTGTTCTGATCCGCGCAGGGCAGAGCTGGGTCTCCCGGCACGGCACGGCCCGGGAAGTCCCGGGTCGGTGCAACTGGTTCCAATCAGGATGCTCAGCCCAAACGGCGGTGCCGCGCTGTGAATCGGTTCCAGCTGCTGAGCTTTGATGCGCCGGAACCGCGTGGACAGCGGCGGGGCGGAGGTTTGTTCCGCGGCACGCGCGGACCTCCTGCGCCGTCCCCGCGTCCGGTCAGAACAAAGAGCGGAGCCGGCGCCGTTCTCCGGGAACCTCCGACAACTTTGTTGGGCTGAAGCAGCCCGGCGAGCCGCAGGTTTAGCCGCTGGCGCGATGCGTTAGCTCCGGCGCGTGCGCTTCAGGCTAGCAGCGCTAGCATCCTCTCCGAAAGGACTTCGGGGCGCGCGGCTACTGGCGCGGATCGGTCCGCCTCGGTCTTCTTAGCTGGAACTACTAGCACTAGCCGAAGTGCTAACGGCTCACCGAGGACAATCCAAGTTAACGGAACGCTTGTTGTCGGTCGCTAACGTAACTACGCGCTTAGCTCGCCAGCGAACAGCCGCCAATCGGCTACAAACTCCCCGGTGACACTCACCGCGGGGAACGGCCGACCGGAGCGCGTCTGCGGCGGGCCTTCGCGGAATCGATCACTTCATCGGGGTGATCCGGTCGCGGGGGAGCGGCTCCCGTCGCCAGCATCCATCTATCCGGTGCGCTCGGCGCTGCGGCTTGTTGTCCTCCTCGCAGATTGAACAACCCAACCCTCGGTGCGAGCCCGAACCCCGCCGCTCTCATTGGACCGGGGCTGAGCGCCAGCCGGGCTCCCATTGGCCGAGCGGCCGAACAACAGGCAGCAGGACGGAGCGTCCACCCACCGAGCCCACATGGAACAATACCCGAGGCCGGACAGCCCCGCCGTGACCCAGCCTCTGACCCCCCCACTTTAACCTTTGCTTCAGAAAAAACAGAATCACCCGAAGACCCGATGAACGCGCGGGGGCCATGACTTCTGCGTCCACACAAATCCTTTTTGTCACATTTAAAGCACATTTTCCCTAAATGATGCATAGTTCAGTACACCGGGAACTTTAAATGAGAATTTAGATTTCTATATTCAAAGGGATTTAGTATGGAAGCATTTGTATAGCATAATTAAAAATAAAAGTCAAAAACAGAAATGCTTTTTCATTTTCTGCTTCTGTCACTTAATCAAAATGATAAAGAAAATGGTTTTTGACATTTCATTTTCAAAAAGTTCTCCGGTAAATATTTAGCAAAATTCATTTAGAAATGTCTAATATGACAATTAAAATGGATGAACAGAAATGCTTTTTCATTTTCTTCCTCAACACCGTTCATTCTGATATAATTAAGGCGAAAATGCAAAGATGGGATTGCATTTTCGTTTTCACATCCAGTCTGCACAAAGTGTTGCATAATTTAATTCCAGTCAGCATTTCCAGGAGGAAACAGGTTTCCCATGAGATGTTTACTTTCCTGTTCACCCTGATTGCCGGAGGTTAAAGTTGAAATATTCACACCAAACATAAAACTGTGCATCAGTAAATGACTAAAGCTCTGTACAAATCAGCTGTGGTGCAAATTCAGCTGAGTACAACTGTGCAAAAGAGACTTTCATGAGCTATGATAGCATTCAACCCATAAACAGTCAGGAGGTCCTGCTATTCACACTCCTGTACCTCCGCCTCGAGGGGAGGAGGGTGAACGGACCTTGTTGTAGGTCAGTGGGGATCTAGATGATTGATTTGTACATTTGAACAAAAATAAAAATACTTACACTTGTTTTATTGACACCTGTTTTCCATAAAGAAAAATCCTGATTGAAATGCAATGTTTTAGTAGGAAATTCAAGAGAAACCTCCAACAAATGAAATATTTAGCACAGCATCAGTGGTAAACTTGCATGGTTTAGTGCTGGGCTTTTTATTTAATCTCAATAAAACAGTGCAAACCACAGTTTTCAATAAATATGTATGTGTATATGTAGAGAAATTTGATAGTTAAAGAAAAAAAAACCCCAATATATTTTGCATTTTTATAAGTTTTCATCAATCTGTTCATGTTCAATAGGAATACATGGCTTAATACATTAAAATGATTACATTTTGTTATCAAATTTAGAAAAAGTAACTAAAAAGTAAAAGCATTTCTTAACATCGATCAAGATTTAAATCAAATTTCTCCTGTTATTTAAGCCATTTTTAAAACTAATACTTACTATTTAGTTATATTTCAGACTCTCCTTTGTTTGTCTTCATGGCGTTTTGTTTCCATGTGGTGTTTTTTCTGTCCATTCCAGGCTAAGGATCACAAAGGTTTGAATCCCGTCTTCCTCATATTGTTTCACCTCACAGGTATTAAGGCGGAACATGAACGCCATCCATCTGAATCTATTTCTTGGGATGAACGACTCTCCCTGTGAGCGATGCCACATCGCTGAACCTCTCACATAACTTCTTATTGTTCTTATTTTATTTTAACCTCTCACATGACTGTCACTGCCCTAAACTGAGACTCACCTGCATGACTTTGTTTCATGTTGGGAGTGTTGCAAAGGGAATAGTAGCTTTTTGGTTTTAAAACAATAAATGTGGTCAGTTATCATGCATCATCGACATTTATCAAGTATGACAATGGCTTGTGCTTTATAGTATTCAACCCATTGTTTTCTTGTTTGTCTTTCTTTATTATAGTATCTTACGACATTTTTTGCCACTCAACTTCTTCTACAATTTTTCAGCTGTTTGAACCATTCAACTATTCAAATATTCAGCTCTTTCAGCTTTTTCCAGCTTTGACTTTTGCTCCTTCAAATCCTTGAACTTTTCCAGATATTCCAGGATTTTTGCCTCCATTGAAATCCATGGGGGATCCTTGGTGCAGAAGCTCGCTGGTTTGATTCCCGGCTCTGGCGTTTTTCACACACATATCATTTTTGGCATTGTGCTGTTTTCACTTTATTGTTGTTCAACTTTGATCATTTCTTTCCTTTTTTTTGTGCCGATTATTCCCCTTTAAAGTTTCATTTTCATTCAACAATATAGCATTCAACCCTGAATTTTCTTCTGGAAATGCGGCTCCTTCTAGTTCACCTAACATTTTCTGAACTAAAAGATGCTTCAGTCACATTAAAAAAAGGCTCTGGCTTTTTACCTCCACCTGATTTCTTTATTGCAAAGACATTCAACTAAATCTTAAAGAAAATGTTCCAGAAGTTGGTTTTCAAAAGTTTCAGAAAAACATAATCAAAACACCCCCCCCCCCCCCCCAAAGAAAATAAAAAACAAAAAGGCCAGTTTGCTTTTCTGACCTAACGTACATTACTCCCTGGGATTTGCAGTTTACGAAGTTTGTTGAACAACTCCAAGTACTGCGTCATGGTGTCAACACAGTCCGCTGCTGCAAAAAGCCCTTCGGGTTTTGCAGCAAACACAGATGGAAGTTCGGGAACGCTGGTGCCAAGAAAAGACTGCATGAACTCCTTCATGAGGTTCCAGCAGTCCCCAGGAACCACACAGGGGCAGTACTCCACCTGCAGTAAAACACACAGGGCACATCATGTCCACCTGTCCCACTGAAAGGGACAAACTGCATTTCCATACCTCCACTGAAATGCCTCTGGCGCTGGAGCTCATCGTCACAGTGCCAACCTTTATCAAAAAGTCACAGTATCGGTAGCGGGAACCTCGACTCTCCACCTTGTGTCCCTTGGCATTCTGGAAATGACTTTTTAACTTGGACATGAGGACGTCAAAGTTAGCATCAGCTACTAAGTAGGGTCCTCCTTCGAATAGGGCCATGCAGCTCAGAGGGGTTTCAGAGTTATGCATCACGTATAAGAGCTTGGAGGGCTGACCTGTGACAGACGGGAAACACTGGATGATGCATTCGACTCAATAATACATAAAGTCCACATCCATGATTTCAAATAAATGCACATCTGTTATTGATGTAAAAAAGGTTTTTTAAAGTCTAAAACCTTAAAACAATATTTGGTTTTATAGGCAGTGCAGCTGAAGGGGGGATCTGTCATCACACTCCAGTAGAACTAATAGGACTTTATAATCCCTTATCTAATTTGTAAAATATTCTCAAGATAATCTGACAAACATGCATGAGATAAAGTGGCTATGTATGCTTAATTGTGTCCCATATTTACTGCAGATGTGTCTGAAGGAAGAATTAGCAAAAGTCCTGAATGAATGTTCTTGTTAAAAATGCTACCAATTAAATTCAAGGGCACAAGCGGAGCTCATATGCCAATCACCTTTTATTTAATTGCTTTTTAAAGGTAGAAGCAACCACAACTAATTACCACATGATGAATAAATAAATATTAACATGTTTCCCACGTGATACGTGAAAAAGTAGCGAGCTTACCGCCGACATTTCCCGTGGCGTGGTACGTCTCACAATCCACGCAGAAGCTGCCTTGTTTCACAGAACCGAGCTGCTCCAGCTTTTTTTGCAGGACGTCCACGGTCTGCTGCACACTCTTGCCCTCCGCTATGGGCACCTGACACACACTGGAAGACAAAAACACCCGCCTGAGCAGCGACAACGCAACGCATCCATGAGGGGAGGAGCACGCTTTCCCCAAAAGAACAAACATTTGAAATCGGCAGGCCCTATTAACATAGCGAAACCAAACTATGTTGAAATAATAATTACACTTTAATGAGCCAAAATATTCCTTACCAAGTTACTCCCATTTTTGTTTTGCCTCCTTCGCAACTACTTCCGGTTAAACAAAATGACTTCCGGTGAAGGAAACAAAAATAAAATAAAAATACAAGTGAACATAGACGAATTGAGGTAAATTGATTAACTCAGTTAATAAACATAGCTTCTTTCATATATAATGTTTCGAAACATTTTTTAATAAAACCGGATGTGACGTAATGTAATTCCGCTGCCTCTGTCGCGCATGCCGTTTGTCCGCACGTGCTAAACAGCTGGGTGTTTACTCACTAAAAAGCCATAGACAGGCTTTAGTTTGTGAATTTTATTGGAGCTGTAGCGATGCCGAAAGTGAAGAAATCTAAAGGTGGAGGAGAAAAGAGCTCTGGATCCGTGGCGCTGGCCGACCAGATCCTGCAGACGGACACGGTCCGAGCCCGCAACCGGGTTAAGAGCAGAGACCAGCGGCCAGAAAGCGACGACACCTACGTAGACGAGCGGCTGTCGCGGAAAATCCTACAGCAAGCCCGAATTCAACAAGAGGAGCTTCAGACCGAATATGGGCTGGTACCGGAGAAGAAGAAGGCGACACCGGTCACTTTTCTTGGTAATGTTGGACCAGAACCAGGACATCCGCTTCACAGTTAAGGGAAAATGATCAAACAGAAGCCCTTGTTGATTTAGGTTTCTAAAAGTTCTGTTGTTCTAGGTTTTCTTACCGAAGAAAACGATGACCAACTTTAGTTCAATTCCATCATAGATGCATCACAATTCAGACCCATCTACCTTAGCAAAGACTAGTACACGTGAAGTTTACTTAAGGATACTTGAGTAATAAGTGTGTACTAGCACACAAGTATAGACCATGTACGTGTAGTGTAGGACATATAGTAAATGAATACTTTTTCAGACTTATTGGAACATTTTAGAATTTTAAATGTATATAAAAGGAGAATTCTAGTTTATTGCTTTACTTTTAGTATAGACAGTATACTTGTAGTTTACTTAAATAGACTACTTTTTGCTAAGGGATGCACTAATGCTATGACTTCAAAATAAAGTTAACTGTTCACTAATGATGGTTTTAGTAAACACTCCAAATTAAAATACTTTCAGTAACTGAATACTTAAAAATAGAAGTATTATTGTTTTCATTTCCTCGTTTCTGTAGTTAGTTGGGTGATTCCATACATCTAGATCTGCATCTTTTCATTATGTGAGTTCTAAACACTCCTGTAACTGTAGGTCCTGAATCTGGGGATGCAGACTCGGATGAAGAGTGGCCCGCACTGGGAGAAGCAGTTTCTGGGGCGGCAGAAACCGAATGTGATGCTGAAATAATTGTAGACCCAGAAGACGAAAAGGCCATTGAGATGTTCATGAATAAAAACCCACCAATGAGGCAAGAAACATGGCAGTTCTGACTAACCAACAACAACAAACAGAAACCACCAGGCCAGTTTCTTCTGTCCCTACTAACATGTTTCTCTTTCTCGTAGGAGGACCCTGGCAGACATAATCATGGAGAAGATCACTGAGAAGCAGACCGAAGTGGGAACGGTGATGTCGGAGGTGTCAGGGTGCCCCATGCCTCAGCTGGACCCCAGAATTACAGAGGTTTATAGAGGTGTGGGAAAGGTGAGCTTTCTTATATTATTGAAGACGTAAGCCGCGGTTACATGCGCAAAATATCTGGATCGGATTAAAATCCAACCGCGTACATGGGATCAGAAAACCTTTTTCCGATTAGAACAAACGTTCACATGGTCTCACTTTCGGAAGAGGAAATGGGTCCCACAGTAAACAAACCTAGCTGTCATATACATTCATGCAGCAGCTCGGTAAAATACGAACGATCTTCTAAACGTGCTTTTATCAATGTTATGAATATTATGAAGCGCCTGTGCGCTCATCATTTTAATTTTAATCCGTGTGGTCAGTGCTTTTTTTTTTGTGGAAGAACCCTGGAGAGGCTAACACACGTGCTAACATTAGCCTTCTTTGATGAACACAAACACTCCCCTCAAACACAAAGTTATAAATCCAGCTGCTCTGCTCAGAGACACAGTTCGCTCGGTCCACCGGCACCTGAGCCCGGACCACGCAGGGTCCAGACGTCACGGGGCACGAAGCGCTCCCCCTCGCACCCCACTCGTGAGGGGTGTAAGAGAGGGGAGAGGGGAGAGCCAGCAGGGTGAGAGCGGAGCGGCGCTTCTCACCGGTCCTCCGCAGAGCAGCTGGTCGGTCCTGTTTGAGCTCCAAAGCTTTCTCTGGAGCGAAACACCGTCTATGCATGACGTTAAACCAGAGCAGTAGTGACCCACGATCAGAATGAACTGTTTACATGTAACACGATTGGATCAACAATCGGTATAACCCACCTATCTCGATCGGAAAGACATTTTGATCCAAACAAGTCTGATCAGGGCACACTATTCTGAACGGCGTGTTTACATGACGCATTCTCCTTCCGATCAGGCGTTCTTTCCGATTACTTTTGCCCATGTAAACACAGCTACTATAACACGGTGTTGTACGGTCTGATGGTTGTGGGGAGGAATGACCTGCAGTAGCTCCTTCTTGCACTGTGGGTGCAACAGTCTGATGCTGAAGGAGCTG
Organism: Oryzias sinensis; assembly: GCA_037389245.1. Lineage (NCBI taxonomy): Eukaryota > Metazoa > Chordata > Actinopteri > Beloniformes > Adrianichthyidae > Oryzias > Oryzias sinensis. The sequence goes on along the minus strand of CM074493.1, from coordinate 2,751,207 downwards.
GTCAGCGCCTCTACAGTTTGGTGCAGTGGGTGGGAGGGGTTATCCATGATGGATGTTAGCTTAGCTAAACAAACACAGCCCACAATGGCGCTGTCCTCTGAGAACTTCTGCAGGTGACAGTGGTGGGAGTCGTATATAAAGTCTGATGTGTACAGGGTGAACAGGAATGGGGAGAGCACAGTCCCTTGAGGTGCCCCCGTGCTGCAGACCACCACATCAGACACAGCCTCACAAACTGTGGCCTGTCTGTAAGGTAGTTGATGGTCCAAGCAGTGAGATGTTGGTCCACACCTGCAACCTCCAGCTTCCTCCTCAGCAGTGATGGCTGGATGGTGTTGAAAGCACTGGAGAAATAAAAAAAACATGACTCTCACAGGGCTCCCAGGGGACTCCAGGTGAGACGGGTAGGTGCTGCAGGTAGATGATGGCGTCATCCACCCCGATGGCTGGTCGATATGCAAACTGCAGCGGGTCCAGTGCTGAGCTCACCTGGGTGCAGAGATGGCTGAGGATGATCCTCTCCATAGTCTTCATCAGGTGGGAGGTTAAGGCGACAGGTCTGAAGTGGTTCAGTTCCATAGGACGAGGTACTTTTGGAGCCGGAACCAGGCAGGAAGTCCTCCAGAGGACTGGTACCTTCTCTAGTCTGAGGCTCATGTTAAACATGAAGAGCCCCCCCCTCACAGAGCTGGTCTGCACACTCCCTGAGGAGCCTGGAGGTGATTTAATGATCAAAATGTAAAGCACTGCAACTGTATCTCATATATAAGTTGCAGGCAAATTAAGAGTGCTTTTATTTTGGTAACTTAAAATATAGAAAGGGAACAACATTTTCTGATTTCCACGACAAAATAGTTTTAGTATAAGAAAAAAAATGGAATGAATGTGCCTTAACCAATAATGTTCTAAAAGTATGATTGGGGAAATAAAGTGCTGCTGATTTTCAACATAGCTTCTCTAGAACTTTTAAACGGTTCAGGAGCCCGAACTGTGCTTCATAAAAAAGGGGAAAACAACAAAACAAAACAACATTTCTTTCCAGTAACAACAAAGTGTGATGATGAGGCAGCGTGACAGGATGAAGGAAAGTTGCTTTAATGTGGCGAAGATGCTTCGTTTCCATGACAGTCTGCTCTGCAGCTCCATTTTCTCACACACGGTAAACACGGATTTCACCGCTCATCGCCTCGACGTTGTACACATCACTCGGATCCATCAGGTTGCTGAACTCGAATCTATTGCGTGGAGGTTCTGCAGAACTTTGACCCTCTTTGTCAATGGCATTCTGGCTAATGCTTCATGCATTAGCCGCGGCGCAACTGCAGTGCTTCACTCGTTCGTATCTGATACCGCCTGGTAAAAAGCACAGCAATCCGCTTCTTTATATGTTACTGGCTGCAACGTGGCACAGTGTGTCTGCTGCTCTTTGAAGCTGTGGTTGCAGGGTGCCTGTTGTGGCGGCAACCCCCAAATCCAGTGGTAAGGGATGCTGTAGAACTGAGCCAAAAAAATAAAATCTCAGACTTTTTCACACCAAATTCGATTTTGATTCTAATCCATTTCTTTTCCCTCCTTTGACTTTCTTTAACAAAAATGACAAATGACAGAATATGTTTAAAAAAACTTTGATTTTAACATCTCCTTCGGAAATACGCTCCAACTCAAAGTTCTACTAAATGGGAGCTGTAAAAAGATTTCTAGATCAACGAGGCAGATGTTTTGTGAGCTACTGTTGGCTTGAGCATCTCATAAAGAGAAACGCTTCTCGCTCTCTACAGAGTGTCTGTTTCAGGCGTTTAAAGACAAATTTGTCGTACTCCCACTTTTGGCAGTAACAACCTTCAGACAGATTTTGCTGCTTCAAGTTTTAAGTCACAACTCCAGTGGTCACCACTCATTTTTTACGCACTTGCCAATTTGGCAGATAGATGGAAAAATCTACCGGTTGGGCACATTTTTACCGGACAAATTATTCCATTATTTTACAAAGAAAAAGTATAGTTTCTATTTAAACCAAATGTTATGTTGAATGCAAAGAGAGATAATGGCAGATCAAAAACAAATGTTTAAAGTGACTCAGATATCTAATCCTTTTGGCATTTTCACTCTTTCTATTAGGTGTTTTATTTTCTATCCCAAATGAGTTGTTTCTTCTCGTTAGCGCAGCTAAAAGCCCCCCCTGTACCCCCCCCCCCCCTAAGGAAAGGGGTGTCAATCATCTGCAGTAGGTTTCGTGGATTCGTCCCTCGTGGTATCCTGTGGAGGGTGCTCTGGGAGTATGGGGTCCGGGGAGCCTTACTGAGGGCGGTCTGTAGAGAGCTTGGTTTGCATAGCCGGCAGTAAGTCAAACCTGTTCCCGGTCCACGTTGGACCCCAGCAGGGCTGCCCTTTATCACCGGTTCTGTTCATGGTTATTATGGATAGAATTTCTAGGCGCAGCCAGGGGCCGGAGGGGGTCTGGTTTGGATACCACAGGAGCTCTTTGCAGATGATGTTGTCCTGTTGGCTTCATCGAGCCGGGACCCCTGGCGTGCATTGGGGCGGTTTGGAGCCGAGTGTGAAGGGGCTGGGATGAGGGTCAGCAATCAGAGGTCACGATTCTTGACCGGAGAAAGGTAGTTTGCCATCTCTGGGTGGGTAGAGTGCTCCTGCCCCAGGTGTTCACGAGTGAGGGAAGATCGGAGAGAGAGCTGAGCCAAAAAGCAAAGGTCTCTGGTCGATCTTTGATCCAGTACTAACCTAGTACAGGATAAATAAATAGTCTTCATGAAATGCTCAACATTTTTAGGTTATTATTTTGGAAAATTGATGTGAAATGTAGTGAGTACGTGTCTGAATTGCATTAAATTAAGAACACATGATAGTTCAGTATTTCAGGGGTTACGGAGTAGTGAGGGAATCCGGACACAGCTATGGGCTTTCAACTCCATCCACAGAGTCTGTAATGGTTTGAAGTCCAGAGACCGACTAGAACACTCCAGAACCACAAAGTGTTTTTCATCAGAGCCGGTCTTTTGTTTTCCTGGACGATGTGTTCATGCTGGGTGTTACAGACGTGTTTCATCCTCAATGCTCTCACTGATCTCACCATACATCGCTCTGTTCATGTTGTTCCTTGACAGCTCTTTGTTCATAATGGAGAGGTTGCAGTTTAACTGTTTAAGGGTGCAGACGTATGGAGTTAATTCAGTCTCAATAATCAGAAATGCACACAACCTGTATCACAAATACACACACTCTGATTCACAACTGTAATTTTACGCAAACATTCAATATTAATTTAGAAATGCACACGTTTTTGACAAATGCACACCCTGTGTTTGACAAACACATTGTGTTTCATACAGGCACACAAAATGTTTCACACATGCGCATTAGGTGTTTCTCACAAATGTGCATGCGGTGTTTCACAAAAACACAATAAATTTTTCAGAAATTCACATTGCATATTTCAGAAATGCACAAAAGATGCTTCACAAACATCATTATAGGTACACTTCTGATATGAACTCACAGATCGTGCAAATGTTAGAATTTGCTCTCACAAACCCGCTCTCATTTGTGAATCTCCACACATTTGTGAGAGATTACTCTACGGTAAATATTGAGACTCCCTTCACGCTTCAGGTCGACTAATGTCACCATTGGCTAATGAATCTGTCAATCAAACTCATCAGCAAAGCAGGCGTGCTCGCTTTCAGCCAATCCAATGGCCTCTTAGACTTTCTCCAGCTTCCACACAGGTGACAAAATAGCCCTGCCCATCTTTGATTCTGTACCGGTCTGTCGTTAGCGTGTTAGCCTTAGCATGGCTCCTGTAGGTTTATTGCCTTCGGTCTTCAAAATTTACTGGCTTGTTCAACTTTCCAGTGGATTTGGAAGCAAGGCAACAGTGGTTGAATGCAGTTGGCATTGAATCCAGAGAACTGTCCGCTGGTGATGAGATTACAATGAATGTTTCACTCAGGATAGTTTGCTAATACTTTATCCTTATTAGTTATGATACTAGCGACCTTTTAGCACTCAGACACCTTGGACGCTTCAGTCTGGATCATGAGAAGGTGGAGGAGAAAAATTCTCAGCTTCCACAAAAAGTTCTGAGGAGAAACTGGCATCACTTACCACTCTCTATTAAAAATGCAGCGTGACTACATTACCTCAAAGTTATCCTCCCTGTCAATCACAGGTCAATACCCCCCCACACACCTTTGTTTTTTTTTTTTCATTCTTCAAATCAGGGCTGAGAGTGGAGTCAGCCTCCAACTGTCCTGTTGCGTTACCTCTAAAGTTAGAACAGAGTTACTATACTGACTTTAATGATAATGGATGATTTGATTTTGTCACTAACTAGTGGACTTTGCACCTCCGGACTTTAAAACTTCCGCCATGCTTGTGTGTCGTGCACCTTCAGTTCCGACATCAGTGTTAAAGCTGGAGAAAGTCAATGGGGCCATTGGATTGGCTGAAAGTGAGCACGCCTGCTTTGCTGATGAGTTTGATTGACAGATTCATTAGCCAATGGTGACATTAGTTGACCTGCAGCGTGAAGGGAGTCTCAATATTTACCGTAGAATAATTTCTCACAAATGTGTGGAGATTCACAAATGAGAGCGGGTTTGTGAATCACATTCTAACATTTTCACGATCTGTGAGTTCATATTACTAGTGTACCTAAAAATGATGTTAGTGAAGCATCTATTGTGAATTTCTGAAAAATGTATTGTGTTTTTGTGAAACACAGCATGCACATTTGTGAGAAACCTTTTTGTGCATGTGTGAAACACAACGTGTGTGTTTGTCAAACACAGGGTGTGCATTTGTGAAACACGTGTGCACGTTTGCGTAAAATTACAGTTGTGAATCAGAGCGTGTGTATTTGTGATACAGGTTGTGTGCATTTCTGATTATTGAGACTGAATTAACTCCATACAGACAGGTGGTTTTTAATACTGATAACCAATAGAAAAAACAAAAAAAGGTGGCATTTAATACAGGTGACAAGTGGAGAATAGAAGAACTACTTAACCCTTGTGCTATCTTAGATGACCCCCCCCCCCTTCCATTGACGTGTTCTCCCTACCATGACAAAGGTGGATAAAGGTGGAAAGATTTCATGTAATCCATGGACACCAGTGAAGATCCCAAATCATTGAAGAAAAAAGGTTCAGAGCACTGTCTAGTGGGTCTAGATGACCCAACTCCTAATGTTAAAGTGCCCAGGATAGCACAAAGATTACAGTAGAAGTAACAGTCTGGACTGAATTCTTGCTTGTTTTTTGGAGCTAAATACCTTTTTTGTGCACCAAGAAAATTCTTTAAAAATCTGCCAATGAATTTTTTTCTTTCGTCACATCGGTCTCACCTAAAACAGCGCTTTTTAAAAATTATATCGATTTTTTTGTACAACCCAAAAATACATGTTTATTTAGAGTATAGGTGATCCTCCTTAAATGTATTTTTTGATGAGGTTTCATAGATGTCCATACATTTTAGTAATTTAAACTGATCAAGGGGGATCTCATTGAAAAACTTGAACACATAAATATTCAATATCTTATTTTCTGCATTGTTTGAGGAGTTCTGATTTCTTTGTTTGTTTCTTGGTTCAGGTTCTGTCCAAATATCGCAGCGGTAAACTGCCAAAAGCTTTTAAGATCATTCCTGCACTGGCAAACTGGGAGCAGGTCCTGTATTTGACTGAGCCTGAGAGCTGGAGTGCAGCTGCCATGTACCAAGCAACCAGGTGATTTCATAAACAAGGACCGCAGATCCCGTCAGATGTTCAACATTCATAAACGGCATTTTTAATCTTTCTGTCGCAGAATTTTCTCTTCAAATCTCAAGGAACGAATGGCTCAGCGGTTTTACAACCTGGTGCTGCTGCCGCGGGTCAGGGATGACATTGCAGAGTACAAGCGGCTGAACTTCCATCTCTACAGCGCTCTGAAGAAGGCCCTCTTCAAACCGGGAGCATGGTTTAAAGGTACCACTGCCTCAGATGTGGAGGGAGAACAATGGTTTTTTAATGTCTGCAAGCAATTTTGATCTTTGAGTTTGGTGACAAATGGAATATTAAAAAATACAAGCTGATATCACTTCGGAGACCCAAGATTTTAAAAAACATACTGTTAAGCAGCTGAAAAGATTGGCAGTTTTTTCTAGTGTCTTTTTGACTCACCTGAGTTGGAGTATAAAAAGATCTTTGCTCTTCTTCTCTTTAAAGAGAAGTCAGTAATCTGCAGAGTTGAGAGGAACAGTCAGGTTTGCCAATCCCTGCGGCTTTAGCCATTGATGAAAGAAGTCAGTGATTTAATTCCCTTTTAATTGATTTAACCTGATAACCCACTTAGATTAAGATCTCTTTTGCAAGGGCAACCTGGCCAAATGGTCAGGAGCACACATCAACAAAACTAGCACCAAGAAAACATGTCAAAGCAAAAACACATTTTGGAAATAAATGCAAGGATTTAGCAGTTTTTTGCAAATCAGGGAATCTATTTTCATTGGAATGTGTCACAGATTAAATGACTGTAGTATGTATACTTGATTGTAAAAAAAAAAAAATATGATCAAAGATTACTAAATGTCTGCAGGCCAGATGACTTTGTTGGTTCTGGGAGGATAATAATTCATATGTACTAAACTGAGTCAAATAGTTTCAATACCTACAACTTTATTATATAAGGATATTATTCTATCCCTTAATGCTGTTGCTGTTCATGTTTAAAAAGGGTTTCAGTTTAAGAAGACCATTGTTCCACACCAAACTATGACCTACTTTAAAACATAACATCCCCTCCAAGTGTCACCACTGGGTGGCAGTGCTTCTCTCCAGTGCAGCAACATCATCTTTTGTCTTTAATACCTAAGCATCCATAACCATTGATACAAGTATTATTCTCTCAGGATGAGTACCACATTCAGTTACTCTGTAAATTAAAGCTTTAATCATAATATAAAACAGAACTGTATTTTTATTTATTAGCAGTAGCAGTTACTTCCTACTGAGCTAAACTATCTCTAACCTCAGAGTCACACATTACCTGGACAGGTGTGTGTGTGTGTGTGGGGGGCAAACTACTAAAAAATTATAAAGTTACATTTACAATAGAGAAAAATGAAATTAAGGTGCAAACAAAACACAGATAAGTTTAATAACAGACTGTTGAGGGCCCGTATTTGTGACTGTAATCTGGACGTCTTTTTTCCAATGTCTTGGTGCAAAAAGGGAGAGGATCTTCTGGAGATTAAACTGGTATTCTATCTATTTGCTTCCACTTATTAGTTTTCTGCTGTTGAACAATTTTTTAGGGTTGTGGAGCAATTTTTTTTTATCATACATGCATACCTGATAATGGTAACAAAACTAATAATATTTTATGCTAAAAAGTTTTTTTTTATCCTTTGTGCTGTCTTGTGGGGTCCAGATGACCCCACTCCCATCAGTAACGTGCCTTGGAGGCACGTAGTTTGTCTCTTGGAGGCAGTGCGCTGAACCTTTTTTCTTCAATGATTTTTGATCTTCACTGGTGTCCATGGATTACATGAAATCCTCTTCACCTTTATCCACCTTGGTTATGGTAGGGAGAACACGACAATGTAGGGGGGGGGGGTCATCTGGACCTCACAACATAGCACATGGGCTAAATGTTTATTATTTAGAATTAGAAATGGTGCTTTTTGGAGGCTTTTAGCCACATCATTCATGCTACTTGTGTAATTGACGAAATGTTTGGTCTAAGTCCCACGTGTCAAACTCAAGGCCCGAGGGCCAATTGTGGCCCTCCGTGTCATTCTATGTGGCCCGCGAGAGCATAAAGGTTTTTAATTTCTTAAAATAAAAAATAAAAATTGGTGTGTATTTATTCATATCTAGGGGGAATCGGACTTGAAATATCAGATTGGGCAACTATACATTAGGACTTAAACACTGTCCATATAATCTAACCTGACAGAATCAAATGTAAAAGGATTTATGCTAGAGTAAAAAGCAAACATATGTTTCTATGCAACTGTAATTGACACTTTATAATGTTATAATAAATAAACAAACGAGTAATTTAACATTCAGGAGTAGTTACATTTATTTTCATTACATTTAGTTACAGGTATAAGTTACATCTGGCCCTTTGAGGACAACCACTATACTGATGTGGCCCTCAATGAAAATGAGTTTGACACCCCTGGTCTATGTGAACACCTAAAACTTTCAATCTACTCTACATTGCGTGATGTATATATATTAAGAACCCCTTTCAAGTTGTTAGCTTTAGTAAACAACATTCAAGCTGTTTTTAGATGGGTAAACAGAAAGATTTGTCACCGTTTTAGAAACCGTTTAAAGTGTTTCCATAATGTAGGCCAGCTCGTTCCTGGTCCTACGGATCTACCACCCTAACTGTTTCCCAGATCTCCAAGCTCTCCTGGCTCCTGATTAGCTCAGTCAGATATCTCCACATAATGATTGAATGAACACACCTGGTCTATCCAGGTGATCAGCAGGAAGGATTGCAGGCAGAGCTGGAAAACAGGCAGGGTGGTAGATCTCCAGGACCAGGAATGAGCTGGCCTGCCCTAATGTATGTAAAAAACTGCATCGTCTGCATACAAGCTGAACGTTTGTCCTAAACAAAACTACATTTAAGCATTTTACAAGAGTCTGAATGAAATGAACAATAAAACCTATCATGCGAATGTCTATAAAGCTGCCCACAAGCTAACAGTTGTCCAAAATGTAACATGTTAGATGAATTCAATAATTCATATAGAACCCGTTTATTTTATTTTTTTATGGAAGTTTACCCTGTGGAGCATTTACTCCCTGAAGTCTTCACCTGGTTTATTTTTTATTGTTAAACAGGTATACTGATTCCTCTGTGTGAATCTGGGACATGCACTCTCAGAGAAGCCATCATCATTGGCAGCATTCTCACAAAGTGTTCGATCCCTGTGCTGCATTCCAGGTGAGGCCTCTGCACCATGATGTCCAGATGTTATTGTTTGATAAAACCAGCTTTGTAATACTTTGTACTTTGGCAAGCCCAACATTACATAAGAGGTTTGATTTTGCCTTTCAGCGCTGCAATGCTGAAGTTGGCAGAGATGGAGTATAACGGCGCCAACAGCATTTTCCTGCGTCTCCTGCTCGACAAGAAGTACGCCCTGCCTTTCCGTGTCCTGGATGCCTTGGTGGCCCACTTCCTGTCTTTCCGTAGTGAAAAACGTGTTCTTCCTGTGCTGTGGCATCAGAGTCTGCTCACCCTGGCACAGCGCTACAAGGCTGACCTGGCCTCTGAGCAGAAAACGGCTCTGCTGGAGCTACTCAAGCTTCAAACACACCCTCCCATTTCTGCAGAAATTCGTAGGGAGTTACAAAACTCAGAGTCCAGGGACATTGAAATTGGGCTTCCTGTTACTGTAGAAATGCACTGATTCATTCTAGGAAAGTTGATCATCCTTCTCACATTTCTTTATGATTATAGATTTTCCAGTAAATCAAACTTCTTGTTGTAACACGGAGAGCGTTTCAAAACTCTGTGCCTCCCCAGAGAACGGCAGGAACGATATGACCCGGTTTGTGCCCATAACTGTCCTTACATCAGTTTCAAAGTTTGGTAAAAATTTTGTTTCTTTAAGGAAACTTTTTGGAATAAAAATAAAAAACATAATTTGTAAAAGTTTATTTATTTCTTTACATCCAACATCATTCAGGGACACTAATTAAGGAGAAAACTGCTAATTAGCTGCAAACAAATCTACATTAATACTAAGGCTGTGTTTGAATTCCCACCCTAACCCCTAACTACTAAAAAACTATATAGTGCGGCACTATGTAGTACCCTGAACTTTAAAGTAATTCGACACCATGATCACTACTTGTTTTTTTTTAATGGCGAATATGGAATCATCGATTTCACAAAGTTAAAATCTATTTAAATTAGTGTTTTGCGATGATCATTTATGAGTCCACTGTCTTCAGAAGATAATAACGTTGATGGTTTATTAAAAAAACACAATTTAATACATTTTTTTTGGCAAAAATTGTTCCGATGCATTGCATTGTGGTCTATATTCGTCGATCTAGTGAGCATCGATGCACACTGGAATTTTGCAGAGACCTCTTGGAAATTTCTAGGGGCCTGGATTTTGGAAATGTAGATTCGGGCAGCACTACAAAATGGCGAATGCATTATTTAGTGCACTATGTATTGGGTAGAGAAGGAATTCGGACACACAATGATAGAACATGTAGAGGATCTAACAAGGACCTAAATTACTTGGGTAATAGAGCCAAAGTGTTGAATTGATTGCACGTTGCTGTAACAGGATTCTAACCTCATGACGACAGATCATGAAATTTAGTTGTTTGCATGTTGCAGTAAAATGAACATGTTTTTAAACAGCAACTCTCATCAGGTAGTATTGTCCAAAACTAGAGGAGATTCGATGACCGCTCTGGCCCCGAATTTACCAACTATCTGCCAAACAAATGTCCCAACAGTTTCTCTGGTTTTAATGGTAACACCTGGTGGGAACCCATCAGGTGCTTGTGGCCCGAACTGTGAGAAGAGCAGATGGAGAAAAATGTTAGTTTTTTTCATGAAAAATAATTTTCCCCCCTGCCAAAATTTTTCAGAACAGATATGTAACTTCTATTAATGTTAAAAACACTAACAGAAAAGTGTGTTTTTTTGGTCCCCATAATACAATAGCCTGAAAGGAATAGAGAGTCATCAATTTGATGAATTGATTAGATCAAGAGAATGTCTTTTTGTTTTTTCAATTTGATTATATTTATGCAAAGCACTTTGAGTGACCTGAGTTTTAAAAGTGCTATATAAATAAAGCTTGATTTGATTTGATTTAAAGTATTTTCTTCCAACCCTGTCTTTCACAAAGGCATGATTAGAGAATTTTTGGTCCTAGGCGCAAAACCAACAACCAGTTTTGGCCTGAAAGGTGACTGTAGGCCTGCAAGTCCAAAATCCATGTCTTGAATCATAAAAATCCCAAATGAAACAAGAAAACCCCAAAAAAGCTGTTCCTGGAAACCGAGTTCATGTAGAAACATGTGAAATGTTATTACAGTTTGGTGTAATAACTGGATCCACAGGCTGAATTTGTGAGTACCCTTAGCAAATACTAGTCTACAAGTATCCTTAGTCTAAAAGTTAACTTTTTATACACTATATATTGTCAAATTGAAATGTTCAAATATTCAATTTTTATACTTCCTGAACTATGCATACATGGTGTAGTATACTTGCTACTAGCGGTGTAGTGATGAATCGATTTCTATTTCTATGATCCAACCGATCTGTCTTGAGGCAAGTTGTTAATCGAGTTGATATACAGCCTACCATTAATCGATTTTGGATTGAGATATGGTAGGTTAATTAACTTTGTCCGTATCGACCAAGTGCCATCACAGCGGACCACAGGTGTGATGACAGCAAAAAATCATCAGTCCATCATTCCTGTCCAATGAGAGGAAACACTTTGAATTTAGCAAAGACAAGTGACCATCCAGTATGCTAGAATGTTCCAATATTGTTCCCTTTGGATTACTTGGATGTAACAAGTGGGCTGAAGTTTAGGAAACTAAAATGTGAACGGATTTGACATTCATTCTTGTTTACTTTTTTGTACACATTTAATTTACTCTTGATTTTCTCAAAGAAATCTGGAAAACTTCAACTTCATTGTTCAGTTCCAGGTATTTCTCTCTGAGTCACACTGGTTGAAGTTTTGGTTAAAGACACCCTGGATCCATTTTATGTCAGTAAATCGAATCAAATCAGTTCAAAATGAACCGAAATCGAATTGCCAACTACAAAATAGGATATGAATCAAACTTGTTAAAATGAATCATTACACCTCTACTTGTTATATTTATAGCCAGCTCAAGGAGACTTAATTTAAAAAAATTCAAGCTTGTGATTTTTATGAAGGCACTGAAAAATTGCACAAAGGGTGAAATTTAAATAATTCAAAACATTTTACAATTTAAAGCTAAAAAGTATTCTTTTTTCTTTTTCGCCTTTTTATTCATCAGAAATTACTTTTAAAAGTAGGTTTTTATATCCAGGTGTTAAAGCGGTTTTTAAAATTGTTTTGTACATTTGCGCCATTTTTGGACCCACACTAGCTAATGCTGCTAGCTCACTAAGCTAGCTGTTGCGCAGTTGTTTTTTTCGAGAATGATGGAGGGTTTCGTTCCGGGTTTAGATGCAGATAATACTCCAAAAATGCGGACTGTGGTGGTAATTCGGGCGGGGACCGACCCAACCGTCACCGGAGACCTCCGAGTCCTCCTCAACCTTCGAGCCCTGGAGGGGGCGAGCCCGGACTCCCGCTGCGCTTCCGAGCAAAGGGATATCCAGCCCTACATGAGGAGGATCCTCACCGTGTGGATGTTTAAGGTTGGAAACTTAGAGAATTGTTCAGGAGAAAGTCACTGCTCCTCACGTCCCCGCATCATGCGTTGTCTGGCAGGTGTGCGAGGAGCAGCTCTGTGAGCAGGAGGTGTTCCCCCTGGCGGTACATTATCTGGACTCCTACCTCAAACGTTTCTGGATAGAGAAGTCCAGCCTGCAGCTCCTGGGAACAGTCTGCATGTTTGTGGCCTCCAAAATGAGAGAGACGGTCCCCCTCACAGCCAGCAAGCTCGCCATCTACACTGATAACTCCATCTCCGCTGCAGACATCCTGGTAAAGCTCCACCTGCAGCAGAGGTCATGACCTTAGACCTTCAGCAAAAACTACAACAGTGATGTTTCCAACAGTTCTTCAACATCTTCTCCAATAATGTCAAATACATTTTGATTAGCATTTGTCAGCTTTATTACTATAGTCTATAGCAGCGGTCCCCAACCTTCATTGCGCCACAGACCGGTTTGATGTCTGGCAAAACTCTCACGAACCGGTATATATGTGGCGGACACACGCTGCAGCAACGCTGCAATAAAGGCAGAGACACATGATAAGACGTACCCTGCACTTTTATTTTGACACACTAAAACGTTGAACGCACAGGTGTCTTCATCCTCTCCCGTTCCCACACTCATGGTGCTAAAAAGAAGTAAACACAACAGGAAGAAACAACACAACTGCCAGATGAAAGTACCTGTAGGCAAAAACAAACACCCGTGCTCAACCCTATTTTGACCAAAGCAGGCAAAGGTGATTGACTACATTCCCTGTGATGCCAGCTCCGACAGTAACCCCTGCAGCCTGCAGAATTCCGACCGCAGACCAAACGTGCACGTGACCAATACTACAATACAACAAAATAATATGACTTGCATGCAAACTGTGGTATTTTCTAAACATAACAATAAACACGAATTATGACATGAGCAACGTCCTCTCTGCCCACAACACTCCCTGGTCGCTATTATTAAAACATTTAAACATGCCTTCAAAATAAGTGCTTAGAAAATCCAACTCACCACGATGCTGAATGGTGCGTGAGAATCGCCCGTTGGGATAATTCCGTATTTTAAGTAGGACTCCTGATACTGTCTATTAAATGTAGCTTTCTTTTTTTGGAAGTGGAAGGCTCCTCTTCTGTCTCCAGGCTGGGCCTTTTCCACTTGGCAAAGAAACTTTCCAAATACGTTTGTTTTTTAGTCATTTTGCTAGTTCCTGGGTTTTATTTTAGCGGTATCCTATAACGTGACTGAGACGAGCGAATTGGCCTGCGTCAAGAGTAACATAGACGGATGGAACAGAGAATTGGGCAATTTTTCAAAATCAAACATCTTTCAGATTCCGAAATAAATAAAACGGAAGTCATGTAAGTTATTTTATTTTTCTGTGCGGCCCGGTACCAAATGACCCACGGACCGGTACCAGTCCGCGGCCCGGGGGTTTGGGACCACTGGTCTATAGTTCACAGACTGAGACACATTTGAAGCATGCAAACGATACAACAAACAAGACTTTGAAAAAAGGGAAAGGCATAAAATCACTTAAGGCACTGCACCAAAAATGAATGACCTTGACAGTATTTCAGGCAGGCAACTCGAGCAGTGCGTTTACCTGGTTACTCCTCCCTGAAGGGGGTTCAGACTAATTAACTCACCTGTTCAGCGTCCTACTTATTTCCAGGTGTGCGGTCTAATCCCTCTTCATCCATTTCCGCGAGCTCTGCGATCATCACCCCACCTTCCTCCTTCCACCTGTGAGCTCCGTTAGGGGTCGTCTAATACCCAACGTTTTCTATGGATATCTTTGTTTTATGTATCTGAACGGAGCCTTATGCCAAACCAAAAGAAATATGGATATAAATCTTCTTTACTGCATGAGTTGTCTGACTGAAATGTCACGTAAATCTAATAAACTTCTTAAAGTCCCACTCCGATCCTCTTGGATCCGTTTTAAAAGCATTCCCAGTGGTCTTCTAACAATGATTGTTCCGTTTTTAGCTGAAACTTAAAACTTGTGTTGTTTTCTAGGCTTCTGCACGGCAGCATTTGTTCCTTAGAAATGTCTGTTGGTGTGAGGAAACCCCCCCCCCCCCCTCTATATGTACTACTATTAGCACCTCACAACCCCAAGCTAACAGTAGTACAAAAAAGAAAACGGTAAGCAGCATTGGAACTATCCAGCTGTACAGTTTTGAATGGAGGAGGGAGCTTGTGGCCCACCGATTGTAGATCCTACGGAGCTCATTGCTTACCTAGTGTGTTTTCAACAGGACCAATCTGACCTTTATTAAACTGCATTTTGTTTAGATTAGAGTAGAGTAGATTAGATAGACTTTATTAATCCCACAAGAGGGAAATTCTTTTTGTCTACGGCATCCAAAAACAGCAAAGGTGACATTCAAAGAAGTAAAGTGACTAGTAAAGTAAAGTGACCAGTAAAGTAAAGTGACTAGTTAAGTAAAGTGACTAGTAAGTTACTAGTAAAGTGAGCAGTATTTTTCAGGATTAAGAGTTCAAACGTTATAAATGAACAGAAGGACATCTGCAACCTGCACGACAAGGTAAAATTAAAATTAGACAAAATAATTAAAATATTAAAAATAATTAATTAAATAGATAAGTAAAAGTAAACACAAAAACAACCGTTGTAAGGACAAATAAAATTACTGAAAATAACAACTGTGACAATAAGTAAATAAATGATTGTATGAAAAACACCTGTTGGTCCATAGTGTGTCACTTCAGCACGGTGTTGTACAGTCTGATGGTTGTGGGGAGGAATGACCTGCGGTTGTTCCTTCTTGCACTGTGGGTGCAACAGTCTGGTGCTGAAGGAGCTGGTCAGCGCCTCTACAGTTTGGTGCAGGGGGTGGGAGGAGGTGTCCATGATGGATGTCAGTTTAGCTAACATCCTCCTGTCCGCCACCTCCTCCATGGACTCTAGTGTCCAGCCCAGGACAGAGCCGGCCTTCTCAACCAGTTTGTTAAGCCTCCTCCTGTCTCCGTCTGTGCTGCCCCCCGCTCAGTATAAAACTCCATAAAGGACCACTGAGGTCACCAAAGTGTCATAAAGATCAACTAATCATGATTTCAATGTTCAGGTTGTCAGAATGTTGGTATTTGACAACTGCCCCCATAAAATGTCCAAAGTTTTTATTTGGGATTTAGGACGAAAAAGACCGGCTTGACCAAAAAAAAAAAATTTTATTTTGAAGAAGTTTTGGTATTTTTGTGGTTAAAAAGTTTTGAATAAAAAAACAAAGTGCTCCCTGAAGTGCCACGAAGTAGACATTTATCGATGGTAGATGTTCTGTGACTTTGTTCTAGTGTCCTTTCTGACCTTGTACTGTCCATAACACTACTTTACTGATCCTAAAGGAGATGTTCCGGTTAGTTTGTGTTTGTTAGTCTACTCCTCTCATTGTTGCAGGTACTAACCTAAATGTCCTGCAGATGTCCCGGAATTTTTTGTTTTCGTCTATTTGTTGTCCTGACCCCGTAGAGTTTTTTTTCTGCTGAATATTTCTTCCTAAAATGGGGACGTTTCCTCTTCTCTGTCACTTTTTTCTTGACGATATAGGAATCAAAACAATTAGTCCAATCAGAGTTTTTTGGCTTTATTGGAATTATCTGGATTGAATTGGTTTATAACAATCATAATTAATAAAACTCAATCAACTAGCATGCTTTTCTAAACATGAAAGATTTTTCTTTTGCATTTATTAAAACAAAAAACATCCTAACTCGATAGATATGTTGATAAAGGTAATTGTGCCTTTCCGCCAGTAGGGGGCTGGTCTGGTCCATGCTTCATTGTGGTTGCTTTTCATATTTGATTAGAGGGTGGTTGGTGGCTGAAACTATTGCAAAAGTCTGCAGTAACCTGTTAGACCAATATTGTTTTTGGAAAAAAGGGAAGCGAGCTGTCCTCATAATCCTAACCTCAACCTTTGGAAGTTTCAGTATATTTGCATATGTAAACAAGTAGAGACGCAGCTGGACATGTTCACTTCACACCAGGGGCCTGTTTCACAAAGGAGGTTAAGTGTAAACTCTGAGTTCATAAACCCGGAAATCAGGGAAACCCTGGGTTTTCCGTTTCAGAATGGGAGGTTTGTCAAACCAGAGAAAGCAGAGTAAGTCAAACCCGTTTCTGAAAGAGAGGTAACTTTTACTCGGAGTCAGTATCCATGGTTACTTATGCTGTGAACCTAACCTGGTCGGGAGCAGGTTTTATTCTCCAAACTCGAAGTTTTTGCCGGTCCCCTCCCCTTTTTAAAGACGAAGCGGTATATTTCGCTTCAACCTTCATTGCCCACATTTCCGTCACACAGAGACGGTCTAAGTGACAAGAATGGCTTGTTCTTTTTTGGAGGACCCAATAGACGAGGAGGCTGCATTAATTCGTAGAGAATTACATTTACGTCGTGCGAGGATTTTGAGACCTCGACTCGATGTTTTGTCATTTCCCCATACGTTTTTGTTTGAGCGTTACCGTTTTTCGTTGCAGTCAATCACATATATAAAATGAAAACAACATTAGGTATTGCTATGTAGATGTTTCATATGTCAAATATATTTATACTTCATTTTTAGCTGCTGCCATGTTCTTTTAATTCCTGCATGATTGCATCTACATGAAAATGAAATCAGGGACATTGAATTAGATTAATGTAACAATTACTTTTTGGAAACACAATTTGCTAGCACTGCTTTCTTTCTTAATCCCATATAAACCTATACCACTTGATCAATACAAGGGTAGTGTTGCAGTGTGTGTGTGCTGAGCGGGGTGCGATCCACGAGAGAAGGGGAGGGGCGAGTGCAGGTGCAGATGGGGGGGGGGGGGGTGAGCACGGATGAGGAGGACGGAGAAGGTGTCATTCCCAGAATAACTGTTTTGGAGTCATTCTTATTCCGCTCTGGAGGTTGAGGGTTTCGAACGGGAAGTGAACCCCGAAGGAGAATTCCCTTCGGCCCTGAAGGAAATCTCCCCTGCGCTTTTGACCACTGTCGGAAAGACGAGAGAAAAGAAGGAAGTCTTTGCGCAGCGAAAGGTTCAACAGTAGACAAAAGTTCACTTTTAAAAACACAATTGCATGTATTAATATTAAACTGACCAACGTTTGCTAGAGGGGAAGGTTAACAAAAAAGTCCTCTAAACATTACCGACGTTAAATGCATTTTCCCCCAGATTGGTTCTGTACACTATGCAGCATTTCATGCATTTACACCAGGAATGACACTTCAAAAGTACACCTAAATATCGCCATTTTTTATTTCACTCCTTACGCTATTTAAAAAGTTATTACAGTCAATATTTTATAACAATGATTTAAATGCAAACTTAGGCATTAACTTGAGCAGCTATGTTTTCCACGCTAACTGTCTCTGTTTTGCAGATGCAGCGGTGTTGCTTTTCTTCTGGAATATGTGCTCATATTCACTGCAACTCTGCAGCAGCACGTCAAGTTCAGCTGGCGAAAAATACGCAGACCTCTTTTTTTCACGGTTGCCATGGTGACTCGTGATATCTGCGCTCCATTGATAATGGCTTCTTATAGACGCGGTGCGCACGCTCACCTCCGAATCAGTCCACTCAGAGTTGATTGATCTAACGCGGATCAGCTGCTCTGAAACTGAAAACTCAGAGTTGTTAATCTCTCGATTGACCAACTCAGAGTTCAGGTTTGACCTCAGAGTTGGTTGAACCTCCTTTGTGAAACAGGCCCCTGGACCAACAGGACCCAGATGAATTTGGAGTCTAGACCCTAAAACAAGCAGCTGTGGACAGTTAGCAGGCAGTTTGGTCCCCTCTCAAAATGGCAGTGTGAACATAAACTGCCCCAAATGGTTTTCGTTGACTGCTGGATCATCTTATTGTGAGAGTTTTGGAATTCCACTTATCTTTTTGTTCCCACACAGACCTTCCTAATAAGGTTCAGCTCCTTCACAGATACTGCAGCGTGGGGGTTGAATTCCTGCTCCTGTGGCTGGATTATCTGAAGAGGAATGTGTGTGTTGCAGCAGTGGGAGGTGATGGTGGTGTCCAGGTTAGGGTGGTGTCTGGCCTCCGTGGTTCCTTCTGACTTTTTGGAGCCAATTCTTCAAGCTCTCCCCTTTGTTCACCCCCTCAACATTCAGAACATACGCAGACATGTTCACTCCTACATTGCCCTGGCAGCCATGGGTAAGTTGAAGACAAATCTCCATTTATTGCAGGAAAAAGTGTTGAATGATGTCTGTATCTATGGATGATCATTGAATTTAACAGTGAAATTAGATGACTTTCTAAGCAAATGAGGTGTTGGCTCACAGCGGCCGTCACTGTGATGTGTCAGCAGTTCATTTTGGAGACAGAGAGCTTAGTTTGTGTAATCCTCCATTGTTTTCTGTGAAAAAACCCCTCTGTTGGGCGATTCATCGGGCTCATTTCACACTAATCTCTGTGATGATGCCAGCAGCAACAGGTCACCACCACAACGTCAGTGCTCTTATCACATTGCAGCCAAAAACTCAAGACAGATCTTTGCCCAAAGAGTTTGAACAAAGCCTTGAAATGAGGATCAAGTGTCCCTTTTCCTGCCAGAAACAATAAGGATATCAGATTTTCCGTTTTTGGGAAATGCTGCTTCTCCTCTTTCCTTTTCCTTCACTAGATGTTTATTGTGAAGAAGGGTTTTGTTTCCTTAGACTGCAGGTTTTCGGCCTTCTTGCCCTCCACTCTTGCGTGCGCTTGTGTCACCGCCGCTGTGCAAACATTGGCAGCCGGCAACTCTCCAGATTCTGTGTTGAAGCTTTTGTCCGACCTGTTGGCGGCAGATTTGGTGAGTTTAATGTTTGACTAACATTTTCAGTTATCGCTGTGACTTTGGCCTCTCAACATTGACACGTCAGTTTTTAGGGCCTTCTCTTATGTATTTCATTTATTTGATCAGTCTCAGAATCAACAGTAACTTTAAAAATGCATGCTTTTCTTTCTCTCACGTTGAAGCAGTTGTCCATGTCCCTGCTGATGGATTCTGTTGTTTGCTCTGAACAGAGCTCGGTTATGGGCTGCCATAAACTGCTGGCCAGCGTGTTGGACGTCAGCCTGCCTCCGCGTTTCCAGGGTGGTGTTGGCAGGTCAAACACAAACAGTTCAGGGTTCAGGTGCATCTCTGCTGATGCCAAGGACACCAACTGCCCCTCATTAGAGAACCTAACCCAGAGGGTTGAAGGAAATGAGATGTCTGAAGGCGGGAAACCCAAAAAATGATCTTTATTTAATGTGATGATGAACTTTCTTTTTTTTAATCTGCAGTGTTGCTGCAAGATTTTTTTTTTTTTCTCGTACCAAGTTTGGTTGTAATCATTAACTTCTGTAAACTACACTGACCTGTTTGCAATTTGCTCCATTTTCAGTTCAACTATATCTTCTGGTAGTTTACACCATTACTATTGGTACTGATGACAAACCAGTCCCGGTAAACAACAAGTTTATGTATGACACACACATTAGGAAGCCATTGATTTTTCATTTTTGTCTTTATTGGTTTGCTCATCTTAGTCCCAACTGTTAAAGACAAGCCAGTAACCGTGACAAACAGGCGCCGAACTGAACCAACTTCTGTCAGGAGTTTAAGATTGTAAAGTATTGGTGCCATGCCAAATACATGAAACATTAAATGACTTCAACGATATGTACGTTTGTCGCAGTTGTACATTTTCCCTTCTTTGACGATAAAGAATGAGCCTAAATCTGCATTTCATTGTTTCTTTTGGAAAAAAGATAAATGATTGCAAGTGATTTCCTGATTAAATGTACAAAAACTGTTCCTGATGCATCTTTTCTAAACAGAATTTTCAGCAGTTTCATTTCAACAGCTTTGAAAGGTCAGTTCAACACACTGACTCACTGTAGTTTGTTAAACATGAATTCAGCGTTATGTCAGGATGTGGTCATTTATACTGATCGTCTGCACTTCCCTTGCTTTCCGACATTGACAGTTACACGGAAGGTTGAACCACATAAATCAATCAATCATCTGGACCTCATGATTCAGGCTCAAAACTCAGTAATTTCAAAAACAAACTACTGTAAATAAACAGACCAGTTTCAGTTTCCCCAAGAATGACACTCCTAAGCACCACCCTTTTTCTTTTTAAACCTGCTACCTGAAAACAGAGCGGATGGCCTGAGGTGGTGCGCTTTTGTAGTCGGCGTAGGCCTGGAAGCAAAAGCCGGTTGGACTTGTCCAGTCTGTCATGAGTCACGATTTATTATAATTCAAGTCATTATCCATAATGAAAGCAAGTCATTTCAGGAAATAAATTAAGTGAAAGCTCTTCAAGAGCTGAGGTTCCAGTTACAAACATACATCAACATGGCACTTTCACAAAGTTCCCCCTTTGGTTTATAAAATTCCCCAAACTCCCAGAATCTAAGTAAAAACAGCTGAGAGAAAATACAGGAAGAGCCACTTTCCAATGGTTTTCCTGATGGCTGGTGCTAAAAAGGAAATGATTAAGTACACACCAGGGAAGAAACTCTCAAACTGAGAATGAAATTAAAGGGTTTTCTCCCAAAACAGTCATTAAAATACATTCAGATGTTTAACTGGAACTCCCTTTGTTTTGGTGTTATGCACTTCCTTAGGTTTTCCAAAGTGACACAAAGAACGAGCATTTCCGGATTCGCTTTGACCCGTTTATGGTCTAAATAAAAGTCCGGCTTTGACGTCGGCTGTCCTTCAGCTGGCTGCAGGTCCCCGTATGACCATGGCCTGTTTGTAAGCCTCTGTGACATTATCACAGTCAGTGATGGAAAAGGCACTGTCAGCCACTCCAGATTCGTAGCAGTTCCACGGCCTCATCAAGCCGTTGGCAACAATCCCACTGTCAGCTATGTCCAGCAGGTTGTCTGCAGAGACGCAGCCCCTCATGCCCGCCTTGGCTGACCTGTTCATTTCCTTGGAGGGCCCCACCGGGTCGGGTAGATCGAGCTGGTCGAAGGACTCAGAAGACAGAATACTGTCGTCACTAATGGCCATGCTTGGTCGGGACCTTGGGCCTCGTCGGGGTAAAGAAGCCGCCAGTTGATCTAGAGAGCCAAACTCTTGGAAGCCACCAGAAGAGAACTTCCCATTACGCTTCAGGATGCCCTTTCTGTGAGTTGGTGCGGAAGGACACTGTTTAGTTTGTAGTAACACGCCAGAATCACTGCTTTCAGGAGAAGAGGAGTAATACCCCGACTCCTGCTCTGCAGACTTCTTCAGGATGCCTTTACGAGGCAACAACGCTGTTGAAGGGCCGTGACCCTGAGCAGAGGCACCTGAAGTGCTCTGAGGTTCCACTGAAGCAGCGCTGCTTTCACTCCCTGCCTTCTGTTTGATGCTGTTTCGTCTCTTTAGGATGCCCTTGCAGGGCCTGGAGTCTGCGTTTCCATCGTGCACCGTCTGGGAGACGTTATTCTCCTTACGAGACCTTCGCAGGGATCTCTGTCGGACCACATCCCCGCCGCCAGCCTGCGAGCGAAGCAGACAGCGCATTTTGGAACCATTCTCCAGTAAAGGTCGAGAAGTGCGTCGCAGCCACGTAGCAACACTAGTCAGGCCTGTGGAATGTGGTGTTGGCGGAGGTGGCGGCGTGACGCTCTGATCAACCACACCGTTCTTTGTTTCACACAGTAATGGCTGCTGGTAGCCCCAGTTGAGCCACCAATGCCCAGCAATTTCTTCTATTGTGGCTCTGCGCTCAGGGTTCACCATTAACATCCAACGGATGAGTCCGCAGGCATCTGACGGAACAGACAGCAGAAAACCGGGTTAATGTTGTGTTTAACTTTGGCCGTGCGTGCAAGTTGTACGGTTCCAACCCTAAAACTCACCAGAGGGGTTGTTGGGTTTGCGATAGTTTCCAGTGCTGATCTGCTGGACCAGAGTTTTGTGGTTGTTTCCATCAAAAGGCATATTTCCATGAACCAATGTGTACAGAAGCACGCCGAGCGACCAGGTGTCCACCTCTGGGCCGCGGTATGGCCGTCCGTTGACGATCTCTGGGGAGGCGTACAGAGGGCTCCCACAAAACGTCTGAAGAAACTCGTCGCCGTAGAAGAGGTTTGACAGGCCGAAATCTGCAATCTGCTCAAGACAGGGGAGCAAACGTTTCCAACATGTCACTCTCAGTCAGACAGAAAAGATCATTTCACTTTTTCGATCATTAAAACGAAGTTTTTGTTTTGTTTCCCACAGAGGATGCTCTATAAAAACAAAGAATCAAAAGTGCAGCCAGTCATCGTGCTTACCTTTACATTTCCGCTGTCGTCTAGCAAAATATTCTCCAGTTTCAGGTCTCTGTGCACTATTCCATTCTAGAAAGAAAAAGTTAGGAGATTGGCCTTAAGTTGCATACATTTCCCTTTAAAAAAAACATTTATGACCTCCTGGAGCTCTAAATGTTGGTTTACAGACAGGATTAGTTTTTAACAGAGCGAGGGCACATTCTTTGGAAATGTCAACGTCAGTTATGCTTCATTGTCCTCTGCGCTGCAGGGGGGCATTTCTTGGCCTCAAATGAGTTTGCAAGGACTTTTCTCAAGAATTAAAGTCGGCCGTGTCTTTAAAAAAAATCCTTGTTGGTTTTGCTCTTTTGGTCAGGAGTTGGAATCGTAAGGAAAGCAGAGTAGAAAAGCGATAAAATGAGGTGAACAAATGAACAAAACAGCAGAAAAGCCCTCCATAAAAGTGAAACACCACAGATGGTAGATGCACACGATGGCAGGACCATTCACTCAGCAAATATGGTCGAGTAAACAGTTAGGAATGCTGTGAAAAGTGCTGAACAGCCATGCTGCAGCTTAGGTCTGAAGAACAACTGGCTGTTGTGTGTTTGTGTGTCCTGTGGGGAGGGGGGGGGGATCTGTTCCTTCACACCCTCATTAAACTGTGAGACCATGCGTGCGCCGAGTCCGGTTGGCCTTTCGCTCCTCCTGCAGCCCTCCATAGACGGTTGGTTACAAGCTCCGCCCCTCATGGCAGCAGCATGACGGGCGCTGTATGCACACCCGTGTGCGTGTATGTATGTGCATGTGAAGGCGGTGCGTCCAGATGCCAACCAGGAACCCCCTCCTCACCTGATGGCAGTAGTGAACAGCGGAAACGATCTGCCTGAAGAAATGCCGGGCCTCTCGTTCAGACAGTCTCCTCTTTTCACAAATGTAGTCGTACAGATCTCCTCGGCTGGCGTACTCCATCACAATCACTATTTTGTCTTTGTTTTCAAACACTGAAAGGGAAAAAAAGCAGAGAAAACTCCTCAATTTGAGTGTTTGTTCCACAAACCCTCTAAGCAAATCTCACAACACGGCTGGCTGATAATCGTGTAACTGTGATGCAGAAGCACCGATAATGGCCTTCTCATCAAGCGTGAGAGCCGCTGAGCGCTGGAGGACATGAAGCCGCGCATTATCTCCCAGCGCTCAGCGGCGTGTGTGCGCTTACGTAACCAAGCACCATCTTCAGCACAAAGACCTGCGTGACTACACTCAGGCTGTGACAGGAAGATGCTTTTCCTTTAGCGGGCAGCAGGTTCCGGCGCGTAACGCAGGATGTGACGCCCAGCCATGAAACCATGAGACCCGAGCGTTCCTGAACACGCACCTTCATATATGCTGATGATGTGCGGGTGACACATGGAGGACATGATCTCAATTTCTCTGCGGATGTGGACCAGATCCTGCTCATCTTTGATCTTTTCCTTCCTGATGGATTTCACAGCAACCTTCAAAAGACGAGAGACACAAAGGAAATTCAATTTATAAACATAATTGACTTCATTGGGATTCATTTTGGAAAATGCACAACAGAAAGACTTTCTTAAAAATTAAATATGATCATCTTTTGATTTATTGTCAAAGTGTTCCCAGTGGTCTTTTATTTATGAGTATGCTGGTTTTAGCCTCCTGGGACATAGTTTCTGCAGAGCGGCAGGAGTTCATTCGAAATTCGCCTCTGAATTGTGGGTGGGACATTTGGTGGGGAGTAAGTCTGACCTTCTTTCCCATCATCCCTTTGCTTACACTCTCTCCTGCTAGCTCACAAGCTCACAGCCCCCCCCCCCCCACACACACACACCCAAACCTAGCATTAGCAATGCAACAAAAATGGCAGCCATAGCAGAGCCATCCAGCCGTCCAGATTCCAGCTCAGACGAGGAAAACAAAGACGTTCATGGATCTGTTTGTCTGACAGTGGATGATCAGAATGGAGCTCCAGACCTGCCCATCGTATTTTCTGTCACATATCCAATCTTTTTCAAACAGCCTTTTTTTTTGTCTGCTCCTAAATTCACAACGAATTGAATGAAGAAATACTCAGAAATGCAGCTTTGATTTGCTGTCTCCAGCTCGACTCGCGCCTTTGACTGTCCCCCCAACCACGACTGGATGAAGCTCGTCTGCTGGACTTTATATATGTAGTTATAGATTTAGATAAGTTAATTCTTCTCTAAGAGTTCTGGTAAATCGCCTGTCCGTCCTGGGGGAGGATCCTTTCTTCATGTGGACACCCCTGAGGTTTCTTCGTTTTTTCCGGAATCCGGTTTTTTTAGGAGTTTTTCCTTACAGAGAAAGGGGGTCTAAGGGCAGGGATGCCAGTTTAGCTTAGTCAGTTTGTTAGTTCATTTTAGTATTTTCCTATTGAACTCTTTGTATTCGTGATCCTTTTGAGTTCATGTTTTACTTCGAAGCCCATCGAGACGACTGTTGTTGTGATTTTGGGCTATACAAATAAAATTGAATTGAATTTTAATTTTCTTTATACATGTCCCCCACCATGAGAAAAATGCCCCAAGAGCATTTTAAAAACACAATTTTCTTTGGACTGGGTCTTTAATTCAATTTAATGTGATTTATTTAGCCCAAAATCACAGCAACTGTTGTCTCAATGGGCTTCCTACCGGTAAACCAAATCTCTAAACCACTGAAGTCTGATATCAACCATGTTTATGCTGCAGATGAGGTGCGTTTCAACAAAAATCAGAAAACTGGACATTTATTTTGGTGAAGAAAAACAAACAGATGCTAATTTAAGCCTGTGTGTTCAGCCCAACAGGCTGTAAACATCTACAAATAAGCCCCCATGGAACAAAAAGGCCCGTCTTTCTAAACGCTGACCAACTGTGAAGGGCGCTGGACCGAAAACTGCTTTTCTGTTTCCAACATGGCAGCGGGGACTCCAGGTCGAGCTATGCCAGCTTCAAAATACAAAAAAAAAAAAAAAACCTCTATTGTCTGCCACAGACTCTTCAAGGCCCACAGAGGAACACGTCAACCTAGATAACGGCCGCTTGCTCTACATTCACCAAGGCTTGTGTTTTTAAGCCGCGGGTGTCTATCTGGACCTTGGATGCCTGGGATTCCTCTGTGCGCCGAGTGCGTCATCAGTCTCCCCCGAGACCGAGGGAGTCATGAGGCGGCAGATGGCCCGGCCTGTGAGCCGTCCTCCTTTCCTGTGTCTGAGGCCCCGAGGCTTTGGACACAGACGGGGACATGAGTCAACGCCTGAGGTGTATCCTCCTCCGGGGTCAGTGCCGTGGTCACACCGTACAGACCCACTTCCTGGTTCTGGGGGGCGAGGTTTCCTGCGTTTGTTGCCAGACAGGTTCAGGTCTCAGTCAGGGGGATTTCACACCCGTGTGGGATTCCCTGAGTGCGAGTGCTCTTTGTATCCTACGGTCGACAGACGTAATCGCCACCCAGAGGCTAAAATGTTAGTATTTCACACTGACTTTCTATGCAAATATTTGGGGTTCATGGATTTTCTCGATAAATAACCCTGTTCCTTTCGTCAAACGCTACAGACCAGCTAAATGCTGCTGAGCCTACTTTTCCTCTGTGTGGTTGAACATAGACAGCAGAACATGAAGATACCCGCTAGAAATGACATTTTCTGTGTTTATGATTAAAAAACTACACATTTACTTTTAGGTTTTCCCAAAATAGTAAATATACTAACACTGGCCCCGTATGAGAACAGCAGATTTAGTTAAAAACACTTTAAAAAGAATACAAATCCATGACTCGTACGAGGTTTTTCTTATCCAAAAATGTCCTGATGATAAGAGCCCATTCACACCAGCTTTCACCGCCAATGAGCTTTCGTAAGGCACCATTTTTTCCTCAAGTCCAGACGCTGTTTACAGATAAGAGTTTCCACTTCTAAGGAGTCCATAAACACTGACACACTTCAGACCAAAACAGAAACCAAACCTGTGACAGCAAAGCTCTGTGTGCAGCGTGTAACACATCAGGCAAGGCTGTCCATCACTTCTTACTCTGATCACTTTCTTTAGACATCTATGCTGAATAGGTGAAAAAAAACAACAACTTTGGATTTCTTAAGATGCAGGTTTTTGTGTTTGATTTCTCTCCCCTAAATGGCCATCGCCGCAGGATTTTTCCCAAACTTAGCATAAGTCAAGAATCACAGACGAGTACGGTGGCCCAGAAGGGTCACAACACAAAATAACACACTACACAACACAAAACAGACGCAGATTGACGTAGAATCACAGCCGTGGCGCTGA
The DNA here is from genome assembly GCA_037389245.1 of Oryzias sinensis. Lineage (NCBI taxonomy): Eukaryota > Metazoa > Chordata > Actinopteri > Beloniformes > Adrianichthyidae > Oryzias > Oryzias sinensis. The sequence continues at coordinate 2,724,211 of CM074493.1, read as the reverse complement.
GCCCCTCCCACCACGCCGATGCAGACAAAGGAGCACACACCTGTGTCTTTCTCTGCACCTGTGCATGGACGTCTGCGGCGTTTCTGTGTGTCGTTGAGAGCCGCTGGGACAGCAGGGCGTTCACAGAGGCAGTCTCAGACTCTAAGTCATGTCTGGTTAAAGCAGTGCTCATGGGTGACGGAGAAAAGGCAGAGCATGACCCAACCTGTACGCCTGCATGCCTCATGCAGCTCCGTGGGGGGAATTCCCAGCTCCTGCAGCCACTTTCACTCCTTTCTGTTCCAGACAACACTTTCAATCAACGAACTTCCTTTAAATGGCGACTTTTGGGTCTTAGTTTTTGATGTACATTGTTGATATTGTCAGCAAAAAATAAAGTAACTTTACTTGGAAGTGTTGAAAGTGTTCTGCAACACATTCAACTTCTGTGAACTCTCTTCCTGAAGATTTCAGGTTTAAAAGTGAAAAATGTCACAGTTTTTTTTTCTAAACGCTATTTAGTTTCTTTCAAGGCCATCTCTCTCCGGTCTGTTTTACATACTTTCCATTTTCTCTTGGGTCACGTGGAACAGGATTTTACCCGACAGGTTTGTTTCCGGGACGCTGAGAGCAAAAACTACCCAACTTCCCTGATTCCTTGTTTGCTTTTTCCAACTGCATTTTTTCATCTGCTCCTGATTCACAACGATTTGAATAAAGAAATAGTCGGAGATGCAATTTTGACCTTCATTTCCTTTACATACGTCCTCCAACGTGATAAAAGAACATGTTAAAAACACTTTTTTTGGAGTGTATCTTTAATATACAGACAATTTTTCTGCATAACATTTTATTTTATAAAGTTGTTGCTCATAATTTCCTGTTTATACACAATTAGGAAAGAAGCAAATACTTCTTGGACTAATCTCATAATAATGGAATAATGCTTATTACTACTTAATCAAACCACTTGTTAATTTATTTCATAAGCAGATTTATGAATACATTTTACTGTACTTAAATTTATGAAAGATAAAAATGCAAGAAGAATACCTTCTACTCCTAGTTTTTGTTTTAATTAGTGTTGTCATTATTTTTTTTTTGTCTTTTCTTGGTTGATTTTGATGTTTAAGACTGTTGCTGTGAAATTGTATAAATCAGGGGTTCAAATAAAAATAACTCCTTTTCCCTCTGCGCATGTGCACACCAAATTAAAGTTGTTGATGTAAAACTTCCTGTTTGACCCGAGACGAGATGCTTATCTCCAAATGTTTCTGCAACTTCATGACGTTTTCAGTAAAGTGATGCTAAATTCGTCCCAATCTCGGTCAGATCTGAAACCGCCGCTTTTTCTGGACTGCAGACAAGCGAAAAGGTTCAAGAAAAAGAGCGAGAAATCCGGGCAAAAAGACGTTCATTGAACTCAGCACGCATTTTATTGGGTCTATTTGTCAGACAAACCTTTAATTCGTTTGTTCAAACTGTGATGTGGCAGATTGTGTGTCTTCTAAAAATAGCCCGGTGTCTTTAACGACAGGTGGCCGTTACCGGACGGTGACCCGGAGCTGCACACCGGTGATCGGGTCCTTACCAGGCGTCCCGATCTCTCCTTGGCTTTCTTGACTTTTCCGTAGGTTCCTTTGCCCAGCGTCTCCAGAAACTCGTACCGGTGCTTCAGGTTATGTTTGTGGTGGTGCCTCTTCACGGCTTGTTTCTTCCCCGGGGACGGTGAGACTGTCCCGGCAGACGCCGGAGACCGGCCGGCGGCGGAGATCGGCTCGTCCATGCTGAGGCTCTCCGCTCTTCACGACGGGACGCACGTGCTCTCAAAGAGCATTCCTCCGCGAGCTCTTCCGCTAACTCCTCTAGAACCTGCGAGACGGGTCAACGGAACCGAACATAAAGGTCCAAAGCGGGCCGCTCTGCCGAAGCGTGTCAGCTGTTGTGGCGCCGCTGACTGAAGCGCCCGATCAGCAGGTAGCCTGCTTCAGAGCGAAGCTCCGCCCCCGACCGGCTACGTCACAGGGACCTCCTCAGCTGGCGGAAGGATATGTCATTCCGAGAAAAGAAGCGGCATCACTTTTTCGAATTTGCAACTCGATATTCTCTTTTGCTGTAGTCTTGTTGTGTTAGACTATTTTTTATTTCTTATCGCCGTTGCAGACACACAAACGCACACACACACACGTGTGCTTTTATAGTCAAATTACACAATGTAATCCCACTTAGAGCAGTGGCGCCACCACGTGGCTAATTTGTGTCACAGCATTGAACAAGAACTGGAAAAGCAGTCTGTCTATTCTACTCTACTGTAATGTCAGTCATTTACAGTCTTTTCTTTTTTTTTTATTCCTAAATCTTTATTTTGACACACTCATTTGACTGTTAGCAAGGAAATAACTGAACAACAACAAATAAACACAAGCTGCACTTAAAATACAGCAATGAAATGTAATTTACACATAAAGTATCGACACAATACTGTCCCATCAATATTTATATCAAAACATTTCAATGACAACCAGGGTGAGAGAAAAAAACGGTTAAGACCACAATTTAATTATGATTTTTTTCACAGCAGAGCTGCATGGTGTGTAGTGGTTAGCACGCTTGCCTCACAGCAATTGGCCCACGTTCAAATCCCGGGTGGAATATCCTTGTGCATGTGGGAGTTTTCTCCAGTTTCCCCCCCCCCAGTTCAAAAACATGCTTCATGGGTTAATGGATGACTCTAAATTGAACCTAGATGTAAATATGTGACAAACAGGCTACCTGTCCAGGATGTACCCCAACTTCTGCCAAAAAGCAGAGCCAGACTCATCCGCTGTAACCCGTTTGGGTCAAAGAGAACCAGATTGGCAGGAAATTTGCAATGTCCAACATTTGCTTTTGTCAACAATAATTGAGCCACGTCCAAGCTTAGCACTTTCTCAAGTCATGTATTATGTCATGTATGTCTCCGTTCTTCCCATCTCTGATATCTTTCACTCCATTTTTGTTTTTTACTCATTTTTCTGAAGCAAGTGTTGAGCAGAAAATGCATCCAAATGTTTTCTCCTGTCCAAAGATGGTTTAAAAGGGAATATCTGCATTTACCAACGTGAACGAAGTATCACACAACAAAAACCTTCTTAGTTCTGGTTTACAATTTAATATGAGTTGTTTAAAAAAGGGAAAAACTTTATAAGTCTTTATAAGTGTGTAGACAGCAGATTTTGACGCTATGGATCAATAAAGTCACTGGAGGCCTTTCAGATGAGTGTAGATAAAAAAATACAACCAATTGTCAAATGGTAAGGTTAAAAGGGAAAAATTATATATTACTCAATATTCTTATTATAATAAAGTAAGAGTAAACATCTGCAATAATGTTTTGTGTTACGAGTAATATTCCTTTTTTACAGTAAATCAACAAAAGTTTATAAATGTGTTACTTTCTCACATTTTCTCTACTTGACTAAAATTCAAAAAGGATGACAGGAAAAATAATCTAAAAACAGAAATCCTCAGGTTAGCTTCCTCAGACCCACCTAAAAACATCCAACTCTGACATGAGGGAGCAAAGAGCATCACAAACCCAAAGTGGGGCTGCAAGCTGCCTGTTTCATTTGCTGGATTCATCCGGATCAGCTTCTTCACGCGTTGTCTCTTTATTAACCCCTAACCTCTCAGGGGCCCGCCTGTCGGTTTGGCAGGGAGAAGCGTCAGAGGCCCTTCACTCATGCAGGCAGAGCAACACAACGGCAAAGAGCAAAATGAACTCAGGAGCCAAGTTAGTTCTGTTCTATTCTGGGAACAAAATAGTGTCCGTTGATTCATGACCTACCAAACAAAATTGAAAACCAGATGATCAGACAATTGTGACAAAAAGCTCACACGTCTGCACATGTCTTCATTTTCATTCAACTCTTTTTTTAAATGTAAATATAGATAATATATGAATGACAGACACCACTCTGTTCTCTAAAGACGGATGAAGCTCATTCAAATGGTCGAATGTTTATGTAATCCCTTGAAACGCCACAAGAGGGAGCTCATCAATTTTCCAGCTGAAGGTTTTCTGGAGCTTCTTCCTTATAGAGTGATATTTATTTATCTAAGTTGCAAATGAAAGTATTAAATATCTGCTTTAAAAAAAAAATACTTTTTGCTTTCAATTTTTTTTTCTGCATTCAAATTTTTTTTTCAAAAAACATTTTTCTGTTTGCAAAACAGTTTTTTTTGCATGCATTGTGTCTTATATTTTGCTCATATTGGGTTCATTTTACTGTGTCAAAGCTGCCATCACACGCAAGAATATTTTTTTTGTAAAATAAAATAAAATTTGAAAGCAAAAATATTAAATATTTTCAATTGCAACTTAGAAAGATTTGTTTGCAACGTGTTGGCATAAATATCAGTGCCTACATTCTGTCATGACACAAAGAAAATGCTTTCAGGACCATTTTTGGTAAATTAAATGCTTTCCTTAGTAATTGTCTGCTTAACCTGATATTGAATAAAGTTTTAAGGACAGTAAAACTAGTTCAATAAGAATAAGCAACAACAAAAAAAGAAAAATTAAAGGAACCTTTTACAGGCGTTGAATATAAACTTGAAATTTTGCATTTGCCATTTTAAACCACATACAGCAGATGTATTAGTGTGGGCAGGCAAAGTATTCTTTAGAAAAATAATTGGGGAGTAACAATAAAAAAGTCTAACATTTTTTTGTTAGAAGTGCATGGGATCCTAAAAATTAAACAGCAATCTAACATGATTATCAAAGGTCAGACTTTGGACGTGTTTCATGAACTTTAGAATTCTGATCATTAGTCCATTATCAGTTTATTTAAAGTTCACAAACACATAAAGTCTAACTAAACAAATGAATGAATGAATAAATGAATGAATGAATTTTGTATAAATGAATGAATGGATAAATTATGGAATAAATGAATGATTGAATGGATAAATGAATATATGAACAAATTAATAAATGAACGAGTGAATAAATGAATGAATGAATAAACAAATGATAAATGAATGAATGATTGAATGAATTAATGTATAAATGAATAAATGAATAAATGAATTAATAATTCAATGAATGAATTACTGAATAAATGAGTTAATAAATGAACGAATGAACGAATGAATGAATGAATGAATGAATGAATGAATGAATGAATGAAAAAACACATGAATGCTTGAGTGAACATAATAAATGAACCTTTATTCGTCATATTCAGAATCAACACAAGGTCAAAGGTTACTCATAGCATGCAACAGCAGTACCATCGTACCTTGCAAAAATACAGAGATGTAAAAAATAATAAAACTTGATAAAACACACGGAATATGTAGAGTTAGAGTATTGAAAGTACTTTCAGGAGTTCAGGAGTCTGACAGCTTGGGGGTAATAACTGTCCCTGAGTCATTTTGTGTGCAGACAGGCTCCTGTATCGTCTACCAGGAGGTAGCAGATGGAAAAGTCAAAATCTTTATCAAAAATTTAGCTTGTATGCATAATGGCCTTAAGTTTGGTATGCTAAGTTCATGTGAATGTGAATTAACCGTAGTTATAAGATGCATTGTAATTTGTATACTTGTAACTCTTTAAAAGCTGAATAAAGAAAAAAAAGAAAAGAAAAAAAAAAGAGAGAGGTTATGTCCCTGACACCAGCTAGTCTGTGATGTCCCCTCATCTCTATAGGCGCTCTGATCGTTTTGGGTGATGAGACCAATTATGTGGGTGTCATCAGCAATCTTTAGGATGATGTTGGAGCTGTGCCTGGCAGTGCGGTCATAGGTGAATAGGAGTACACGAATGGGCTGCGTACACAGCCCTGGGGTGTGGCAGCACTGAGGACGTGTGCTGATTCTCCCCGCTTGGGGCCTGGAGGTGAAGAAGTCCCATATGTTGTTGCAGATGGACTTCTCTAAACCCTGAGCGGAGAGTTTCGAGGGGATCGTGGTGTTCAATGCTTGTAGTCAATGACGTCAAAATAGAATTACTAACACCTGTTTGTTTCTCTGTGAAAGTCTGTGGGATTTTGGCTTCTTGGAACCAGCAGGCACTTCCTGTTTGAAACACCGGGGGGTGGGCTCAGTCCAGTTCTCTTATACAGTCAATATACACAACAATTTAAATAAAAACTTACTCAGAAATGGACTTTTAAGATTCATTTTGCCTTATAAATATATATACGTTACCACCATCAGAAAAATCTAGTAGAAACAAAGTAGAAAACACAAGAGACAATTGTCATCAGAGTGGGTGTTTAAAGATGGAGACGGGTCAAAGATGTTTGGAAACATCCCGGCGGCTTGGTCAGCACAGACTCCCAGCACCCGTCCGAGGATGCCGTCGGACCACGATAACTTAGGGGGTTCATTGTCATTTGGTCTCAGTTTAAAAAATGTTTGCTGCGTGAATTTATGATATTTTCTTTCATTTATCGTGTATTTATGTTTTTATCATATTCTGTGAAGACAAAACATGTTTTTCATGCAGCATTTGACCTCGGTCTGTGACATTTGCAGTGATTCAGTTTACTTATTTATTTTTTTCATTCATGCTTAGGTTTGAAAAACATCAAAAGCTTAAATCAAATCAGATAAATGTGTAAAAAAAAGTATGCATGTAAAAAAAAGATTGTTTGGGTAGAAATCTAGGTGTGATTATCAAATTTCTGAAAACCAGATAAATAACACTTTCCGATAAAAGATAAAATACGTTTACACAATGACTTTAAAAACTGATTTTGATCTTCTGAATGCAAACTGGTTACAAAAGCATGTAAAAGACTCTGAGATGGTGTGTATTTAAAAAGGAACTGCATTTCCCATGCGCCTCTTCGGCGGCCTGGACCCACCCACTGCTAACTTGGTCGACTTTCTGTTTTGCCGTGATTTGTTTTTGCCCTGCCTCTCAGCGCGGCGCAGTGATTCGGTCGGGACACACCTCGCCCTGCGGCACCGCTGCCCGTTTTCCGCATCTCCGTTCCCGCAGGGAGAAAACAGATTCGCCGGTGTCGTCGTGCTGGGTCGGAGGAAACATGTCGGCGGGTTTTTCCGACCCATAGCTGCCTATTTCGCATGTTTTTCTTCGCATCGGCAGCGGGACAGACAGACAGAGCGGCGTTCAGGCTGTATGCGTGAGATTAACATCCGGTTGTTCCGTAGACGCTGGTGCTGCATGGCCGTGAGGAGGTGGTGGTGATGGTGGGGGGGGGGACTGTTTCCGTGAAACTATGATTTTTGTCCCAGGCCAGGCTCGGGACGGGCTGGAGATGCCTTCAGGCTAGCGGCGCTGCTGCTGCTCGACGCGGTCGCAGAGCTAGCTTACTGCTGGTTGCAGCTGTCGATAAATAAAAGCGCCTCGGTTTCAGTTTGTGTCGATAAAAAAAACAAACAAATAAAAAAGGAGAAAAAAAAGAAAAATATCGAAAAAAAGATGAAAAGGCGGCCAGCTTGTCGGTGAAGCGACGCTCCGGTTGTTGTACTCAGTCAGTCAAACTAGCTAGCTGCAGTCGGATCCCACGTCTCCTCCAGACGAGGCGCCGTTTCCACGGACTGTCGTCCACTCGTGTCTCGTTTGAGTCGTTCACCTGACGTCAACAGGTGTGTTAAATTAAAATTTTTCCTCCCCGTTGAAGTGGAGTTATTATTTTTGAAGCGTCGAAGTCCCGCCGTTCGACGATGATGGAGGGAAATGTGCAGCAGCAGCAGCAGAAAACGACCCCTTTAGCCCGGGACATGACCCGAATATTCAACAACTACAACAAGAACTCCGTCCAGCTGAAGAAGAACCTGAAGGAGACCAACAGCTTCTTCAAGGAGATACGACAGAACTACAGCAACGCCTGCGCATCGACCATACACGCGGATTCACTGGAAGCAAGTGAGTTTGAACGGGTTCGATCAGAAAAGACGCACTAGTTTGTCATGATGGAGGATGCATTTCTGAGTAGTGCTTTATCCAAATCGTTGCGAATCAGGAGCAGACGAAATGGAGCTCTCTGATCCGCTCTATTCTGATGATGTAGATAAATGGATTTGGCAGATTTAGGCCAGATGCCCTTCCTGATACAACCCCGTATTTCATCCGGGTGTGGGGTCCAGCACAGACTTGTCACTACAGAGTTGCCAAAGACCCACACTTCCTAAAGCTCTTTGCGCACCCTGGGAATCAAACCCTAAATATGTCCCCCACTTAACCAGCCGAGCTACCCAGCTGACCAATGGATCCGAGCTGGCGTCTGGCTCAAAGCTACGGCTGGATAGCTCCGCTGGCCATTTCTGTTGGGGGTGCGAGGGGCCATAAGCTGGTGGGAGAAAGTGTACACAAAGGGTTGATGGGAAATGAAGTCTCGTCCAGAATTCAGAAGTGAATTTCTTACAAATGAACTATCAGGGCTGCGCTGTAAGATTAAATGTGGTGATTTTAGTGATTCATATTCCGATGGTGATACATGAACAAATAGCAACAGTAACAACTGCAACAGTTCAAGAGTCAACATAACTTCAATTCTACTCCTAGTGGCCCTCGTCTACATCGGAGGCAAACATCTAACGTCAAAGTGCTTCATCTGATAGGTCAAATGCATAAATGGATTTATTTGACTTGTTAAAAACTACCATAAGATAATTTTAGCACATTTAAGGTAACCATTTATTGTGATTTTCACCGTCTTTTGCGATATGCGTATTGCACAGCTTGATAACGATAAATTTGTGATTTATTGTGTAGGCCTAGAAACTATTGTTTTTTGTTTAGATTTTGGCTAAAAACAGGATCATTTTAATTAAAAGGCCTTTTAAAATGGATCAAAGATGATCAGAGTGGGACTTTAACATTGTTGAACCATCCAGAGGAGCTGCTGTGAACAGATCCAACAGCTGAAAGGCTGAAGCAGAAATAAATCCATTAATAAGGGTCATAGAATGAGCTTAGCAGCCCTTCTCTCCTTAAAGCCAACCAAAAATGCTGAGACTTCAGGCTGGAAACTTGAGGTGGCTTTAGTCGACTCTTGTTTGTGCGCGCTGGCTATGGGTCACCTGCTGACCCTGCTATCGTGGCATTATTTATGCAAAAATAAAGTTATAGATGAAAGCGTTCAGAAATCACAGCAGAATGAGGTTTCAAAGCTCCTCCACGACTGCAGCATGAGCGGAAAACGAGCTACGACACAGCTGCATTCCACGCTGAGGCACTGATTAAAGTAGGACTCAGTAAAGTTGTCTGAGTAAATGTTTGAGTTTGCTCTTATCTGGAGAGAAAATGTTTGGATTTGTGGCCTTTGGCGGAGGTCACACGCGGGTTTGCATGTTCCTGTCAAGAGCCATGAAGACCTCACACCTCCTGAGGTAGGAAAAGGCCGTTTGGGTTAGCTGAACTCAACGGAGGACGCTGTTGACAAAAACTGATCCTAGGGGGATTCCCTCGTCTTCTATGTAAGTATGTTGGACATGGTCAAAGCGGTTGTGTCATGCTCCTGTGGCGTTTGTTCCATTTGGAAGTTTAAGAATTGATGAAGATTCAAATCGAAGACCCACTCCAATGAAAATGTTGTTGTTTTTTTAAAAATGTTCTTCTGGCATTTTTCTCATGATGGAGGACATTCATGAAAAAATAATTATTATATTCCTTTTCTGAGTATTTCTTTTTATTATTCCCTGTGAATCAGAAGCAGATGAAAATACGCTGCTTTAAAAAGGTCATATTTACTCTAGACGGGCCCGTTGACTGTCCAGTGAGTGTGATGTCATCTATAGAAAATGGTTTACTTGCAGCTCCAACGAAATTAAATCTATTTAGTCGCCATTTCTTTGCGATATGGACGTCGCCATGTTGGAACCAGATATTCTCAGTAAACAATGATTGGTCTGAGTGTACATCTCTATGGCAACCAATTTAGGAGTGAACTGGTTGGAAGGCCACACCCCTACCACTGGAGAATCTGTCAAACGGTTTGAACGTTCGACGTGAGACCACATGCTCCTAGCGAGGCATCTGATTGGACAGTTTATAACTTGAACTACAGACAAATATAACGAAATAAAAAGTAGGATACTGCTAGATCCGTGCTTCGTTGACCTTGTCTGAGTCGGTATCTGGCTGGATGACTTCAATATTGATGGTCGTTTTTGTTGCAGCGGTGTTGTTGGGTTGAGGTTGTGAGGGGCTGTAAGCTAGCAGGAGAGCTCTGAGCAATGGGAAGGGGGGGTGGGCTTGCTCTGTGCCAACAGTCCCGCTCATGACTCGGAGGTGAATTTCGAATGAACCCCTGCCGCTCTGCAGAAACTATGTCCTAGAAAACTACTCAGGTTTTCTGATTTTGGCTAAAAACGGCGTAATCAGAATTAAAAGACCTCTGGGAACATTTTGAACATAGATCAATAGAAGATTGGACTTTAAGTGAAATTTTGCTAGAATATTTTCCTCTTATTTTGAAAGAACTTCACATCCTGCCGTCTACCTTTTGTAGGCCAGCTCAGCTGCATCTCTTTTCCAAGTCACGAGGAAGAGTTTCTTCGACGTACCGTGGGGGCCGCCCCCTACATCCTCATCCTGGGCCAGGACTGCGCCGCCCGCTACCAGCTGCTCAACTGCCTTCTGGGGGAACGGCTCCTGCCGTTGGGCCCAGAGGCCGGAGAGGCCTGCGACGGCGTCCAGGGCAGCGTCTGCAAGAGACGGAAGCTGTGCTTCACCCACGGGAGACAGACGCGACTCAGCCTGGCTCTGCCGGGTCAGTATGAGCTGGTGCACCAGCTGGCAGCGAACCGCGGTCGCTGGGATACCATTCCCAGAGAGGATCTGGAGATCCACGAAGAGTGTGAGGACCCAGCTCACAGGCTGGCAGAGCTGGAGATCACCCTGCACCACCCGCTGCTCCAGGTACTTTGTTTTATCCTAACATCATAAACTTGTATGCCTTTAGTCTCTTTTATTGTTGAAACTTTATGGTTTTATAAGGTGTTATAATATTCATAAATGTCAGTATATAGTAAAAGCAAATCACTAAAAGTAAACTGTTTTATTTCCCTTTGTTCCAAAATCTGAATTTGGTCTATGTCTGAACTGAGACGTCACCCTGTGTGAATGTTCAAATCATTTTGAGTTTTTTGTGGCTGTATATTGTTGCTACCACAGATGAACAAACAAGCAAGAAAAGTCAAGCGAGTTCTAAAAGTCCAGAAGAAAACAGTTTTTGGTTCTTCAGGGTTAAACCGATTCTGTACAAAATCAAAACTCCTCGCAGCAGAAGAATGTCCATCAGTGATCCTTACTCATCTAAAACCCTTCAGAAACATTTCTCACGCTTTCTAAAACATTTATTAAAGAACATTGGACTATTGCTCAACACAGTTTTATTTTTATTGTTGATATCAGTCCAATAGACTGTACCATAGTGTCCTTTTTAACACACAATAGGAGTGTCTCTCTGTGCTTCCTCCTTCATTGGTTAGGTGAGAGAGGTCATCTTCTTCCAGAAGAAACTGGTTTCTTTCATATTTAAAACCTTCTCCGGATGATAATTATCCATGCAGGGCCACAAACTTTGGTTTTAGCCATTCAGGAACCGGTGGAGCCAGCTGTGAATTATTCCTTAGCAGCCGGCGAGGAAGCCGACGGGCCGGCGTGCTCTTCATCACCGCCGCACTTCCTCTCCTGCAAGCACCTCCTTAAGATTCAAAAGTCTCACACAAGCATCGTGATCTGAGTTTTTGGGATGAACGCAGCGGAACTCTGTTATTTAAGACACGTTTGAATGCTTTAATGCTTTACTGTAGCAGCAATCCTGTTTTGGTAATAATCATTTTGCATTATTTAAAACAATTTCTGATGCTAATCTTCCTCTAAAATATACTTAAGAAATAATAAAGTAGCTGCATCAAATGTTACAGACGAGCTTTGCGATAATTTGAAGACAAAAGAACAAAATTTTCAACACGAATTAAAATGCAACGCAAAGGTCCAAACAGGTGAGTAGTGCTGAACTGTAAAAGGCTTTAAGGACGCTGCAGGATGACAGCAGAGATGCTTTTCTGAACCAACTGTTGGTGCACAAACACAAAAGGTTTGAAAGGGTTTTTTATTTCTTCCATCCACAAGTATGTTAGATTTTATAGTCCAGTGCAAATCTGCACAATTTCCTGCCTTAACTCGTCTCCCATGATCTGTGGAAACCCCTGGAAAAGCATTAAACCATGTTTGCTCTACTGCTTTGTTAAATCATTTATCTAAGTAAGTATTAAATTCATTCAATTGGCAATCTAATTGTTATAGACAATCTAATTTTATTATAATCCTCATTTCAGTGGAACAAACTTGTGTAGAGGGTTATTAAAGGTAAATCGGGGAATAATTGTGTCAAAAGCAGTTTTAATATACGACTGGTACAGTAAGTTTTAACTTACCAGTTTAATGCTTTTAGTTACCGTATTTTCACAACCATGATGCGCTCTCCAAAATATACGGCGTGCTCTAAGGTGTTGCGTGACTTCAGTAATGAGGACATGCGAGAAGACAGCATGAAAACGCTAAGGAGGGAAGTGAGGACGTGAAAGAAGACACCCCCAGTATGTGCATTATGAAGAACATCGTTTTGGAAACCCTGAAAATGCAAAGGGACACGCTTAAACTGTAAGCTATCAGCCACGCTGAGGATCATGGGAATGGAGCAGCTGCCAGACAATTCAAGATGAAGGAATCCATGGTTCACAACTGAAGGAAGCTGGAAAACAAACTCCAAGTCGAGAAGACGCGGCTGAGTTTCCGTGGAAACAAGGCGAGGCGGCCCGAGTTTGAAGACCGACTGGAGCGATGGATCAAGGATCAGAGAACATCTGGGAAAAGCGTCTCTCCAGTCACCATTCCACTGAAGGCTGTAGCGCTTACAAAGGACATGAAAACTGAACATTTTCAAGGAGGTCCGTCTTTGTGCTTTTATTAAATGCCGTCATCTTTCCATCCCGGCAAGGACCACGGTGGCGCGGCAACTTCCAGCGGATTACAATCAAAAGATGTCCACCTTACGCTCCTACTGCAGTGTAAAGATTGCAGACAAACACATCCAGCCACATCACCAACGTGGATGAGGCGCTGCTCACTTTTGACGTCCCGGTGAGTCACACTGTCGACGTTCACTAAGACGGGGAGGAGACGGACTCTGGCGATGAGGAAAGGGAAGCTGGCGTGTTTGATAGAAATTCAGCCCAGCTGTTCATTCCAGATACAGAAGATATGAGGACCTTGATGGATTTTTGGATGCTGACTGATGACTGAGAAAATACAAAATAAATCAAAACCAACTCAGCTTTGCTCCCGCAGCCTTTTTTAAACACACACTAGCATGCATGTCTTAAAACCAGAAAAATCACCTATAACTGGTTGGGAAAATCCTTTTTTTTGTTTTTATTACTCATAAATAATAAGCAAAGTTTATTACAATTCTCAGCACAGTGAGTACGACACAAATATGTGTTTGAAGCGCTTCCTCCTGTTGAAAAATGGATCAGTCCATTCTTTTCCTTGCTGTCTCTCATTTAAACTGGCCTTTGCTCACATGGGTAAGCTCACACATAATCCAGAGCAGAGCTGATTATTTTCTAGGTACTTTTTCTATTTTTTCTATACTAAAGTCAGTTGTGATCCTGTTCAGGGTTAAAATCCTCTAGTAGTTCTTTTTTCATCCTTCTCTCTCTATCTTAGGGGAAAACAGACTCGACAGTTAGGAGTTCTGTGGAAAAGGCTGGAAAATGTCGGCCGCAGAGCTGCAGTCATGCAGAAGCTTCATCCAGTGTGACCTGAAAATTACAATGTCCTGTGGGGGTGACACGATTTGGCGCGGTGCGAGGCTCACAGTCATTCTTTTCATGTGTGACACACGGAAATTGGCCTCTAATCGTTTGGATCAGGGCTCTTTAGTGCGCATCGCCGAGCCCAGAGAAACTGGGTCCAGCTCTGTTGCAGGGCGGCCCACCAGCCCGCCCCCCCTTACGTAATGCTACTGGTCTGGTGCGATTCACATGACTGCTTCGTGTAAAAAAAAATATAGTTGCCATGGTTACACTTTCAGGGACACTGGGATGTAACTAAAACTCTCTAAAATTGCTGTTTTTTGTTATTGTTGCAGCGTTTCATACAAACATTTTCAGGTTTCCAGATCAGTGAGATGAAATCCCCAAAGTCAGAGCTTTTCAGGAGAACATTTGCTGCTTGGAGGCCCACAAAAATCCCAAAAACTAGACCATAGGAAGGAAAAAAAGGGCCTTTGAGGAAAACATCTGTTGGGGAAACGGAGGCGTTCAGTTTGCTCCAACACCACGTTTTCCTGTGGCCTTCATCCGTGAAACATTCCGACTTTAAAGCTTTTTTTTTCTAGCTACGCAGCAGAGATTCTGCTGGCTGCACAGAGCTGGGATGAGCTTTCAGAATCTCTCCCCTCTCTGCGGTTTTCTCACCGGTCTGCCATATTTACCACGTTGTGTTTTGGAAGACAGAAAATGAGAACCTACCACTAATTACCCCCCTGAACCTGAACGCACTGGCGGGCTGCTGACTCACCGCCGCCTTTCACTAATCAACCACATCACTGTTATCTCTGTGTTGTTGGCTGCTGAGGATCCACAGTCCCCTTAGTAAGGACTTAGCTTGTTCTTTCTGTGACTGAAAATCCTCAAACTCTCGGATCTGAGGGCATTCAGATGCTGCTGATTTGGACTGCAAATGTTTGCAGGCCATCTTTGTTCGCGCTCAGGCGGTCCGGCCTCCTTCTGTGGAGACGGGGCTGACTGTCTCCTTTGTGTGGCTGCCGCTCATGCCGGCCCGTTTCTTCTGCAGCCTTCTCCTCGTCGCACAGCGAGCTGCCATTCTGTTCACATTTCTGCTGTCAGACCTCCCTTTTTGTCGTTCCTAAGGCCAACACAAATATTTATGTGTTCAAAGGGGGGGGGGGGGGGGCATGTGATGTTTTTGGATTCTTCTTGTCTTGTGTTTAGCTTCGGACTCCAGCAGGACAGCTGTATGTGACAAAGTGATGTGCTCGCTTCTAATAGGCAGATTTAAAAAGGTACATCTTCTCAGCTGTGCTATAAAAGCAAACATGGTTTGAGGCCCACTGGTGGAGATGATGTCATTAGTGGTACGGCAGCCGAGTGTGGCTGCGTCAGAAACGCTCCCGTTTCAGTTTGTGGTGGTCACAGTTTCAGCTCAAACTGAAACATCAGCTCCGTCAAAACCAATGGATGTTGCTAATGCTAATCTATTTTCTTGAAAGAAAAGGTGTTTGAGGACTGAAAGAGCCTCTGTAGTTTTTTCTAAGAACTGTTGTAGAACTCCCAGAATTCACCAGGCTAAATGATTGTCTAAACTTAGATGAGGACAAATGAAATAAAGAAGCTTTTCTTTGATGACGTGATCAACAGTGAACGTATTCAGGATTTTCTCCATGTTTACCTTTCGGGTTTCAAAAGCGTCACTGTGGTAGCTTAGAGACGGCCTCTCATCCGACGACTTCTGTATTTCAGGAAGCTAAAGTCATGGTGGTTCCCTGCCCAAGCGTCCAGCCCATAGAGGAGGCTCTGGAGGACTGCAGCCACTGCGTGATTCCCATCATCCTTTACGCCGTCAACCGGGACTCCCTGACTGCAGATCAGGTGTCTGAGCTCTGGAAGGTCAGAGAGATGCTGTCGTTTCCCATCTGCTTTGTCCGTCTTCCCGACGGCGCTCTGAACGCCTCCCCGGAGCCCGGCCGCGGGGCGGACAAGGAGAAGGAGCGGGAGAAGAGCGCCCTCCACAAACAGCTCCTCTCGCTCGGATTCCTAACCAGCCCAACGGGCAACTGTTCCTGCGGCGCTCCGACGCTGATCCCTGCACCGGGTGCCAAGCCCCAGAGCATGCTGGGGGAATCGTTCGATAGGCTGCATCGGTTGCTGGTTCCTTTCACTCGGCAGGTTCTCCAAAACCAACAAGTGGAGGCTGCAAACGTGCTGAACGGACTTCACTGCCGATGTCTAGATCTCTTCATCAACCAGGTGAGCAGATGGACGTCCAGGATTACGATTTCAAGAGGACAGATTCTGAAGAACCCATTCTTGTCTTTATTGCTTCAGTCTGGTGACGTTTGCTGTTGCCTCATAATCTCCGTTCTTCCTCGAACTTTAACCTTCTGTGCTCCTCACAGGAACTTTGACCTTGTTGCCTCATTCCCCTGCAGGCCTTTGACATGCAGAGGGACCTGCAGATCACGCCGCGCAGGCTGGAATACACCCGCGAGAAGGAGGGGGAGCTCTTCAGCTCCCTCATGGCCATCGCAAACCGCAAGCAGGAAGAGATGAAGGAGATGATTGTGGAGACACTCGGCAGCATGAAAGAGCAGTTATTGGAGGACGCCGCCAACCTGGAGTTCACAGGTCAGTGCATGAGCAAAAAAAACGCTTTCCCTGCCCACATTTTGAGCCACTGCAGATGACATCAGGCCTCTTGGAGTTATCAGGTGCTATCGGGCAGGAACGCTGATGTAATCAAAACTAGAGTTGGCAAACAATACGCAGGAAATAACACAGATTTCCTGGATTCAAATGAAGTCATACGTCTGCACCTGTCGTCAAAATGACCCCCAACCGGCATATAAACAGAAAATCAGACTAATTGAAGCACGTCAGCTCTGATGGTAAAGGAAGAAAAATCCACGTATGCAGAAATATGATCAGACCCCACATCCCATAATAATCCCTTTGGCTGTATTTCAAATCTCTTGCAGACTCTTGTTTCGTTCCTGTCTCCAATATTTTTTATTTTCTGGTGACGTTGGTAAAGCAGCCAGTGAAAAAGCACAAAAACCAGTTTAGTGTTGGTGAGCAGCAAATGCTGCTGATTCAGCTTTCCATTAAACGTGCAGATGCTATTGTTTAGATGTATTTACACACAACAAAGAAGCAATGATCCCTGTAAGAAAACTATTCTCTTTTAGAAATGAACTGAAAACAATGTGAGATGAAGTGAAGACATCCACAAAGATTCATGAGCAAAAATAAACTTCATGTAGTTCCTAAAAACCTCTGGAACATTCATTTCCTCCCAAAAAAGGTTCATGACGTTCCATGTCGTCTTATGCCAGTCCGTGCTCTTCCATGTTGTTTCATATGGTTCCATGCTCTTCCATGACGTTCCCAGCACTCCCATGTTGTTCCATGTTGTTCCATGCTGCTTCTGAATCCCTTAAAAAAACAGCAGCAAAACCAAGAAAACTAAGGCAAAGTTATAGGTTATCCCAGTGGCCTTACAGTGACATGATGCTGGTTCAAATCCTGCTTAGGTCCTTCCTGTGGGGAGTTTCCATGTTCTCTCTGACCTCCTCCCACAGTCCAAAAGCATGTTTCCCAGACTAACTGGTGACTGTGGATGACCTGCAGGAGCCAGTGTGGTTCCTGGTCAGAGTTTACCCAGCGCTCCTGTGACCTCCACAGGAGGAAGCGGGTCCACATGATGGATGGATGGTCGTTCTTTATTTAGAGCTAACCCTCAAAGGTTGTCATCCGCATTCATAACTGCACAGCTGAGAAAAGCTGAAGCTGTCAGGAACTGCGGTCAGTTCAGCTGTTGGTGTTGCAGCGATGTCTCCGTCTCTCGTCCATCACTCCTATTGTGACCAGATCAGGTGAGCGGTGTAGGAATTACAACAGTTTGCATATGTACCATGTTTACCACTTGTTAAGGAACCATAAGTAATGGGCCAATTGGCTTCTCAGCTGTTCCATGGCCAGGTGTGTGTTATTCCCTCAGTATCCCAACTACAAAGAGCAGATAAAAGGCCCAGAGCTTTTTGAAGTGTGATGTATGCATTTGGAATATGTTGCTGTCAACTCTCAAGATGAGATCCAAAGAGCTGTCACTATCAGTGAAGCAAGCCATCATTAGGCTGAAAAAACCATCAGAGAGATGGCAAATATATTAGGCGTGGCCAAAACGACTGTTTGGAACATTCTTAAAAAGAAATAACTTTCTAAGGAGCTTAGCATGCCAAACAACCCAGAAGACCACGGAAAACAATTGTGGATGACCGAAGAATTCTGTTACTGGTGAAGAGAAACACCCTTCACAACAGTCGGTCCGATCAAGAACACTCTCCAGGAGGTACGGTATGTGTGTTTGTGTGTTGAAGTCGACAATCAAGAGAAGACTTCACCAGAGTGAATTCAGAGGGTTTACCACATGATGTAAACCATCAGTGAGCCTCAAAATAGGAAGGCCAGATTAGAGTTTGCCAAACGCCACCTGAAACAGTCTTCACAGTTCTGGAACAACATCCTATGAACAGATGAGACTCAGATCAACCTCTACCAGAGTGAAGGAAAGAGAAGAGTACGGAGAAAGAAAGGAACTGCTCAAGCCTACCACCTCATCAGTGAATCATGGTGGTGGGAATGTCATGTATGGCTGCTAATGGAACTGGTTCTCTTGTATTTATTGATGGCAAAAGCAGTAGGATGAATTCTGAAGTGTTTCAGGGCAATAATATCTGCTCATTGGACGGCGCTTCACAGTGCAGATGGACCATGACCCAAAGCAGACTGCAACAGCAACCAAAGACCTTATTAAGGGAAAGAAGTGGAATGTTATGCATGGCCAGGTCAATCCCCTGACCTGAATCCCATTGAATATGTGTTTCACTTGCTGAAGACAACACTGAAGGAATAAACCCTCAAGAACAAGAAGGAACTGAAGACTGTTGCATTGGAGCCTGGCAGAGCATCACCAGGGATGAAACCCAGCGTCTGCTGATGTCTATGCGTTCCTGTAACAGACTGCAAAGGATTTGCATCCAAGTATTAAAAAGTAGGGGTGTAAGAAAAAATCGATTCGGCAATATATCGCAATACGTCATTTGGCAATACTTGTATCGATTCAAAATGCTGCCAGATCGATATTTATTTAATTATTTCTGAGCGTCCTTCAGCGTCTGACTCTTGTTGTCCACTTCACCCTCTGACCGCTAGTTGGACGCAGAGAACACGGAACCTCTTTGAACAGCTCTACTCTGCACAAGACAACAGAAGACTGCCGCCAGAAGCAGCTTGTTCTGTTGTTATGAGACATGAACTACTTAGTTTTAACTTGGAATGGATACCAGACAGAAACTCTCAGCCATGTTCCTGCCAGTAAGATATGAAAACGGCGATGTCTGCTTTTTAGCGGCTCAGATAAATAAGAGGCAATGAAGCACGGCAGCAGCTAATAGGCTAATGTGCTTAGCATCTGCTAACATGCTAGCAAAGCGGGCTAAAGTTCTGCAGAATCTCAAAGAAATTGATTCTAGTTTAGGGACCTGATGGATCAGAGGGATGTGTACAACGCTCTGAAAAAGGCTGACATTGTGGTGATCAGTGTTACCAGTTTACTTCCGTGTGTGAGAAACGTGGCTGCAAAGGTGCAACAGAGCAGATATGTAAACAAAGCCCCTTTTTTTGTCACATTAAAGCAACTTTCCTTCGTTCTGTCATGCTGCCTCATCATCACACTTTATTGTTTCTGGAAAGAATCAGTGTGTTTATTTTTAAAGCACCATTCAGGCTCCTGAACTGTTTAAAATCACTAGAGAAGCTACATTACTGCTGAAAATAAACAGCTTTTTATTTCCCCAATAGAAACTTATTGGTTAGGACTAATTCATTCTTTGTTTTTTCTTACACTGAAAAAAAAAATATATATTTTAAATCAGACAATGTTGACTGCTCCCTTTCTATATTTTAACTTTCCAAAATAAAAGCACTAGGAATTTGCTTTGGTAAACGCAAATTAGATATGAGATACAATTGCAGTGCATTACATTGTGATCATTAAACCAAATTTGATCAGTGGAAGACATTAAAATTCAGGTTGAGTTTTTTCAAAGTCATATTTAAAATAACAGAAAGAAAACATGTTTCGGGAAAATATCGGGATACGTATCGCAGGGTGCGTATCGGGATACGTATTGTATCGCCAGACTCTTGCCAATACACACCCCTATTAAAAAGTGAATGTTTGGGTTATGATTATTGTTCTGGTCCATTACTGTTGGTTCCTTAACAAGTGGGAGGCACATATGCAAACTGTTCCTACGCCGCTCATCTGATCTGGATGTAAATACCCTCAAGTTAAAGCTGACAGTCTGCAGTTACAGCACATCTTGTTCGTTTCATTTCAAATCCATTGTGGTACAGTATAGAGACAAAAATGTTAGAATTGTGTCGCTGTCCCAGTATTTATGGACCTGTTTGTATATGACAGTGGTTTAGGACAGACTTTTTTTTTTTTTTTTACACAATCTGAATGTGATCTTAAATTCAGATCCAGGTGAAGGTTTTGTGGATTTCAAGTAGTTTCTGTATCTGCTCAGTAGTAAAAAACTATTGAGCAGCGTTTTGCTCACTTTGCTCACTTAGCACTTCATTTGTGGTGTAAACTCGAAGCAAGTTTCTAAAAACATTCCTTCTTCCTGGAGCTGATCAGATCTGCTCAGCTTCCCGTCTGTGTCCGTCCATTCATCGGCAGGCGGCTCACGGTCTGAACTCATCGCTGCTTTGTTTTGGATTGCTCCTGCCATCTCCAGCATTGTCACTCATGGAAAACTGAAGCTTCTTTGTTTCCATATTCAGAACGTTCTGACCAGGAGTATAACGATTCATTTTAACCATTTCATTTCACAATTTGTGGTTGACGATCTGATTTATAGTCTCTTGGTTCAATGATCCGATCCTCTGACCTAAAATGGTCTTTAGCCAAAACTTCAACCAGTGTGACTCAGAGAGTTTGGTTTAGTTTAGTTTTCCACAATGTGTCAAAAGTAACAAATCCCCTCACAACACAACACGTGGAAAAAATGGACCCCCCCCCCCCCCGAAGCAGATGCTTATTATTAGGGGTCCAGCATTTTAGTCAAGCGTAAAAGTATAAAAGATGAGCGGTGGAAGGAAAATAAAATAATAGTTAAATAAATAAAATACAATGATAATATGATGGTAATATTAGTGGAAAGTGTTGGACAATGAGTTTGAACAACATGAACTCAGGCGTGTGGCCATATAAGTGTCACAAACACATTATAGGTGGTTTCGGTCGGAGCAACATTATGTACAGTATGTTGGCAATAATAGCAATTTCAATTTCCTTTTAAACATTTATATTGTAGCTGACTGTTTGACGTCATTGTCTAAAATATTCTAAATTTGTGGACCTCTAGTACAGACAGAGAAGCTTGAACATTGTAACTTTCTGTTTTGCCTTTTAGCATATGCTTTCCCCGGGTGTCATAGTGATGAGAGGGTGAAAAAAGTGGAATGAAGTCACACAAACGACATTGTACATTGTGCATGTGTTATGATATTTATTGAGTTCCGGTAACTTAAGGAGGCTGTATCTGTGGAAGAGTGGATCCGTTGGAGAATTTGGCATGGACCGGGTTATTGCTCTTATTGTTTTCTTTTGTGTAGTCGGAAGTTGTGGCGTGTTGGTAGAATGTGTGTTAATCCATATGATGCTACAGTAATTCAGGTGAGGCTCTAACAGGGATCTATACAATGTTAGCAATGCGTCTGATGGGAGCATGTGTCGAATCTTATAATTTTTTAACTAGTTCATCTACGTGTTTTTTTTTTATTTAGAAATTGATCTATATGGATTCCGAAAGATTTTATTGAGTCCACCTGTTGTAGAGATCGTACATCTATGTTTGTTTAATTTCCTGTAAGTGGATTTGTGTCTGGATGTGTGGAATATGATAAAAAAGGTTTTGCTAATGTTTGATGACAATTTATTGTGTTTGACCCAAGTAGCTACTTTTACTAGTTGTTCATTTAGGAATTTTTCTAATAGGTCCTTATTTCTATGTTACATGAATAAACTAGTATCGTCTGCAAAAATAATTTTGTGGATGTCTCCGGAACAGTAGACAAAATTGTTTATATAAATTATGAAGAGAAGTGATCCCATTATGGATCCTTGTGGTACACCCGTTTAAATGTTACGTTTATGTGATTTTAGTTCATCAACTTTCACATGTGGCTCTCTTCCACAGATATAACTCCTGAACCATTGAAGCGCTAATCCCCTGACCCCGTAATGCATTCATTTGCTGAGTAATATTTCATGATCTATAGTATCAAATCCCCAATACCGTATTCACCTCTTTCAAAGGCATCATTAATTTTTTCGACAAGATCTAAGATAGCCATACCCGTGGTGATGTTCTTCCTAAAGCCATATTGTTGAGGCACTAATACATTGTATTTCACAAAATCGTCTGTCAATCTTGAGTACACAACTGGCTCAAATACTTTAGATAGAATGTGCGGTATTGATATGGGTCTGTCATTTTGAATATCATTTTTGTCCCCAGACTTATATATGGATATTATTTGAGCTATTCTGGTCATTTTTGGGACTTTGCCATGTGTTAATGAAAGATTAATGGTATAAGCGAGAGGTTCAGAGATGTCATTTTCTATGGCTTTAATGATATTAGTACTTGTGTTATAAGCACCAACTCTGTAGGACGATATTAGCTTGTTTATGATATTTACCACTTCTGTTTTACAGGTGGGTTTTAGAAAAAATGAATTTGGGTAATTTCCCTGAAGGTAGACATTGTAATTTGCAACACCTGGTGGACAAATATTTTGAGAGACTTTTCCCAACTCCACAGAAATAATTGTTAAAAATCTCAGGTAAACTGGGATTATTTGATTGCAATTGCTCTAAGACATCGGGGATGACTGTAGTTTTTGTTCTGCGGCTGAGAATGTCATTCAACACCCTCCAAGACTTTCTTTTTATCTCCAGAGGCAACATTCAGTTGTGTAGTAAAATGATTTTGTTTGCTTATTCATAATAATTTTGTTTTTATATTTTTTGTAAATGAAGTTATTTTGGGTATTTGGTTTTTTGATACACTTTTGTACAATTTGTTCTTTTGTTTTATTGATTTTAATATTCCCTTGGTCATCCAAGGTTTTACTTTTGTGTCTTTTTGTCTGATTGTTTTTTCTGGGGTTGTTATGCGAATTGAGTCGGTTTATTCTTCAGTTAATGAATTGTATACACAATCAGGATCTGTGGTGTTGAATACTGCGTCCCACCTTTTGGTTTGAAGGGGACTGATTAGGTTTGCTAAAGTTTGGGTGTTCACAACTTTTCTCCTTGTGCCTGAGATTGACGTTTTTTTATTTAGATTCATATATCATGCAATGGGATAATGGTCCCTGATGTCTGAGTATACAACCCCTGATTTATATTCAATATTTACCGTAGTAGTTATCATGTTGTCCAAAATGGATATGATTTTATCCGTAACTCTGGTATACTTATTCATTTTTGGGAAAAAGGGTGAGGAGAAAAGGGTATTGATGAAGTCCTTGTTAGTTTTATTGTCCTTGGATAAATCTATATTGAAGTCCCCCATGATGAGACAATTTATGTTCGTAAAGTTTATGTGGAGAAGAATGTTTTGAAGTTTGTCTCTAAATGTGTTATAATCAGAGTCTGGTGGGCGATATATATTACTCCAATAATGATACTTTTTGCAATATTACGTTTTAGTTTTAGAAAGATTGAGTCAGAAAAGCCGTCATCAAGTACAATGTCTGTTCGTTCCCTTACTGAATATAAGGATCTCACATATAGACAAACTCCTTCACCAGGTTTACCAGCTGCGATAACAACGTATATCCATCTAAGTTGTAAAGATCTAAATATGCCTCTTCAATAATCCAGGTTTCACTGCAGCCTATTATGTCAAAATGGTGGCCTATTGATGCCAGCAGTGAAACTAGGCCATCATGATGTTTTTTGATACTTCGTATATTTAGATGCAAGGAGGAGAAGGTAAAGCTACTGTTTAAGTCGGAGGACTTAATAAAAATCAAAAAGGTATTAAGAGAAATACCTGGAACTGAACAGTGTAGCTTTCCAGATTCCTTGGATTGTAAATGAAATATGTGTCCAAAGTAGAAGTAAACTAGAATGAATGTCAAATCCATTCAGATTTTAGTTTCCTAAAGTTCAGCCCACTGTTGTTTTTCCACATCCAAATCAAAACTTTATTTATAAAATAGCGCTTCTCATGCAGGTTGCGCAGCTCGAAGCACTTTAACATTAAAAACAGAAAACACGCAACATTACAATAAAAACCCAACCCACCCTTCCCACTCCCCTCTATTAAAATATATGACCCATGACAATTAATATTGACTATGCAAAGAATCCAAAGGGAGCATTCTTAGAACATTCTAGCACACTGGATGGTCACGTGACTCTGATAAATTCATGTCTTTCCACATTTTGGACAGGAATGATGGACTGATCCACCAAGTGCATCGTGTGTGTTGTTCACTGTGATGCACTTGATGGTTTTTATGTTATAGTAAATAAACTCAACATGTCTCAATCCAAATGTTTTTTTCCAATATCCATTCTAATTAAGGTACAGGTGGATGTGATTCACATCTTGCCCCCTAGCTCTGTCCTTCAGCAGGCTAGCCAGCAGTCAGTCCAGGAGCCTGGAGAGGACGTCCACACAGACTCAACCGTTCAGATCTCCGTTCTCTGATGGTTGGAATTGTCCTGTCAGACAGATGAGGCCCTGAAGGCAGCAAATGTTTCTCCCATAAACTCAGTTTCTGTTCAGAGTCTGAAGATATTTTTCTAATGTCAAACAGTTGAAAACTTTCATGAATTTTCTTTTACACAAAACAACTTTGACCTGATTAGCTTTTTTAACTTCATCTTACTTTTCTTTAAGACCAACAAAGTCGGTTTTTCATTTTAAAAAGTGATCGTATTCTGTTTTTCTGCTTAGATGGGAGGTTTTCCTCGCTCCTGTCACCTTTTGCTTAATTAGAATGGGAGTTGAACCCAAAACCTTTTTATGGTCATTTATCCAAACCACTACTGTAAAATGTAGGATAATCCAGATTTTATGGAATATTCTGGATCCATTTGGTTCATAAATAAGTCTGTGTGTATTTGTAGTTATGAGGTAGTTGTAAACTGAAGCTTCATAAGCAAACTAAATTACAATTGGGAAGATTTGTGTTTTCTTCATTCTGTTTGTGATGTTGACCCTTTTTCAATCCCCTATTGATCCACAGAAAGAGGCCAAGGTCTCTAATTTCATTCAGATAATCAGAAAAATCAAATTCCCTTTGTGGTTGAAGGGCTGTTTAAGACGGAATACAACAAATATTTCAAAAATTGAAGTTAAAGTGTTAAATATCCGACATTTCCATTTACAAGAGAATCCAAATTGATTGGAACAGAACATCAGGTTCAACACTAAAATCCTTGTTTCTTTTTTATCTGCAGACATCATTGTAACACCAAACGGAGAGCCTGTTACATCCAAGGAGATCAAATCCTGCATCCACCTGATCCAGGAGCTGATCGTGGTGCGCTTGAATCAGGCCGTGGCCAACAAGCTCATCAGCTCCGTGGACTACCTGAGGGAGAGCTTCGTAGGAACGCTGGAGCGATGCCTCAGTAGTCTGGAAAAGTCCACTTTGGATTCGTCCGTTCACAACGTCACTTCTAATCACCTCAAACAGGTGGGAAGCAGAGGAAGTAACACACGTTCTTGAAACTTTAGGAACGCTGCTACAAGAAAAGGTTGAGGCTAACCTTTTTGCTGTAACGCTTTGAACATATTTGTTGTAGGAGGAGAACATGAGAATAAAGATTAAGTGCAATAAGAAGACTTTGAATTGTAAAAAAAAAGTTTATATTTCTTCTCTCGTCTCATTTGACAGTTATTAAATGCTGCTTATCACGTGGAGGTCACCTTTCATTCAGGATCTTCTGTCACAAGATTCGTCTGGGAGCAAATCAAGCAGGTTTGTGTCTCAGAGATTCTCCCAGAGAACCATGGAGCCATTAACCACTCAAGAGCAGATAAAGCTGAAGTCTTCATCACGCCGTTCCCTCTCAGATCATCCACAGAATAACCTTCGTCAACCCTCCCGCCATCACTCCAGAGTGGAAGCGGAAGGTCGCACAGGACGCAATAGAGAGTCTGAGCGCCGCCAAACTGGCTCGGAGCATCTGCTCCCAGTTCCGGACTCGACTGAACAGCTCTCACGAAGCCTTCGCGGCGTCTCTGCGTCAGGTGAGGCTCCTCCCACATCCACTTCATAAGGCCAGCAGAAAAACTCACATTAGATTTTTAAATCCTTGAGTTGGCTATAATGACAAACATTCTGCGTTTTTACCTCAAATTGGCTTGAAGAGACAACTGTCTGAGCATCAAAATGACATTTTTTCTCATTGAAATCTGTTGAGTCATTTGTTAGGTCTAGGTTTTAAATGGTAAAAAGGTCCCCAAATCTCCTCTAATAAATGCTGATTACTTCCAGTAGGTCTGGTGACGTTTTTCCAAGCCCGTGCGATGCATCTTCTAGCTATCTTCTAAAAAGCTAAGATCAATAAATGTACATCCGGTTTTTCACAGGATACAAAGTCAGTAGGAAGAAACTAGTACTCCGTATCGGCCGTTTGGAAAGTATCTTGTCTATTGTAGTTTTCACTCCAATAAAGATTTGATGTATTTTTATGTGATGACTCTCCTGCATGCCGAGCATCTCTGTTAACTTTATTCCATCTGTAATCTGATTAAGTCCCTGAATTTGAAGGCGGAAGCGGCAAATTTCACAAATGACCCCCAGAGGTTTCAGAAGGGGGAAACGTTTTTTTAAATCTGTTGTTGTGATGTGAGTAAAACTCTTTAATTTCTCACCGCTTCCTGTTACCAGAGATGCAGAACAGGGAGGGGGCAGTAAGGCCCCCTACCAGCTTCCATTGATCCGTCTGGTGTAAACATGTCTGTGGTTCAGACAGACTTACAGGTGGATACGGGCCGTCTGCAAGTAAAAACCTGGCAAACCTGCACAGTCTCAGGATGGTAGACCCATCAGTGAGCCTGTAAATCAAAATGTTCATTCGCATTTTTTCTACAAGCATGCTGCGGGTGACGGGTCATAGCGAATACGTGCACCTCACTAATGGGGTAAGGCCCCCGTATGGCCGCGTCATCTGTACATTCTACATGTGTGTAACTTTACAATACTTGACGATACACTAATCACACACACAGCAATGGTACATTCCATTTTCATGGCGTACGACCTCAGGGGAACTGCACCCGCTCCTCACTACGACCTTCCATGGGCCCAGACACCCCAAATGAGCGGGAGCTGGAAAAGCGGGATAATAACCTCTGACGAGGTTTTAGAAGTGGAAAAATGTAGGAACCCACTTTAGGTGCATTTGATAAATCCAGCGCTTCCACAAGGATTAACCATGAAAATGGTTAATCCTTTAAATGTTATTATGCAGTAAACAAATCAATCTGATACATTATGGGAACAGAAACGACATGTCTGATTCTGACACGACCACAGAGCTGAGGACACATGGTGTCTGATCCGTCCTGGGGTTCAGAAAGGTTCTTTGTCGTCATGTGAAAAAAGCTATTATTGAAGAATCTGTGGTTTATGTTTCTATTTGAAGTTTTCCTGCAAACACTGTCCAAACCCCCTGCAGTCATTGACCTGGATTACAGACGGAGAGCAGCGAAGACAAGGCCGACCAAAGATAACCACATCAGAAGTCTGTCACACTCCTGCTGAGAGACAGAAAGTACCTTCATAAAGCATTGAGATACCATCTCTGCTCTGTAGGATCTGGGGATGTGAGAAGACATTCAGGAGCAGATCTGAATGTGAGAAAAGATTGTATGTGGGCCTTAGCTGAGAGTGGAAAATCCCCTCGAGCAGTTCGGAAAAGTCAAGAAAGTCATCTAAGCAGTTTGACTGTTTGCATCTTAAACAGATCGGTCCGAGTTATTTACCGTAATTTCCGGATTATAAGCCGCTCATTTTTTCACACGCTTTCAACCCTTATTCAAGGATGCGGCTAATTTCTGCATTTTTTCTAACGGCCGCTAGAGCAGATAGGGTCAGAGTGAGACAAAGGGAATGCAAGTTTAATGGAAATTCCCGCTTTAAGAATGAAGAGCACGAACAGATCCTCACAGGAAATTCCAAAAAGCTGAGCTGTCGCTCATAAAACTGAAAGTAATGGAAATTATCTGTGAACCATGCACCTCTTGACTCTGAACAGGCTCAGGAGGAGGCTATGAGAGAAGCTGTTCGCATACCCTCATTTCTGGCATCAAGACCCTTTATTTGACAGCAGCCAAACAGCATGGAGCTGTTCCATCAAGACCCCTCAGTCGTGGTGCATCCCACAATCCCTTGCTGCTATTAGACCCAATGTGCACGTGACCGCCACTAAAATATGACGCAGCTTTCAAGTTAAAAGCAATCATTAAAAGCAGTGTGAAAAAAATCCACCATCACCAACGGGTTTGGAAAAGCTGGTCTGCTGACGCAGAGGACAGGCAAGCTCAGGAGAGAATTTACCTCAGGATGAGAGTGACACTGAGAGCAACAATGAAGGAGACACTGACAGAGTCTGTGGTAAAGACTATCTGACGCTATTCCAATCCAACACTGAGGAGGAAGACTTCCATTGGTTTCAGTGCACAGGAAAAAGATGAAGAAAGCTCTCGGTGACTTTTACGTTCATGTTTTTAAACCAACCCTGTTAACGGTGTGTGACCGTGTGTCACTGTTGTGGTAGAAAACTTACTGCAGCTCTCAGTGACTTTTACCTGTATGTTTTTTTTAACCAGCCCTGTTACTACCATATTACAGCTGTGTCACTGGCAAAGTTTGGAAAGAAAAGCTCAGACATGTTTTTACAACTTTGAAAACTCTTTCTGTACCGTCGTTCTTTGTAAATATACCATGTGTTGAACCTTTCCTATGATTACTTTTTTCTACCTTTCCTGTCCGCTGAAGGCGGATCTTCCTTTGGTTGTTCACTTCCCCGTATGGACCCTCAGAGCCTCCAGAGTGGGTCAATAAAGAATCATTTATCTTCTTCTGGGGGAAACCTTCTTTTATGAAAGTTCTCTTTCACTCTGAATAACGGAGAGTAACACACACCCCCAACACACTTTCACTGCTCTCACTTGCTGCATGCGCTCTCCCCTCCTTCCGCTGCACGGGCACTCCCTCCTTCTTACACACGCGCCCGCGGTTTTGGCACATTCACATCCTCGATCTACAACACAGTGTGGCAACCCGGGGGGTTAGCCCTGCCTTCAAACCCCTAAGACTCATGGGAAGTGGGGAATTGTGTGTGTAAAGTTCCTCACCATGACTGAGGGGGCTGTATGCAGAAGTGACATCCATGCTGTTTGGCTGTTTGTGAGTGGGTTCAAATAAATAGACCAATGTACTGGAAAGGAGAATATGAAATCAGCATTTTCTTCTCCCTCTTTGAGACGGTTGGAGACGTGCAGAACGTACGCTTGAACATGTTCAAATGATATGTTAAAAAGTGGGCATGCAGCCAATATACAGGTGCGGCTGTATGTGTATAAAATAGTTCATCGTTTTAAATGTAAAGGGTGCGGCTTGATTTTAGGTGTGCTCTATGGCCCGGGATTTTCTGTATCTACAGTATCTACTCAAATGAATGAGAAGGTGTGTCCAAACTTCTGGTTTGTACTGTAGGTTTCAACAGTGGATCAGATTTGGGAAATCCCAGTCAGACCCACTGTTTACATAGTAAACATCCTTTAACTCTTGAACTTGGGCTTTAATGGATCACACGGACCAGTGAGAAGAGCCTGGGGAGCGCGGATGCTGGCCTGGAGGTCCTGAGAACCAGTGATGGTGTCGTGATCTCAGGCCAACTCAAAAAGGGGTTTCGGCGCCGTTACAAATGAGAGCTAGCATTCCTGTTGGAGGCTGCGGTGTCCCGTCTCGGCGCTAACATTTGTGCCGGTTTGTGCAGCTGGAGGAGGGGCACACGGGCCGCCTGGAGCGCACGGAGGACCTGTGGCTGCGCGTGAGGAAGGACCACGCCCCGCGGCTGGCTCGCCTTTCCCTGGAGAGCCGCTCGCTGAGGGACGTCCTGCTGCACGGTGAGTCACTCCTCTGCTCAGGCGAGGCTCCTCGCTGCTGCAGAGCAGATGTTTCTAAACGGGAGGATGAGCCTCAAACATCTCTGTGAACAGAAACGTTTCGGTGTGATGTTTTGAGGTAAACGGGTCAGGAAAAGAGGAGCGTTGTTCAGTGTTTTTGGTTGTTCTAAGCGCCTCTTCTTGCGTCGTCCAGGCAAGCCAAGGCTGGGTCGGGAGCTGGGCCGGGGCCAGTACGGGGTGGTGTATTTGTGTGAAAGCTGGGGCGGACATTACCCCTGCGCCCTGAAGTCTGTGGTTCCGCCCGACGACAAACACTGGAACGACTTGGCTCTGGAGTTCCACTACACCAGGTGCGTCTGCCTGTCTTCAGATCTGTCGGGTTTCATTCAGTCAGACTCCGCCCACCACTCAGTAGAGGCACCTCAGAGTGTAAACTGAAAACCGTCAGGAGGTGGAGCTTTCATCCGCCTGAAGGTGGGACGTTGACGGGCTGTCATCTGGGATTCAGGTCTCTGCCTAAACACGAGCGGCTGGTCGACCTTCACGGCTCCGTGATCGACCACAGCTACGGGGGCGGCTCTAGCATCGCCGTGCTGCTCATCATGGAGCGGCTGCACCGGGACCTGTACACGGGCCTGAAGGTGACCTCGCGACCTCCGGACTGACGCCAACACCCTCCGGTCTGTTGTGATGCTGATGCTGCTGCTGCTTTTGTCAGGCTGGTCTGTCTCTGAGGGAGAGGCTGCAGATCGCTCTGGACGTGGTGGAGGGGATCCGCTTCCTGCATGGTCAGGGCCTCCTGCACCGGGACATAAAGCTGAAAAATGTTCTGGTGAGCTCAGACCGATTACCAGTTAAGCCTGTTGTGCTTGTTGCTGAGTCATGGCGTTGGACGGCTGCTGTGGAAAGAAGATTGGAAAGGATCAGTTCAGCAATCAAAGCTTCAACCCGCCTTCCTTCCTTCCGCCTCAGTCCTGAAGATGTTTCAAAAGTACATAAAGTAGATCAGGACGAGCGTCTGCCGGCTCTGGGTTCCAGATGCCGGTCAGGTTCTGGTGGACTGAACACACCGGATCCCTATGGAGTGATATTCATGCCATCACGTTGCAGAAAAAACCTTCTAAGTTGTATTAAATATTTGCTTTCAAAAAAAATTTCGAAAAAAACTTTGCCTTCAAATTTTTTTATTTTTTGCTTTCAAAAAATATTTTTGCGTTTGCAAAACAAATGTTTTTGCATGCGTTGTGTGTCATCTCGCTTTTTTCCTATCTTTGATTTTGATCACATAAGTTTCAGTTTACCGCGACAAAGCTGCCATCTGACGCAAAAATATTTTTTAAAAGCAAAGAATAAAAATTTAAAGCAAATATTTTATATTTTCATTTGGTGGCATAGATATACCTCCATAGATCCCAGCTGTCAGTGAGGCAAGTAGAGGTAGCAGGGGGGCAGTAACGTCCAGATAGGGGCATGTTCTCATGTGGGACAGTTTACTACCCAAGCTGGTCAGGGGTAACCAGGTCCTTCAGTGGAGCAGGACGGTCCAGTCCGGTTTAGAATGGGCGTTTCCACTCAGTTGGACCGTCACGTCCAATGCTTCCTACAAACCCAAAGGGTGGAAGACGAGAGCGCAGGGGAGTGGGTTTAGGAATCGTAGATTCCCCCGAGGAGCAGGGCTGAGACTCCAGCAGCACGGTTCAGATGAAATCATGAAAACTGTCTTCTTGAAAGCAGAGGCTTCGCTGCTCAGCTGTCTCTGTTCTCCGCTCTCTGAAGTTGGACAAACAAAACCGGGCAAAGATCACGGACCTGGGCTTCTGCAAACCCGAGGCCATGATGTCAGGCAGCATTGTTGGGACCCCCATCCACATGGCCCCCGAGCTGTTCACAGGTACGGTCCCGTCTCCGGCCCGACCCCCAGCGGCGTGCAGGACGCGCCTCATGCTGCTCCACTGACGCTTCTTACAGGGAAGTACGACAACTCCGTGGACGTCTACGCCTTTGGGATCCTGTTCTGGTACCTCTGCACGGGTTCTGTCAAACTCCCAGAAGCCTTTGAGAAATGCTCCAGCAAAGATCAGCTGTGGAATAATGTCAAGAAAGGTAAGTGCCGCTGCTCTTCCAGTATCTACGGTGGCCCTGGAGGGCAAATCCCTCAACACAACAACATTTTATCCCTTGTGCTGTCTTGTGAGGTCCAGATGACCCCACTCCCAACGTTTAACGTGGCACTTTAACATTGGGAATTGGGTCATCTAGACCCACTAGACAGTGCTCTGAACCTATTTTCTTCAATGATTTGTGATCTTCACTGGTGTCCATGAATTACATGAAATCTTTCCACCTTTATCCACCTTTGTCATGGTAGGGAGAACACGTCAATGGAAGGGGGGGTCATCTGGACCCCACACGACAGCACAAGGATTAAGAAAAACAACGGTTTAAAAAATGGTTTCTGGAATTATTCTGGAATTGGGTGCCTCTTTTCTGACGCCTCTGTGCCTTGGCAGCTCTGGAGAAACGGGCCTGAGTGGTTTGTTGTTTTTCTGTGCCGTTGCAGGAGCCAGACCGGAGCGGCTTCCCTCTTTTGACGAGGAATGCTGGCAGCTGATGGAGGCCTGCTGGAACGGGGACCCCTCCCTCAGACCCCTGCTGGGCATCGTGGAGCCCGGCCTGCAGTCCATCATGGAGCGGCTCTGCAACGGCAGCTCCGGACAGAGAAGCAGCAGCCTGGAGGATTCTGGCTGAAGACTCTCCAGAGCGAGACGGACGGACGGACGGACGGACGGACGGACGGAGGCTTCTGCTCTATTTATGAAGAACAAACTGAGAGACGGGGAGCTGGTCCTGCTGATCGGCTTTGACTTATTTATGTGCAGTTCTTCCACCAAGACGGCAAACATGACTCTGAACGTCTGACTGACTCCACTCTGCGCTTCTCTCCCCACTGTGTTGCTGATGTTGTAGAAATGTTACTAGATCCAAATTGTTTTAAAACAAGTGCATCCTCCAGTATTATGAAAAAAATATAAATAAGATTAATTTTAGATTGTATTTAAACAGAAAATGTCTGCGTCTGTACAAAACCTTTTTTAATAAAAGTGATCTGTTACAACCGAGAGTTTGTCGACCGTCCCTCACTCGCCACAAGACGCAAAAGGATTCACAAACTCAGCTTTAAAACATGCGTCAGAAAACATTCAGTGATTGTGTTTGTGCAGATTTCTAGACAATGTGTAAACGATTATTCAGAAATAAGCGTTAAATGTTTTATGCAGAAAGCAACGTTCTTCTACGATCATCTGGAGTGGTGCTTTAGTGCCACCTAGTGGGTATTTAATGACATTTTTTTACCTTCAGATGTTTGTCAACATGAGCTGCTGAAATGTGAAACTAGGAGATAAACTGGAAAAAATCAGCAGAAATTAGTAGTTTCAATCATTCAAACACGTCTTTAGACATAACTGCGACCTGTTCAGGGTGGGATAGGCTCCAGCAACCCCAAAACGGATCCAGTGGTTCAGAAGATGGATGCTTGCATGACTTCAAAATATATTTTTTAATGACAACATAATTTTGATTTAATTTCCAAGAAATAAAAAACATACTAAATTAGCATTTAGTAGATCATTTTGAAACGTCGTTTTCTCATCACCTGTTGGTTCTGCATCAAAAACGTCCTTCAGAACCACGAGTCTGACCCACACTGGACTTTAGAGGAAAACTACGGATCCCTCTGAGAAACTCTGCATGTGGCCTGGAGCAGAGCTCACCTGTCATTCAGATCGGAGAACTATCTGGAGATTTTTGGTTGTAAATTTAAATCTATTATCGTTTTCTACAGAAGACTTAACATTGTTTTGCTATCCCTTGTGCCATCTTGTAGGGTCCAGATGACCCTGCTCCCAAGGGCTATAACAGGGAACATTACAAAAGTCGAAAACAACAAAAAATTGAACTCAAAATAACACAGAAGTAAAAACTGGCCTTCTGTTTTTGAAACATTTCTTTTAAAATTATTGATACCTTCTATTTTTTGTAAAAAAAAAGCACTTTTACAACATGTAACCCGTGTGCTATCTTAGATGACCCCCCCCCCCCTTCCATTAACGTGTTAAAAATCACAATCCTAGGCACTTTGACATTGGGAGTTGGGTCATCTAGACCCACTAGACAGAGCTCTGAACCTTTTTTCTTCAATGATTTGTGATCTTCACTGGTGTCCATGGATTACATGAAATCTTTCCACCTTTATCCACCTTTGTCATGGTAGGGAGAACACGTCACTGGAAGGGTGGGGGGGGGTCATCTAGGATAGCACAAGGGTTACACAATAGGAAATGATTGTGAACAGCATTTCAGCTTCATTCCTACATCTTTGTGTCAAAATCAGGGCATAAAAATCAAAGTGAAAGTCAGAAATGATAGAAAACAGTTTAATTGGTAAAAACAGGAACAAAACAGTAGAAACTTGTGTTATAACAGGATTGACTTGTTCTTATGGCGAGTCCTTTCTACATGTGGCGACTTGAAAGGCTGTTGGCGAATCCCAGTGATTCCCTACACATTCAGAGACAGATCTCAGTTCATGCTGCACAGAAAAATGCTTCACAGCTCCAGCAGAAGAGCACCAGTCTTCAAGAGTCTGCAGGTGTCTGCAGGTGTCTGCAGGTGTCTGCAGGTGTCTGCAGGTGTCTGCAGGTGTCTGCAGGTGTCTGCAGGTGTCTGCAGAGTCTGCAGAGTCTGCAGAGTCTGCAGGAGTCTGCAGGTGTCTGGATGAGTCTGCAGGAGTCTGGAGGAGTCTGGAGGAGTCTGCAAGAGTCTGCAAGAGTCTGCAGGAGTCTGCAGGTGTCTGGAGGAGTCTGCAGGGTCTGGAGGAGTCTGCAGGCGTCTGGGGGAGTCTGCAGGCGTCTGGAGGAGTCTGCAGGAGTCTGCAGGCGTCTGGAGGAGTCTGCAGGAGTCTGCAGGCGTCTGGAGGAGTCTGCAGGCGTCTGGATGAGTCTGCAGGAGTCTGGAGGAGTCTGCAAGAGTCTGCAGGAGTCTGCATGTCACTCCTCGTCAAGAAGACACGGCATTTCCACCTGTTGACTGCAGGTGACAACACCTGAGCGCTCGCATGAATTCACGAAGCAAAAGTCCTTGCCGTCCTCGCCGCCTGCAGGTTTGTTCTGGGCAGCCGTCAGCGACGAGCCGTCGCTCATCAAGTCCCTCCAGTGTTTGACTTCCTGTGTCCCTTCAGACACGTGGCGTGACTCGGCGAGTCTGAGCTCCGCGGGCTGGCACAGACGTGAGAGCAGCTTACAACACCAACGCACGAAACACAGAGAATTCCCTGAATGGTTGCAAGTCTATTACTAAATAACCCCCCCCTTCAAAAACCAGGACAGTCCTCAGAACAGCATTTACACCATGGAACAAAAAAACGACAAAAAATAACAATAAAAAACAAAAAGAGTCAAATCTGGGCAGTAAACAAAAAAGTGCATTGCTTCAAGTATGTAAACAAAAACATTTCTTTAAAGGGAGGTTTGTTCTGTGTGCAGCCACTGCTGATGCGCAAACACACACACACGCACGCACGCACGCACGCACACACACACACATACACACACACACACACACACACACACACGCACACACACACACACACACTCCTTCAGAGGATCATGGTGATGGAGACTGATTCCTTTTTTGATTCCAAGTTTCCTTCTTTCTCCTGGTCTGGAGGGCGGAGTTTCTATGACCTGCAAAGACACGCCCCTCGGTGAGTGGGGTCACATGGATGTGTTGCAGTGGCTTATGGGAAGGACAGGAAGGATGGAGAGTGAGATCAGAGACGCATGTGAAGCAAGTGAAGCGTGAGGAAGAGTTCAAAAAATGAAGAAATGAAGTCAACAAAGAGGATGTTAGAGGTTGAAAGGCTGGTGGGGGGGCTATAACATGCAGGATTCTGTGATCCTGATCCTGATCCTGATCCTGACTGAAGGAGGTTTACAGCTTCATGGGAAGAAAGAACAAACATCTCTGGTTTTTGGAAAGAGAAGATGAATCAGTCTGAAAGATTCCTGCAGTTTGATGTCATCATTGTAACACACGTGTGTGTTCCACGCTTTAGAAGTGTGTGTGTTTCCACACACAACTTCAAATGATGTTATTGTCAGGACTAAACGGCTGCTATCAAATAATGAAAGGTGAACTCACACAGAACAGCAAAGAGTCAAAGTTAACAGTTCAGAAAACGACAGAATCTATCAAAAAGCTCTTCATTGTCATCAATAAGGTTAGTAGTTGGTTTCGTTTTTACATCATTAAATGACTTTTCTGTTGATTTGACTGTGAGAATCCTAATAATCTCAGTTCCACCTTCGCTTGGTTTGAAACTTTAGTTGTGTGTAAAGTATTTTTTAAGATCAAGGAAAACTGACAGAGATTTCTCTCCGATCATCTGTAAATGACGATGATGCCGTTTTTAGCTGGAATCCAGAAACCTGTGTCGTTTTCTAGGACATAGTTTCTGCAGCGCGGCAGGAGTTCATTAGACGTTTTTTCTGAATTGTGGGCAGGACTGTTGGAGCACAGTAAGCCCGCCCCCAATTCCCGTCACCCATCTGTTTAAATGCTGTCCTGCTAGCTTACAGCCCCTCATAACCCTAAACTAGAATGATCCATTCAACAAAATTAGTGATCAACATCAGATCTATCCAGCCGTACAGTTTAGATATATGGAGTTCCATATGGAGAAAAGATTAAATTGAGACTAAACTGACACCAATACTGGGATGTTTTATCATTTCAAGTTTTTTTAAGGCAGATTTGTAAGTTCATGATTTTATTTGATGGAAGATTAAACATAAACTGAATACATTTCAATATTTTCATATATTTAGTCCAAAAATACTTTGTTTTTTGTGACTTGAATGTAACAAATGTGTCACTTCTGTTACAAATTCTTACAGTCAAACCAACATGATAAACAAGCCCTCTAATCCACTAAAACCTTTTTTGTCTCTTCAACTTTCTAATCTTTGTTCTGATCTGGTTCGGCCGGATGAAGGGGGGGGGGTCCTCCACACGCAAAGCCCCCCAGGAGGAAGCTGGAGCGCCAACACCAGTGGAGGACTGTTGGCGAGGAGGTGGAGGACGGCGCCGGTACTCACTCTGATCCGGATGAGTCTCCGTCCACAGTCCCCGCCTTGATGCTCAGAGCCACGCCGTTCAGCCGGTCCGGACTGGGTTTGCAGGCTCTGTTGTCGCCGGAAGACGACCCGTGTGGGGAGGCGGCGCCCTCGCCCTGCTGGCCGCGGGGACGCCCGTTCCTCTCAACGATAGGAGAGAGCTGCTTCTTCTTCAGGATCCCTGTCAGACAAACAGCATGAAGCCGCTGTGCGGGTCGTGAGGCGCGGCGGCGTCTCCGCCCGGGCTTCACCTCTGTGGGGGTGGGCGCTGAGGTTCGGCAGAGCGGGCAGCAGCATGGCCACCGAGTCGTGCAGCCGCTCGTCTGGCAGAACTTGCGTGTTTCGGCCGGGTTCTGGAGGTTCTGCTTTCAGCCTGTCTCTGCCCGCCAGCTCCTGGTCTCCTGCAGGATCTTCAGGCCACAGCAGCTTCAGGCTGGAGTCTGAGGCCGGCAGACGTTCAGCAACACACTGTTAGTCAATTCTGCTGAAGAAGATTCTGACTTTGATGAAATGTCAATATTTGAACGTTTTTAGAACTTTACAATCTTTCCCTTGACAACAGGGGGGTGACAATCCAGGCCTCGACTGCCGGTGTCCAACCTGTTTTCCGACCAACCTGCCATTGCAGGTGGCTGAACACACCTGAGGCAGGTAATCAGCAGCAGATGAGACAGGATTTCTGGCCGGCCCTCGAGGCCTGGATTTGGACCCCCCCCAGCTTCATTTTCATTCAGAGGACCACCTCTACCTTGTGTTTGGGGTCTCCTAGCAACCCCAGAGGCCATATTTTCCCAGCATTCCTCTGGTGGGAGAGGACCCTCCTCTTCCTCGCTGTCAGAGGAGTGGGTGGAGGCGTAGGAGCCACTCTGGTCGTCCTCCAGAGACAGGTCGCTGTCTGAGTCGCTGTCGTGATCTACAGACAGCAGAACAGGCGTGAGCTGGAGTGTGGGCGGAGCTCCACTCCGTCCCGGCTGCAGACCTACCGTCAGGGTTCTCTTTTGTTTCGCGGAAAAGCGAGGAGTGGTCGTTGAGAGCGATCTGCGCCTCGCTGCTGTTCACGCCGTCGTCCCTGCAAGCACAGCAGCCGTTTCAGTCACCTCTGACTCCCTGACCTCCTCTGTGGTTTCCTGCAGAGGCGTCCTGACCTGAGGACGAACGGGACGTAGCTCTGCTGGCTCCTCCCACTCTGCATGGTGCCGTTCAGAGACGCGCTGGAGTCGCCAAAGGGGAGGTGGTACAAGCGGCCGTCCACGTAGTTCGTGCTGCATTTATACCCCTGGAGGGGCAGCAAGGAAAGGGAAAACACAGAAGAGAGGGAACAGAGAAGCACAATAAATGACGACAAAGACCAAATAAAGGAGCAGTTTTCATTCTGTGGGCTTTGCTCCATCTGTGGATCAATTCATTTTCTTATTTTGAATGTCTTGATGCAGAAAATTCTCCTAAAGTACAAATCAGCTTAACACAAACACATATTAAAGATCACAAAACTTAAAAAAGCAAAACAATTAATGAATAAAAACACATTTTAGAAATCAAAATAAAATTCCAGAAACAAAAACATAGAAAAAAATTGGAAAACCAAAAATAATTTCCAGAAATCTAAATGAAATTAAACAAATCTGGAAAATGTGGTAAAGGTAGGAATTATGGGATATCACTGGTTGATGATGATGTTTCAGTTTGAAAGAAGAGGGAAGCAGAAGAATGTTTAGAAGAATTTCATTTTGATTTATGGAAATTACTTTAGTTGTCCAAAACATTTCTCTTCTTTATTATTTTATTTTTATTTATTTTTTTTAATTGTTTTTTTGTGTTTCTTTGGAATTAAGTTTTGTTTTGTGGAATTTAGTTTTAATTTCTAAAATGAAATGTTGTTTTTTTATTAATTCTTTTGCTTTTTTAACAGTCGTAATCCTTAAAATGTTTTTGGGTTTAGTGATAATTTGATGGGATTTGAACTTCAGGGCCACCGTATATTTAGGATGAAACAGAGCTGTTTATTATCATTTCAGGTTAACTTGACAGATTTTAATGACTTTTTGAAGAACTTTTGGTGTTTTATGCTGAACCAGACTATTGTAAATGCTCCAGTGTTCCCTTCTGGAGGTCCTGATGGGAGCGTCTCCTCCGTAAACTCACAGAGGTCTTGGATTTGATCATGTGATCGGGCCGCTTGCGGCTGCAGCAGAACTTCATGGCGTTCCTCGCTTCCTTGTTGAAGACGATTCGGAAGAAGAAGACGAAGGGGCCCTGAAACGGCGTGAGAGACGAGGTCAACGCGGCTGCAAAGGATCGGCGGAGCTGCTGCCTCGGCGTCCAGCCTCACCTGTACACAGTTGAAACCCGCAAACAGGTAATGGAAGAGGATCAGGTCACTGTTGACAGAGAGGAGCGCCAGGAAGCAGGTGACCGACACCAGGAAGAGGACACCGCCGGCGGTCTTCAGGCCCGAGCTGCGGGGTAGAAATTACAGGAGGTCA
Organism: Oryzias sinensis; assembly: GCA_037389245.1. Taxonomy (NCBI): domain Eukaryota; kingdom Metazoa; phylum Chordata; class Actinopteri; order Beloniformes; family Adrianichthyidae; genus Oryzias; species Oryzias sinensis. The sequence goes on along the minus strand of CM074493.1, from coordinate 2,684,560 downwards.
GTTTGGGGGGACGGCAGCATCAGTGCAGACACAGAAGAACATCCAGGATATCATCCCAGGGATTTCTGTGAAGGAAAAATCCCTGATTGCATGAAACAACACAGACGACATTTTGGATGCCCCGCCCCCTCTGTGAGCACAGATTCCCTCTGCACTCTTGTGTGTAGCAGCAATGACACACTCATGGTCTCTCCCAATGATCTGATGTTATAAGGAGCAGCGGCCTGCATCAGTCTGCATCAGTCTGCATCCATCTGCATCAGTCTGCATCAGTCTGCATCAGTCTGCATCCGTCTGCATCCGTCTGCATCCGTCTTGCTTACTCACACTCGCAGCTCTTTCTTCTCCATGCCGTGGTGCCTGAGCGAGCAGGAGGCTCTGAACGACAAAATGTACAGGAAGACGTTCATCTGTGGAAACAGCAGCAAGGAGCATGAAGCCATGCGGGACGTTGGAGGCGTGTGCGTCAAACCTGGACCTGAACTCACCGACACCGACGCGGCGATGGGACCGGCAAAGCTCCAGATCAGCGTGTCGTACATGGAGAGCCAACAGAAGTCCGGGTTCCCGTAGCCTTCGGGGTCCAGTCCCACCGCCAAACCTGGAGGAGCAGGAACAAGAAAACATCCACTTCACTGCAAAAACGGAATCTTAACCCTTGTGCTATCTTAGATGACCCCCCCCCCCCCTTCCATTGACGTGTTCTCCCTACCGTGACAAAGGTGGAAAGATTTCATGTAATCCATGGACACCAGTGAAGATCACAAATCATTGAAAAAAAAGGTTCAGAGCACTGTCTAGTGGGTCTAGATGACCCAGCCGAGAGCTGGGTCATATAGGGGTTATGAAAGTAAAAAATAACCATTTTTTGAGTTTTTGTTTTTATATCTTGCAAAATAAATAATCTTTTCAAAAAGTAAAATAATCTTAGTTTGAGAAAACCTGTTTTAGTGACTACAAATATTTTTTAAATTGGAATTCCTGGTGAAACTATATTTTTCTTACCCCACTGGCAGATTTTTCTGTTCATTTAAAGAAAATCTGCCAAAGAACTTTTGACTTATTTCTCATGTTTTTGCCGTGTGTAGGAATGTTTGTTTCTCTTCTTTGGGGAACTTTCTTTCGATACGCCGACCATTGTGGTGTTTGGCTCAGGACAAATGTCTGAGTTTGGAGAACTTAAAGCCTCTTGGTGGAACCAAACACGACTAAAACAAACACAAGAGCTTAAAGTGCTGACAAAAACACAAAACACGTCTTAAGGAAGCCGTATTTTCAGTCATGTGACCTTTTACTAGTTTTTTTAGTAGTTCAGGAGCTTTTTATCTACTCTGCTGTAATAATTTATTGTAAAAGCGTTTTTTTCTAGCAATGCTTGATACCTATTAATTTAGTACAATCCCAGCTTCTTTTACTGATAGTTTTCTATAAATGACACAATCATTGACCACAAGGAACCTGAAACTGTCCATAAAACTCAATTCTGAGTAGTAACTTTGGTCTTTTTTTTACTTTAAACACACAAAAATTGAGATTTAACAGTTTTTACGTTTTATACCTAAAGATCAAACATGTAGACACAAAATAAGAATGTATGAATCCACAAAGAAAGCAAAACTAAGACTAAACTATGTATAAAAAAGTCTAAAAACCAGGCGAAGCTCCACTAAATTCCTTATTCCAAGGAGAAGGACACATTTTGAATGAACTCCTTACTGCTGTGGGGGTCAGCGATGAGGTTTGTGAGGCTGCAGCACTCAGAAAGCTGAACAGGACACGCCTCTTTTTGTGCTCATGCATGACAAACGTGTGCATCAGGACTCTCAGACTCCAGGTTTTTCAGAAATCCTGCCTCATCTGCTGCTGATTACCTGGATCAGGTGTGTTTAGAAGCTAAACATCCTCCCTAAATGCACACAAAGGGAATCTGCTTTCCCAGATTTAGCAGTCCAGACCTGTGATGAAGGCCGGGACCCCCCAGCCAATCAGGTAGTAGAACCTCATGGGTCCATAGTTGATGTCTCTGACTTCGCAGATCATGCGGTAGACGTGCAGCCCCTCCAGGAAGAGCCAGGAGAAGGAGCAGAGGTAGAAGAAGTGCAGCAGGATGGCCATGACCGTGCAGAGGAACTGTTGGGACAGAGGGGGGGTCAGAACATCGGGACACCCGGCGGCAGACAGCCAGCGAGCGCCGTGGTTACCGGGCTGTCCGCTTGGTTGATTCCGAGGATGAAGATGAGCTCAGAGAGGAAGAGGGCGGTGGCTCCGTTGTTGATGATGCTGGTCTTGTTGCAGCGCATGGCTCTCAAGCTCAGGAGGAAGATGGTGGTGAGGAAGAGGAAGCCCAGCGTCACCCCAGCCGTGCTCCAAGTCAGGATTTTGACGGGCAGGATCTCGCCGTTCTGATGCAGACATCCCGTTTACTCGAGGAACAAACACAAGAACAACACGCAGGTCCGACTCTCACCTCCCTCCTGGAGACGTCCATCAGCACGGCGAAGCTGGTCATGTGATAACACTGACAGCTGATGTGGGTGCTGTTCCGGAAAACCACCTCGCAGCCTTTGGCCGACCAGCCGCCGGTCCCGGCCCTGACACGACACAAGCAGAGCGGTGTGAGTCAGTGTCAGCGCGTGTCAGCTCCACTGCGGGTCGTCACACACTCACAGGATGCTGTGGTTCCAGAAGACACAGATGGGTTTGGAGCGCTCCTCTGTGGTCACCAGGCGGAACTGCACGGTGATGGGTTTGTCCAGCGTGTGCTGCAGCAGCTCGTCGTTGTCGTGCACGGTGATGCTGACCACCGGGGTGTTGATGACCGGACGCTTCGGGACCCTGAGGACACAAGCGGAAATCTACAACTGCACTGTCTGTTGTGAAGAAAATGCAAACATTTCAGTCTGCTGCTGTTGAAAAACAAACTCAGCAAAGAAATTAAAAAACAATTTAAAAAAACAGCAACCTGTGTTTCTGTTTTGTTTTTGTATGTTTAATATATTCATAGATTCACCACATTCAAAAAATATTCTTTCATTTTTTTCCAGATCCTTCAGTTCTGGTGCCCGTTTGCTCCAAAGAACAGCTCAACCCTTGTGCTATCTTAGATGACCCCACCCTTACATTGACGTGTTCTCCCTACCATGACAAAGGTGGATAAAGGTGGAAAGATTTCATGTAATCCATGGACACCAGTGAAGATCACAAATCATTGAAGAAAAAAGGTTCAGAGCTCTGTCTAGTGGGTCTAGATGACCCAACTCCCAATGGTAAAGTGCCTAGGATAGCACAAGGTACGATAAGAAACTCCAGAAGACAAAACCATAAAACTACACGCACACTGGGCATTCTTTAGCGCTCTTTTAGCAGACGGTGTTCACTCTGGACGGCCGCTACCCAATACCAGCGCATGTAGCTACAGCTGGAAGAGGCTTGGTTTGAAATATTGAACCAGTGCAGATCTCAGATTTTGAGTGAAATCCTCCTTCCATCAGCATTGAAGATGGAAGGATGACAACCATCCCAAGCACGTTGCCCGGGTAACGAAGGAGTGGCTTCATGAGAAGCATTTTCAAGGTCCTGGAGTGACTAATCAGTCTCCAGATCTCAACCCCCATAGAAAATCTATGGAGGGAGTAGAAAGTCTGTGTTGACCAGCAACAACCCAAAACATCACTGCTCTAGAGGAGATCTGCATGGAGGAATGGACCAAAATACCAGCAACAGTTTGTGAAAACCTTGAGAAGACTCACAGAAAATGTTTGACTGCTGTCATTACCAACAAAGGGTTTATAACAAAGAACTGAGCTGAACTTTTGTTATTTACCAAATACTTACTTTTCACAATAATTTACAAATAAATTCTTTAAAAATCAGACAATGTGACTTTCTAGATTTTTTTCTCATTTAGTCTCTCATAGTTGAGGTAAACCATGATGAAAATTACAGACCTTTCTCATCTTTTTGTAAGTGGAGGAACTTGCTCATTTGTTGAATGACTGAATACCTTTTTGCCCCGCTGTATGAAAGACTTGGTGTCATAGAATTTAGGCTGGGCACAAATCGCAATTGTTAATTTCTCCTCCTTGATCAATTTTCAAACTGTTGCCACTTCCGTGTTTTGAAATGGGCGCCACCCACACATCACTACCAAATCGGAGTACCTGATTGGTCAAAGTTCATGTGATTTAACTTACAACCCGACTGCGTTGAAAGTTAAATGTTTTGTTTGTAGAGGCCGAAATCGAAATCCAAAACTTGCTAAGTGACGTTCAAACGCGAGAGTTTTGAACGCAGACGCCCAAAACACACATATCCGTGCGTTTACATAGACTTTTCATTGGAAGTGGTCGCTTGAACGCGCCTTTCCCAGCCCGGTGTGAATGCAACACGAAAAAACACTTATGTGTTTCAGTCTGGACTTCATGAACTTCAGGGCCTTCTCTCACCGCAGACTCCTCTTGTCGGGGTCGTAGCTCTCTGGTAACAGGGAGGCCAGGCTGTGGAAGATGATCACACTGGCGATGGCGTCCTGCTGACTGTCGTCAGGGTGACGCCTCTTGCGGTTGGCGGAGCGGTTCCTCAGGGAGGGTTCTGGAAACGCGTCCAGATGTCTGTGGCCTTTGGTGTCCACAGGCGGTTGAAAGACGGAGTCTGGCAGGGTGACGGCCGTGTCCTGGTCCAGCGGACGGGGACCCCTCAGGGACTGGTACCGCGGGAGTTTGGCGCCAGCAAAGTTCATCTTTTTCAGACGGTCCACAGAGATGACTGCAGAAATCAACCCAGTTCAAAAAGGAGGTTTTTTTACAGCAAAAATTCACATTTTCATTATAGACTTTTGCAAACCTCTGTTTTTGCAGAATAATCTCTGACCAAACAACCGACTGATTATCAGAAACAAGTCAAACAATAACAACTGGAGTAAAAATCAGTGTCTCTGCTGTTCCTCGCAGCTCTTCTCATGTTCATCTGTGTGATTCGCAGAGCCAGACTTCATCATTTGGAAGTCTTTCTATTCTCCGGGGCTTACCTATGTTGGGTGTGACGATGGTGAAGGGGCTCAGGTAGGTCTTCCTCATGTTCTGGGCCAGGGTGCTCGCGTACTCCTCGTAGTGGCGCAGCAGCACCGCCGTGCCGCCCTCCGTACGCTGGATGAACTCCCAGTGGGGCCGTGAGTCTGGAGACAGGATGGTGCTGCCCACGCGGACCAGATTCTGTCAGAGAGCAGAGATAGGTGATGCCTTAGTCCCAACTGCCCTTATGGGTGGAGGTGGGCTGTCTGCGGGCGGAAAGAAACGTGTACACGGGACGCAGGTGGCCCACAGGAAATATCAAAGCTGTAGATCGCTCTGTGAACCTGAAGAATGAAAATGTTCATGCCTTAGATGCTTTTCTACAGGCCTGCTGTGTTGTGATTAGGGTTCTGTGCCTTAGTTCTGCTTCCTGTTTTAGTTTGAAGGTTTCTTCCTGCCTGTCTTAGTTTGAGTTTGGTTCCCCTGTGCCAATCACCCCTGACCGTTTGCACCCTGCTATTGATGAGGCCTCGTGAAGCGTTTCGGCACATTGCCCAACCTGTATCAATAATGTGTCACTTAATACTGACCCCTGCTGGACCCAAAATGTCACTGCATGCAACAAAGTTAAGAAACTCCGCTGATATACTCATTAACTTTAACCTAAACACAATATTTGTCATTGTAGTTCCTTTTTTCCATTTCAAGTTTGACAGTTCTGCTGTACAAATTCCACATTTAACCACCAAAGCAAAAAATTATTCATTTCAAATAAGAGTCTGTTTGAAATGGGATTCTATTCTGTGAGATCAAGCAGAAACCGAGAGAAACAAGGGAAACTAAAAGCCAAAAACACTATTAAACTATTAAATAATTCCACGAACCTCATTAAAACACCACATTCAACACCTTCAGTAAAGATTCAGTCATATAAAATGTCAAACGTAGGGGGGCGAGAATCATTCAACAGCTGGAAGCTGGACGCATCCGAGGCACCAAAAAGGTTTTTTATCTCCTACTCTGTTAAACTCACCGCTGGACTGATTTAACACCCAAGTGACAGAAATGTAACTAAGAAGATCTGGTAATTTTCCAAAATAAAATATCTTTCAAAATAAAAGATAGCTGAGACACTCATAATAAAACTAACTGAAGACACGAAAACCGCCCAAATCGAATTTTCTCTGCAAAATCAAACTCACCCAGTTGGGTGGAAAACTGCATAATCTGACAACACTGCTGGTCGACGCGCTTCCTTGTGTGGCTCCTCTGTGACACACCGACACAGTGGCCTTTTCGGTCACGTGACTTCTCCTGAAGTGATACGCGCACCGACACGGGGTTTCACCTCATCAGCTCAACACGTGAGCCGATGTGTAGGTGTTGTTGCCAGACCCATCACTGCTGTCTGCCTGGTTACCCCGTCAGTTGGATTTTTTTTTTTGTTTGTGGGCATTGCCTTTTGTTACCCAAATAAACCCCTTTTGTTTGGAACCGCCTGCCTCCCGTTTCTGCATTTGGGTCCTTCACTTACCCCCTGACACAACATGCTGTGGCTGAGAGGCCCTAGTGAACACTTAAATAACACATGAGGGTAAAGTGGGAGACACGCATGCACCTTCTTTGAATTTTTCAGTGGTGGGCCCTCAGGGCCTTCAAGGCCTTCTGTGAAGGCCTAAATAAATATCTGAATCGTGTGTTAACTATATTTTGTCCGTGCATACTCATTAAATCATTCCACATGGTCTGTCCATTTCCTTTTATTGTGTTTATGATGGTTATGCTGCTTCCAGACAGACATGTATTTTCACATTGGAGCATTTAACCAATCGTATTTCAGCTGTCCTTTGTTGCCAGGCACGATAAGGGCCTTCACCATGAGTTGTGAGGGTCCTGTGATGCAAAATCAATGTCTGACATTAATTTCCTTCAACCAATCAGTTTCTGAGTTGGTGTCAGCAGGGCCTTCTAGCAGGCTTAGGCAGCGTCACAGTATTCAGACCTTCTGATTGGACAGAAGTTTCAGGAAGTCACATGCAGCCTTGTCCAGTTTGACACAAAGACACGGAACACTTTGTGATCAGTTAAAAACAGACTGACTGTAATGTATCCATGGAGGATCTAGCAGGAAAATCTCCCACTGATCTCCTCGACTTCCTTCATCAGAAAAATCTGAGTGAATCATGAAGCAGCCGTGCAGATTTGTGTGTTTGGTGCTGACCGTCCCCGTGTCCACTGCGTCTGTCGAGCGGACATTTTTCGTCTCTAAAACAAATTCAAACCTACGCAGAAACACAACTGGACAGACTGGGCTCTCAGCTCTGCTGAGGGAATAGAAAAGGACTTCTTGACTGAACTGAAACGCCATAATCTACATGACAGGGTGATGGACTGTTTTTGAGGGAAGAGGAGGATGGATTTTGTCTTCAAATAATCTGAATTTTTTATGAGTGAAATGATAAATACCATGATAAATTATATTCCAAATTGATGTGGTTGTTTTTAATGTTTTGTGCTGGCTGTGGTTGCATAAAGAGATTTGTTTACTGTTTTGTAGCACCACTGAAGGCCCACTGGAAGTTTTCATTATTTAACCCCTCAGAAACCTACACAAGGGTTAGTGCTGTGGAAGTGGGAAGAGTGTGCACCTTACATGCCAGTGTTATGTTCAAGGCGGCCTAGGCAACGTGCGTTCAAGCCCCCACTTTCAATCATCGGGTGGCGACAGACCACCACAGGCTAAAAGAGTGTTCAAGAATGGTCCTGGACACTCGCACACCCCGTTTGTGCGGTAAGAGGCCGGTCCTCACACCTTACTCATAACTAGAAGGTGGCCTAAGGGCGCCGTCCGTATGACAGCATTGTCCGTGTGTCATGAGCGTCTGTAACATCCATTATCCTCACAAATACTCCGCACTACATTAAGTATTTGTCAGGACTTATTCATTTATTCTTCTCTGTCTTGTCATGTGTGATGTACGTCTGAGTTTACATTCTGCTGAGTCAAACCAGATCATTTTCCCTCTCTTTTCCTGTTTGATAACTAATTTAATTAAAAAATGGTATGTTCCGTTTTCGTGGTGGACGGACGAGCCTCAAGGGAACCGCGAGACACGCCTGCATCTTCCATAAGACCGAGCCCCTTCTCTGTGCGACCCATGTGGGTCAACCCCCCCCCCAGGTATAGCGGGGTTTTACTGCACCTCAGTGAAGTGGACGTCCTGCGTCGCCGTCAGGTTGAAGCCCTGCTGGTTGATCTCGTGCTGCAGCAGGCTCTGCGTGAGCCGGTAGGCCACCTTCACGTCGCTGCCGTGGAAGCGCTCCGTGTGCAGAGTGGCGTTGGCCAGCATGGCGGCGGTCTGCTGAACGCGGCGGGAGTCCAGGAGCGACGCGTTCCGGTAGAACTTTTCCGACTGGAAGAGAAAAATGCGGAGGAAGATTAAGCCAAACGCTGACTCAGCAGTTCATCTGCATGTCCTGATGAATCTGAGCTGAAAGGGAGACTGCAGACCAGAGTTCTCAGCGCGCTGAAGGTGATGGAGGTGCAGTTGAAGAGGTTGGGGGGCAGCCAGCCCTTGTGCTCATCACAGTGTCGGATGGCTGTGCCTGGGAAGAAGCAGCATCGCAGCAGCGGGGAGAGTCAGCCTGCAGCTGCAGCTTCAACACGGTTACTTTATGCTAATGTGACGAGCTGCCATCCTACCCAGAGTTCCCTTAGGACAGGAAACGGCTGCAGGGAGACCAAACTTAGTCCTGGGCCACCAGATCCCTGCCTCGATGACCTGGGGGCAGCTGTCATAGATGACTGCAACCAGAGCAGGGGGTGGTGATGGGGGGAGGAAAGGGGCATTTTTTAGTTAATCCATACCAAAAAACAAACCATGTTTTTCCTTTTGAGCTCCTACCTTCACAGCCGTTGGGAGACACCTCTGCAAACGGGTTATCGCAGCGGTCGCACTGTCGTCCGATGACGCCGGCCTTGCACTGACACTGACCGCTCTCCCTGTCACACGTTCTGGAGAAGGATCCAACCGGGTAGCAGTCACACAGCAGGCAGGTGTCGCTGCCCTCAGGGCGGTAGTGGTTGTCCTGGAAACAGGATAGAGGAGACGGATCTTTATGAGTTTTCAGCCGGTAGGAGCGTCCAAAACTCCAGGTGGCGGACAGAGAAAACAGTTCTGACTAACAGAACAGCATTCGTGGGGTTTCCGGATGAAGACTCACTTTACAGCGACACTCGCCGGTCGTCTTGTTGCAGTCGGAATCAAACCCTTTGACGGTGGCACAGTTGCAGGGGCCACAGGTCTTGTGACCCCACCAGCCTCTCGGACAGGGCAGGTCAGTCCTGCAGAAGCAGCAGTTTAGTTTTTCTGTGGACGGATGAACTCTGCGCCGCTCGGCGGACGCCGTACTTTTTCTCGCAGTATTGTCCAAAGTAGTTCCTGGGACAGTCGCACTTGTAACCGCGGGGGGAGCCGGGCTTCCTGCTGCAAGCAGCTTCATGCTCGCAGGGGTTCAGAGAGCACACGTCGGTGCAGTTGGTCCCAAAGTACCCTGGGGGGGGGGACAAAGCAGAAGGAGATGCTGGGGTGTCCTGCAGAGTGGGCGTGGCTGTAGCTGTGAGGGCGCACACCGACCGCTGAGGCAGGTGCAGGAGTGGCCGTCCCAGAGGTCGTCGCAGTAGCTGTTGGCAGGACAGGGGCTGGAGCTGCAGGGGTCAGGAACACGGCAGCCGGGCTCCACGTTCACCTTCCTCGCCAGAGACAGACTGAGCGCGCCGCCGACTCGAAGGCCCTGGAACGAAAACAAGGTCCTGACGGATGCACGGCTGCTGGCTCTCAGAAACCGGTTTGCATTCAGAACATCCGTGTTTCAGTGCTCTAAAGCCGTCTGCAGAACACGCCCAACTTTCAGTCGTCTCTGAACTCACATCGGCTGTTCACGACGACGCAGGAGGAACCCCAACCCCCCCGTCAGTGTAGTTCCATTCAAATTTTAATGTGAATGATTTGATTTTGAAGTTTTTGTTTTAAAACAAACATAACAAGAGTTTTTCCCCTTGGAGTAAATCCTTGAACTTTGAGTGGAGTTTTAGCTGTTTTTTAAGACATTTTTCACATTGTTTTGATCTTTTCTTTGTGAATTTATACATTTTCATTTTGGATCTACGGATAAAAAAACAGTTTGATCTCAATTGATGTAATTTTTGCATCAAAAAATGACTAAATTTACCACTTTGAATTGAGTTTTCTGCACAGTTTCAGGTTCAGTGTGGAATTATTGTGTAATCAAAACTTTATGTGTAAAAAAAAAATAGAAAGCAGGGCTGTACTGAAAAGATGGACATCGAGCACTGCCACAAAACACTTTCACAGATAAATTGATAGAGCCAATACTTAATGGAAGCACGGAGTTGACTGCAGCTACTAACCTGTATGCAACCACGGAAGCCCATTTGAATTTTCCCATCCGGCCCAGCCAACCCACCAATGCTGACAGTCTTCAGCTTGGAGTCCCGCAGCTTCCCGTCCACCTCCATCCTGGCCTGGACACAAACCCCACCGGGAATTTTCAGCTCACAGAAAGTGAATTTTCCGTCTTTTTTGGTGCAGTGGCGTCTCACCAGGTAGAGTCCGTGATCAAAAGAGAGCACCGCTTTGTGGTGGCCTGCCGCCCCTCCCAGGCTGCTGATATCCAGCTGCAAATGATGCCACTTCCCATCATTCGCCAAAACCTCTTCCACCTGGGAGAGGGTGGAGTCCTCCCCCCTGTGGAGTCCCATCAACACACTGCCCTCGCGTAGCTGCAAGAGTCAGCGTTGGGGGCAGACGATCAGAAAACTGGGCTCTTCTCTAGAGACTTTCAGCACAGTCAGGGTGAAACTTTCAAACCGGGAACTGCTTCACGTCTAGTTGGCAGAAATAGGCCGTTATGTAACTTCAAAGACGTCAGTCTAGACCTAATTCCACAGGAGGAGGATAAAAAAGAAAAGCTCTGTGCAGAAATGAATCATTCCAGCTTGTGAGCCTGGAGAGAGCAGTAATTAAAGTCTACATTTAGCTACAGCATCACAGTCTGACTGCAGAAAGACGCTGGTGTGAACCGTTTGTCTGCATGCAGGCGCAGCGAACCTGCAGAGTGAGGTTGTGCTGCAGGCTGGAGGAGATGTGCAGCAGCGAGGCGCTGGGCTGACGAGTGCGGAACATGAGCTCGATGTGCCACAGGATGGAGGCCGCCACCGCCTCCAGGTTGTTCCACTGCAACAGGCTGTTACCTTGGAAACGAAGCGGGCTGGCCATGACTGGAGAGGAAGAGTGGGCAGAGAGAAGGAAAATGATTACAAATCACAAAAGTCCTCGGAAAAGCAGCAGGGGGAGAAGAGGTGACAGACAAAAATGAGAAAAGTTTCCTCAGGGGGGCCTAAGACGCCGAGTCTGTTCTCCGGTTCAGCTCGTTAAAGCCAAACTGACTTCCTGAAGGACAGACGAGACCAGACGGGTGAAGAAACCCTTATTATTTGCATCAGGAAGATGAAGATGTGAAGAAGATTCACACCTCTGTACATTAAGATGCTTCTCTGCTCTTTCTGCTCTGGAGAAGCTGCATGTGGATGTTTTCAACATGTGATGTTTTCCTTCAGCCCGGCTCTTAGTAAAGTAGTGAGAAGATCCAAATGACTGATTCCACCTTATTTACTCAGGAGAAAACCTAAAGCTTCTCATGCAGGCAAAGAGTACAATACATTTTTTTTGGGATTCTTTAATGCATTTTTGTGTAAATATATGATGACGGTTTTGTTAGGAAAGACAAAATATTTTTTTAAGATGATCTTTGAAAGCTAAAAATGTTAGGTTTTGATGTGAAAGGAAAGGCAGAACATTTACTTTAGACTGGAAAAGCTGTCAACAGCCTTCCCAGAGAGATAAAGGTTCTGGACACCCTTTACTAAGAACTGTGGGTCCAGCAGAATGCGGAGCCTCAACCATTGATTGACTGTATATGAGAACTGGACCGAGTGAGAGTGAAGTCACCTACACGGAAAAAAAATTCCTGCCAGCTCCAACTAAATCCATTCAATTCAGTCGCCATTTTTTCGTGTTATGGACGCCGCCACGTTGGTGCCAGACAAAGTCTGTAAGCAGTGATTGGTCCAAGTTGGTGTGACTCAACGTTCCTATGGCAACCACTCCTGCCAGTCAGGAGCGAGCTTGTAGGAACTCCACACCATTACTACCTAAAGCACGAAATCTGTCACTCAAGTGTTTTGAAAATTCAATGTGAGACTACCTACTTATGAGGCATCTGATGGGTCAGTTTAAAACTTGAACAAATTGCAGCAAAAATATCAAGAAAAAGGTTAAGATTAGCAAGAAGATGTGAAAGGTAACAAAGTAAGACGGGTTCTAGTTCTGAACGATTCAGTAATAGCTGCTCATTTCTCTACAGAAGTCTATGGGATTCCATTAGTGTGTAACATTTAATTGACTATCGATTTCTTTTGCTACGTTCCAAACAGATCGATTTTTCTGAGGCAAGTTGTGAATCGAATCAACCTATACCATAATAAAATCATTTAAAATTAAATAAATCCATTATAATCAATAGAGGAAAATACCATTTGAGGTTCATTTTACTATCATTCCAGTCCAATGTGTGGACAGACTGTGAATAAAGTCATGTGACCATCCAGTGTCTAGAATGTTCTAAGAATTTTCCCTTTGGATTCTTTAGATATGGAAAAACAACAGTGGTGAACTTTAGGAAACTAACATGTGAATGGATTTGACATTCATTCTAGGTTACTTGTTTGTTTGATTTCATTTAACTTGATGATCTGGAAGAAATCCAAGAATCTGGAAACTTCACTGTTCAGTTGCAGGAATTTCTGTCTGAGTCCCACAGCTGGAAGTTTGGGATAAAAATGTTCTGGATCCACTTTAGGTCAGAGAATCGGATCATTCAAAATGAACCAAAATTGATTATGAATTGTATTGACAACCACAAATTATGAAATGAATCAAATCATTGTTAAATTGATTGTTGCACCTCTAGGATTTTGGGCTCCCAAAAGCCAAAGAGCTGTTTTTCTTTAGTGTCACTGTTTGGATTGATCTGCATTGATCCTCAGACAAATCAATAAACCTAATTAACTCTTTTTCAAAAACATCAAGGGTTATTTTAGGTTTTTGTGTCTTTTTATTCACATTATATTGAATTAAAAGAGGGAAAATATTATTTTGACCAACATATATTACATAGCATAACTAAATGGGAGAAAGAGCTTAACTTTTATTTTATCTTATTTAAAAAAAGTTTTATGCTAATTTTTTTATGATGTGAAACGTATGAAATGTACATAATAAATGACAAAAATGACAAAAAGCACAGTATTTCTTTTGTGTTTGTGTTAAACATCAGTTTTAGATTTTCCTGCCGTATTTCAGGTTAATGTCAGAACCTTTGATCTCTGAGGCGATGCGTTGCTCCGCCGCTCATGTGATACTGGGAGAAGCTCCACCCCCCCAGGGACCTTAAAAGGAGGGGTGGAGGACACAACTTTTTCTTAAGTTTAAAAGCCAATCTTTTATGTTGTATTTAGTTTGATGTGCAGCTGCAGAACAGCAGCAGAACAGCCGCAGAATGGCAGAAGATCAGCTAATGTAATGTCCACATAAAGATTATTGTGACTCAATCAGGAAGTATGGTCTGGTTTCAGAACCCGGTCTGTGACCCGCTCCGGCGCCTGCTCGGTTCCTCCTGGTGGATGTCGGCTCACCTCTCTCACAGTTCTGTCCTCCGAAGCCGAGCGGGCAGTCGCAGCTGAAGGAGCCCCACAGGTTCACGCAGGTTCCTCCGTTCTGACACGGGTTATTGTTGCAGAAATGTCTCTTGGCAGAACATCCTGAGGAGGTTAAGCATCAGAAAACCCATTTGATCCCTGATCTCTTGTGATTTCAGAGGAGAAACATTTCAAGTCAGGGTGAATCAAGTATTCAGAGCACCATAACCGCCTGTTCCTCCCAGCGGAGCTCATTTTACCCAGAGTTCTTTTCTCTTTTCTCTGTCGGCTGCTCTAACGGTTAACACCCTCTTCACGGATGAGGCGTTGTGCATAAACAAAGGAGTTTGGAAACACTGCGTACCGGGAAGAGTGCCGTTGTTGGCGATGAAGCTGGCCATGTCGACGTGCTGGTTGTCGATGCGCAGGTTCTTCATGCAGCCCACGTACTGCTGGCTGCGCACGGGGAAGTCCTCCGGGAGCTTGGGGACCCCCCCGAGGAGCAGGGGGCCGGTCAGGTCCAGAGACCTGTCAGTCAACACAGAGGAGAGTTTCTGCATCTGCCTCAACCCGACACAGCAGCAGCGGCGGATGCGGCGGCGAGAACATCAGTCCAGACAGTTTTGCCCCTCTCACAGACTCAGTCCAAACGCGTCTACAGCTCGCCAAAAACACAAACTAAAACGGTTCGGAGAAAACCCCAAAGAACGTCTAAGATCTGCTGGTGAGGACCTACTTTTTGGATCCGGATTGGCTCCCCTGGGCGGAGCAGGTGTAGTTTCCCACCATGTGACCAAACCGCAGCGCCACGGAGGAGTCGCAGTTATCCACCGTCACCACGACGACCTTCTGGTCCGATGGGCCCTGCGGCAAGCCGGCCTGGCTCAGGACCGGCTGTGGAAAAGACAGGAGCACTGATGAGCCGACGGAGGAGCTCTCCCCACAACTCACCTCAAAAATGAATGAAAGTCACTTTTGGATTATTTTGTCCCACAGAGGTCCTGGACGGGAAGAACATGATTGTGTTTTTTTATGCAGTTCTTCTTTCACATTAGCACACACACAAAAAGTCACCATCATTTGCAAAACCTTGGTGAGTTTCAGGCAGAACATCATTCAGAAACCATAAAAAAAAACCATGGGGCCAAAATCTACTTACACCAAACCACACATGTCGGGGATATTCAAAGGAAGCTTTAAAACGATTATGGGATGGCCATAGGAACTGCGGCTTGGGGGAGGCCAAGTGTCAAAATTGGCAATTTTCACATTTTCCCACAATATCTTTAGTTCAAGCGATCTTCATAAAATTACACACACACACCATGAGGTAAAGTCTACAACTGCCACCGTTGTTGACCTTTGACCCGGACAGAGGCCGCCATCTTGAATTTTCCAGAAAAATAATCCTTAGAACCTTCGACAAAGCTGAACTCCTTGATCCATCTCCTCCCAACTCCTCGGGCCTCACTAAAAAGATACTTGGGAATAATTTTTGGATTATGAAGTTGTTGATTTTCAACGGGGTCAGTGTGGCGAGCTCGCAAACATGGCGTTCCCCTGTTGCTCACACATTTTTTACTGGAATATTGTGAAAATTGAATACCTGAATCATTGGCTCAAGCTAAACAAAACCACACAAACATATCAGAAATGTGGGTGTGGTAAACAATAAACCTGAGTTGCCAAGGAAATCCAAAAGTTTACTTTTGCAGATTCTTCTAAAAATCACGTAGACTTGTTGATCTTGCCCGGGCGACCAAAAAGTGAAATGGTTGCTATGGAGATTAAACCAATAGGTAAGGGTTGCTATGGAGATTAAACCAATAGTAAAGCCTCCACTGAAGATGAAGGGGAGAGTGAGGAGCGTGCAGCTGCCGCTCAGCTGGCGAGGGCAGGTAAAAAGGGGGTAATGGGGGGCAGTGAGGGCAGGGGCAGGTAGCCCCCTGGGGGCCCCATAACGCAGAAAACAGCCTAAATTTTAAATCTTTTCTGGTTAAAAGGGATCCTTAAACTAGACTGATGTTCGAAAAACACATTACACCCTGGATTGTTTAAGGGGGGGCTCTCTGAGACGAAACATTCTCTTTGAAGGCACACATGTAAGCGGAACCCCCCCCCCCCCCCCAACAACAAGCATCTTCTTCACTGTCTGTGAAATCTTTAGGGGAAGTGAAGGATGGAGGAGGAGCGTGCGTGGGAGGAATGATGATCCAGTCAATAAAAGGTCGTGACCTCTTCACACATATGCCGCCCCCTGCGGGTCACAGAGAGCTCACATCAGCCTGAAGGGTGGGTTCAGAGCGCAGAGCCCCCCCCCCAGCGGCCCAGCAAGCGTTCTGCCGGTCAGACGGGGGATTTGGACCGAATCTGCTTTCCTCGTGTCCAGAGGCGATAAAAATAAGGCGGGTTAGATTTACGGCAGACTCTGTGAAGTCGAATTAAAAAGGATCCCCTTCAAAGCGGCGGCGTGAGCTCAGGGAATTATAATTTCCTGAGTGCTGGGCTGTCATGACTCTTTTGTTTTGGCCGTCCGATCGCTTCATTCACACACAGACGGGCTGGAAGGCTTGCTGGCTGCTGTCAGGTACTTGGCAGCTCTGTTTCTCAGAACAAAACCGTCACCCCATCGACGACAGACATCACTTCAGCCCAATCTGCCACCACAACTGAACTGTTTTCACGTGATTTTCACGTTGAGCAGATTAAATTAATTCTCCGTGAGCCTCCAGTAACACGGGTCGGTAAATGAGAGGCGGTTGCTGCTGAGATTCCTGCAGTCTTGTGATTTGGTAATGATATGAGTGAGACGGAGGCGGTCCTGGCCCTGAAAGCTCAGCCGAAAAACTCTTTCAACTTCCAACACCTCCAGTGAAAAGCTTCACAACACGAGGAGGAGAAACATGCCGCCTCGGTCCTGATGGACAGCAGACATCAGTGCCACACTGAGACCCAACAGACGGAAAATTCTACATTTCAGGAGCATTTTCCTGGATTTTCTGTAGGAAACGGTTCTGTAATAAATAAATGAACCTTTTAGCTCCAATTCCCTTTACTAAATAAATGATCCATCTCAGACTCAGCTGTTTGAGATTTTACATGGGAATTAGCTGAGTTACAACAACTCTGTGTCCAGAAAATGTTGTTCTGATGAGAAACTGCTAAACTCTTTAGAGCAGTGTTTTTCAACCAGTGTGCCGTGGGAAATTACCCATTTTCACTGATCTAAAAACATTTTCCATCTCCAGGATCTTAACTCTGTGTTCATCCAAACAGGCCCTGATAAAACACTGAGTAGTTAGGAATATGAAAGATCATAAAATCCTTTTTTTCTTTGGGTTTATTTGATTCTATTAAAGACATTTTGATAAGAATGACGGTACCACAATTTAGCCGTAGCGTCAGCTGTTTTCTGAAAGGTCCCGCCCCTTTAACTGTCTCCACCAATCATTCTTGGAGGTTTAATCTGTTAGATATAAAAACACAGCAGATTTGGTTTGATGCTATGTTTAGAAGAAGAAGAAAGTGCTACTTTCTGTCACACACCTAGGTGTGTGAAATTTGTTCTCCGCATTTGACCCATCCCCTGGGGGAGCGGTGAGCTGCAGACAAGCCGCGCCCGGGAGGCAGTAGCGTTAAGGGTCTTGCCTAAGAACCCTCACTGGGTGAATTGCTCGCCATTGATATGGTAATTGCCCCCAGTACCATTGCTTATTCCCCTCCGAACCCTGGATTCCTGCGTTGTAGCCCTTTACCTTACCAACCAAGCTACCCAGCCGCTCAGCTACCCAGCCGTTTACCTATAAGATGGTAAAAAATGGATTGGTTTCTCATAAGCAATAAGTTTAAAACTAAAGAAGACAAAGAAAACAGACATATATATATATGTATAAATCAATGCACATGTATTTCAAATGTGAATAAATTGCCTGATTGTTAAGAAAGTTAATAGGAGCCTTGTTTTTATCTTATCAAGTTTTTTAATAGCAACATAATTTTACAATGTGAAAGTGTGTCTTAGTGACCAGAATTTTGTTTTTAAAACATATTTGAGAAAATCATTTTTCTTACCCCATTGGAAGATTTCTTTTTGCTCAAGGGAACGAAAAACCAGATTGAAATTTCATTTGAAAGTCACTTGAAAGACATAAAAAACATTTAAAACCTTATTGTAGAAAAACTTTACAATCTAGCTTCTCATTTATTTTAGCTGATCCTAACTTGACTCCATATATTTGGGGGGCCCGTCCCGCAGTGCAAACTGTGACCTACTGAGTGATTGTGGCACAACCCTTGTACTATCTTAGATGACCCCCCCCCCCCCCCCCTTACATTGACGTGTTCTCCCTACCATGACAAAGGTGGAAAGATTTCATGTAATCCATGGACACCAGTGAAGATCACAAATCATTGAAGAAAAAAGGTTCAGAGCACTGTCTAGTGGGTCTAGATGACCCAACTCCCAATGTTATAGTACCTAGGATAGCACAAGGGTTAATCCATGAAAACAGGTAATGAAGTCTTCTGACTAATAAAGTGGAGAAATCTCTAAAGTTGAGTTGTTCTTTTCAGGACATCGTGCTCCTCTCAGCATGAACTCCTCACCAAACATCTTTAATAATCTAATCAATAACAGAATTCCTCGTCAGCCAGTCTCTAAATGATAAATATTTATCAGCCTCCCCCTCTGAGAAGCTGCATCTGTAATGGGACGACTCCTCTGGGAGTCTTGCTGCTGACATTTTCCAATGTCACAGACATGCCCTTTCAAATTTTGGGGTGAGAGGTTTTCCAGTGAGGGCGGAGTTTATCATGACTGTGGCTCGCTCCAACCTGAGCTCAGCTCCTTTGTTAAAGCTTGACAGTCCTGAACAAGATAACTGGGCTGTCAGTAAATGAGAGGATTTGATTAAAAACATCCCTAGACTAAGCATAGCTTCATTATTAAAAGTGGATGGGAGCTTTAATAAAACCGTCAAAATGACACGAATCTGTGTTTGTGGTAGCAGAGCGGACTAAAAAAAGAGAAGTGAAAATAAGGAAATAAGAGAACTGTTTAACTCAATGGGAGTTCAAAAATCCCTTTTATTTAAGGGCCTTTATAATAAAAAAAAAATTCTGAGCTATAAAGTGTTGCAAAGGACCATATTATATATTTGCTTTAAATTTTCTTTTTTGCTTTTAAAATTTTTTGTTGCTTTAAAAAATGATTTTTTTTTCTAATTTTGTTTTCCTTTAAAAAAAAGTTTGTGTTTGCAACACAAATGTTTTCTCATGCGCTGCGTCTCATCCTGTTTTTTTCCTATCTTTGATCTTGTTCTC
Source organism: Oryzias sinensis (assembly GCA_037389245.1). Lineage (NCBI taxonomy): Eukaryota > Metazoa > Chordata > Actinopteri > Beloniformes > Adrianichthyidae > Oryzias > Oryzias sinensis. The sequence continues at coordinate 2,665,450 of CM074493.1, read as the reverse complement.
ATAGGTTTCAGCAATATAAAATAAAATTGAAAGCTAAAAACAAAAGTATTTCAAAGCAAATATTTAACATTTTCATCTGCAACTTAGACAGTTTTGTTTGAAATGCGTGGCATAAACATCACTTCATACCCGTCGGCCAAAACCCTCGACATACATCTGTGTACAAATGACGAACACAACAAACACTTTACGTATCCAACATGGATCACGAAAGACTGAAATTTCATACATGGGAAATGTGCAATATGTACATGGCTGCTGTGTGACACGGCCTTTAGAAGCATTAGCGTGTTTTAGAATCAGAAATACTTTATTGATCCCACATGTGGGAAATTTGTGTTACTGTGGCAGCATAGTAATCATAAAAAGAAAATAGAATTATATAACAAACATTGTAGATATAAACAAATAAGGTGGTATAAAAAATGATAATATAATAATAATACCAATAATAATAACAACAACAACAATAATAATTATTATATTAATAGTAATAATCATAATCATGATGTATGCAATACCTGTAACTCCCAAAAGCGTTTGCAACAAAATAAACAGTTCAACCTAACTTCACAGACTATGCCAACTGCCGACATTACTAGTAAACCAAAAAAGCGGTGTGACTCTGTTACAAGTTAGCTGCGTTAGCGTATTCACAACAACACACAACCCAAACATTCTGCTGTCTACCTCTGCTCCACATCACTAAACACACCAGAATGGTTCCATATATGACGAGCTCTGGATAATAAGGGGCTGTCGTTTTTTGAACTAAATGGTCTTTGAAGTGGGTCTTATAGTTCAGAAAATATGTAAAAATCATGAATGAAGGTAATCACAATCTGAAGACCACTGGGAACGCTTAAAGATTATTGGAGAGGAACTTCAAGCTGAGATGCCGCCTGCATAAAGATTTAAAGACAAAGCAGGAGGTCTCAACCTGCAAAGATAAATGGCGGGAAATGTCAGCGCAGATCTTCAGGGTTTCACGTCTCACTCTGACTTTGGGAAGCTAGCCGTGTTCATCAGAAACGTCCTAATTGTTTGGGTTTTCCTCCGCTTTTCTGGTCCGCTTCTGGAACTCATCTTTGAAGAAAGGAGCACACAGAAAGGAGAGGCCGTGCCACTGTGCCGTTGTTTGAGTATAATGTTAAAGAAAGTCTGAATTAATAGCACGGAACGGCCGTTCTGCCGCGGAGCTCCTTTCCCACAGGAAGCCACAATACTCGGAGAAGCCGTTCCGGCTCCAGCTCTGCTAAGCCAAATTTGTTACAAATTTGCTGATGATGGAACAAGCAAACAGTGAACTGCCAAAGGTGAGATCATTGGCCATGCTCTTTTCGGCGGCTGTGAAAGCTGAGGAACAGGCAGCGCTCCAGCTTGGACGCTCCATTCTCTGACCTCGCTGTCATCAGTCACGGCTGTTGACTCCCTCATAATGACCGTCTGTCAGGACGCCTCCACCCGTCACGCAACGCCGTCCTGTCTCAGCTGACGGCGACGCACATGTTTGCTCTGCAGCCGCCCCCCCCATGACATGCAGGGGGATTATGGGAATATGAGTTCCCTGTCACAAATATGGGATTGAAGACTGATTTAAAAAACCATGGCAACCGAAGGGGTTGGCCCTGAAGCGCGGCGTCCCCGTTCAGAGCTGGAGTCAATACTTCTCTCCTCTTTCTTCCCCCCGTCTCCCTCGTCTCTCCTGCCCGGCCCCTCTGTCCTCGCTGGAGAAGGAGAGGGGCACCTACCCCGGGGCCGCATCATTCACTGCCCCCGGTCCCAAAGGAAGCCGAGCCAAACACAAAGGCAGCGGTCATTGCCATTCTCTACAGTCCCCCCGCTGCCCTGAAAGCCACATTTCAATCTGACATGCCCCCTCCCATCACGCTGCTCCACCCCCTGCGGACAGGGATGGGTCAGGGCTCTGTGGGACACCTCTGCAGGGAGCAACCTCGACTCTACCTCAGAGACTTAGGGGGTGAGGCAAAGGAGACGAGGAGCATCTGATGGGGATGAAGGAGACCCACAGAAACAAACCATCGCTCTGAAAAATGATGAGAAAGTCTGAAAGAATGACAAGAAGCCTTCATCCAGAGCAGCATGTGATGCTGGTATCCATGATAAATCATGGATTCTTGATGCTCTCCATGAACCTAAAATAAACGGCAGGCAGCTTCAGACACGCTCACACAATATTTGGGATTAATAGTCAGATATGACAAAAAGAAAATTGATGAGACTGTTATGCATGAAAGCAAAGAAAAGTTTTCCTCCAAAACCCAACAAGATTCTCCCCTTCATCACTTCTGCTGGCCAAAGTCTGGCACGGTCAAGTCATCATACTCACTGAATAGAAAATTTGCACTGCAGGGGGGTTGCCTGGCAACACCTTTCTGATGCAAAGTGACTTCCTCAAAGGACAAAAATGTGACATCCTGACTGTGTGTTGGTTCAGGCTGGGAAAGTCCAGCGAGAACAGACAACAGGCCCACACATCCCTGCTCTGATTGAGCTGTCCACATCTTCCTGCGGAGAAATAAACATATTTATTCTAATAGCAGCACAGCCTGCTCTTCCCATTGTCTGGCCTCCATTCAGGCCTTCCCTCTTCTGTTCTGTCTGTGTCTCCCTCTGTCAGACTCTAGTCGTGGTGCTGGCTCTCCCCCAGATCCGTCAGTCTAGTACAGCACCAGAAACACTAAAGGGACAACAAACTGACACAGTCTCTACTTTGTGCCGCATGAATTTTCCTAAAACTCCTGAACAAAGAACAGCAGCTCCTGCTGCTTCCATGTTAAGGAAAAGTCTCCTTACATTAGTGACCACACTGCCCACCTGAAAAGGGAACCTGAATATGTGTTCAACGATGGGAAATACTTTTTTTTCCTTTTAAAGACCCACTCCGATGAAAATAATGTTTTTGGTGTCTTTAAAATGTTGCTGTGGTAACGGAGGTCATAATTGAAGAAAATTAAGCTTAAGCTTAAAATGTCATTCCTGAGTATTTTTCTTTATCATCGTGAATCAGGATGAAAAAAAATCCATTTGAATAACAGCACGTTTGTGAGGTAGAAAACACACTGGGCGGGCCACAAGCCCCCTGCTCTGCTCCGCAACGGGAAGGGGGGCGGGGTTGCACTGTGCCAACAGTCCCGCCCACAACTCAGAGGTGAATTTCTGATGATCTTCTGTCACTCTGCAGAAACTATGTACTAAATTTGGCTTAAAAAATCCACATAGTCATAAATAACAGACCTCTGGGAGCGCTTTACAACGGACCAGACGATGATGGGAGTGGGACTTTAAAGGTAAAACAGCTCCAACAGGATCCAGATAAAACTTTAGCAAACATAAATAAAATAAAAAACTTTAGCCAGAAAACAGACACTTTCATGCACAATAAACGCTGAGACACACTTGTACCTTAAACAAACCGTTAGCCGTTCGTGTAAAGTGAAACACATCTGAGAATTAAAGACAGCTTTTGCAGAGTCATGTCCAACGAGTTGATGATAGAATCTCCAGCATTAGTGAATGCTATGCAGTGGGTAAAGTATAAACATTAAAATCTTCTCATTTTTAATCCCAAATAAGACTCATTTCCATCTCAGATGATCAAACCTCGTTTTGTGGAGGCTGTAATGCAGGATATGTTCATGAAGGATGACACTCGCAGCTGTTGTCATGGTGATGGGCCACAGCCTGGAACACTAAAATCTGTTTTTTTTTTCAGACATAAAAAACTCTTTTGAGCAACTTCTCTGAGATTTTGTCAAACATGTTTTTTAGACAAATTATTGCCAAAAACCTCAAATAACTCCAAATGAGCGTCAGCATTCTCAGGGGCCGTTTCACCTGTCTGTTTCTGAACAGCTCACTGCTGCTTAATGCTTGTTGACTAATGCAGTGTTTTTCAACCTTTTTTGAGCCAAGGCACACTTTCTCCATGACAAAAATCCCGCGGCACACCAGCATCCAAAAATTAAAGAAGGAGAAACTCAGTCTGTATTGATGTGCAGCCCCTCCATGATCTCACATGCATTTATGTGATAATTGTGGAGAAAAAGCTGGAAGTTGCTGCTGTTTTTTCTAAAAGATGTAATAAAAGCTAAGTTAGTTTTCTGTAATAATTTTCAACTAAATTATTTTAAAATTTACCCTGGTAGTTGTTTTTCCTTCCAGTTTGTTAATATGCAATTTGATGTAACCTCACAAAAAACAAATAAATTCTTTCTAAACAGTGATTTATTTTTATTTTTTTAATATTTATTTCAATGTTAGTGCAAAGGCAACTGTAATTTTTAAACAAGACGATCACAATATGTTAAATTTACACAAAAAAACTAACATTATATTTATGTTTTACTGTAGCTACACAAAAACTGAATACCGTATTTTCCGGACTATAAGTCGCCCTTTTTTCGTAGTTTGGCAAGGGGTGCGACTTATACTCCGCAGCGACTTATATTAGAACTAAACTGAAATAAATACATTGTTAACCCTCCTGTTATGTTCATTTTTGAGGAACAGAGATGGTGTTCCTGGCTAAATTTGATGTATGAGGTATGTTAAGTGTTAAGTGTTGCAAACTTTTTTTTACAATAAGATCTTGAAGGCTAACAACATAATATTCTATTTTCCAATGATTTCATAGAAATTCAGAAATGCAATAAAAATGACAACTGTTTCTACAAATAAAGGATGAAAACAGAGTATTAGTTGGACAATGATGCTTCATGAAAGGAATAAATAAGTTTGAGAAAGAATTACTGTGAAATTATGAGATAAACAGTCTGCTATGATTGTGTCATATGAGGTTGTGGAATATATTAGTTCTTGGTCTCAGATTTTGTCAAATAAATTTCTCGTCAAAATGCGACTTATAGTCCACTGCGACTTATCTGTGTTTTTTTTCTTCTTTACAATACATTTTTGGGCTGGTGCGACTTATACTCCAGAGCGACTTATAGTCCGGAAAATACGGTATGTTGAAGTTTTATTAGTTTTTCTTTTGTCTTAATCAAAGACGAAATCTTTGAAAACTTTTACAAAAATGTTTTATTTCTTTTTAGATGATTAAATTGTTTCAATTTAGTTTAATTGTGTCTGTTGGCCACTTCACCTTAATCCTGTTTCTTCAATGTTGTTATTACTTCTTCTTAAGTTTAACATCTAAAATAATCCAGATGTCATTAGAAAAGTGTTTCAGTTAGAAAGATGACTTGGACCAAACTCTGGGATGTTTGAATGTTAATAAACACAAACCTTGAAGGACTTAAACCTTGAACTAAACTGTGACCTCTGATTACATCAAGAAGATTTATAAACTGGTTGATGTGTGTTCATTGTGGTTTCAAGACGTTTATCCCTTGTGCTATCTTAGATGACCCCCCCCCCCCCCTTCCATTGACGTGTTCTCCCTACCATGACAAAGGTGGATAAAGGTGGAAAGATTTCATGTAATCCATGGACACCAGTGAAGATCACAAATCATTGAAGAAAAAAGGTTCAGAGCACTGTCTAGTGGGTCTAGATGACCCAACTCCAAATGTTAAAGTGCCTAGGATAGAACGAGGGTTAACGGACAGACGCTGTCACTTTAACACAATGCATCATGGGAGACGTAGTGATGTCAGACAGACTAGCGTCTCTGAGCTTCATTCTTTTGATCACTTGTTCCACGGTCTGATACTGGATTCTGTGGAAATATACACCTCTAAAGACAAGCTTTAGCTGTTATTTTTGTTGGAACTGAGAGACTTATGAGCAGAATCAGAACAAGGAAGTGAAGACTTTATCCACTTCTGATTGGTCAGACTGATGACGTGTGATTAAGCCTCCAAGAATGATTGGTGGAGACAGTTGACAGTTGGAGACTTTTGTGAAAACAGAGCTGAAGCTACGGCTAAATCGTGGTACCGTCATTCTGATCAAAATGTCTTTAATAGAATCAAATAAACAGAAAGAAAAAAGGATTTTATGATCTTTCATATTCCTAACTACTCAGTGTTTTATCAGGGTTTGTTTGGATGACAGAGCTGATATCCTGGAGATGGGAAATGTTTTTAGATCAGTGAATGGGTAATTTCCCACGCCACACTTAACCAAACAGTGTGCCGCAGCACAATGGTTAAAAAACACTGGGCTAATGTGCAATTTTAAAAAAATTCATTTTACTGAAGATCATTTGTGGTTTTCACTTTTCATTAGTTAATAAGTCAAGTGTGTTTAAGGGAAGCTTTAAATCTCCAGGGGAACATGGTTTCATGAAGCATCTTTCAAAAGCTAGATAAAAGAAACAGCAAAGTCAGCTCCACTCACTTTGTTGTAGTAGTGAACCTCCACCACATGCCACTGACCATCGCTGACTCCCCCACTGACGAACGGAGAAACCGTGGTCTTGGTTTCTCCTGGAATCAAACCGAGGATCAAGTTTGGGATGGAGGTGATAAAAAGTTCATCTGGGATGTTTAAAGGAAGCTGTACCTGCAGAGAAGGTGAGCTGAATCTGCTCATTGATGATTTCCATGGCGATGAAGTCGTGTTTCTCATTGAAACGGCCGTTGTAGAGTAACAAACCATTTGGCTCGTTGGTTGCAAAACTAAAGTAAAACAAAGAAGGGTTATAACATGTTTATTTGATCTCCATTATTTTCTGTAAAACATTCTTCTAAAGAAAACTGACTAAAAATATAAAAGACACATATTGGAAATTCAACTTTCAAACCTTTTAGATGCTTGTTAATTATGAGATTTTTCTAAAATACAAACAAAAAATAAAATATGTTTTATTATCTCTATACTCAGCTAACTCTCTATATTTGTCCCAGGAAAGCTGCAGCAGCAGCAGCAACACTGCAGTCTACGTTTTGACCTCTTTCCTCTGAAAACTGCTGCTACTATTTTAAAAACAATGCTGTCATAAATAGAATTGTGTCATTTTTAAAAATATAACTCCAGTCTACGAATAACAGCTGACAGATCCTTTGAAAAAAGCCCAACACAGCAGCTCCGTGAGCGGGATTTGTTCTGACCTATTTAACAAGGTTTTCACACACAGTTTCTGTTTCTAAAGTGAATGTAAAGAACATAGCCACAAATAAAATGGATGGCTACTTGAAGAACTGAAGGGAAAAAGGTGCATTCTAGATTTATTTTCCTTGACACATAATTGTGAGTCAGCACCAAAACACAACAGGTAACACATCACATTGGAGACTAAAAGTAGGGCAAAGTGAATGCATGGAGGGGCTGAAACTAAGGAGGTATCACACAATAAGACGCGTTAGAGTAAGCAGGAAAACAACAACATAAACATATTTCTCTTCATGACAGTGACTGGTTTCATGGTTTCATGTTCCTGTACAATCACTAGCATGAAGCCCATTGAGACGACTATTGTTGTAATAGAAACATGAAGTTGAATTAAATTGCTCAGGTCCTGGTGATGAATCCTGGATCCACTGAGCTGGAAGATCCCGTTTTCCTACTTTACAATGTCAGAATAAAGAGTCTCTTTTTCTGTGCGATGGAACCATAGAAGTGGTGCAAAAACCTCCTCCTCCACCTGTCAGCTATGGTTGTACATCTGATCTAGTGGAAATAGGACACTGGGATATTTCAGAATGCTCAGAAAAACAAATAAAACAAACAAACTCACTGACGACCAGATTTATTCACCTACAGGGGATCCAGCAGAGAGCCTCGTGTGCACATCTGCCAGCTGAGGAGCACGTGTGGCGTTCTGGCATCTGGATTTTCTGGTCAGTTACACCACCAAATGACAGAAACACCAGAAGGGCTCATTAATTTCTCACATAGAAGGTCACGCTCTGACTGACTCCTTCTCCAGCCTCCTCTTGAAGAGGCTCATGTCAGACCGGCGATGTCGTTCACACGTGTTTTTTTAGTCATGTAACTCCAACCAGCAATTGGCAAGAATGAAAATAAAGAAAACAACAACAAAAAAGAATGATAGTAGTAATTTCTGACAAAGTAATGTAGGCGTGTCAGAAAGGGGGATAAACTGATCTTATTTAAGCTCCTCACCCCCTTACGCTTTACAAAACACACTCACTGTAAAAATGAATAAACAATATTTGTATGAGGTTGTCAACACTATATTGTCTACTACATCATCACCATCCTGACTGTACGGTGGCCCTGAAGGACAAATCAAACCAACAAATCACTCAACGCAAAAACAAGTCCAAAAACTGAATTGAAATACAAATGGAAATTTTCAGAAAACAGAAGAACTTTCCAAGAATCAAAATGAAATGTTAAAAAACAAAACATGAGAATTGTTATTTTTGTGCAATAAGTAGACTGATATGAGAGTAGCTGTCAAAGGTCAGAGCTCCGTCTGCCCCTCTGGTAACCGGCGGGAACCGTCTCCAGAGTTCTGTGTGTACTTCATCTCCCAGCAACCGCAGCGCACAGTTTCTGGATGCCACACACCTGACCTTCATGTGCAATCACTCACAGTCTACTTAAGCACTGTACTGAGCCTCACTCAGTGCAAAGTATTCTTTGTGACACCGCCTGCATTACGGAGCCTTCTATTTGGACCTGATCTTCACATTTCCTGACCCTGTTTTGTCTCTGAGTCTGGATCCTAACTACTCTCGTTGTTTCTCTGATGCTTTCATGCCTGCTATTGCCCATGATTGTGGACTTCTAGCTGTGCTAATAAAACCTGCTGCATTTGGATCCAGCCGTCTGCCCGATTTTTTGACAGTAGTATTTTTCTATTTTATTGTTCTTTTTGTGTTTATGCTTTAAAAACGTGTCCTAATTGGTTCTATGAAATTGTGTTATTTTGTTTACTTTTTCTGAATACGCGACTGTAAAGACACTTCGGAAATTTTCGTTGTGCATGTAACATGTCACAATGACAATCATTTTTATTCTATTCTATTTGGAGAAACCATAAAAGGTTTCCAAATCTAAACATGATATCCAGTATCACTTCATGTCAAATAACTTTCGGTTGACATGATGGACAAACATCATTATCCATTGTCTCATAGTACACTACCTACATTTTCTGGTTTCTGTAAAAAAAACAAAAAGAAAAGAAAATCAGAAAACAAAAGTAATTTCCAGAGATCAAAATGAAATGTTAAGAAATAAAACACAAAAAGAAACTGATTGGATGATGATCTTTGGCCATCATTTCACCTGAAAGTTATTTAGCATCTGTTCTGTATGATTCATACATTTTCTATTACTATGTGGACATTAAAGGCGTATTTGAAAAACTGAAATGTCGAAAACCAAACAACTTTTTCCAATGTTTCATTTTGATTTCTGGAAATTAATTTTTTTGTTTTCTGAGATGTTTCATTTTTATTTAGATTCATTTTTTTTGGAATTGATTTCTAAAACTTTATGCTGTTTTTTGTGATTTTTTCAGCTTTTTTAAATTGTGGTTGTGATCATTATTATGTTTCTGTGTCAGGTGATTTGTTGATGGGATTTGCACTTCAGGACCACCGTATGACTGAAACACCTTGGGTTTTGCAGATCTCTCCTCCCATCAGCCATTTGACCCTCACAGACACTACACGCTTCGCTGTATTATTTATCCTACTTGTTTTTTTTACTTTAAAAACTTTGTCGTTTTGAAACATTTTGACTGATCTTATGCTGGTTTCCCAGAACATTTCATATCTTGCTCCACCCCACACACAAAACCTCCAGAGTGGTCAGTTTGAAGTGACTGTCCCCCTTAGACTATAACAGTAAAAGGCGGATACTTATATCGCGCTTTACTACCTTCTTGGAGCGTCCAAAGTGAAGTCACACTCCCATTCACACACTAATTGATGGTAGATTTATTTTGAATATTGGTCAAATATTATGGAATACTTTAAAAACGAACTTGTGTTGTTTGGTATTTAACTGAGTCATGGAGTTTTAATAATTTAGAAAAAAATCGTTGTTTTGTTTGCTTCAAAATCAATTTTTGTGTGTGATACATACGGCCTGTTCTGTTTTTTTTGTTATTTGTCAGAGATATAGTGAAGTTAGGTAATTATTTCCCTACACTTTAGCACCATTGGTGAATAGTGGAGTACTAGTGAGCAGTTTAATACACAGTGTATTACAATCCCGGCTATATTCAGCGTCTAAATCCTGTGTGAAGCCAGACAACAGGAGCAGCCACATGTCCCATCTTCCAGCTGCCAGGCTCTGAGGAGACGCAGGACTTGGTTCTGCTTCCGCAGGACTCTCAGACTAAAGAGCAGCCGGGGGGCACGGCAACGCTGACCCGCTTCTTAAGGAAAAACATCATCTTGACCTCGGATGAAAGAGGATGCCAGTGCTTCAGCAGATAATAATGGTGGAGAGAGCACAGACAGGGCGCTCGCGCTGCATATATACAGCAAAAAGCACAAAATGCCAAGGAGAATCACCGTCCAGGGTCTCCTCCGCACGCCCCCCGGTCCTTGACGTATCGATTTAAAAGGATGCTCGACAATGTCCCCCGAGTCCTCTGAACTGTGAGGGTAATCAGCCAGAACTAAAGAGTGACTTTACTGGCATCACTGTGTGTCACATTAGGCAGCCATCAGTTAAAATAACAACCAGCCTGCCCTCACGGGGAGACCCTTGTCACGCTATGATAACACGCCCAAATGCATAGGATGTGCAGTGAGACGGAACAGTCCATCATAGGAGAGAAACGGCACAGATGTACAGCATTTCAGTCTTCCAGCCACTCCACAACGTGAAGTATTTCCACATTCGTGCCATTTGGATGTTGGCCTATCAAAATAAGAGCATGGGTTTTTGGTTTTGAATCTTTGTCATATTCCTGTTGTTAACAGAATACAGTCAAATGACTTGAATGAAAATGTTTATCAGTAAAGATGGCACACTAATGGGATTTTCAGACTGGGACACAATAAATTAAAAATGTCCAGAAACAACCACAAGCAGCCGTCTCTACAGCTCAGCATACTAGACTGAGGCGAAACTTTACATTTGATAAGGACAGGAAAGCTTTTCTGCCGTTTCTCAACCCACGAGGTTGAATGATTACCCAGAGAAGAACGTGCAAAACACAGAGCAAACATCGTTAATGTTTTACTTTTATTGCATGGGAAAAAATAAATTATTTTATTTGGTTAATGTGTTCAATGTTGTAAAAACATATTCTTAAAAATCTTGAAGTTTAACATTCGCTTAAATTCTGAATATTTGACATTTTTGAATTTATTTGGGGAGTTAAAATATTGGAATAAAAATAAATCAAATCTAAAAAACGTTCAAACTGCAAACTATTTGATATTTGCAAAATATTTTAAAGGTCATTTTTAGAGATTGTAAATGTTTGATCAGGTTTGAAGTTTTTTTTTTTTTATCTTCTCTCTGCTCTAGACATTTCCCGGCTTTTCTCAAAATAAGCACAGATGAGAGGATTTTGTCTTTTGCTCCCTACTCTTGACAAAGGTAAAATCCTACTCTAAGTACAAAAAACTCAAATTACTTGATTTTAAAAAGCTGCATGCATTTTTATTAAGATTTTTAAGTGATTGATTTTCTGTTGTCAGTAAGAAGCTGTAATTTTTGGTTCAGGTTTAAGGATGTTGTACTAAAGATCAATAAATGTTGACAAGTTTATTTTAGAAACAAAAATGTAGATTTATCTTCTGAGAAAAAGTGCTACTTTTGGATTTTATAAGGATTTTTTTTAGGATGGACCAAGTTGTACAAAGATCATATTCTTATATTATTCTAAAACGAGTCCTTTCCACTTTTTACACTGGTTTTGGGTCACTGTGATCAAAATGAACCACAATTAAGTTTATAAAAAATACAACCCACTTGCTTAGAACTGGCAAAAATCTACCTGTAGAACATTCAGTTTGAAGTAATTCTATCTCACAGTAATATTCCCGTTCTAATGCTTGTGTAGACCTTGTTTCTAGATTTGACATTTCATCACAGGACATTTTGTTCAGTAAAATGACTTCATCATTTCCTACTTTCTAGGGATTTTCTTTTTAAGATTAGTGTTCTTTTCCTATTTTAGGCTTCCTCTTTTGCACGGTGCAGGGAAATTACTTTTCTGACACAAAAACAGTTTTTACTCAAAGTGCTTTTTGTGTAGAGAAACCAGAGACTGATGGAGGAAGACTTTGCCAACAAATCAGCCATGACTCAATCCCTGAACGCCATAAATCTAAATACACTTCACAGAAGCGAGAACATCAAGGCGATGCTACTGATGTTCAAACAAGAGAAACCAAAGATCAGCCTCACTGAGGAGGGGGTGGGGGTGTGACTGAATAGAAACAGCGGAGTGATGATTTATTTAATGCAGGTGTGACCAGAACTGAAAGTCAGACTACAAACAGGGTGACAGGAATAGAAGCAGGGGCAAAAATTAAAAGCATCTGTCCAGCTTGCCGTCCCCTTAACCCTTGTGCTATCTTGTGGGGTCTAAATGACCCCACTCCCCACGTTAACGTGCCTCCAAGGCATAGGGTGGGGTTATCTAGACCCACTAGACAGTTGGTTGAACCTTTTTTCTTCAATGATCTTCACTGGTGTCCATGAAATCTTTCCACCTTTATCCTCCTTTGTCATGGTAGGGAGAACACGTCAATGTAAGGGTGGGGTCATCTGGACCCGACAAGACAGCAAAGGGGTTAAGCGGAACGTCATCCTGGTGCCCCCGAGCCGACAGTAGAGGCCGTTCTGAGCAAAGACCAGCCGCGGCCTGAGCTTCTTTTTTTTTTGTAACAGACGGCCTTTGTGAGTGAGGGAAACCCGATCAGCGCCGGCTCGGGTTCTAGAGCAGCCAGTTGACCTCACCTGAACACAGCTGTCAGTAGCAACACCTTTTACCTCACAACTACTGAAACCTGCCGACAACCAGTCCGAGCAGTTCTTCATCAAAAAGAGCCATTTGAGCCTCCTTAATGGAAGGCCTGAGTTCATCGAGTTTACAAAGAGGATTTTATTTCAGCATTTGTGGGATAAACTGCACGTCTTGGATTACAAGGTTCTCAGTGCAAACAAGGAGGGAAATTTAAAGACACAAACTTTATCTTTCACCTACAACAATACGACAGCAGAGAGACATGTAGCTTTGTTTCTTTATAAAACTGTGGGAGTGCAAACAAAATTAGTCCATGTAGAAAAAGATTTGTGAGTGCAGACATTATCTGAGATTGTGTTAAAGTTTAGACTACCTTCACAAAAACGCGTCATAAAAATTACGCTGGGACTTTAATGTTTGTTATTTTCAGGCCTCTGCAGAGGCTGGATAAGCTGGATCAGGTGTGTTTTAGGGAGATAACAGAAAATGAAGGAATAGAAGTGGAGTTTGGAGAACTACAGCAGAGATGCCATTAAACAGTCCCAAAAGGTTAACCTGACAGGACAGATTATTGCTTATTTTTTATGTTTTATATAAAAAGATTCAAATGTTCAGTTTGGTGGATCCTCACATTAATAACAACAAAATATTTCCTTCAGAAAATACTCTATAATGTCCTTTTGAGGCATAACAACAACATTTGTCATTGTTTTACAAAGGCTGAAAGTCTACAAAGCCCTTAGCTTACGCTAGCTAGCTAGCATAAAGTCAACAATCAGAAGTTGTGTTTTACTCTAAAACTTAGGGAAAACACTTCAGCTGACTTAGTTATTAACTCACATCTTTGAGTGATAATAAATCTAAAAAGAGGAGGTGCTTAAATGAAGTCAATAAAAGAATACATTTCCTCGGCTAAGATAAGAAGCTACATTTGGGCACAAAAAGATAAAACTGCTCCTAGACATGTGAAGTACTTGAGAAGATCTGCAAACTTGTGTGAGTTTTCATAAAAATATTAGATTTGAAACTTTGTGTAAAGACCCACTCCGAGGACAATGGTGTTTTTGTGTTTTTAACATGTTCTAGTGGCATTTTTCTGATAATGACCAACACATACTAAGAATATTAACCCTAAAATCGAATTCTTGAGTACCGGTATTTCTTTATTCAAATTGTGGGAGCAGATGAAAAATGCAGCTTTAAAAAAAATGCATTTGTGATGTGAAAAATCCGCTGGGAAACTTCCTGATCTGAGCGCTCAGCAACAGAGAGGGGAAGAGGGGGCGGGCTCACTCCACACCAGCAGCCCCTCTCACAACTCACAGGTGAATTTCTATTGAACTCCTGCCGCTCTGCAGAAACTATGTCCTAGAAAACGACACAGGTTTATTGATTTAAATGGCATAATCATAATTAAAAGACCACTGGGAACGCTTTCAAATTAGATAAAAAGATGATCAGAGCAGGACTTTAAAAAGGTACATTCTGCTCAAATAAGTGAGTTTTCAATAGTTTTGGAGATAAATGTTTTTAAAAAGTAAAGAAAAAAAAAGAGCTGACTTTACAAGTAATCTATTTTTATGTAAAATGTTTGTAAAGGGAGTTCTGTGGAGGGTAGCCTGAATATAGAAATAAATAGAAGGAGCTGCATTTCCAGAAGACAGTGCAGGGTTAAAAGCTATATTACTGAATGAAAATGACAATTACAGGGTAATAATTGGCAAATAATAAATAAAGAAAGTAAGAAATTTTCAAAGTTGACCACAAATAAATTGAAAGCAGCACAATAACAAAAAAGTTATAAGAAAAAAGCGAATGTCGGGTATCAAACCAGCAAAGCACCACAGCTCACGTCATGCATGACGCCATCAACCATGTACAGTGGGCGGGACTTATAACAGACGTTTTGGGTCATTTAGTGTTGCAGCGACTCTAAGGCGACTCTCTGGCTTCCAGGATGATTAAAAAGAAAAGTAAAACAAACATCTTGACACAAAATACATTTTGAAACGCCAACAAAAATGCCTACGTTTTTATACATTTTAATTGGGATTGAGTTGACATTCTAGACGTGAGGAAGCTTTGTTTGTAAAAGTTGAAGGATTTTTTTCCTTCGTGGACTGTCACAGTGTGTGACGTCGCGCCAGAGCGGGGGAGATTGTTGAAAAGTAATCAAAGTTTGAAGTCAATTTGTGAAAAAAACTGTAAACTGCATAATCACAAGACTAAAATGTGTTGTAGTCCAAAGCCTTGTGAGGATTTTAATGTTTTAATATTGTATCTAGCTGAAAGAATATCAAAATAAGAAGCTCCAAAACAAGGGGAACTTTGGTGAAAACATGAGATGCATCTCCCATTGAAACCCATTATAAAGCTGTAATTACCACGAAGTTTAAAGGTTTATATTTCAAAAACTAAAACATTTTTTAAAAATGTGAAAGGATTGGAATCGGTTTAAAGTTTTGTGAATAATTAGTAGGTTGAACGGTGTCTGTAGCTAAAAGCATGTTGAAGTAATAATGGTTGAAAGAAGCAAAGGTTTTCAAGGATTCCCCATGGATTTCAATGGAGGCAAAAATCCTGGAAATCCTGGAATATTTTGAAAAGTTCAAGGATTACAAGGACCAAAAGTCATAGCTGGAAAAAGCTGAAAGAGCTGAATATTTTAATAGTCGAATGGTTAAAATAGATGGAAAATTGTAGGAGTTAAGCAGCAAAGAAAGGGTGGAAGATACTAGAATAAAGAAAGAGAAACAGGAAAACAATGGGTTAAATACTTTATAGCATTCAACCAAAAATGTGTACTAATGATGACAGCTCCTTCTTGATGGTAATGACTGTGCTGAAATAGGTCAAGCGCACGGCCTTAACTCACAGTGATGACTGATACAGAGACTCCAGCAACATCTGACTCCACGAACCGCCTCGCATCGTGGAGGACATCTTTCAAAAATAGACTAACACGCTCTCCTCCTTCCCCTTGCTTGATTTGATGCTCACGCCTCCACATCAAGAGCAATATGCTGGCTTGGTGTTTTCATAGCACAGGTGCTTTCAATCTGATTGTAAAGTGGCTCTTTACAAAAAAAAGCTGCTGCTAAGTGATTCCATTACTGCTTTTTATCAAAGTTCTGGCCGCATAAGTGTTAGCACAAAGCGGAGGCTGTGAGGGAAGGCTGGGCTTTGGGAGAGGGGGGGGGGGTGGATGAACACAGATCACAGGTTTCTAGAGAAGTGACAGCGCATCCGAGCAGGTGATGCGAGCTGCAGGGAGGCCGAGGTGCTTACGTGAGGGAGAGTGTGAAGTGAAAGCGCTGGCGGAGACCCTTGAAGGTCAGGAAGGAATGCGGAGGAAAGTTGCGAGTGGTCATCTGGCAGTAGGGTTTCTCGTAGCTGCCCGCCGGACACTCGCACTTGAATCCACCGACCAGCAGGTTCACGCAGGTGCCTCCATTCCTGCAGACTCCTGGGGCACAGCGGCCTGAGCGCGACGACAGCTCACAGCGCTCACCTTCACATGCAGACAAGAGCAGAGACATCAGCATTAGTCCTCTGGGGTCCTGCACACATGATCCTTTCACTTTGGTGGCAGGAAAACTGCTTCAGACATTCAGGAGTAACGAGAACATCAGAAAACGTTTGACAGGGAGCAGGAGAGCTCATCTGAGCTGAAACGATTAAAGCAGTATTTTCTGTGCAGCCGTGTCTGCAGATTGAATCCTTTCTCTGCTCTGTTGCACCCAGCAGGACTCCCTTAGAGAGCAGGGCTGCAGCTCCAGCTCCATTCATATTCAGTGGAACAGCACCGTGGCTCAGAGGCAGTGAGCTGGAAGTGCTCCTGCATTCAGGCTCTGCAGACCCAACGGCTGCAGGATGTGCCAGCTCATGATGATTATTCTGGACTTTCTCACACACTCCCAGCATTCTGTCTCCTCACTGACACACCGTCAGGAAAGAACATTTATAAACCAATCCAGAAACCTCAACGTCAACACACTCTGCCAGGGCCTATTATTATGGAAGCCTTTCTGCAGCATCATTAAAAATAAAAGTCAACACCAGAAATACTTTTTCATTTTCCAAATGACGCTGCGTGTGTTGACTCGAAATGAAAATGAAAAAGCAATCCGCCAAAACCGCTTCTTCTTTTCCATGAGTCAATTGATGCAGTTACATTATAAAAAAAAGGAAAAAGCATTTCTGTTCATCCATTTTAATTGTCATATTAGACATTTCTAAATGTCTAAATTTCTAAATATTTCTAAAAACAAACGCAGCTTCATAATGATAATGAAAAAGTATTTCTGGTTTTGCGTTTGCTTTTAATTATGCTACAGAAATGCTTCCATACTTTTATGAGCTACAATCCTATACTCAACTGAATTGAAGAAGCAGATCACATGATGAGGACAGATTTCTACATCTGTACAACTTTGTTGTATCCATATATAAAACAAAAAGATTTCATTTGAATTTGATTTGATTTGATTTGAATTTGATTTGAAATGGTTTATTTCAAGCAATCAAATAGGAGTAATACACACAAAAGCAATATAATCATCAGTTATACATTCATACAGTAACTAATCAAACTTAGGCTAATTAGACATAATTAATAAAAATTGCTTGAAAGGGAGTGGAAAGAAGCGAACTTATATAATCCCACCCCGTTATACTATAACCATTTTATTACATGATTTATCAATATCCGGTTCCTAGGTTTTATCAGACAGAATTAAGAATCATAAGGTATCAATAAAGCACGTGCCAAAGATGAAATTACTTAAGTACTACGTCAAAAATAACTTTAGAAATCAACATGGCAAATGCAGCATCTGAAATATATGCAAATTATGTTACTTTTAAAAGTCATTCATATGCTTTAAAACATAATACTATATCAGTAAAATAGACACAACACTGTTTCAGGAGTTTTCATAGCAAAATTTCATCAAGTATCAAAAGTTAAAAACGTGCAAAATTATGCTACATTAGGAAAGATTTTTGAATCATTTTATCAATTTTAGGAGCTAGTGAAGTAATATCATCAAAAGTCAATCAATTTAACAATTTTCAATAAGTGATTAATCATTTGTTTTACTTTTTAAAAATTTTTTTTTTTTTTTTTTTTTTTATAATAAGGTAATGCTGTAAGGAAAAAAAATAAAAAGGGTCCACAATCTGTCGATTGTCCAAGGTTGGTATTTCTTCTTTTACTGATAACAGCCGTTCTTCTGGGTTCAAAACAGTTAATAGTTCTCTTCGATGTTATGTCTGCAGACATTAGATTCAGGTCCATATCCTTCTTCAGCTGATATCAGCGGCGGTGAAAGTTGAGGTCAAATTGTCTGCAGGTCAGAACTCTCTGCTGTTATTCAGGTGACGTCAGACATACAGAGAAAGTGAAGATTCCAGGTGTCATATTTCTTGAAATTATTTGGCTCTTTGATTTATTACTCCACGTTGATTCAGACGACCGTGATCAAACACTTCTCAAAGTCCTTCATGGTGTTCACGACCATAACCTTGGTGCGGTCCTCTGGACCGAGTGGTTTGACGTAAATCCTGCAGCCTTTAACCCAAGTGTTCTCAATCTGCTTACGCTTCCTGAGAAGCCGTGCATGTTTTGAGATTTCAGCATTCCTTCTGGTCAGATGGTCGTTCAGATAAGCAGCCGAACCTTTCAGGTTTTTCCTTTGGTTCATCAGAGCTAGCTTGTGTTTGTGATTCACAAACCTGATGAGGATCGCTGGTTTATCCGTCTCCTTTCTCCTAGGGGGCAGGTGGCAGGTCTCGATGGTATTGAGATCCAGGGAAATCCCTTTAGATGTGAGAAATGAATGTATTTGCTGCTCCAGCGACGCGTCGATCTCCGTATTAGCACTGCTAGCTACGCTAGCGCTAGCATTAGCAGCGCTAGCTCCAGCTGAATTCAGCTTCGCTCGAGGCTTGATTGGTACTCCAGTGAGAATGACATTATTCATCCTTACTTGCTGTTCCACATCGTCCAGTCTTTTCTCTAGAATCTCGACCCGGTTTTCTCCCTGCTCGTTTTGAGCCCGAAATCTTCGGAACTCTTCCATCATCTCCCAGAGTGGCGTTAGCTTAGCCGACACTTGATCCATAAAACTTTTCAGCGTTTCTTGAATAATGTCAAGAGATTTTTTGAGCTCTTCATATTCCTGGGGTTTCTTCGGGGGCATGGTCAGCTCTCTTTTTGGAGAAAATCAACTTCTTAAGTAATTTGAAGATAGTATCCGCAGAGAGCCGCGACCACGCGTCCTGCCTTAACCCCGGAACCGGAAGTTTTGGATAAGAGAATTGGACGGGTGAGTGTGACATCACCCATAGAAAATGGTTCACTGACGGCCCCAACCAAAAGAAGTCAATTCAGTTGCACTATTTCCATGATACGGGGAGTTAACATGTTGGAGCCAGTCAACGTCAGGAAGCAGAGATTGGTCGGAGTTGGTCTGAGTTAGGTTTCTATGGCAACAACTCTCACCAATCAGGAGTGAGCTGGTTGGAAGCCAACACCCTACTGCTTGGAAGCAGACGTGGCAGAATCTGTCAAACATTTCGATCGTGAGACCGTCTTCATGAATCTAGGCATCTGATTGGACAGTTACAACTTAAATAACGAAAAATAATCAAGAAAAAAATAGTACAATCAAGGACTTGATGAAAACATGTAGTAGATCAAGAATGATTATGCTGACAAACAGAATGACTGAGTAAAAACTGTTTATTTCTCAGTAGAAGTCTTTGGGATTTTGGCTTTTTGGAACCAGCAGGTACTTCCTGTTTGGAATGCAAGGAGGGAGGGACCACTCAGTCCAGTTCTCATATACAGTCAATGGTTTAAACCTAGATTAAACCATGGTAAATGGCTTTACTTAAATAGTGCTTTTCTACCTTCCTCAAAAGCCCAAAGCGCTCTACAGTCACAGACCCGTTCACACATTCACACACTGATGGCGGCTCTGCTGCCAAACACTGGCACCAACCTCCCACCAGAGGCAAGGTGGGGTTCAATGTATTGCCCAAGGACACTTCGACACAAAGGTGGGCAAGGTGGGAATCGAACCTGCAATCTTCCGATCAGAGGTTGACTGCCCTACCGCTGCACCACAGCCACCCCAAACCATGTTACCCTTTGTCCTGTGTGGAAACACAAACTATTGATATATTTAGAACAACTTCATTTGAAAGACATTTCATGTTTGTAGAGCAAACACACGTCAGCCTTCATCACTGCATCCTTCAATTCAATTCAATTCAATTCAATTCAATTCAATTCAATTCAATTTGATTTGTATAGCCTTAATTCACAACAACAGTTGTCTCAATGAGTTTCGTATCAGTAATTGAAAAAGTAAAACATAATGTCAAAGGATCATGAATACATAGAATTCAATAGGAAAATACTAAATTGAAGTAACAAACAGACTAAACTAAACTGGACATCCCTGCCCTTAGACCCTCCTCTCCTTTGCAGTTCCAAAAGTTCTTTACAAGAACCATGACAGCACGGATCATTAAAGGAGGCTGCTGTAGCTAGCATTTCCCTTTAGTATTTGTCAATTAATTAGTGGTAATGTCTTGTGTTTAATGACCAGATTATGCACTTTTAATTTAGTAATCATTCAATATTTAGCTGTTTTCTTAAAAGAGTAAATAATAAAACTCTGTTCATTAGTTGTAGATTAACAAGCTGTAAATTATTTTGTTTTTAAAAAAATGATGTACTGACTTCAGTAGGGCTTTTAAAATGTCATTATAAAAGTGGGAATGACAAAAAAGGCACCTACCAAACTACCCATCCATCCATCCATCCATCCATCCATCCATCCATCCATCCATCCATCCATCCATCCATCCATCCATCCGTATATGATTTCTTAGTAGTATTTATTTTTGACACTGATGGGTCAAACTCTTTACTATTTATTTATCCTTCTGTTAAAAAACTGATTTACTAATGTATTAGAAACAAGTCAAGTAATACTGTTCTGGATGAACAGTTATTTATGTAGCACATGCAGGATATCTCTAAATGTTTGTTAATATGCAGTCTTATTGTGGAAGATCAATAATACTATCTAGTTGTTTCTGCATAACTCATGAAAGGAATTAACCATCATCACCGATTCTTTAGCTCTGAAATTTCATGTAAGTCGTTTTCAGGTAGAAGAACCATGAGTGACTTCAAGCCCCAAAATCAGAGTCTAAGAATTTAATGAAAATGTTCAATAAGCAGTGCAATAAAATTGGATCAAAAACAAAAGCAAATCTTACATTGGAGACAAATAGCCTTTTACAGTAATTTTTTGAGAAGTGTTGAATGTTTGTGGTGGGATTCTAATTCCAAGGGGTTGCTGGGATGCAAACAAAGCAGCAGCAATCCACACCCAGGCTGCTAATTTAACAGCAGCGGCTGACTGACTAATGTAGACGACTTCCGCAGCCCAGAACTGTACCATCACTGAAAAACATCTTCATCAGACACACAAACACAGGCCTTTATTTACTCGGAGACTATTAATCACTCCATTCAGCGTCCGCTGAGAGAAAAGCATCTTTGTCTGCACGCCGTTGTGGGGAGCATCTCATCAGTTAGAGCAAACTGAAGGAGCCTCTGAGGATCCCTGCTCAGAAATACATTGAAGACCTTCAGGCTTTTTCAGCCAGTTATAAAAGCGAGACACAATGTTTGTTTTGTAGCAGATCTAAGGCTTTTTACTGCACGCCAATAAGTCGATAAGCCTATTATAACTACTTTTCTCTCAGAAAGATTTCTTTTCAATGTGCTTGTGAACTTTACCTTCTCTTGGACTTTTTGATATCATAAATGTGAATTGAAAAGCTGATGCACGTGTAGATTTGGTGTACGATGCTGGTGTGCAGCCTTCCTTTGGGTTTGACAACTGCAGTGACTCCAAGTTCAGACTCAAAGTGGCTTCCAAACAGAAGAGCTCACAAGATAAATGTTGTCCTTGATTAATGAGGGGAAGAGGCGAAAACAACAAAAAAACAACTGAAGCTGTCACATCTAATCAAAGAAACGGTATTGAAATGCAAAGATCCTTTCCCTGATCAGCTAACTCCTTTCTGTTTGGACATTTTTCTGGCCAATAAGGAAAAATGAGGTGAAATGACTTCAAGCTTTTTGAATCCAGAACTTCTCTAACTCGGTTGGTTATTTCTGTTGGCCTCGGAGTTGAACCCTCAGTAGTGGGGATCAACCTTTTTGCAGAGAGTGCCAGATTTGGTGAGGTGAACATGTGAGAAAAATCCAAATTAAATAATTGAATCAAAACAAGTTCCTGCTATTGGATACTTTCATTGATTCCCATAAAACAGAAACATATCTAAATACATTTTTACCCAAGTTATTAGGGATTTCATACTTGAAGACCAGAAATGTTTGATAATAGATTTTCTGACAGGATCCTGCAGGCCGGTGGAAATTTGAATCCGGGCTGCATTTGGCCCATGAGCCGGACTTTGGACATGCATTCCTTAATAGTCCCTGAACTCACTGGTAAGTTTGCCACATTGGCTGTTTACGATGACATAGAAATGACGCCAGCACCCAATTATGTTTGCTTCCTTCAAACTTAAACACAAAGGTTTTAGAAAGTTTTTTGTTTTGAAATATTTTGGTTCAAAACAGGCATAAGTGAAGGTTCGATGAGGAAGATCCACCTCACTTTGGGATAAGATGGGTTCTTGTTTCACTCTGCAGGCCACTCATCAATTAAGCCGTTACCCTAAACCAAAAGCTAAATTCCCCGCTTTTTCCCTCAGCCAATCACAATCAAGTCTGCTTTTAAGTTCACTGACTTTTATTTTTCTACATTCCAAATGGTTTTGCCGGCCCTCCTCCACCCCGTTCTCCACCTGGACTGGTACCATGTTGAGGACTGACCTCAACCACCATCAGCGTCTCTGCTCTGGGGTTTTTCCATGGATGGTCTGAGCTTATCCCACTAGAATAAAGCTGTCATCTGCTCAAAGCCTGTGGAGTATTTGATCAACATTTATGTATCAAAAATAAAACTTTATTTGCATTCCTAAGATTTCTTCATATTGAACTACAGTTAAGACACAAATGTGACTCCCCTTGGAATAAATCCTTGAAAATATTGTAGTTAAGTGGAGTTTCAGCTGATTTTTTAGACATTTTTCGTATCGTTTTGACTTTGTCCTTGTTTTGTTTTTAGATGTATACATTTTTATCTTGTCTCTACATGTTTGATCATCATGATATATCAGTAAAAACATTTGGGGATTTTTGCAGCAAAAACAAAAAAAATGTACTGCTTGGAAATGAGTTTTTTATTTTTTGCATATTTTCAGGTTCATTGTGGAATTATTGCATACTATAATCAAAAATAAGTGTTAATTATCAAGCTTTTTGCCAAAAAGATTGATATCAAGTGTGCCACAAAAAACAGTATTACTGACAAATTGATTGAGCAGACTGTTTAGTAGAGGAAAACGCTCTTTAAGGCCCTGAACCACAAAGAGTTCAAGCGAAAGGATTTCCTTCTGTCCTCATCAATAATAATTGATATTTCTCCCTAAAAGACTTCTCCTGCCCCAAAAAGCCAACCTATTCTCTGTTGCATATCCTATCAATCTGTGAAATCAGCTGTCACATTCTGGGCTGTAAAATAAAGTCTTCCCGCTTTGTTATGAATTCAGCAGCTCGCCGGAGGCAAAAAAACAAGAAGAAGTGCTCGTGTTTCCTGACGCAGTTGAGGTGGTCTCACACTCTCTGCCAGCAAAACGAGAAAACCAGTGACTCTGAGATATGATTCACCGTGGGAAAGCACATTTAGCAGAGCAGCTCTATTGATCCTGCTCATTGATCCGTCATGAACGCCTCCAGGTGGTCAGAGGCCCCGCCCTCCACCACAGGTCCTCCTCACAGCGGCCAGGTGAGCAACCGAGACTGAGACAAGCTTACGCTCACTGCTCCAGATAAAGACTTAATCAATAATTCAGATGCGCCTCCTCTGCTCCTCGACGGGTGCATCCCTGTAAATAAACGCTGCTCGCTGCGCTCGTGCCTCATTAAGCAGCAGATTGCACAAACACGGTAAAGATCCAACAGAGACGCAGATCTTTATGCTTTCTACTGTCATTTCACCGATCTGACATGAAAGTAAAACATCAAACTGCTTCACTTAACTGATAAAAGCAGGATTAGACATGGATAAGGAAAGACGATGACGGCGGGTGGATTTCTTGATCTAAACGCCGGTATTTACACTTTATTGTATTTGCATTTCTCATCAAAACTGAGCAGTTCCTCATGAACTAATCTCTTTAATCTTTAAGCACAAACAAACAGAACACAACACGCAGGACCCTTTCAATAATTGATCAGATCTAAAGATCTGCACAAGCAGCCACTCATAAGGAGAAGGCTGTAACAATTGCAACAATAAGTTTAAGCTAGAATGTGTGCAGCCCCCATGAGAGCATCCTGCTCCTTCATCAGAGCTCTTTACGCTGCTGGAGTCATTCTGTGCAGCCTCAGGATTAGACGTCTCCCTGCAGACAAACAGCAGGAGCAGAGAAACGTTCAGTTCAGATGAAACCCCGACAAACTCCTGGCAGAGAGGTCAGCGTGACATTGATCAAGAAATCTGCAATCAAGCCTTTTCTGGACACCAACATTATTTCAATGTTTTCACAAAGGGATGCGGGGAAAAAGGATTTCGCAGCAATTGTTTCACACGGGAAACGCTTCAGAGCTGTGCGTCGTTTGTCCACCATGAAATCATTGAAAGAAATGATCACAATGAATTCACGGCGAGGTGTGCAGCTGTTGTGCAGTTGGCTGCTGCTCTGATTTTACAACAGCATGCACTTATTCTCAGCGGCAAATCACAGAGGCTCTCAGTGTTTGGCACATTTGAGAACGGGAGAGTGAGCATTCACTATTTCTGTTCCAAAGCGGTCATGCACATTATGATTCCAACAAATGCCCCCTTAACTCAAAAATGTGTGTTTTTTTTCTGAGAGGAGGAGGTGAGCAGATGAGTGGGAGCTCCTATCACAAGCATCAGCACGTCAAGTCACCTTCAAACAGAGACTTTCAAAGGAGCGCCCTCCGTCTCCCTCATTTCCCTTCCAGCGACCATCTGACAACGCTTAAGATCCCCTCGCCATGAACGAACAAGCACTGCACACGCAGACTCGCAGACATTCCCAAATAAAACGCCCGAACCTCTGGAGTGAAAACTTTAGTGCTCAACCCAAAGCCTGAACGCAGATAAGCGTCCAGGTCTCAAACCTCCCCCACTGATGCAAAGGATTCCTGCAAACGGCGGATGAAAAAATACCCACAGCACCCACTTCCCATGAAAAGCACCTGCAGTCCAGCTCCAACACCCACATACATGCATCAATATGCAAGTGCCACTCAACCTGCACTCGGCGTCCACACACACAGAGGCCGACACTGCTGAAGGCTTTATGAGCAGCTGCTCAAACAGAGGGAAAAAACGCCGTTTGATGAGGGAGACTGGAAAGGACGTGAGTCCAGAGAGAACAAAGAGAAGGTTAAACTGACTGAAATCCAGACTTCTGCAGGGAAACACCACCAGCTATTGAGTAATCACTTCCTAACGGAAGAATTCTGCCTCAGAATGAACAGCTGACGCAGGAGTAAAAAACACACCTTTAAGTTTTTGATCAAAAAGAGAGTTTCTGCAAAGAAAATGTCGTTGGGTGATAAAAGATGATTCAATACTTTTCAGCATTGAAAACTAAATATGCAACAAACATCACACAGAGGGATCTCTGCAAATATATGGAATGAGCAAGGTTTTTTTCCTTTTCTTTGTTAGTCCTGATGGTGCAGCTCTTCCTACATGACAATGGCAGGATTAGGCTCACATTGAGGGAGCTTTAAGGAGCGTCCTTTAAAGGACATCCTTTTAAAACCACTTAAGTCAACAGTGGCTGATGTGTGACCACCTCTAGAGGCCTTGCTTGCAGAGAAGAAGGAAAATACTGTTGTTGAGGCAAAAACAAGGATGCAGCAGATGCAAAACAACATGTCTGTGTGAAAGCAGCTTCAGAGTCTGGACATGTTTAAAAAAGGTTTAAAGAGAGGAGTTCTTAGCTACAAAACTCTGTAGCTAATCAATGATTAATCCATGATGATTATAGCATTAGTGATTATTATTATACCACCTTATTTGTTTGCATTTACTTTGTTTTTATATTATTGTATTTTCTTTTTATGATTACAATGCTGCTATGGTAACACACAAATTTCCCATGTCTGGGATCAATAAAGTATTTCTGATTCTGATGATGATTGTGCCAAAGCCTAACAAAAGAGCAGAGAATCATCTCCACAATTACAAAGGTTGTCTTATGATAAAATTATGAGTTTACAGGTTTTTATAAACCAAAATATAATAAAATAAAAATCAGTGTTGTAGCCAAACATCGATCCTTAATATGTCATTCACCACTAGAAAAACATTTGGCTTTAATGAAAGATATCGGCAGAATATCTACTTACTATCTATTTTTAATCTAATGCTAAATTTAGCATTATCTCTGATCTAATGCTAAAGTTAGCAACACCTTTAATCTAATGCTAATGTTAGCATTACCTTTAATCCAATGCTAGAGCTGGCATTGCTTTTAATGTTATGCTAAATTTATCATCACCTTTAAAGTCATGCTAAGGTTAGCGTCACCTCTTGTCTAATGCTAAAGTTATGATCACCTTTAATCTAATGCAAAAGTTTGCATCGCCTTTAATTCAATGCTAAAGATAGCATTATCTTTGATCTAATGCTAAAGTTACTAGCATCAGATTATGCTGTATTTTGCATTTTTCCTCTTCTTAACTCTTCATTCTTAACCAATTAATTATGAGTGACTTTTAAAAATGTTTTTCTGTTTTTACCAAAATAGTAAAATAATGTGATTTTTTTGTGATCGAAATAATTATTTGTTAATCTCCCCCACTGGAAATGATTTGGTTTAATGGTTTATGTTAGCATTGCCTTATAATGTTACCAAGAGTTTGCATCACCTTAAATTTCATGCAAGCTTTTTGGCAATCTATTTTAAACGTATGTTACAATTAGCTTTAACCAAATAATATAAGCATCACTTCATGTTCTCTCACTGATCATGTATTGCAACACAACTGCCTCATTTTTAGGATATCCAATCCTACACATAACTTTATTTATTGCATGTTTTCTTATTCATTAAGAATAAATTTTGCATATGAAAGTCCAAAGTAAGGATTTGACCCATTTAGCCTCTCAAAAAGAACATGAATGTTACTACTCTAAAATTTAAACTGTATAAATTAGCATAGTTTCGTTCTTTCCCCTTATTTTTCTTACTTTGTTCCTCTTTCCTTCCTGTACAAATCCAAAGAAGGAATGCTCTTTAACCCTTTGAAGATGTGAATAATTTTTAGAGCAATGAATAAATAGCACATCCTGCAACCCCTTTGCAAATTTAGCTGCCAACAGCAATACATGTATTTGCGCTTAATCCTAAAAATTGAACTGCGGTATTCTCCTCTGTTTGAACAAATTCTATATTGTTTTCTCTTTTCTTTCAGTCATAGTTTCAAAGCTAGCAAACATGGTCTCTCATCTGTGATTCGTAGTTTCATTTTCCTTATTCCACCCAGCAAAATGATTTGTGGATGTGATAGAGCTTTGATACGTGGATGTCAGATTCTCATCAGCTGGTGTTTTCTTGGTTGCTCTTGCTGTGGAAACTCTGCTAAAGTTGAGCTGAGCACAGGCGTCTCAACAAGTTACGATCCTTTAGATGCACATAAGCATAGAACTGCATCTTGTCTGATTGTTGTAAAGTAACTGCACCTGAACAATAGAAACTGTCAGATGGTTAATGGTTTTAGAAACTCAGTCAGATGCACTGATGGGTTACAGGGTCACACTTCTGCTGAAGTTGTCTGTAACAAGGCGAAATCAAATCGATGGCTTTTCACGTAGCCTTTGCCTGCAGGGCCGCTCATTAGCGCAGAGGACAGTCTGTCAATAAAGAGCCCTGTTCCATAAAGAGTTGAGGAGGATGGTCAACATGGCAGACAACATTTGCATGAGATGTTTGTCCAGGAGAAGAAAACGACATTCCACAGGAATCTACCATGGGTCTCCAGCATGAGTGATAATCAGGCTTATTTTAACAATGTGGATTTTCTGTTTCCTCAGCATGTTTTTTAAATGAAAGTTTCATAAAGAGATTGGTGACTGAAGTTAGGTGTCAAGCCTAATACTTTACTAAATACATACATTTTTAACCTAACTGGAAAAATTTGAGCAAGCTATCTTCTCAGAGTGTCTTCTCCCCAATGATCTTCATTTGCGATAATCTAGAGTGAAAAAGTTTCAGAAAAATTAGCTAAATATGCTTGATTTCCTGCTAAAAAAGAGCTAAGTATGTTTGCAAAAAGGCACATCAGAGCAACAGCTCATGTTAACGGTTTTGGAGGTAAATGCAGGGAAGCAGATTGAGATGTTTGGACACATTCAGAGGAGGAACAGTGATGATGTTGGCAAAAGGATGCTGCGGTTGGAGCCCAGAGGAAGAACAAAGAGGAGGTTCACGGATGCAGTCAAAGAATATGAGGATGGTTTGTGTGAGTGAGGAAGATGCAGAGGAGAGGGTTGGATGGAGGTGGATGATTGGCGCCTACCTGTATAGTCCTCAAAGCACTCGCAGGTGAAGCCTCCCTCCTTGCTGCGACACACACCGTGAGCTCCACACGGTTTGGAATAGCAGAGATCGATCTCAGTCTCACAGTAGTCTCCAGTGAAGCCTGTAGGACACCGGCATCTCAGCCCCGCGATGGGGTGGATGGGTCTGAAGAGGATGGTGTCAGACGAGACAAAGGGAGCCAGGCTGTCAAACTTCAGTACAGACACACACTTCATGTAGTTCTCGCACGGCTCGCGGAGGCAGATGTTGTCATCAAAAGGGAGAACTTCCTGGGAGGAGATCTGAGCCAGAAGGCTCCGGTTCAAATACAGCCTTTCCTGGAGCTCCTCCGAACCGAAAAACTCCCCCGTCTCCACGCCTCTCAACAGCCCACCGCCTCCAAAGCCAGCAGGCCGATGATGGGCCTCCCCAAACACCGGTACGGCCACCGACAGGGTGACGTTGAGAATGGGAACACTAACATCCGTATCATCTTGGATGTTGAAGATGACAACATCCTCAGGAGCAGCAGACAGGACCTGAGCCACGCCATCCAGGAACTGAGCGAGCAGCAGGGACAGGAAGTGCTCCTGAGAGGTGTTGGCCAGGCGTAGCGTGATGCTGTTGGACAGCATCTCATCTGTGATGATGATGACTTGGAGGAGGCACTGAGCCGACACGGAGTGAACGCCATCTGAAAAAGATGAGAAGCAACGAAGATCAGGACTGCAAACGGAGCAGTGTGGTGTCTGAGACCACCTGACATCAACACATTCACCACAGTTTCAGCTGCTACTTTTTGAGAGTGAAGCTTGAGTTTTGGTTCTGTCAAGACTCTTTCAGGTGGGAACGTGTGCCATGGACTTTGGCCCAAGTTTCTAAGACCATCAGTAAAGGAGAGCTTGTTTGAGACCATTGACTGTTTATGAGAACTGGACTAAGTGACCTAAAAATAGCATGTCTAAGTGTCTCCCTATTCAAACAGATGAAAGAGTGTCGTTTGAAAAGGAGCTTATTTTTGACACTGAAACTTCCTGCTCCGAGCTCGTAGCAACAAAGGGGAAGGGGGGGGGGTTACTACACACCAACAGATCCTCCCACAACTCAGAGATGAATTTCTAATGAAGTACTGCTGCTCTGCAGAAACTAGGTCCTGGAGAGACACAGGTGGTTTAGTTTTGGCTGAGAACGGCGTCATCATAATTAAAAGACCACTGGGAACGCTTTAGAAAGAGACATCTGTCCTTCAGGGACTAAGAAAGTTGTGGATATCTTCTGTATGTGGAAGGTCTTGGGATCAGGTTGGGAAGCAAACAGGCTGTCCACTGACTCACGCCAACTTTGTGTTTTAAAACCCACTTCAGAGGAGATTCAGCTCCAAACTGATCTGTGCGGCAGCAGGACTGTGGGCGGGAGCAGCTCGACCACGACCACTCACTCTGCAAAGTGGACCATCTATGGTATGTCAGTTTGGATTTGAAAGGTATTTAAAAAGAACAACCTTAGTAGATGTTCCCTTAAGCATTTATGCAAACAAAACCTTTGAGTTTGCAGAGTCTATTTTTGTCACGCTGCAGGATTTGTTGCTGCCGAACAAATGTCCATGCAAAAGGATGATTGACAGGTGACCCGTCACATGTAAACAGACTAATGACATCTGACATGCTGCTGAATGTCATCCTAAATCCTCTTCTATTCTTTTGGCTCCACTTCTTTATTTTCTACAGCTAGAACAGATAACAGAGAGCCAAGAAAGAACAATCTCATGCATCCTTTCACTTCTCTCCAAATTTCTAATCAGCCATTTCACGACTGTTGTTGCACTTCATCTTTTATTTTGTCGGACTGGAAGCAGGAGGGGGGGGCGTCATTATGCGTGTCACGTCTGGTGTCTCCGCTCAGCAAATCCCCGGCTTCTCTGCGGGGGGGGGGTCCATCTTCTAAAACTCAGACTCAAGACACTGGCCGACCACTGTACAGTGAGATGCAGGGGCAGAGCTACCCCCACCCCAAGCAAAAAGACCCCCCACCACTTGCCCCCAATTTTTGAGCCAATATCAGGATAATCATTGAGATAATCATCAAGATTTTCAATGTTGAGCTGTGCTGTTTTCTTGGGCAAGAAGAAATGGAAAACTCATTAATAACAATTCATCAATTAAAAAAATAAGTTTATTATGTTTAGTTTTGATCCTTTTATTTGTAATGCCACCCTTCCAAAGCCCTCTGACCCCCCCATATAAAACATTGTAGCTCCTCCACTGGTGAAATGAGTGCATTGACTTACTTGTACAACCTTTAGTTGCCCCAATTTCAAACTGAAAATAACGAGTTTAGCAGTTCAGCTTTGCTCTCCTTAGTCTGTGTTTACATGTTTTTCCGTTTGTTTGAAACCAATTCATCTCTGGGCCGAATGACAGAAGAATTTGCAATGACTGTGAGATGCAAACCGAGTAATGGCTAACAAGCTCTAATCCACAGAGATCTGTCCAACCTTGAACTTGATCAGCTGACGTTCTGCCCAGAGATGAGGACATGCAGAGTCTCAGCTTCCTGTTGAGTTGTCCTGTTCTGGAATGACTGAGCAGCAGCTCATCGAATTCTCTGATTCTGAGTGATGGATGGGAAAAGAATTCAAAGAGATCTACCTTCCTTCTGTCCCATCTGATAAGCAGAGGTCTTCAAACCCCCACCCCCCCACCCCCGAACTGATCACCGCCATGCTTTGTTTGGGGCTTCTGGGCGCTCGCCAGCCAGCGATAGGAAAATTCACACAAACTGTTTCCAAAGTTACCAACTCGCTGTTCTGGCAGCGGGCGAGTTTAAGCTCGCAGAGCCAAGGGGGGGGTCGCAGAGGAAGCGAGGAGGAGAAGCGTGTTCGACACGGCTTTAATCCGCCAGCTTTCAGTCGAGCCGTTCCAGCGCAGTAATGATACGGGGGCCTTCACAGAGGAAGTGGGGGGGGGGGGCCCATCCACACATTACTGTAAACACATGTACACAATAAACACCTGTGTACACACAGCCACACCAACAACCTAGGGGCATGGGGGCAGAGTGGGAACACAAAGAGAGTTCAGCCTCACAGAAATCACCTGCAAGTTTGATCCACACTGCTCGGGCCATGGTGGAATCCTATAGACGCCACGGCGTGATCGGAAAACCGAGGGAGGAAGAGGGTGCACGATTGGGGTTATTTCTTCCATTAGCAGAACTCCCTAAATAATCTGCTGTGAATGGAAAAATCTAAGCTGTTGAGGATGCTCTTCCCAACCAGGAGTCTGAAATATGAACCATGTAACATGCACGGACAAACCCACCTCTGATCGGGAGGTCGACCACTCTGCCACCACTGCACCACAGACGCCCCCAAAGAGTAACCCAGAAATAGAAACTGAGAAGACAGACATGTGGAAACTGTAGATCTCACCTTCACACATGCTGAGTCTGTCTGCCTGCCCGTCTGTCTGTCTGCTCAAGTTCGCCTGCTCCGCTCGCCTGCCTGTCTGTCTGTCTGTCTGTCTGTCTGTCTGTCTGTCTGCCCGGCCTCTGCCTCCTGCTCCGCCTGCCTGCCTGCCCGTCTGTCTGTCTGTCTGTCTGGGTTCGTCTGCATGTATGTATGTCCGCCCGTCTGTCTGCCTGCCTGCCTGCCTGCCTGCTCTGTCTGTCTGTCTGTCTGTCTGTCTGTCTGTCTGTCTGCCTGCCTGCCTGCCTGCCTGCCTGCCTGTCTGTCTGTCTGTCTGTCTGTCTGTCTGTATGTCTGTCTGTCTCACTGCCTGCCTGCCTGCCTGCCTGCCTGCCTGCCTGCCTGTCTGTCTGTCTGTCTGTCTGTCTGTCTCGTCTGTCTGCCCTGCCTGCCTGCCTGCCTGCCTGCCTGCCTGTCTGTCTGTCTGTCTGTCTCTGTCTGTCTGTCTGTCTGTCTGTCTGTCTGTCTGTCTGTCTGTCTGCCTGCCTGCCTGCCTGCCTGCCTGCCTGCCTGCCTGCCTGTCTGTCTGTCTGTCTGCCTGCCTGCCTGCCTGCCTGCCTGCCTGTCTGTCTGTCTGTCTGTCTGCTTCTTCTTGGTTCTCTTCATGTTTCCCTGTCAGTCACACCACATTTAGGTTGTAAATCATCCACACCTGTCTTGATTTTTGTGAATTATCTTCAGTGTGTTTAAAGTCTCACTCTGATCATCTTTTGATCTTTTTTCAAAGTGTTCTCAGACGTCATTTGATTACGATTGCACTGTTTTATCCCAAATGAAAAAACCTGTGGCCTTTTTCTAGGACAGAGTGGCAGGAGTTCAGATTCAGGAGCCAGATTCCAGTTCAGACGTACGTGGATCTATTCCTGTTCACCAGGATGCATCAGAACGGAGCGGAGCAGGGAGACTGTGGCCCGCTCAGCCTGTTTTCTAAATCAAAAATACAATCTTTTTCAATCCGCATTTGTTTTGTCTGCTCCTGATTTCACAACGATCAGAAATGCAATTTAAAGTATAATTCTCTTTATAAATGTCCTCCATCATCAGAAAAAAAAAAGAACATGTTCAAAACACCAGAAACACCATTTTCTCCAAGAGTCAGTCATCTGTTCTGCTTTGTCACCGTTTTGTTTCTCCATGGGTTTTTGTCACGCTTAAGCTTATGTTTTATGTTTACATTTCTGCCACCCACCCTGGTCTCCTGCATATGAGCTCCTACAGCACCAGATCATGACAGTAACTGACATTTGGTCCCAAAGGCTGCAGAGGAAAATCACATGTTGACACCGGAGACACATTTTACTATGCATTTGTTGATTTGAACTAGAGCATAGCAAAGAAATGGATTCAAACAGGAGCTCAGACCTAAACAAATGTCCCACAATGATACAAGAGTAATGCAGAGAGGTTTTCCTTAACTAAAGAGGAAAAGGGGTTTCAAGCTGTCAAACACGGAGGTGGGACTATCATGGTTCTGAAGGGTCCAAATCCACATTTAAAAACCAAAGCTGTCAAAGGAGAAAGAAAAACACGGAGACACGACCAATCCTGCTGGTTTGCAGACAACTTAAGTAAAAAACTACACAAGCCTGCGACAGACTGGCGACCTTTCCGGGACTTCCCCCGCTTTCGCCCGCGATTGGCGGTGATAGGCTCCAGCAGCCCCGTGAATGAACTACACAAACACACAGGGGCCTTTGGAGTTAGAAATGCAAAGATAATAAAAGTGAGTTAAGATAATATGTCATAACAAGTCAAAGTTTACAAACATCTTTGTTTCTGAAATATTTCCTTTGGTTGATGAAATTGTTTGTTCTTTAACTTCATGTATATTTAATTTTCAATCAGACTCTGTCAAGTCGTTCCTGCACTGTTGACAGTGAACTAAAGGTTAACAGATGAAGGTAAACATGAATTCAGCTTCTTCTCTGCATTAAGTCCAAAGGGAAGTGTTTTTATCTAAAATGGACATATGTGGAGGTAAACACTTGTTTTTACAAACCATTTATAAACTTTTTTACAATTTTTTACCTCCAACACTATTTTTTTGCTTTATTAATGTAATATTTACCAGACCATGAAACATATTTAATGTTTTTAAATATAAATGTAAGATTTCTGCTTCTTTGCACCCAGAAACAAGTGTTTTTGGAAAAGCAACGCTGTCAGCAAACTGGGCCTTTTAAAGGTTAGCCCGTGCATAAGGGCAGACATCGCCTCAATTAAATCCTTTGCCAATTCACATTCCTGGACGGGGTTTTGGGCCGAGCCGCAGAGGTGGATGGACTGCTGGGAAACTGAGCGCGAGGAGAATCTCCTCTCAATGGGAGCAGGCTGGCCTTCAAAGAGGTAAGTGTCCTGCGCTCAATGAGCGGCGAGTACGCGCTTCCTCCCCAAGCCAGAAAGGGGAGAAAAAAGGAGATGCTTCTTTGGTAATGACACAAGGTGCCAGCTCTGAAGTGTGACGATGCTTTTGGTTCGCTGCTCGGCCCCTTTGGGTGCCAAGAATGCTCTCAGCTCAAAGGAGGCGCCAGGGAAAGGATTAGGAACAGAGTGAAGGAGTGGGACTGCCAGAGCGGAGTCTGATCTCCCAGATCCTTCGTTTGTGCGAACGAGCAGAGAGGACAGTAGACCAGGGCAGGTTGATTCATCACATCACTGATCGACGTGAAGAAAACGGTCAGAGTAGGATGGAAGAACGAGCATCATCAAGAAGAAACGGCACAATCCCACAGCAGAAATCCTCTAACAGGGCTGCTCCTTCCTGGTCCTGGAGATCTACCACCCTGCATGCTTTCCAGCTCTCCCTGCACTGCTTGCTGCCGATCACCTGGACCAGGCGGGTTCCTTTTATCAGAATGTGGAGGCTTCTGATCAGCAGCTAGCAGCAGGGCTTGGAGATCTGGAAAAATGAGCAGCCCTGCTCCAAACGATGAAAAGACAAACCCCAAAAGCTTGTCCTGCTCCGACAGGCAGACCTTCATTTGAGCTCAGAAAAATGCAAGCGTCACATATTTCCCCGGTCTTATATGAAAAGCAAACAAACTCTAAATCTGCTGTTTCTTAGCCAGAACACTGAAGAACAAACTGCTGCAGAGCTAGACGTCTGCATCCAAACTCCCAGCTGAAAATGTCCACAAAGTCCCGGTGGACAGAAACCAGAACGGCTGTGAGCAAAGCTCTGAAGACAGGCGGACGGACGGACGGACGGACAGAGCAGAGGCGTCCCTCCACCGGAGCTGCCCTCAGAGATCAGTTACTCCTGTCTCCTCCTCCTCTTCTCCTCTGCAGGAGGTCAGACAGGTGAGGGAGGAACACAGGTGAAGCTCTCACAAATGCTGGCTGCGCAGACACATTGTCTGAGTGTGTGCAGGTGCTGCAAATGCCGCTTAATTACAGCTTACAGCTGAACTAATGGCAGGTTTAGGCATCGCTCGCTAACTCCAACCTGGAAACGGCGCTCAGTGCAGCAAGAAGGTCATTAAGGGATGTTTAACAGAAAACAGAAACCTTTGACAGAGATTCATGATCGCAAACCCCTTCTGTTTTGTTGACTTTAATGTAAAGTACAGATGCTGCAATAACGGCCCCCCTAGAAATGAGTCAAAGATTCTTTCTCATTTCAAAAAACTTTCTTGAAATAAGCTAAAAATCAGCCAGTAGGTTGGAAAATAGTTTTACAAAGAATTTTTCTTTTAAGAGGAAGATTCTAGTCACGTTTTCTGAAACTAAGATTATTTTTCTTGCAAGTCAGAAAATGAGACAATTTTCCTAAAACAAGTTTTTTTGGACTTGAAGACTCAGTTTTTACTGTAAAAATCTGCAGAAGTAAAGTAAAGTCAGCTCATCTGGGAAGAGGTCTGCATCCTTCATGGAGCTGGACGGCAGTTTTGCTACGTTTGAAGCGTTTGATTCCGCTTCATGAAGCCGATTTGGTCAAATCAAAGTCAGTAACTTGAGTCGTGTGAGGAAAAATCAGCAGATCAATCTAGATGAGACTCAGTGAGAGAAAGAAAAAGCCATTTCTACAGTTAAGCCCTTCTGATGAGCTGTTTGTTTATCACTGGGGGCTACAATTATTCCCACACATCCTGAGATTAGATGGCCACACGCACAAAAACACACACACAAACACACACACACAAACACACACACACAAACACACCTTGTGTTTCCTGTAAGCTTTCCAGGAGCAGAAGCTCAGAATCTGTTCGGGGTTGAAGCTCACAGTTCAGTTTGTGGCAGATCTCTGATGAAAATGCTGCTAGTGTGGGTGGCAGGGTGGTGTAGTGGTTAGCTCTCTTGGTGGTTCAAATCCCAGCGGGACCTTTCTGTGTGCAGGTTGCATGTTCTCTTTGTGCATGTGTTGGTTTTCTCCAGCCACCCTGGCCTCCTCCCACAGTAGGTTTTTTTTGGTATCACTAAATTGCCCCTAGGTGGGCATGTGTGGCCCTGTGACAGACCAGTGACCTGTTCAGGGGGTACCTCCTCTTCACCCAACAGTGGCTGGGATAGGCTCCAGCAACCCAGAATGAGATTAAGCAATCCTGAAAATGGATGGGTTAAATTTGACTCATGCCAGCCTGGAAAACGTATCCAGATTGTTATGACGTTACTTGTGAAGTCTGCCCTTCACACGTCTGACCAACTGGAGGTTTGCAACGACTGTAGGGACAGAACTGAGCCCAGTGAAGGTTTGTGCTGGTGCGTAGACATGCAGAAACTCAATGCTGTAGTTAGTTCAGGCAAAGCAGGTGGTATTTTCTCTGAACATCCAGAACCAGAATCCTCTGTGACTTTCAACAAAAGCTGAAAGTCTCCAACATTTAGGATAATTCAGAAATGATGTTTTTAGACTCTAATTAGCCACTGATTTTCACAATAAAAGTCCATTTGAACCTCTAGAGCAAACGTGTGACGTTCCTCATTCACCAGCCGCCTCAGGAAATTATTTTCTGATTCAGCAGTTTAGGTTCTCACAAAGTGGAGCAGGAACCCTCTGCAGACTCGGATCCGGTCCCAGCAGCTCTTCCTGACTGAGCCGGGGGGAAACGCAGTAACAACACTGAGATGCACATAAAGAGCGCTCTCCGACGTTCCTGCCTTTCCTCCATGAAATGCCTCTGAGGCAGCAGATGTGTGTCATGATGGGGAGGGGGGCATGTGGGTAACGAGGGCGAGCAGAGAGCGTGCCTTCGCCGCTGAGCCGTGCGTGCACCGGCTGCTCGCCGCGTCAAAGAGGCCGGAGCGGAGACATCAGCGTGGAGAGAGTGGATTTCCACTTCACAGCCCCAACAGCTGTGAAGTGGAAATATCTATATCCCTTGTGCTGTCTTGTGGGGTCCAGATGACCCCACTCCCAATGATGTACCGTGAGTACATGCGCTGGAATCAGGAGTGAGCATCAGTGTGTGTTTCTGTTACACCTGCTGCTCATTCCCACAATCAGCACCTCCACACCTGCCGGCCATCAAGGACACTGTTTATTCCTGAGGAGGATCTCCAGCCGGCGCCAGATTATTCTTCACCTTGTGGTAACAGTCTTTGGCTTCCAACATTTAGTTGCATCAAAGATCTACTAAAAATCTAACTTTTGCACAATCCCTTCCAGAAAACCCCCTCTCTTTGCCCGTCTACCTGTCTGGACATAATAAATCAGTTCACGTCTAACAGTTGGTGTCCACACTTGGATTGAGTCCACCACCACCTCCTCCTATCACTGTATGCCGTCACATGCCCTGTACTGTACGTGGCATAGTAGTTTGGTGCGCCTTATATATGGCATAAGTCTGGAACTGGAGCGTTCATTGAGGGAGCGCCGTCTGATCCGCCCAACAGGAACTCAGAGCAGCACGTGAGGTGAAGGTTTACCTTCCATCTGCAGCGCTTTTTCCTCATTAATACCTTCACATTTTTTTTCTTTCTTTTACTCATTGATTCATTTTACTTTTGTTGCAGTTGCTGTTTTTACAATTTGTACAATTTAAAAAATAAAAAATAAAATTGACAACGCCATCGAGCAAGGAATCGAGCATTTGCAGTTGACCACATTTTTTGTATATATTTTATTTTTATTATTGTGATTATTATTGTGATTATTTGTAGTAGTATTTAATATTTATTTATTATGAATCTCATTTTTGATGATAATTCCAATAATAATTGTAATTATAATTTTTAATAATTTAATATTCTTAATTTAATATGAATGTCATTTTTTATGTCCTTTTTTTTATCTTATATAGATTATTTCTGAATGTCGTTTTTTGCTGCCACAGATGTATGAAATTTCCCCATTGTGGGATTAATAAAGTCATCATCTATCATCTATCTATCATCCTCCTTCCACACATTTCAAATGTAATTAAACATTACTGCTAGATGGAGCTCCTCACTGAGGACAGAATCTGCTGACTGCCTGAAGCTGCTCAGACAAAACACACACACAGGACAATTCTGGCTGGTGCTGATTCTGCAGAAATATAAGCAACAGCGACTGAGAATGTAGACGAGATGATTTATTTCTGTCTCTGACTGAACCAAACAATGAAGTCAGAGTGGGAGCACGCTGCTGCACAGTCTCAGAGCCAAACCGTTCCTGAAGGAGCTGCTGACACCACATGTTTACCTGACCTGAGCTGGTGTCCACATCTAGCAGATAGTTCTGCTGTAACTCAGCTGTGTTTGACTGCTGTACTTTGAGCAAAAGCCATGAGCTCCCTCTAATTGCAGAAAAGGTAAAACAGGAGATGACCGTCAAGCAGCGGCTGTGAGAAGAGCCGCTTCTGGAAAATGTCCGTCTGACAGTTTCTCTGAGGTGGTTCAGAAACGGTGTCCGCTCTTGGAAACGTTTGTGCGAATCCCAACTGCAGCTTTGGCTCCGCCTCAGTGTTTGGAGGCGGAGCCAAACACAGAGGAGCAGGGTGCATGAAGGAGGCGGGGTCCCATCGTTGAGCTTATACCTAGCTCTGGACGGGTGCCGGATGGTCAAAGTTATACAAGCTGTGCTAACACTATCATTAGGGTGTCAAATTATTGTGTTGGTTGCAATTAATTAACAACAGAAAATTTGTCAATTTTATTTTTTTATTTTTTATGGAGTTAGTGTCATTTTTAATCTACACCTATTATTGATGATGAAATGTGCATTATCATAAACTATTGAACGATGCTCCTGTGGAGTCATTTCATTTATAACAACGGACACCTCCAAGCGCCATATCCTGCTCATACCACAGTCACAGTAAACTATTAGCATTTTATTCTTTTTTTGTAAAAAAAAAAATGGTTTAAACCGTTTTTCACAAAAAGCTGCACATCTAAAACGTAGTGTGAGGCGTTGTCATGGTAACAGCTACAGAGCCCCCACCGGCGGTGGAAAGTGGTACATTCTAGACATCGTGATACGTTATAAAAGCATCATTTCAGAGGAAAAATTCAGCTCTACCCGGTGCTTTTGTCCAGTCACAAAGTCCACAGTCTAAAAAGTTCAATTCCTCCTCGTGTTGCATCTTCTTAGATTCTCGTCTCTCTTTCTGTTCTGCTGCATTCCAGTCTTCAAAGTGATCAAATTCACCAAACAGCTTAACGGAAACTATAAAATCATTTTGTTCATGTACAAAGACAATTCTAGGTGCTTCACACAAACAGTCAAACAAAATAGTAAAGGTGTGATCATTAAACTAAGGTTTAAAGAAAGTTAAAAAGAACTGAATTTAAATCAAGTTTAGAAAAACAAACTAATGGAAGGTTACATCTGTGACTTGGATTGAAGTAAACCGAGTGTTTCAGCTGATCTGAGGCCTTCTAGAAGTCTGTTCCAGATCTGTGGAGCATAGAAGCTGAATACAGCTTTTGTGATTCTAGGATCCAGGGGAGCAGAGAGGTCTGGCTGGTACATAGAGTCAGGGGGTCAACGGTGAATATTGGTGCTAAACCATTCAAAGCTTTCTAAACCAGCAGGTCTATCTTCTGTTCCTATGATGTTTTAAAGAAGACCTGATGTTTTTTTTTTGTTTTTTTTTCTTTCTTCTTAATTGTATGAGATTTTAAAAAATACCCTTCTGTGGTTTAAAAGTAAAGGTTGGATGTCTGTTATGATGAAAAACTTCCTAAAGCCACTTTTCTAGTTGTATTTTGATCTTTCACTGCACCACAGTGTCATGAATTTAAATGAAAATCCCTCAGATTGAGGACTTTCACAGTAATTCTTTAGATAACGTTGCTGGAGCCTATAACAAGTACCTCCATGTAAAAGCAAGGCTCTCCAGACCATAACAGGGCCCCACAGACACCAACACCCCCACAGACACTCACATTAAAACCAGGGCGGGGGGGGGGACTTTTAAAATTTTAAAATCACCAATTAACCTGTGAAGTGTTTTCTTAGACTGTGGGCGGAAACCTGCACAGGCACAACTCCACACAAAAAGAACCCAGCTGGGATTTGAACTCACTGTGTGCTGAGAGCGCTAACCACTGCACCACCCTGCAGCTCATCACCACCGTCTTTATTCATGAAGTGCCGTTTCTCCCAGTGGAGGAGCTTCACAGGCTGAGAGGAACACTCCAAAAAAAGGTTTCCAGAGCAGTTAACCTCTGGGGTGGAGGCGGGGCAGGAGGGGTGTTAACACGGAACATCAGGAATAAAACCTAAATGCCCCTGATGTGAAGCGGCGGTGCAAACCGCATGCCTCTCCGTCCGTTCAGGACCTCTTTCCCTCAGACAGAAACGCATTTGACACTCAGGAACCGACATATAGGGACAAAGACTGAATCCCCTCCTCCTCCCACTAATGACGGGGATTAACTCAGACCACCGTTTGGGGTGTTTGAGCCAGCAGCCCCCCTGCCCCTCCATATTTCAACTATTAGATGAAGCTTATGGGAGGCCTCCTTCGTTAAAGTTCAGTCCATCTGTGGCGCTGAAACGCAGAGTCTGGGTTTGTGCTGCAGATGCAGAAGATGCTCGTCTGAACGGAGCAGCCGAGAGGATAAGGGGGTGGGGAGGGGGGTTCTCCCTCCAAATCTCCCCCATTCCTGACCAGCAACGGCTGACACCCTTCTTCTTCTCCCCACCCACCCCCACGCTGTGTGTAACGGCTTCCGCCGGGTGTCTGCCCGCCGCCAGCAGGTCACGCCACCTCAGAGTTCACATTATGACACGCTCAAGGACAAAAGCATCCAAACAAATACTTTTACTGTATAAAACACCAGATTTTTGAAGTGTTGATGTGTTAAAAGCTTCGCAGTGGTCTTTTAATGATCATTAATGACGTTTTTAGCCTAAATTAAAAAAAAAAAAAACTTTGTTGCTTTCTAGGATAGTTTCTGCAGAGCAGCAATCAGAAT
Organism: Oryzias sinensis; assembly: GCA_037389245.1. Classification (NCBI taxonomy): domain Eukaryota; kingdom Metazoa; phylum Chordata; class Actinopteri; order Beloniformes; family Adrianichthyidae; genus Oryzias; species Oryzias sinensis. The sequence goes on along the minus strand of CM074493.1, from coordinate 2,624,072 downwards.
TTCAGGTGTGGGCGGGACTGTTGGTGCTAAATGAGATCGTCACTACTTCCCATAATGCATTTGTTTACACCCTCTCCCACTGGCCCCTCACAACGCCAAGCTAACATTAGCGTAGCAGAAAATTTGGCGAGCGATATGGCAGTTAGTCTGCCGTGCAGTTTGGATCCAGATTCCAGGTCAGACGAGGAAAACAGAGTCTGTTTGTCTGCATCAGAACGGAGCAGAGCAGGAAGCTGGTGGCCCGCCAGTTTGTACGTCACACCTACAAGCTTCTCCCAGCAGCATCTTTTCATCTGCTCCTGATTCACAAAGATTTGAACCAAAAAATTCTCAGAAATGTAGTTTTAACCTTCATTTTCTTTCAATATGTCCTCCATCCATTTTCGTCTTTGGGTTTCAGAGTTTCTTTCACCAGAAACCGGTTCTCTGAATCTTCTGTTTCTGGAGATGATTCTGCCTTTTTCTTCTCCTACAAGTTCAACCGTTCTGAGGCGTTCAGCTGCTATTCCTGAAACCAAATTATTATTAGCAGCTTCCAGTTAATCATTGGCTCCTGTTCGTTAATGTTTTCCCGTGTTGTTGCCTCACATTCCTGTCTTGGCAGGGCATTTCAGCTTCTCAGAGTGTTTCTTCACCTGCTTTTGTGTTTGTGACTCACATTCCTGCTCTCAGTGTTAAACATTAACGTGCAGCGAGGGCTTTTATGTTCTGCATGCTCGGAGCTCAAAGCCAGTTTCCGAAACCCTCACTGAACCATCATTCACATAAAGTCAGAACGAGGACATGAGGCTCCATCTCCTTGCCTCCTCCTCCAGACTGGGGAGACTATTGTTGGAAAAGGAAACAGTCCCTGAACAGCAAAAGCTTGTGTTCAACAGAAAAGCAACCCTGGGAGGAGGGAACAGACAGCTTGTTCTCACTCCTACTCATCAGATGTCCCCGTTTGTGAATCTGAGCAGGAGGAAGAATCCTCACACAAGCTTCAGCGCTCGCTGGTTCCTCTTTGTCCCGCTAATGTGCGGTTTGGTCAAAAATTGTAGGGTTGAGGTTCTAAGGATCAGATGGGCTTAAAAAGAGGGGAGGGAGAAAGATCACCTGCAGGTAAACACAAGAACAACCGTTTTTGTGGAATCTGTGGTAAATCTGCCTCTGCGGCTCAATGTCAGGCTGAGGACTTCCACCCAGAGTCACCCCCCTCATTTATCTGTGCTGCAGGACAGCTGACAGAGCCAGACGGAGGCCATTCGTCCTTATTAGCACACCTCCACTGCCGTGCAGACAATGCTTCTCTGCTCCTGCTGGACATCCCATGGATGCTCCCCAGCTGAAGCCACAGAGGTTTCCATCTCAAAGGAAAACCCCTGTCAGCATCATTAGTATGCAGACCCTCAACTGACATTCATGATCATCACAATGGTATTTGCATCCTTACAGACACACTGAGGAAGAATGTGCTTTTGCTGTTTGTAGGATGGAAAAATCCTGTTAGCAAAGGCTTGTAGGTGTGACGTAGAAGCAACTAGAGCAAACCAAGCGCTTCCTGCTCTGCTCCATTCTGATGCAGGAAACAGATCCATGAACCTCTTTGTTTTCCTCGTCTGAGCTGGAATCTGGATCCAAACTGGACGGCTGGATAGCTACGGTGTAGATACTGTAACCATTCGGCCTGCAATAACCGTTCCGGGTCCTTTCGACTGAGGACAACGTCACACTATGACAGTGCTTCTCAATTATTTTTTGCAAGCCCCCCCCCCCTAGGAAAAAGAAAATGTTTGGCGTCCTCCCCTCAACCACCACCACCACCACTCACCGCAGTGACTATAAATAAGATCAGCCTCTATAAAAATTGTGTAAGTATAACTGAAATTGTATCTTCTAACTTTAACAAAAGAAAAAAATCAATATAAATCCACTTTCAACAAATATTATCTTTATTTAGCCACAGAAACTCTGTTCTAGTCAAAAACAGAAAAGAAGCTTAAAGTGCCTGAAATAAAAAATCTGTCTGTCCTTATTTAAACTAGAAACATTTTAACCAACTGAACCATTTGATGCTGAGAAAAATAATTCAATCAATAAATAATATTAAATGTAAATTCATCTAAAAACATTTACACAGCAGCACCAATATATTTAACGTTTTTAGTCTGAAGAAATAGATAAAAACATTGTGCTGATGATCCACCGCATGCCTTTTTGGTCGCTGTTCTCCGTGCGCCGTTCCACGTCACAACCTGAGCCCCCTAACCATCCCCCTTTCATTCTCACAGACAGCAGCTGCAGGGACGGTAATTCACCGTTTCAGGCTGTTACAAACTCTGTCATATAACAGATAATAGGAAACAAACATTTTTTCCAAGCACTGAGCCACTGTCACCAGCCCCCGTTAAAGCTGCATCCCGGGAAATTGCCCATATTGCCGGTGCCTAAAACCACTACTACTACTCTCCCCGCTATTTGAGAAGCACTGCACTACGGTAGCCCCACTTGGACAATCTACGTAGCGTGGAGATCTGCTCAGGCTCTACATATTTTCATTTCATTTTTCCTTTTGTAACCTAAAGTTCTTTTCCCTCATAATATGTGTCTGACATTACTCTTTGTAATGTTTATAGACAGATTTTACCACAGCCCTGTTTATTTACAACGGACCGCATAACATCTTCTTTATGGTAGTAAGTCATTTGTCCAGACCAATCACTATCTGACGTCATCGGACCAACAGCCAATCACATAATGTGACGTCAGCACTAGTCGAAGGACTAGTCGAATGGTTTAACAACATTGCTCGTCATTTCATGTTAGGTCGGGGGTGTGAGGGGCTGTAAGCTAGCAGGAGAGCATGTAACAGATGAGTAAGCGGAAGTGGGGGTGAGTCAACTCTGCGTCAATAGTTCCACCAACAATTCCCAGGTGAATTTCTGCTCTGCAGAAACTATGTCCTAGAAAACGACTCAGATTTTTGGATGTTGGCTAAAAATGGCACAATCATGATTAACCCTTGTGCTATCCTAGGCACTTTAACATTGGGAGTTGGGTCATCTAGACCCACTAGACAGTGCTCTGAACCTTTTTTCTTCAATGATTTGTGATCTTCACTGGTGTCCATGGATTACATGAAATCTTTCCACCTTTATCCACCTTTGTCATGGTATGGAGAACATGACAATGTAAGGGTGGGGTGGGGTCATCTAAAATAACACAATGATTAACAGACCTCTGAAAACGGTTTTACAACAGATCAGAAGATGATCAGAGTGGGACTTCAAATGACTTTACTGCAAATTCTGCTTAAATGATGCAGATTTTGTTGTCAAATCAAAGGACAGATTTTTGGATGGAGGAGTTCTCTGTCCAAGAACAAAGTCGTCCATCCATCTTCCTAAGTTGCTGTATCCCCTCTGGGTTCATGGGGTCGCCAGTGCCTGTCCTGGCCTCCAATGAGCAAAGGCGGGATACACCCCCAGCAGTGCCTCCCTCACCTGGGGTTTCTCAAAGTTTTTGTAGTGGAGAGTCTAATTAGGAACTCGACTTTTAGACTGGCGGCCAATTTTGGTGGTAAAAAATGGTTAAAAAAAAAGTTATCCCCAGAGAAAACCGTCACAAACAGGTCCCAGCTGGGATTGGAACCAGAGCCTCCCTGTTGTGAAGCAAGAACGCTGCGCCAACATGCAGCTGTAGAACTCAAGCTTGACCATTTGTTTAGTAAAAACAATAGTTTTCTAACTAAAAGCAGTGCTTTCCCGTCTCACTGAAAGGACTTTCATGTAGGTGTTTGCTATATTCTCCTGTGATGCACCAAATCCTCTTCCTGCAGATAACAGCTCAGAGCTTCTCCCACCTCAAAACAGGAAAAACATCAGAAATCTAACATCAGGATATGTGTTTAAATAAAAAGAAAGGACACAATTCCTCTCACTGTTTTAGTCAGTGGCGAAAAACTGTGAAAGCAGCTTCATCTCATGAAGAAAGCAGCTGCTGGGAGGAAGAGGAAAACACTGAGCTGACGTCCTCTGTGTCGCCGCCTGATGCTCTAAACCACACAGCCATCAGTCTCATCACTAACTGTAAATGGATTGTCATGGTTTGAGTTTCTTTTGTTTTGGTTTTTGCTTTCTGTCTTGATTTGTCATGGTTAAGTTCTGTTTCCTGTTTTATTTTGAAAGGTTTCCTGTCTTGTTTCTTGAGTTTTACTTCCTTTGGTCCCCATCTGCCCTGATCGTGTTCACCTGTGTCTTGTCTGCCCTGTCTGTATATAGGTCTTGTCTCTGCCTTCCTCCTGTGTTGGTCCATTATTCCTGTCTAGTGTTCATGTCATGCCATGTTCCATGTTTCTCGCCACGCCACAGTGAGTTTTTGTTTTTGTTTCGTCATCCTGCTCTGCAGCGCTTTTTGTTCGCATTAAACCCTCTAGCCCTGAACCCGTTTGCCTCCCGCCTCTGCGTCTGGGTCCTACCGGCTCTCGAGCCACCCGCACGTGACATGGATCTCAATAAAAAGAAAAGTAAAGTGTCAAACAAGAGCATGAAGCCTTTGGAATGAACATTTCCTCTACGAGGCAGAAGGTTTAGAGCAGGACGTCTGCTCTTCCTGTCAGTCAGATCCTTCAACCGTCAATCACAGATGAACCCAAGCAGTCTCATCACTAAACTAATTATAGTCAATTTCATGCTTTTAACGAAGTTACAGTTCATTTGAGATCTACTGGATTGAATATAGACTTCCTGTTTACTGTTTTAATTAATAATCTGTATTTATGCTGCACACTTTTTCAGTCCTCAAAGGCCTTTCAGAGTAAAGTATCTCCATATAAATGATAACATATTACACCCGTGGGACACAAAAGCACCCTTTTTTAAATGAAATATTTTTTATTTCTGTGAGCTAATTTTCCTACCCGGAAGGAAGACGACTCGATCTCTGAGGCTCCGCCTCTCTCTCTCTGTGACAATTTAAAACAAGCATCCAAACTTTTACAAAGATGGATGTGCATATTGTGCACATAAAAGAAAAGGGTTTAGCCGATCACTGCTAACTCCATGGAGAAAGAGGGTGGCTGTGTCCGAATTCCCACCCTAACCCCTACAAAGTGCAGTATATAGTGCGTTCACCATTTTCTAGTGCTGTCTGAATCTACAATTCCAAAATCCAGTGCCCTAGAAGTCTCCACGGAAAACCAGTGTGCATCGATGCTCACTAGATCGGTGAATATAGACCACAATGCATTGCGTTGGAACAATATTTGCCCTACAAAATGTATTTAAATGTATTTTATTAAATAAATCATCAACGTTTTTATCTTCAGAAGACAGTGGACCCATAAATAATCGAAAATTTAACTTCATGAAATTGATGACGTCATATCCGCCGTTTAAAAAAAATATTAAAGTAGTGAGCGTGGGGACTGACTCGCTTTTAAAATTCAGGGCACTAGATAGTGCCGGACTAGATAGTTTTTTAGTTTGGGTGGGAATTCAGACACAACAGGTGCAGACTCTTCCTCACTTTGTGACATCACAATGATGTCAGGAGGCACAAAGCGCTCCTCCCTGGTCCCCCTCCCTTCCCTCCTTGGAGAAGGAGGAAAGGGAGGGGCAAAAATGGAGGGTGGACCGCAGAGGACGGTCCCGTTTGCGCGCCACAACCTTCTCTGGAGCGAAACACCTTCTATGCATGACGTAAAACCCACGATAGGAATGAACTGTTTCCACAACGATGGGATCAACAATCAGCATAACCACCTACCCCTATTTCCAAAAAAGACATTTTGATCCAAACAAGTCTGATAGGGGCAGACGTTTCCGAACGGCGTGTTTACACGATGCATTTTTATTCCGATCAGCCGTTTTTTCCGATGACTTTTGTCCATCTAACTGCAGCTACTGACTCCAATCAAACAACTGATGGAAGTAAATTAGGTTTTTGCTTCACGTCTATCTGATAGATGATACGACACAAAAAAAATGAATAAGTAAAATTACGAGATTTATGATGACGTAATGAGACAAATGAACTTCAGGGTTTGTGAATGAAAAGGAGTATAAAGCTGCAGCGGTCCTCTACACCCAAACGTGTCTCTGAGCTCTTTATTTTACATATGAAACTCAGCTTTACTGACACTGAACCCCGGAAGGCCGTCTACACTGACAATAATCTGATTTTAAATCGGCAAAAGGTTCAGAATTTCTTTGTTTTTGAAACCTATCCGGAAATAAAGCTTCACGAAAGGCTCCACATCTGTCATCTTCAAGCTAAACAGACAAGTTTGGTGTTTTTTCCTCGTTCATCTTTGACTTTTTCTCGTAAATTTAAGATTTAAAAGTCGTAATTAAAAAAAAATGTTTGTAAACTGGCCCTAAAAGCTAAAATGATCAAGATTTTAAAAAGCAGTAAGAGCCCAGCAGAGTTACAGATCCACAATGCATGACTAACAGCCTCAACCTGAATCCGTTAACCTCTGAAATGGACCAGAACCATCAGCCGCAGACCCTCACTGCTGGGTTACATGTTGGGGGTTTGAATCCCTGATCTGAACATCACTAATTCTGTCATTAATTCACAGAAACAAAAGCAGGCTCAACTTTAAACAGGGGCGTGAGGGCCGTGATCGAGAAAGTCCTTTAAAGATCGCAGCCCCAGGGGGAAACAAGAGGACACAGACGCTGTGGGTGGGGTGCTTGTGTGTGTGTGTGTGTGTGCGTGTGTGTGTGGGAGGGGGGGGCGGGTCAAGACAAAGCCATCATCCATTGTTTTGTGGGGCAAGAATGAGACGACGTGAAGATATATGCAGCGTCCCGAACCTAACCCCAAGCATGATGTCATCGTCCGCACCTCAACCCCACCTCAGGGCAGATGGAGGCCCGCCGGAGGACGTTGGAGAAACCGGATGCCCTTTGAGTCCGCTGGAGTCAAAAATCAAAGGGTTTAACGACGACACTGATGTATTGCCCCCATCTTTAAGCTCACTTGTGCTTTCAGAACGGAGAGCCTGTAAAGTAAACCTCAGCTCAGAGTTTACGCTTGGACCCGTTTGTCTGCTGACTGTCCTGGGCGGAGCCTTACAGGCCCACAGAAGGCCTACATGCTTCAGTGGAAAGAAGGGCAAAGGGACAGTTGCACTTTAGAACAGTTTGCAGCCCCCCACCCCATCCCCACCACACAATGGAGGCCTTACCCCCCACCCCCCTGTCCCCACCCACAAGAAATTTCTCAGGCATTGCTGGGTTCACCATGACAACTGTGTGCCTAATAAAGCATTTCTCTTAGGCATTCTTCCTTTCACTGCAGAGGTGGAGGGGGGGCGACAGTCAAAGGAGGGGGGGGGGGACACAGAGGGACGGCGGGGGGATAAAGAGGGAGAATGGAGGGGCTGGAAATGATGGGAGGTTGTCGGGGGTGAGAGCCATAGACCTAAGCAGTTAGGAAAAATGGGAGAAAGTGACGGGCAGACAAAGAGCGGGAAAGAGAAACAGGACGGAGGTGATAGGTGATGCGGCGGAGCAGCGCCGCAACAAATTCCACGCCACTTTGCAAGCGTGACTAACGCCGTGCAGAAAAAATGAAAGCAGGAATCAAGTTGGATCAGTTCTTCAAGCCGAGGCTTTGAACTCTCTGAAGAAAAAAACCGAACCTTTTTTTCAGCCTCAAACACAGAAATCCAGGCGGATCTCTGAGGGAAATCATCACACAAGAGAAAAGTTGTCTGCTAACCCTAACCTCCTCTGCCTGCTTATACCGGGTGAATACTCCATTCTGATTGGCTGGGGTGTTCCTTAAAAAAGTGATGATGCACGCCTAAAAAAGACAGTGACAACCTGCCGCACCACGCAACAAATAGATCTGTTTTTTGTGAAAAACTGAATAAAGTACTAAAAACTGGCTGAATATTTATTTCTTTTGTAAGCGATCATTATACGGCCTTTGAAGTGTGCATTATCTGATTCTGATAATGCACACTTCTGTCTGCGATAACAATATAGAAACACTTGATCATCTGTTTTTTGAATGGATATATGTTAACAGTTTATGGGAGGATTTTTCCTTTTCCTATTCAATTACAAAAACACATTGTATTGTTTGGAGTAGTTTCTGGTGATAAATTATTCGATTTGGCGTTTAATACTCTATTACTATCTTGAAAATGTTTCATTCATATGAGCAGATTTTTAAAAATCAAACCCTTATTTAATACATTTCATATAGACATCTGTTTATATTTTAAATCACTGAAATGCCAGAAAACTGTCCATTTTCATTGAGGATCACATGATGTCTGACATTCCCTAGTATTGTAGACCACAATTCTACTTGTATTTGATGATTTTCTTCATTTTTATTTCGTTTTGTTCTATTCATGTGAACATGTACAGTATGTCATCTTTCGAAAGTTCTAATAAAATAATAAAAGTAAAACCACTTTATCAGCCATTAACCCTTACATAATGCACGCCTAAAAAAGTAGTTCTGGTCACCTATCTTAAATGTTTGGTATCACTGCGCTGGCTTCTTTAAAACAAATTTTATCTTCATCGTCTGGACAAAAACAAGCAGTAAGACATGAACTTTCTCTCTGAACTGATGTTTTATTTAACCCATCGTGACCATCAGAATAGATTTGGCTTTCCTTTGCCGCTGCAGTCGAGGTCGTCCGTTGAGGCGCACCACGCAACAAATACTGCATTTTCTTGTGACAAAAAAGATCCAAACTGAAAAAATAACAAGAATAAAGTTCCTATAGCTGGTTGAATATTTATTTATTTTACAGGTGACCGTGGTACAAGCGGGAGAATGGCCGACAAAGTGTGCATTATCAGAAATAAACGCACTAATTACTGATCAGTTCTGATAATGCACAATTCGTCTGCCATTAACCGTTACACAACCCAACCAAATCATTGCTGCAATACGGTAAAAAGAGAAATCGAGATTTCTCAGCAGCGTCTCGTAAATGTTTCCCCGCTGTGAAATGGTTCACAGAGTAAACTGACTGACCAGAGGCTCCAACATTATTCTTACATTGAGCAGTTTGCTCCATAACTGAGTCAACGTATTCAACCATTCATCTTCTGCCGTCTTGTCCCTTTCGGGGTCACGGAGCTGCTGGAGCCTATCCCTGTCACTTGTGGGTGAAGGCAGGGGCCACCCTGGACAGGTTGCCAGTTTGTTTATGCCGCAATCACACACCCATGCACACTCACACTCACACCTAGGGACAATTTAGAGTAACCAATTGACCTATGAATGTTTTTGAACGGTGGGAGGAAGCCGGAGAGAACCCACGCATGCACATAGCGAACATGCAAACGCCACACAAAAAGCTCCCCCGTTGATGGTCTGTTTCAGGTCCCCCAGCTGGGACTTGAACCGGGGGCCTTCTTGCTGTGAGGCAAGAGCGCTGACCGCATTGGCACCTACACACGCACATATCCAACCACACTGCTTCAAATTCCACTTGTAATTCACAAGTTCATTTGATTTCCATTTGAACACAGATCAATTTTCAGTTCTAAAACATATTAATATTATAATAATATTAACCTTTCACATCAAAGTGTGGTGGGATTATTCCATTAATACGTGCATCCATCTTTAGAACTTCCCTTTTGGGGTCACAGGGTTGCTGGAGCCTATCCCAGCTGTTGAGTGAAGGCAGGCTACACCCTAAAGAGGTCGCCCGTCTGTTGCAGGGCCACAAACACCACCATCACATGACAGAGAGAGCGTTAGAGATACTCGGATTCTTTATCAAGTTTTCTTTTTCTTACTTATGGAATTAGACTCCCAAACGAGCAGCTTTGTGACTCTGAACCTCTCTCAGGAGTGCAGTGTGAAGGTCAACCAAACACAGGTGTGAGACGTTCACCCCTCCTGCCCTAAAATTGTCGACCTGAGCTTCAACATGCGACCATCACGAAAAAACGCTTCTTCAAAAACAACCAACATCGCTGACTGGAGTCTGTTTGGGTTGCTGGCATGAACTGAACACAGACAGCAGAGCAGTGGGCGGATCTGCAGCCGCTTTCCACTTCCTGAATGAAGACAAAAACACCTGCAGTCCACCTGAGAAGCTGCTGGCCCTGCAGTGTGGTGTGAGTTGAATCCAGCAGTGGCCATTAGTCACTGAGGCTTGCTTTTCTGATAATTCCAGACCCGCTACTCAGACAGAGGGCATGACTGGGGCTCAAACGTCTGATTGAACAAGGACAAAGCGTCCTGGAGGTATCGTGGTTTGGTGTTTTCGAACAGGCTTTAGCAAAAGAATTCAAATCTGCGTGTGACACTCGGGAATGAGCAAACAATTAAAAAAACTACACAACAAACAGGTCAAACACCAAAGCACAAGCAGCATTCTCAGAGGCAAAGGACAGGGGTTGGTGTTACTTCCTGCAAAAATGAAATGATAAAAGGCTTCATGATGAAAGAAAAGACTTCTGCTGAATGCAAACATCTACTTATGCAGGCTCACGCTTGTCTGGGAACAGTAGATGAGCTCCTGCATATGTCAACAGCAGCCTGACAGAGCCGGGGATAGAGATGCAGAACATCCAATCCTGCACCTGAATACCTGCTTCTGTCCCTGCAATGTGGCCAGACTTCCATCACAAACACAGAAATGAATAAGCCTGCTTCTGATTCTAAAATCAACAGATATTAACGAGGTGGAGTCAGGAAGATGCGTCTTTTTGTCTATCAGAAGCTAACTAGTTGCTGTTCTTCATCATTAATGCACAAGCAAATTGACGGCGCACAACAGGCAGCCAATCCCTGCAGGCGGCGTGTGACAGTGCGGCCGTGCAGCTTTGAATGATTACGGCGCCCTTTCCGCTCCCAGCGGGCGCCGACAGACAGAGCCGCCTGAAAAAATGATAATCCGGGAAGTTATTTTTATGCTATGGCAGAGGGGGCGGGGACACGGGCTGATGTATTTATGACCACCTCCACAACACTGTTTGGAATTACCCTCCATCTATTTGTTCTGCCGCGGGGCTTTGGTTGAAGTTTTAATGAGCCTTTTTTTGAAATGTTTCATCCCGCTTTCATCCAGTCTTTGTGTTTCTTTTGGCAGCTTCTGAAATGATTTTTATTTCAACTGTTCATGACTCTGCTTTACTCCATCAAAGACTACAACGCCCCATAGACACAGGACAAAAATGACTGTCCATCTGTATTCTTTAGGTGTATTTTTAGTGTTGTTTACTATCTATTTGCTGTTTTTAATAGAGCTATGGTAACAAGGTAATTCCCCCTTTTTGGATCTATTCTGTTCTATTCTTTTCTCTTCTACTTAGTAGTCATGATTTAAAACTGCTACACATGAAGTCCTAGGATTATTGTTTTCACCCCATATTTTTGACTGAAATTGACGTTTGGGTTCAATAAACTCAAGATATTTGGTTAAAAAAATGTACATTTAATTTAAAATTAAATTTGAATACAATTTTAGAAATTCAGACATTTGAGTAAATAGCTGAATTCCCATTTCAAGCAGCGGACTTTTCTGTTTACATGTTCCTGTTGTTTGGTGACAAATAAGTCTAGAGTTGATTTAATATGATTACAGATCAATTTGTTCATGTTTCTGGATCAAAACCAATTTACCTGGGCTGAAAAAACTGTTGTCACCACTGAGACTGAAGAAATGTAGGACTTTCTTTGATAAATGGATGGATTTACATTAAAAACTAACATCAAACATTTTCCGTCCAGTTGATCTCTGGATTTCATGGATTAACGCGACGTCTTTTTTTCAACCCAGCTCTATATGATATATATTTTCCAAAATTGAGTTTAAGCTTCTGTTAAAATGAAATTGTTGGATTTCTGACCATTTTTATGATAAAGCAGCGATTTTCTGTTTACACATTACTCCTGAATTGACTCAAGATTCTGTAGAAACTGTTAAGTGTTTATAAACCAGACCTCATGGCTCAAAGAGGTCCATCAGAAACTGTCCATCGTAACAGAGTTCTCATGTGCCGCCGGCTCAAAGACGAGGATAAAGAGACGTCCCCGGAGGTCTCTGGACAGACCAACCTCTGAAAATTGGGGTCAGTAAGATCTAGGGAGGAGCCCCCCACCCCCCACCCCCCACCCCCCTGCCGCGCTTGATAATGTTCATCTGTGAAATTGTGTCGTCAGCACGCAGACGCAACTCCACATGGTCAGCATTTCAGAGAAAAAAAACACCTTTTTGAAGTCTTACGACTAGACGGAAAAATCTACAAGAAAATTTACGGTAGGAAGAAATCCCATTTTTTAGTATTCTTTCCCAAAAATGTCCACATAAACAACCTCTGTAAGCCCAGCATTTATTCAGATCTCCTTCAGATTTTTGTCGTCCAAACTTTGATTTGTTTGAGCAGAATTTCATTCTTCGAGTCCAACGTTTCTACTGACAAAGCCGGTTCCGGATCATTTGGTTTCTTGTCCAAAACAGATTTTTCTAGCTTGTTCACAGGACTTACAGTGTTGGACCTGCTCCCACCCTGCTGTCCTCCACCCACCTCCTGCAGGGGTCCTGACTCAGAAACCCCAGCAGGTGCCGCATGAGTTGGGGGGACACGGCCTCTAATTGGTCCTCGGTGGAGTCACAGCTGTTGCCCTCAGCAGTGCCTGCTTCTCGATCAATAACTGACTATTGTTCTCCGGGGGAAAACTAAGCTCAGCTCCAACCCATGATGACGACGCTAACAAGGCTCAGAGACCGTGTCGCCTCGTCATCTATCCAGCGGTTAAACCTGTCAGGCACTAAGTCTTTACTGTCAGAGCTTTCCAAACGGCTCTTTACTAGATTCAGGAGATATAATTCTGCCTCTCCCTGTCCAATTCCACCTTTCTTCTGGATTTCTAATCTCTCTGTAACTCCCAAAGTAGTCTTAAAAACAGCCAAGGTCAGGGGAACGGCAGATTTACAGCAGCGAGCCTTTTGCAGCATCACACACACAAACACAGAAACGCACACAAACACACAACCAATCATGTCTCTCCCTACAGGATCATCTCCAGATGATAACATTTAAGCAGTAAAGAAAGATCCAACGTTTTGTTGACACAAAATTTAAAGCTCCAAAAAAAAAGGAAAAAACAAAGAAAAACATTTAAACTGAGGAGTCCTCTGTGGAAATAACCTACTAAATAACGAAATGACATCGTGAGAATATTTGTTCTTTCTCCTTTCACATTCTTTCATAAGACTAAGCATCCATAAGAGCTTTTGCGTTTTTTAATTCTACTAAAATGTTTGAACCTTTTAGTCATTTCATTGCAGACATTTTTCCCTCCTTCCTGTTGTTCTAATGTGAGGATTGAACACAGAGGACATGTCAGAGATAGAGTTCCCTCACTAACCCTGGTGTCCCGTTACTGCACTGGGCTTCACTCACTGGGTGGAGTCTGCAATTATCTGGGCATCTCACCTGACACAGAGATCTTCATGGAGGCCTCCAGGGGCCGGTTGTTGTTCAGGGCCTGGCTCAGCTGGATCTCCCCCGTGCTTTGGTTCAGGAGGACCAGGTTCAGCTCGTTTCCCACGTCGAAGCTGTAGTGGAGCTGGTCGGACACATCGGGGTCGTGGGCGGGGATGCGTCCGATCACTCCCGTGGGAAAACTGCTGGACTTGTCGGTCACGTAATTGTTGAAGATGATCTGGAAGTTCTTAAGCATGGGCAGGTTGTCATTCTTGTCCACGAGTTTGATGTGCACGGTGGCTCGACTGACCAGCGGGGCAGAAGTGGCCTGAACCACAATGACGTACTCGGGCCTTGATTCATAGTCCAGGTCTATCAGTGCAGTCAGTTCTCCAGAGAAGATGTCTAGCATGAACACCTCCGGGATGTTTCCCTCCACTATCTGGTACATGATCTGTGCGTTGCTGCCTTCATCTGGGTCTGTGGCTGAGATGTGGCCGACCACCAGGCCTATGGGGCTGTTTTCCTCCACCATGATGTCAAACTCATCCTTCTCAAACACGGGGGGGTTGTCATTCACGTCCAGTATGGTTACATGAATGTTCACTGGGGTTTTCAAAGCAGGAACTCCTTTGTCCACAGCGAACGCCTGAAGGTTGTAGACGGGCACATTTTCTCTGTCCAGTCTGCGCAGCGTGCGCACAATCCCCGAGGTGGACTCAATGATGAAGTCGCCATCACCGTCCTCCCCGCCCTGGAAAGTGTAGAAAACGCGTCCATTGAGACCAGAGTCTCTGTCTATGGCGGACACCTGTACCACGCTGGTGAACACCGGCACGTCTTCCATTACTGAGCCCACGTAGTGGTCTCTGAGGAAGCGGGGGGAGTTGTCATTGACATCATTGACTAGTATCTCTAAGTAGGTCGTGTCGGACTTCTGTGGGATACCGTTATCCCGAGCAGTGATGGCTAGCGTGTAAGAAAGCTGGTCCTCGTAGTCCAGCTCCATCTGTGTGGTGACGGCGCCTGTGTCAGAGTCGATATCAAATTGGGGGACATTGTCGTCCATGAAGTATGTGATTCGTGCGTTTTCTCCTATGTCTTCATCTGTGGCGCTTATTACAACCACGGTGGTGCCCAAAGGTCGGTCTTCGTTAATGTTGACCGTGTAATGCGAGCTCTGAAACACGGGCCGGTGTGTGTTGGCGTCTGTGACGTTGACAAACACCTGAGCGGTGTCAAACAGAGTACCGTCACTAGCAGTGACAGTCAGCACATACTGCCGTTCCAGCTTGTAATCTAACGGGAGAGCCAGTGTAATGAGCCCACCGCCACTCTGGCTGGTGATGGAGAAACGGTTACGGGTGTTCCCACTCGATATCTGATAGGTCACCACGCTGTTGATGTCCTGGTCTACAGCGGACACCGTCACCACACTGGTTCCCACGGCCGCATCCTCGTTGAGTCTCATGTAATACGCCTTCTGAGTGAACTCTGGGTTGTTGTCGTTGACGTCTAGGATGGTCATGCTGATGCTGGCGGAGGAGGACATGACAGGGTAGCCATGATCGCGAGCCTCCACGCCAAAATTGTAAAAATCTACACTCTCTCTGTCCAGTTCTGCCGCCACAACGATCCACCCGGTGCTGTTATTGATGCTAAACGGGAAGTGTGGCGTGGTTTCTGTCAGCTGATACTCCAACCTGGAGTTTTCTCCAGAGTCTGCATCCACAGCTTGGATGTGAATGATGGAATAACCCAGAGGCACGTTTTCCAGCACAGTGGCCTGGAATGGAGTGCTGACAAAAATGGGGGCGTTGTCATTGACGTCCAGCACCTGGACTGTGACCAGGCCGCTGATGTTGGACAGAGGGGGGCGCCCCCCATCCTGAGCTCTGATCCTTAGGGTGTATTCCTTATTGGCTTCATAATCCAAGTAGCTCACGAGGTCCATTTTACCCGTCTGAGCGTCAATGTAAAACTGTCCACGGGTGTTTCCGCTCATGATGCTGAAATGAACAACCGCATTGCTCCCCCTGTCCTTATCTGTAGCCGTTAGCTGAAGGATCTCAGTGTTTGGGGTCTTATCCTCAGGAATTTGGACCACGTAGCGCTTCTCGCTGAACTGAGGGGCGTTGTCATTGTCATCCTCCACCAGGATATGAACCGTGGCCGTGGCGCTCCGTGGCCCGGGATCACGACCTTGATCGTTTGCCTCGACGAGCAGGAAATAGGCTTCCAGCTCTTCTCTGTCCACCAGACCTTTAGTGCGGATGACACCAGACCTGGAGTCTATCTCAAAAACATCATTGGAGCCATTACTGTTCAGAATGTGATACAGGATGTTACCGTTGGCAGGTGCATCGCCATCAGTGGCCCTCACGGTTAAAACTTCATAGCCGATCTCTAAGTTCTCCCTGATGCTCTCTTTGTAGTCTTGCTGCTCAAACACGGGGTCGTGGTCATTGGTGTCGCTGACAGTTACAGTCAGGGTTGCCATGGCTGTACGGCGGGGCGAGCCATGGTCAACCGCCGTCACACGAAACACATGGGTGTCCTTCGTTTCTCGGTCCAGGACCTCAACCGTCGTGACGGCTCCGCTGGCGGGGTCGACGGCGAACAGATTGTTGGAGCGGCTGTCAAAGAGAGCCTCTATGAAATACTCCAGCCTGCCTGCGTCCCCCTCGTCCACGTCCACTGCTTTCAGCTGGACCACTGCGGTTCCTGCAGGTTGGTTCTCAGCCACAGACACTTGGTACATTGGAGGTTGGAACTGGGGGCTTCTGTTGATGCTTCTCCTTCTTCTGCTCAGAATGCCAGACTCAGACAGAGCGGACTTCTCCAGGAGCTTCTGCAGGCGGCCCTGGTTAAAGGAACTGTGTCCAACTCTCCAGTGAACGGTGAGAACTTCCAGCCCATTTCCATTAAGAACATCACAGAGTACGTCCAGCTCCAGGAGGCTGTCCTTCCTCCAGCACAGAGTCTCTGACACAAACAAGCCTCCCTGGAAGAAGTAAAAGTCTCGGCTGTTGGCGACCTTGCAGCGGCGCAGGGGGGCTGGCAGCAGACTCCCCACTGGAAACACAGCCGAGTGCGCCTGGAGGCACTCTGCGCTGTGGCTGCTGAACAAACTCAGCACCTCCACGTCCCACTCTGCTTTCCTCCTCCGTGTGTGAGAGCAGTTCCTGCCGTGGACATACACGTCGTACTGAGAGGTGAGGAGGTGTCTGAGGTCCGAGTCCCGGCAGTCTGCCACAGTGTACAAAGTGAAGGGGTTTGAAGGCAGCGAGGGACACTTTATTGATCCCGACATGAACACGGTGCCCGCCACCGCGTCCGTCTCCAGAAAGCGCTGCGTGAACTTGGGAGCGAGAACCTGATCCAAAGTACACAGAGAGCCCCGCTTCACGCCGGCCACCGTGGCCCCCGCAGCTCCATCCTCACTGATGTGAACGGCGAAGCCCCGGACCAGCGAGAGCAGCTCGCACCACCACAGCACCAGCGACCAGTCCCAGCAGAGCCAGAGGAGGCGCGTCTCCTTTCGCCGTGTGCTCCTCATGTTGCAGCCCCGAATGTCTTCAAACTTTCCGCCCACGACTTTGCCTTTGTAGGAGAAGAGCCATGCTCCAGCCCGCGCGCCGGTCTCCCGCTCTAACCCTGGCCGCACGCGGCTCTTCTTACGCGGACGCACGCAGTTCCAACAGCAGCACCTCCGCTCCGTCCGCGCAATGCTGCTCCACTGAGGGAGAAAAGAAAGGTCTTCAGCTCCTCTCCTCCTCTTCCTCCTCCTCCTCCTCCTCCTTCAGGCTCCTCATTATAATAAACCTGTGTCCCCGCGCGCTAGTGCGCAAAAGACTGGGAGGGGGGCGACTTTACGCATGGCTCCCAAACTTCACCTGGAAGGGAAAAAAAGAAAAACTTCACCTCAAAACCTAATCCATTTTAAATGTTAGTCTTTTTGGTTTTTTTTTTATTCTTGTCAGAAAAGTGAATAATACTTTTTTTAAAGACAAAGGTTAATAAATTCCTGCTTGACTTTCGTCATATTGTGATGCTTTCGAGATGAAACTGTTCTTCAACCTTCTGCTCACATGATGGATGGTTTCACATTTACAAAATAAACATCTACAGTGTCCTTAAATCAAGATCAGAGAATATACCGTCGAAATCTTTGGTTTCAAATGAATCAGATTAAATCACATTTCTCTCAGAAAGACTAAACCAAAGCCTAAACGTTTACTTAAGAAACTATTCCTGATTCATGTCTTCTCCTTTTTACAGAACACAACACAGACATGACAGGCAGGTCTGCAGCGCCTCCTCTTGGTATTGGTTGGAAAATGCAAGAAAACGTAGAAATGTACAAAGACAAAGGTTCAAGATATTTTTTACTGTGAAAACACATGAAACTATTTCCATTTTGAAAGCAGAAATATCATTGTTTTTTAATGTGTGTAACGTGTCTGCCTATTGTTTTTCTGCACATTTGTTTTTCTACTTTTTCACACAGATGAGGGCTAATTTGATGAAGCAGCTCATTTGTTCCAAGTGACGCTCTGATCCACAGCTGAGGCCTTCAAGGTTCTGGAAAGTCCCATCAGAGCTTAACTCTGCCTCAAATCAGCCGTGTAATCTTCACAGCTGAAAGCCCGACTTCCTTCTGACTTGGACCCTCGACGGTCCACTAACACAACCACCACCTCCTCCACTGCTCTCCACACTGGGAACCTCATGGAGCTTTCCAGTCAGTTAAAGGAAACAGTTGAAGCTAAAGTTTGTTCTCAGATGCAGACTGCAGTGTGAGGTTTAACTTCTTACATTTGCTCATGTCAATGATATGTAAGGGAAAAGTGTCAAAACATCCATCTTCAGAACCTCTTTAGCCCCCATCAGGAGTTGCTGGAGCCTATCCAGCTAGTATTGGCTCAGGGATCTGCAGCCTTTAACACCAAAAGAAACATTTGGTCCAGTTTCTTTCAGAAAAGGTCAATCAGCGAGGGCCAAAAAAGTGCCACTACACTGTTGAGAAAAATAAACTTTGTTTTTGCGGTCATTAAGCCATTTATTTATAAAATGCAGCTTTGAAATATGTTTATAATAATTACATTTTTGTTATTTATTTTCAATACATAACAATTTTAACTTTGTTTTCTGGACAGCAGCACATAAAACTCCTTCATAATAAAAGACGTGGTAAAGATCCTCCCACTGAAACAGACTGACTTGAATTAAAAAGCTTTTCATTACTTTTATGCCTCATAAATTATATACTTTTACTATCAAATATAAACAGCATCCATATAGGATCCTTTTTTTAAGTCAAAACATGTAAATGTAATTTTATCCCTTCAGAATGTCGTCTCTGAACAGCAACTAGACGGTTGTACAGCAGATCAGAATGTGATTTATTCCGATAACAACTGACAGTAGATCAAACCTTTTACCATCATTTTGCTGTTCACTGACATTATATAGATCCAAACATGAAGGGAAAACGTAATAATCCAAAACAACTTAAACACGACTCGATTATTTATCCAAATCGCTGCATTTTTCTCTTAAGTCAAAAAGCCACAATGGAGTAAAAAAAAAAAAAAAAACAGCTGCATGCTGCAGGGCCTCAGGTTTCTGACTCGTCCCTGTGTTAGGTGAGGACAGGATACACTCTGGACAGGTCAGCAGTCTGTTGCAGGGTCACACACGCATGTTCCCCCAAGGGCAATTTAGAGACACCAATTACCACGTAAGCGTTTGTTTGGACCGCAGGAGGAAGCCAGCGTGGCTGGAGAAAATCCACACAAGCACCAGGAGAACATGCAAACTCCACATAGAAAGGAATCGAACCAGGGCCTTTTGTGTTGTGCGGTGAGTGCTAACCACTACACCACCATGCAGCTTGGTGCAAAAACAGAAGGGGCATTTCCAAAACTGGCTGGGAAAAAGTACAACAAATTTTTACCGTGTAAAAAGGATATTTCTTTAAAAAATGATAACTGTGAAAGTTTAAAATAAAAGGATGTAAAGTTAAAGTCTCAGTATCTGTCACACACTCGTCCTCCGCATTTGACCCCTCCCCTGGGGGAGCGGTGAGCCGCAGACTCAGCCACGCTCGGGAACCATTTGGTGGATTGACCCCCCCAATCCAACCCCTTAATTCTGAGTGTCCAGCAGGGAGGCTCTGGATCCCATTTTTAGAGTCTTTAGTATGACTCGGCCTTGATTTGAACTCACGACCTTCCGGTCACAGGGCGGACACTCTACCACAAGCTTGGTAGCATGAAAATATGTTTCAATGTTTTTTTCCTCCAAAAAGTTGGATCCAGATCTTCAGATTTTCCCTCCCGTGTTCAGATCAACAGACTTCCAATAAAGAGAGAACAAGCGTAGCTTTTTACAGTTTTTATTGTTGCTGGAGGCTCTAATACAATATGAATCATAAGCTTTACAAAAGAAGAGCCAAAAAAACAAAACAAAAAAGAATCCCATCCACCTTGGAAACATTCAAAGGTTTCCACTGAGACACAAAGACAAAGTGTGACCCCCAACAAGGACAGAGCAGGTGAGAGAGAGAGAGGGGGGGGGGGGGCAACTGTCATGTCATATTGGGCATGTGTGAGTGTGGGGGGGGGGTGAGAACAGTCCATCCCCTCCTCCTGACACAAGCATGCAGACGTGGTGGAGCAGTCAGGTGACGGGGCCTGGAGGGCTGCAGGACGGGCGCCGTTTAGTACTGACGTGGGGGGAGGGGGGTGTACGGTGACACCACAGCCGGGCATTCATCACCTCCTCAGAGGAGGTGCGGCGTCTCTTTCAGAGTGACTGAGGACATGAACAGCTGACGATTATCATAAACCTTGATAATACTATCATATTCATTAAGAGTGAGGGTGAGAGGACGATGGCTTCATGACATAAAAAACCCAGACTGACAAAAACAAAAGAAGCAAAGCATTTTCTCCTTTTCTTGTTATTCACAAATGCAGCACTGGAACAGGAGGAGGAGGAGGAGACAAAGAAACAGATGAGGCAGAGACAATAAGACAAGAGAAAAAAAACAAAAAGAGAGCATCTCTAGCTGCTGCTGAAGGTGCTACGGTTGTTTGCGCCTGAGTGCCTCCACTAAGTCGTTCCTCAGAGCGTCCTTCTGCTGCTTGTCGGCCTGAGTCTGAACGCTCCTGTCGGAGACAAAGAGGAGAACGTCAGCGCTCGCACCCGGAGAGGCTGGGAGGAGAAACCAGCAGGTCTGCGTCCTCCTGCAGAGAGGACAGGGAGCAGCAGGCGTGATGACCACACACTTCATCCCAGTTAGTTCCCATCATGCATCTGAGCGCCTCTCAGATTAGTCTTTTAAAGTGCTGTTTACTTCAGTGTTAGGACTTCCCAGAAAACATGTTTTGGGACCGAAACCTTTAAACAAAACACAACCGCCTTAAAAACCTCTTTAGGGTAACAAACAACCCGGCTGGAAGCGTATGCACGTCCATCTCCATGGTGACACGGTTCCTACGTTTGGACAGAAGGGTAAACAACACCTGGGAGATATGCATTTTAGCCCTTGTGGGAGTGGGGTCATCTGGACCCCACAAGATAGCACAAGGGTTATGGCAGACAGTCCAAGTACAAACACACGACTGAGGGAAAAGGTTTGTGCACGAAAACGTTTGTGGAGCCGTTATTTCGTCCTGTCCCACTCTGGGAGTTATGACACACAGACACACAAAGCCCATGCCTGAGTGTACCTCTAACCCTAGTCAATGAAGATCTGACGCTGGGTGAGGACCTGCGACAGCTCCCTCTGGAGCTGCCGGTACTTCTGATTATCAGGCAGAGACTCAATAGATCTGGAGCAGAGAGGAGCACAGCAGGAGGAGGAAGGAGACAAACCAGGAGGTGAGAAGAAATGTGCAGCAGAGGAAGCTGTGTCTGAATTCACTCACTATTCCTTCATTAAACGGGGCGTTTACCCTCTATAATTACAAAATCCTTGAACATTTCCCACAAGTCTTTGGGAAAAATCAGGTTGTGTCCTAATTCCTTCCCTACACACTATAGGACACTATACAGTGAACTATATAGTGCCCAATACAGAACACGATAATTTTGTAGTTCTGCCGAAATCTACAGCTCTGTCCGAACCCCCCCCCCCGAATTTTAAAAGCGATTCAGTCCCCACGCTCACTATTTTTTTTTCACTGCGAATATGATGTCATCGATTTCACGAAATTAAAATTTAATATGAGTTTTTGTGACAATAATATATATTAAATTTCACTGTCTTCTGAAGATAATAACATTGATGGCTTATTAAAAATACTTTTAAATACATTTCTTTAGGCAGAAATTGTTCCGACACAATGCATTGTGGCCTATATCCGCCAATTTAATGAGCATCAATGCACACTGGTTTTTCGCAGAGACTTCTGGGAAATTTCCAGGGCACTCGATTTTATATACACTTGGTTGTATATAGTACACTACAAAGTGTATATAGTACACTACAAAGTGTATATAGTGCACTACAAAGTGTATATAGTACACTACAAAGTTTATATAGTACACTACAAAGTGTATATAGTACACTACAAAGTGTATATAGTGCACTATAAAGTGTATATAGTGCACTACAAAGTGTATATAGTGCACTACAAAGTGTATATAGTGCACTACGAAGTGTAGATAGTGCACTATAAAGTGTATATAGTGCACTACAAAGTGTATATAGTGCATTATAAAGTGTATATAGTACACTACAAAGTTTATATAGTACACTACAAAGTGTATATAGTACACTACAAAGTGTATATAGTGCACTATAAAGTGTATATAGTGCACTACAAAGTGTAGATAGTGCACTATAAAGTGTATATAGTGCACTACAAAGTGTATATAGTGCACTATAAAGTGTATATAGTACACTACAAAGTGTATATACTACACTACAAAGTGTATATAGTGCACTATAAAGTGTATATAGTGCACTACAAAGTGTATATAGTGCACTATAAAGTGTATATAGTGCACTACAAAGTGTATATAGTGCACTACAAAGTGTATATAGTACACTACAAAGTTTATATAGTACACTACAAAGTTTATATAGTACACTACAAAGTGTATATAGTACACTACAAAGTGTATATAGTGCGTTCACCATTTTGTAGAGCTGTCTAAATGTACAATTCCAAAATCGAGGTCCTTAGGAATTTCCCAGAAGTCTCTACGAAAAACTAGTGTGCATCGATGCTCACTAGATTGGCGAATATAGACCACAATGCATTGCGTCTGAACAATTTTTGCCCAAAAAATGTATTTAAATGTATTTTATTTAATAAATCATCAACGTTTTTATCTTCAGAAGACAGTGGACTCATAAATAATTGTCACAAAACGCTCATATCCATTAGATTTTAACTTCATGAAATCGATGACGTCATATCCGCCGTTTAAAAAAAATAAATAAAGTAGTGGGCGTGGGGACTGAATGGCTTTTAAAATTCAGGGTACTACATAGTGCCGGACCAGATAGTTTCTTTAGTAGTTGTGGGAATTCAGACAACCTCAGTGTGCATCGAAGCCCACTATAGACCACAATGTATTGTGTTTGAAAGAGTTGTCATTTAAAAAATTGCATTTAAATTATTGTTTAATAAATCCTCCTAGTTTTTAAATCATCCAAATATAGAAAACTCTTGAATAATCTTCATAAAATGTTGATATTTAGTTCAATAAAGTTCATAGTGTGTGTATTATTAACCGACTTCTTAGGTTCTTCTTTTATCAGACACGGTTGTGTTTTTTCACATATCTGACACGTTTTGTCGTCGGAACATGTGAGGTATGTGAAAAAACACAAAACTCTGTCCGATAACTGAAGAACCCAGAAAATCATGTTCATATTTATTGGGTTTTCATTTTGGCAAATGGGTGACGTCGCTTTTAGAGTTCAAAATAAAGTAGTGAAGGCATCTCAATTGTGTTAAAGTTGGGAGCACTACACAATCTTTTAGGGGTAAGAGAGTAGTGAATGAATGTAGACATAGTTGATATGAAAACAAGACACCCTGCAGCTAATAAAAATGTAAAAAGGCGTAAACAAACAGAGAAACTGAAGGAAACATTAGATTCCTGAGAAACTCCACATTGAAGCTATAAACGATCAACTTTATTGCTCTCACGCTAAATGGGTTTTGGGCTACAAAGCTGCCTAAAGCTAAACCAACAAAGAGTGAGGCCCTTCAGATGTCCATCCTAAACAAACAACAGGTAAGTCATGTTAGCCGCCACCAGGACCGCGCCTGCAGCTGTTACCTTAAGCCGTTGACGATGTCCTTGGTCTTCCCAAAGTAGATTTCATTCAGCGTTGAACGGATCTTGTTCTCCATATCCTACAAACAGGATAAAACCTTTTTAGGATTTCAAAACTTTGCCTTTTTTTCCCTCATTCTCAAAGACTTTCTAAAGGAAGATAAAGGTTTGTTAGGCAGAAGCCGGCCTGTAGGGGGAGCCAGAGGACCTTGGTGGTCTGCTGTTCTTCAGGATGCAGTTTACATTCAGAGGGAAAAACAGGCTGGTGCAGGTTATTTTCCCAGCATGCCCTTTGATGTTGTTCAGCCCAACTGAGCCCCAATCTGTGTTAAACAGCATTTCTGGTCTTTTCAGTTCCCCGTGCACACTGATGCACGCTCGTGCACGCTGGTGGCAGCAGACATCAATCATCTTATCTGGTCATCAAATGCAACAGGAGTCTATTATTAACGCAGGTATTTGAATCCGGCGCAGGGAACGGGAAACATGCAAAACCAGCTGAACAATGAGGACCCAGACGGGAGCAGATAGAAAAGTGGCCGTGCGGGAACTGACTTCCACCAGGCGACCGATGTTGGCGATGTGGGACGAGGACTCCCCGACCGTCTCGTCTTTCTCCATCTGTGGGTGGGAAAACAGGCAAAAGAGCAAATGTGATGAGTGAATGCAGGACCACAGACGGGGCCGCAGCTGTTTTTGGCTGGGAGTGACCCCCCCCTCACCTGTCTTGTAAGGCTGCCACCGAGGTTCATGGTACCAGATCCGGTTTTGGTTGTCTGCAGCCACAGCATGACGGTGGAGGTGAGTTTGTAGTGAGCAGTACGACCACTCGACTTCTCCTGTTGGCAGAACACCGTTATCTCCACGAGAATTTCATTTGACCCCCCCCTCCCCCAAGGTTTCAATGCGTGTCCTCACCTGAACCTCCACCACATGAATGGAGTCCCAGCATCCTTTGATCTTCTTGGATCCATCCCCAGCCTTTTTTATGAGAATAACTCCAGCGAAGCCGTGATCCAAGTCCCAGAGGTACACGGAAGACACCCCCCCCTCAAAATACCTACAGAACATCCACATGTGGTTATGCCGCCACGG
This sequence comes from Oryzias sinensis, assembly GCA_037389245.1. Classification (NCBI taxonomy): domain Eukaryota; kingdom Metazoa; phylum Chordata; class Actinopteri; order Beloniformes; family Adrianichthyidae; genus Oryzias; species Oryzias sinensis. Next base: position 2,599,266 of record CM074493.1, on the reverse strand, counting down.
CACAAACTCGGCGTGCAAACGCCTCGCTGGAACTCACAGGTCTCTGTACTGATCAAAGGCGTTATTGGCTTCAACTTCCAGTTTCCTCAAGCGAGCTGAAGGCATGGCACCGTCTTCGATGGGGGGCTCGTACTTATTACTCCAGGGGGATCTGTTGAAGACGCCAGGAAAATAAATTGAAACCAACTGACCCGGAGGTTTGGTCGTAACCGCAGCGTCGACACCAAACACCTCCACCAACATCAGACCAAGAACTAACATGGCGTGGCGTCTCTCCTAAAGCCCACCTGTAGGAGTCTCCATCTCGGTTGTAGTCGCAGAGCAGGTAGTCCTTCCCCACCACCTTGTCCCGGGCAATCTTCAAGGGCTGGTCCACAGAGGAGAGGAGGTCCTCACACAGACTGGGAACCTGAACAAAGTGAAAGCAGTAGAGCTCAGCTCAACATGACAGCACGCCGCTGTCGCCGCCACTGCTGCACGCCGCCGCTGCTGCACGCCGCCGCTGCTGCATGCCGTCTGATTAGACCAGGGGTCGGCAACCTTTTTTACTCAAAGAGCCATTTGGGACCGCCCCTAATGGAAAAAAAAGCACCCGGAGCCACAACCCGTTTTGACATCATTATATGTATTATGCATATATATTATATCAAGGGTGCTCATTACGTCGATCGCGATCGATTTTCAAAGACATAAGTGTAGATTGCGGGCCAGAAAAGATAAAAAAAAGTACTTCTTTCTTTTCATCTTCATGTTTATTTGTTGTATGTTTATTTCAACATTATTGTTTATGTACTGATGATTAAAAACTACACAGTGAGTTTACATAAAGATACTTTTGTATTAACAGATGAGGCGTTTTATTACAAAGACAGAAAGCAGCGACCATCGTATTCATGCTCTGCTGTAAACGGTGCAATGCGGGGGGCGTGGCATATTGTGAGGCATTTGGCGCTGCTGGCTCCGTACGAAGCGCGCGCCTCGCAGCTTCCTTGATGAGCTCGTATTTATCGGGCGAGAACTGCAGAGCTTATAGCAGGAGGAGAAACGCGGGGAGGCTTTAATAAATAAACTCCGGTTGCTGGACTTCTACCGGGGACATGATGTGCCGCGGGGAGAAAAAGAAGTTCTGAAGGCAGAGTTTGCGCTGAGTGCATTTAAACTCGCGTCTGCAGTGACGTATGTGTCAGAGGATGTCCAATTGGCCATTCTGCATGTCAATCAAGTCCCGTACTTTTGGGTGAGGATTTTGATTGGCTGGTGGATTTTCAAGAAACAATCTCTTCCCCTTCAATCTCCCCCACGTCCCCGGTCAAGCTCCCCTGCTCTGAAACACACATCAGATCGTAATTGGATCTTTGTTCTGATTCTTCAATGTTGGACTTAAAATTTTAAAATTGAGCGTAAACGAAAAGTGTGGAAGTGCTCATGTCTGTCTGAGAAAAGTGTAGAAAGTGTGTAGCGAGGAGTTTTTCTGCCTTAAAACATACTTTCCCCTACAGTGGATTTTCTAGAGGGTAACTCCACGATAAATGAGGGAAGGCAAGATGGAAACAGTCAATAACTGGTCCAGCCGTCAAAAGGTGGTATCTTACCCAGTTGAACACTAAGAAAAAGGGTACAACAAAAAGAAAATCCAGCACAGAATCCTGCACCTCAACTCTCATGAAAAAAGAACTTTAAAACCGCTCCTCAATCCAGAATAATCATTTGAAGGAGCTCAAATCTGTGCATCATTGTCCTTAAACATTTTTCTTTTTATACGCCCCGAGACGGAGGCCCAATCCAAATTTGCCCCAGCTTCTTCCTACCCCTACATTTAGCCCTCCAACTGGAGAGTTGTTGAAAAATAGAAGTCTTTGAATGCGGATGTCACTCCCACTTGATGATGTCATCCTTAGTCGCCGGCGCTCGGAAAATGCTTAAAATAAAAACTCATTACTGACAGTTTCGGACACCCCTACCCCTCCAAATGCCCCTACAATTGGAGAAGCTGTAGGGGAAGAATTTGGATTAACACAAAAACCCATCTTCTATCACGACTCTTCCTTCATTGTTACACATCTAAAAACATTTTTAAAATAAATAAAATATTTTAAAAAAAGAGCCTTAAGCTTTGAAACAATGGAAAAAAATCAAATGACAGAAATGCAATAACATTTACTCATCATAATCAATAAACACTTGATTGATTTCTGAAATAATGGAATGTATTTAATTAGAAGTTATGACCTGGAATATGAAAAATATGTAAAAATAGGAAAAGTGTCAAGTAAAGCATACATTAGGTTATCTTCATCTCCATATATTTGAATAAATTCATCAAACTCTTTATGACAAACTTCACATTTAATGGATTCAATGTGTCAATGCATTGAATGTATAAGCACAAATATGTCTGTTTATGATTTGGAGTATTTATAATGGCATCATTAACATGAGTGTGTGTGTGTAGCGATAGGGCTAAAATCTCAATTCGGTTCGATTCAGAATTTCATATGGCTCAGTTCGGTACTGCTGTTTAACAAATCTGCCTGATATGAACTAGTATTTGATGAACTATTATTTTATTGTTATTTATTGGGTGTGTTTTGCTTCCAGACACCTAAATTTCTCCTTTGGGAGACACAAAGTTTCTTATCCATCCATCTATTTTCGGTATCTTCTTAGTACAAAAACTAAGCAAGAAAAATTACTTACAAAATGCATTTATTGGTTTTACATAACAATAAATAAAATTGGACCAATGTAGGTGATCTGCTTAATAAAATTAGAAAAATTATTATCTGTCAGGAACCAAAACCTTTGATAATTAACACTGGCCTGAAAAAAAATATTTTTTTAAACTTGCACATTTTTTTTTCTTGTTCCAGTCGGTGATGCCGTTTTAAGTTGGTTAACAGATTAGATTTGTTACTGTGTTACACTATCTTTAGTAACAATGTCAACACACAACATTCAACTTATCCAACTGTCTTTTTCTTTCATGAATGCTGACAACGAAGCTGAAGTGTCCCCCCCACACAGGAGAGTGTAAGGAGATGGGGGGTCCTCATCTCTGGCCTGGCGTCTGCATTAGTCATATGTTGACATGCTAACTGTCCGTCACCTAATAGTGCTCCTGGGGAAAACTCATGGCTAACATTACTTCTGCCTCGGCGCGAAGTTAATACTGTGGCGATCTGGAGGTTAGCCCTCACTTTAGCCACTAAGACTCATGGGAAGTGTGAAATCTTGTGTTGAATCCTTTCCACCATGACTGGAGAGAGTCAGAAGAAAAGTGAGGTTCATGTTGTTACACTCTTCGTGAGTGTTCTTAATAAATGGGCTAGCTGTGAAAAGGACATGGAGTTTACTCCATTTTCCTATTACTCTCTGAGGGTGTGTGAGTAGGGGGGCAAGGACAGCCAACGTAGCTAAGTTGAGTGGCAGCTCTCCTCCCGTTTCCCCGAGACGAGTGACAGAGCAGCTGGGTCGTTACAATGCATATGTGGGGAAAAAAGAAAAAACGTACCGAAACGGTAGAAGTGAACCGAACCGAAACTGCCGTACTGAAACAGTTCTGTTCAACTACGTGTATCGTTACACCGCTAGTGGATATATATGTAGATATGTCTAAATCACTATTAATGTTTCAAATGACTTAATGACTAATCATGTTAAGTTTAATATATGTATTTATAAATTTCTTTTAGTCTTCTTAAGTATTGTTTTGTTCTGACTGCCTGAAAAAAATGCAAATACAAAATTCAAAAAAAAAAAAAATATATATATATATATATATATATATATATATATATATTTAAAATAAAATATATTAAAATTAAATATTCCTTGATATTTAGCCACACAAAACTACAAAATAAGAGATTAGCAGGTAAAAAATGCTCCTAATTTACTTTAAGATAGTTTAAGGAACCATTTTTTATAGTATACCTTTTTTTTAAGGAAACCATGAACTTTTGCCAAAAAATAAAATTCATCTGAACTTTATTTATATAGTAATTCTGTTTTTGAAAGGGCAGCTGTCCGTCTTCCAAACAAGGCGGCGCTCTGGTCTGCTGAAGAAGACTCACCAGGTCAATGAGGTCGCTGAGGTTCTTCTCGATCTGCTGAGGAGGCAGACGCCTCATCAGGTCCAGAGCACAGTCCAGCTGCTGGTCATTCTGAGACACACAAGCAGAGAAAAATCAAAATCAGAGACGGCGCCACAACACGGCAGCAACACCCAACATGATCCACAAACAGTACCACTGCTGTCACTGTCCCAAAAAGAAAAGAAAACACAAGTTCATTTGGACTCAACATATAGATAAACAGTAGGCCTGTACAGCTAATCGCAGATTTACTGTTATCGCGACATCAAGCTGTGAAATATGCATATCGCAAAAGACGGCGAAAATTGCAATAAATGTGTTAAAATAATCTAATGGCAGCTTAAAGTATTTAACGAATCAAATTAATCATTTGATGCATTTGACGAATTAGATGGAGCCATTCTGTGTTAGATGTTCGCCTCCTATGTAGACGAGAGTCATTTGGGAGAAAATTATGTTTGTGGTGGTTTTGCCATTTGTTCATATGCCACCAATTATCGTCACTGCAATTTGATCACTGATATCACATAAGACGAGTTCTCCTCATATCGTGCAGCCTTGGTAAACAGACTTTAAACATGGCTTAACCATTGGTATCCGATCATCCCCCCCGTGTCAGTTCTTTCACGGGGAGTTTTTAGAGACCAGGAATCTGCCCTCATGTCAAACAACACAACCGTGTTTAAGACCCTGATGACGGAGGGCCATCAGCTGCTAATGGAGAAGACGACGGGTCTTCAGCATGGAATCCACTTTAAGCCATCAGACATGGATGCTTCCAAGATTTAACCTAAACTCTTCTCTGACCGGTTCGTGCAGGGGACTCTGAGGTTGACCTCTTTTAATTTGAAGTCTGGCAATGACTAATTACATCTGAGTTCATCTGCAGTCAATGAAGGAGTTCAGGGTGCATTCAGACTGGGAAACCCGTTCTGTCCGGACCCAGTCCACTTAATCTGGTCAGGGTGGAACTCTGAACCTGCCGTTTGGTCAGACTGTTGTCAAGCAGCTTTTCCTGATTAGTACCAAAGCTTGTAAAACAAACCACATGAATATAGATCTCTTCCGGCCATGGTGCAGCAGAAGGGCGGTCGACCCATGATCATAAGATTGCAGGTTCGATTCCCGCCTTGCACGCCCATGTGTCGATGTGTCCTTGGGCAAGACACTGAACCCCACCTTGCCTCTGGTGGGAGGTTGGCGCCAGTGTTCGGCAGTGGAGCCGCCATCAGTGTGTGTGTGAATGTGTGTGTGAATGTGTGTGTGCATGGGTGAATGGGATTGTGACTGTAAAGCGCTTTGGACCTTTGTAAGAAGGTAGAAAGCGCTATATAAGTATACGCCATTTACCATTTTACCATTCACTCATTGGTCAGGAATTACGAGGGCGGCAACTGGAGGCAGAAATCCTGGAAGTCTGGTGCTTTGCAGTCCTTCTCAGGGCAGTTTATTCAAACTTAGTATTTTGCAGACTGATTTGAAATATTTAAGTGTTAATGACATATAGATTGTGGGTAAAACAGTGAGAAGCAATGTGTGTCAGGTTAAAAGTTGTTATGATGAGCCTGCATTCATCCCATCACATTTCAATGAGTTGCTGTGTCATGGTTGTGGTGTTACGGCGTTGTTTTAAGGGAATTCTGTCAGGTCATTTTTAGGATGACGTCACAGCAGCGCCTGTCGGGTGCACGCCACTTACCGAGACAGTGAAAAGAGGGTTAAAATACACATAATGAGTAAGGAGTTGTACCGTTTTTCTGTTTGTTAACACGACAATCATTACTTTGTATTTGTCCGCCGCTCATCTGTAGCTACATTCCGACTGTGTTTAGATCACATGACCATCGGCTACGGTGGTCGTTTTGGTTAAGTTCTGCTCCGAGGACAGATTGTATTCTGACTGAGGACACTGAGAGGAAACGAACCAAGACCACCTCCAAAGATGGGCAAGACTTGGGTGTTTTTAGACTGAAAATTTGTTCCGGATTACCGGGGAAACTAATTTTGATTCACTTGAAGCGAACCAAATGTGTTTGTTGACTTTTTTTTTAAACAGATGTTTGAAATAAGAAAATTTTTATTGCCTGTTAAACAAAAAAGAAATCTGCATAAAAAGTCATAAGTGCACAAAAACCTTCAAATAAATGTGTGTCTACTGCGTCCACACACACAAATGTAAGAGTATGTACATGAACATATATTCTCTCAGTCGCATCGAAGGTTTGTTATATTAACACACAAAGGAATCATTTCTGTCAGTCTAAAAAAATGGGTAAGAAATGAACAGAATGTTTCTGGACCTTCTGCTTTCAGCCAGAATTCCCATCAGAATCAAAAAGCAAACAAACAATCTAGCAGAAAAAGACGCCACAGCAGAGCCGGGCGCCAATGACAAAAACCAGAAGCCATTATGATCCACAATCCAGGATTCATCAATTCATGTTTCTAAAAGCAAAAACATGTGTTTCCATTGAATGGAAACACATTCCATTAAGAGGAATTTACATGAATAAAAAAAGGTTTTTGGTCAGAAAACAAGAAAAATTATAGTGAAATTAGCTCAAAGATTTGATCATTTCTGTGTTTTTTTTCCCTTTCAAACTCGAAGGATTATTTGTTAAACAATGAACCAAAAAGCGAGTTAGAAAGGAAAGGGACATCTGAAGTGATTTTCCAAATAATAACAGCGCATGAACAACAGTCAGAAAAATCTCATGTTTATCTGCAGAAATAATCGTCGTTCCTGTGGGTTATTTTTAAAACGTGTTCCTCTGGGTTCATGTTGTTTGGAGGCCCAAAGAAACTCCAGGGTCCACCAGCACTTTCCAATTCTCCTCAGGCCTCCTCCCTGTTCTACGCGTCTGACTTGTTTCCCTCTTCAGCTGCACAAAGTGAAACAGCTTCAGCTTTAACGGAAGCAGATAAAACATGGGAGAAATGAATGGTAGAAAAATGTTTCATAGCTGTTGAATAATTCATGCTGATGAAGCATCTGTTTGCTGAGAGCCACGGATGCATCATCTACACCACACGTGTCAAACTCAAGGCCAGGGGGCCAAAAGTGGCCCGCCATGTCATTTTATGTGGCCCGCAAGAGCATAAAGGTTTTATATTTTCTTAAAATAAAAATTTTATTTAGTTGATTACATATTATTTATGTGTAGCTGTAATTCAATGTTTGCAGGTCTTTTGTGTGTATGCAGACAAATTGTTGTCATGAAACCATCAGTTGGATGCACAGCTGTGTGCAGCCTTTGTTTGTAAAATGTTACACGTGTATTACATGCTCTTTCTAGCTCAGTTTTATGTTATTTTTCTTTATTCACTTAGACAGTTTGATGCTTCATTAATGGAGTTATGTGGGTTTTAATAAGTGGACAAAATTTAAAAGGATTTATGCTAAAGTAACAAGCAAACATATGTTTTCTATGCAACTGTAATTGTCACTTTAAAAAGTTATAATAAATCAATATTGAGGTATTTAACATTAAGGAGTAGTTACATTTATTTTTCTTTACATTTAGTTACAAGTATAAGTCATATCTGGCCCTTTGAGAACAGACACTATGCTGATGTGGCCCTCAGTGAAAATGAGTTTGACACCCCTGATCTACACAAAGGACCTGCAGAAAAACAGAAGATCTGACGGTTTTGACTCGTTTCAATCTGAGGAAAAACGCTAACATTTATTTTTTTGCTCCAATGTATTGTGTATAAGCATAACGAAGTCCACGTGCGTCATGGCCGACCTCCCACCATAGAATTCCATACATCCATGACAGAAAACGTCTGCTGCAGAGCCTTCAGGTCTTTAACTGAGCATCAAGCCTTATTTTGAAAAGCAGGCAGAAGAGTTGAGATCTGGCCTTTCACATTAAAACTGGGTCTGGTTTGATAAAATCCATTAATCGATTTGAATGAATCCCAGCTTAATAAATCAATCCATGAATGTACCCGATCGATCTTTTATGCCTTTCCTTTTCCTGCAACATTATGGATAAAAGCAGTAAAGCTAAGGTCCGCTAGCTTGATGCTAACATATATTGGAATTTCTCATTTTACAGTAAGTGAACTGTATCAAACTAATATGAAGATCTTCCAAACACATTTAGATTATTAATGTATTTTTCTACAAATACGTCTAAATGTGTACACAGTGTAAATCCAAAATGTAATCAAATTGAATGAATTGAGACAAATAAAAGATATTGTGAATTGAATCAATCCAGCCACTGGTTAATCGAATTGAATCGATTCTGTAAATTATTGGTGATACCTAGCCTTAATTAAAACGCCCTTAGGCTTCCTTTTCCTCATTCTGTGAACACACACCGTTTCATTTCACCCGAGGGCATAAAAGCAGCTGATGTTCAGGATCTGTGGCGCCCTGGCAGGACAACGCCGTGTGGGAACAGGGAGACCTCCTGACTTGTCATGTGAACATTTTTTGTAAACACACACTGACTTAACCACAGTTTCTTTTTTAAAAAAACACAGTGTTTAGATCACAAAAGGTGTATTTCTTCAAATTGGAAAAAACACTTTAACTTAAGTGAACTGAAGAGGCCATGAGGAGACATAAATAACTCACATGTGGATGCAGTTCTCTGCACATAAACATTCCTCACAGGCTAGTCTGTGTTGATACAGCAGATCAGATTGATGCTAAAAACTGAAACGCTAAATGTGTTTTAACTGTGACAAATGACAACTAGAAAAGGTTTTATAACCCATCTTATTACAAATAATTTAGAAACGTGTCACAAAAAAACGGTTTCTTAGTTCCACCGTTTGTCTTTTACATCTATTTCTACTCATTTCTTTTGTTGAATATTCTTCCGCCCAGAGTTAAAAAGGATCAAATGTGTACAAATGTTGTGCTGCATCAGCTATCAGATCAAACGACGACGACCTGTTTGAGTGCAGAAAATCTTTCCCTCCATAAATCATTCCTTAAGAGTCTGAAAAAACGTCTCCGGGGAGCAATTTCTCCACCTCTGAGTCACTTGTCCGGCTCCATCTTTAAGCCTCTTTTAGCTGATCTTAATCTGCATCATCAGTCACCTCCGTTCCTCGCACGTTTCTGTGTAAATACTAGCTCAAGCCAACAGGCCCCGGGGTCATGGGAGACTAGCAAGGCAGGACCGTCAGGATTATGACCGAGGCTCAGAGAAAAGGCGACTCCAGAGAAACAACATCTGCTGCTCCTGCTTTCAGCCACGCAGGACAGAGATGAGAGCTCAAAACCTGAACAAAAACCGAATTTCAAAAAGTCTTCAAAGCTGGACTCTGGGTTTCCTCTATCGTTAATCTCCACCTGAGTTATTGTTTCTGCGCAACTGTCTGCTTCCTCATACAAACTATGAATATTAGAGAAACATCCACGGCTCCAAAAACAGAAAACTGTTAGTAAGTTACTAAAGATTCATGTGACATTTGAAAAGTCCAACAGTCACCAAGCAATAACCGGCTTTCAAGTCACACGACTTCTGTAATATATACTAAACAGTAGAATTACAATACGAGAACTTTGATTATGGTAGGTTTATGTTTTGGTTCTGCGCAATTTAGAAACAAAGTGGACACAAAGTGGCTGGGAAGACGGAAAGTCGTCTAAAACACCTGCAGAGGCTAAATGTTAGGAGACATTACAACGGATACAAATCAACAGTTTGTCATTTCAAACTCAGCTTTGTGAGACAACCTTTCAAACTAAAAGGGAACAACAAACCTTTTGTTTATCAGGTCTTTATGGGACTAACAGACGATAGAAAAGTCCTTAGTTTTTGTTCTTCCGAAAGGTTTCAGGAAGTTCAAACAATATCAGGACACAAACAAATGTTCACCCAGTTGTGTTAAAATTATTATTGATTTTATTAGAAATACCAAATGAAAATCATTAGCTGGTATTGAAACATACAACTTATGATGCAAACAAATTCTAATTTTGTCGTAAAACTAATCAAATTCTTTGACATTCACAATATTTGTCTTATGTTTATTATAAATGAATTATAGTTCCAATGCTTTGAACTTTTGTAATTTTTTTTTTTTTTTACAAAACAACCTAAAGTGTTTAAAGTGGCGGCTGGCCTCTATTGATTATGCTGCACCTTTCCATCCACACTATGGACTGATGTGCTTTTATTTGTTCAGACAAAAGCTTTCTGGTAGATTTTGATTTAGAAATTCAATTTTCTTTTTAAAAATCTTCCCTTAAATCAGTTTAAAGCTTTTAAGTGAAACCTGTCTAAACAAATTTGGTTTTAGAAGGTAATCTAGAAAAAATGTATGAATATTTGAGTAGAACTGAACATCTAATGCTGCATTTTATTCATCTTTTAAATAACTGTTGGTAGTTTGGCAGTGATGTCTGGCTCTTCTGACCTAAATGTGAACAATAACATTAGTTTAACTCAAACGTTAACATTGATTAGTGGCATTTATTTCTTGTTGGGGTAAATGTGTTCTTTCCTTAGGAAGTCATGACTCCCCAGGCAGGAAACCCAGCAGCAGCAGCAGAGGCTCACGGTCAGGAATACGAGCAGCGAGTCTTATTTTAGCGACAGCCGCCTCCTAGATCAACCAGTTTCAATGTCTGCTATATTTGGGGTCCTGGATACTGCTGCTAGCAAACTTGTGTCAAATCCAAAACATCCTGTGCTAACTTTAAGCCTAGCCTAGCAGGTAGCCCGAGTAACAGTTAGCTAACACCTAAACATGCTAGAAGAACCGAGCAAACCGTACATAACAGCGGTCCTTTATTTACTCTCCTCATTTACGGTTGCATGCCTCTGTGATTTTTATTTTCTATTCCTCTCAGGTTACCACTGCTCGCTTGTCGTAGCACCTGAAGGCGTATAGTTAGCCGCAGCCCCTCCAAAACCCTTCCCCGTCTCTCCCACCAGCTCCGGCCGCCGCGGCCCTTAGTTACTCACCATGTCTGCGGCGGTCTCAGCGGGGCAGGGGGGCACGATCCACAGATGCCGGTACGCGTTAGGTTCGCTTTTAATTTACCAACTCGTCCTTTTCGCCTTTTGTGGTTTTTATTTGTATTTTAGTCCCCTGCGGAAGATGTTTTCTTCGCCTCTCCCTCAGTGAACCCAGCCCTGTCAGCGAAATTTACTTCCTCAACCGGGCTACAGGAAGGAGGCCACGGTGAGAAAACAGGCCTCGCTTTGCACATCCGGGTCACTCCGGGCTGTCTCAGCAGCAGCCAATAGCAGCAGAGCAAAAGAGGCATTGCCAAGTATGGAAAGAGAGGAGTGGAGGTGTAAGTATGCAGCCGGAGAGGGCGGAAGACACTTTGCTGCAAAGACAGTATAGCATCGGTCTTTAGGAAGAAGTTAAAAGCATTGCTCTTGTAAATATATAATTAGGAAGTTATGCTGGCAGTTTGTTTGAGCTTTGGGACTGCAACCGTTTTTAATGTGTTCCCTTTATTTTGACCTCCAGGACATCACTTCCAAATCTTCCTGTGTTTTATTTGTGGGAGTATGCAATTAAATGCATATAATTGGTGTCTCCATTAGTTGTTTTAAAAGTACATTTTGTGACAGTCAAACTCTCATTATGAGTTGTAAAACTTAGGAGTTGACTTAAATTTGCAGACAGACTTTACATGTAGATAAACTTGTGACAAAAGGCTGGACTAGTCTTGGCATTTCCTCAGCATTTAGGAAATGTTTTCAATATTAAAAAAATACATTTCACATATGGGAAATAAAACCATTTCAATATTTGTGTATTTTAAAAAAAGCTAAACATAGACAAGATTAGTATTTATGTCCTCCTCTTTTCTGACGTTAAAATGAATTTAGGTCGTGTTCAGGGCCTCAAGAAAGGCAACACGTTTTCCACAGTTATTTACATTTGCAATCAGCTTTAATGAAGAGGTCCTTCTTTTCTTCATGCAACCCTTTAGCACAAATATATCTATTTAAGTGTACTACAAGTCGATGCTAAAAGTGAGGCAGTATACTTGAAGTTTACTTTTCATAAAGGTACTATCTATTTATTGTAAACTAAGAATGTTCCAATTTAGTCTAAAGAAATGTTTCTACTCTTCACGGTCTATGGTAGCTATACCTGCTTTAGTTAAATTTAAGTATACTTCATACAATAAACTGTATTACTTTTTCCCAGGGGACGCTAACATACGTTAAACATTTGAAATTGTGCAGGAATTCCTGTCGAAGAATTTGGGCAGTATTAGGTTCAGCATTAAACCAGTTGTTATAGGAATTTATGCTTGTTTTTGTATAATAAATCCTTAATTTTTATTTTACAAATTTTTCCTAATTTTGTTGGTTTAATTTTCTTATGACCAGCTGGTGCCTAAAATGAAGACCTGAACGTAAATTATGGAGACAAAATAACGTTTCTCTCTTGTAAAGTTTTTAAATAGTCTTCACATTGACAGTATGAGAGGTACAGAGATGAGGAAGAAAAAGACATTCACAATAAAACCGAGGAATGGGAATAAAAAAACATGATTCAAGAATGAAGAGTAACTACTTTTTCTATTTTTGCACATTTTGTATTTGTATTTTTGCACATTTTGAGCACCCTTCATTCTTTTGCACATTGCTGTCATTCTTCTTTTTGAACTGCTGTAGCAATTGAATTTCCCCAATGTAGGATCAATAAAGAATATCTCTATCTCTACTTAAAGATAACCCCTTTAATTTCCACAAGATGAACATTTTCATAGTTAAAAAAATGTTTGCTTTGTTCTTTTTTGGGAAACTTTGTATACTAAAAAAAATAAAAAATAAAATCTCTATTTAAAACCTAATACAATCGAATGAAGTTGACAGTGCTTTGACAGGATTTCACGCGATTTCTGTTTTTGTCTCGCGATACTTCCTCGAGCTCTGTGACCTCAGGAAAAGATGGCTGACGAATACGGACGAAAGTGGGACCGCTGCCTTGCAGATACGGCTGTCAAAACAGGTTGTTACCTTCCTATAAATGAAAAATCCTTTAACGGTTATCTGTCTCACCCTTTTGGCAGACTGTGTGCAGAGAATAGAGTCAGTGTTTTTGAGCCTGTGGCGTAAACGTTGGTGTTTATAGCAGCATGTTGCTGTGTGTAGCCATGATGATGCTGGGACCGGGACTTAAGGTCGAATGAATGAAAAGAAAAGGTTAGGTTTGGTTTCAGTGGCGTTTATGGTATTGGCCTTCAAACATCAGTGTATTTAGAAGTGTAAACAAATCCGGGTTTACAGGCTTCCTGACGACCAATCAAACACCACAGGTTCACTTCAGCAATAAACAATCACCAAAACAGATTTTGAACTGTTATGACTTTGGTGATTCTTCAAAAATAAAATAAAGAAGTCCCCGCATCAGCGTCCTATTTAACTAAGCACCCAGTACTATTCTTACTTTAATGTATTTACCAATAGTGTCCTCCTGTGACCTTCAATTCAGTTTTATTTATATAGCCCAATAGTACAACAATAGTCGTCTCATTGGGCTTCAAACCGGTAACCGTGTAATAAACATGAATCATAAAGTCATAGAATTCTATAGGTAATGGTTAAACTAAACTAAACGGGGCCTCCCTGCCCTTAGAGCCTCCTTCATTTGGGTCCAGAGCCCTTCGGCTCATATCTTTCCACTTATCCTGAAGTTTGTAGTTTTGAACAACAAACTAGGCGACACATGTTTAGGCTTTAATTGGTGTTCCTCTGTGATGAACTGGCGATCTGTCAAAGGTGGACCCTTCCTTTTCCCACTGGATGCTGGGATAGGCTCCAGCAACACCATGATCCGGGTTTGGAAATTAAATAAATGGATGGTATCATATTGTAGTAAGAAAACGTACATTTCATACATTTGTGCCTCATTCTGAGTGTGTCCACTTCCAGTCCTGAAGAGGCCAGTGTTGTTATTTATTGAATCTTTTTAAGTTTTCTCTGTCTTTACGTTTTGTCTTTGTTGGGCCCTGCATGATAGTTAATCAGCAGGGATTTCTGAAAACAAGGAAAAGTAGGGCATTAAAAATGTGTTTCTAAGCAGTTAATGAAAAGGAGACAATGAGCTTTTCTACAGGAATCTGTGTTCCTCTTGGCTGTTTTCTACTTATGCTATGCATATATTCTCAATATTTCTGATATTTTTTCCATTTTACATCTTTGCAGTCGATTTAAGCATCTTACATTTAATTCATTTTATAAAGTTTGGTTTCAAAAAATTCCAACTGTCTTACTGTAGAGGATTAATCCTTTGTTCTTTTTATGGTATTAGTGTAGGGGCCAATTTGATCTGATTTCACAAACTAGGAGTCTTTTTAGTTTATTACTACTACTCTTTATTTTTTTATCTTTATTTATTTACTTTGTTAAGCTTTGGTGAATTTAGCTCTTTTGTGTATTGATGGAAACTGGAGAAGAGATCCATGTGGGATTCAACAATAAAAGCAGGACCTTTTACCTCAATTACAACATTGTTAACATTTGTTCTGGATTTTCATAAGGAGATTACAGTGGTGGACAAAATAGTTGGTACCCCAAGTTAAAGAAAGAAAGTCCACAATGCTCACTGAAACGACTTGAAACGTTCAAAAGTAACAATAAATTAAAATTTATTATATAGTTGCATATTTTCTCTAAGTCTGGGATCACATTTTTCAAACATGTTGAACATTTTTAGAACATTGATGTTTACGATCATCATTATTTTTGTACGTTGAAACGATAAAAACTCGTATTGTCTCTAAAGTTCAGAGATGATGTGAGATTCCATAAAAAAGGTTTCACTTCCCTTGAAATGAGGTCAAATGAATTCTACGCCAAACGTATTGAAAACCAGCTCCTCAATCAAGCCAAATGGCCTTATGATAAATATAGGAAGAGCATGAGAAAGGTCAACTCCGTGTGTGTGTGTGGGGGGGGGTGGTACTGAGCATGTGAATCAATGCTGCAGAGGGAAACAATCAGCAACATCCCCTTAATAACAGGAAGTAATTATGATTAGTTGAAAAATGTTATTTCACTGGAGTAACTGGTAGGCGACTCAAAAAACAGTCTTTGCTAAAGAGGAGAAGTTTCCCTGATATTTTACAAATACTTTACTTTAGGATTTTTCCATGAATTCCTTTTATTTGCCTTTTTTGTGCTAAACCGTCCAGAATGTTTTGATTTCTCGTCATAGAGGTACGTTGATATGCAGACGAGCAGCTGTTGTCTGCAGCAGGATCAGTTCTTACCGGCTTCGTGCTGCTGGTGTGGATCTGACTCCACTTCTAGAGGCAAACCAAACCTGCGGTGCTGAGATTACAGCAGTTTTAGTGTAGTGGGTGTAACAGCGAGTACTTGCAGAAGTTATGCCAGCACTGAGGGTCTCTGAGCTTTGCGTTGATTTTGCATCAAGTGTAGTTGGTCTGCTGATGATTTTGAACCTTTTTATTTCCTGAAGACTTTCTTCTACAGTTTCATTTATCAGAAACTGTAAATGTGACTCTCAGCACATCAGGCTTGTTACCAAGAGTTTTAGACTTTTGTCCTTTTCTATCATGTGATTTTAATCTAAGTCTTCAACAATTCTAGTTGGCAGTCATTTGCATTCATTAGATCCTATGATAGTGGCATAAGATTTTACATTTTAGATTTAATCAATCAAGTGTTATTTATAAAAATCATCTCATACCCTATATTACCAAAAGTATTGCCCCCCCCCCCCCAGGCTGCACGGTGGTGCAGTGGTTAGCGCTCTTGCCTCACAGCAAGAAGGCCCCCAGTTCAAGTCCCGGCTGGGGGACATGAAAAACACAACATCAATGGGGGACCTTTCTGTGTGGAGTTTGCATGTTCTCCCCATGTATGCGTGGGTTTTCTCCAGGATCTCCGGCTTCCTCCCACCGTCCAAAAACATGCTTCATAGGTTGAATGGAAACTCTAAATTGTCCATAGGTGTGAGTGTGAGAGTGAATGGATGTGTGATTGAGGATATTCCACCCTGCGACAGACTGGCGACCTGTCCAGGGTATCCCTTGCCTACGCCCAAGTGGCTGGGATAGGCTCCAGCAACCCCGTGACCCCGAAAGGGAATAAACGGTTAAGAAGATGAATGAATGAATGAATGAATTGGCTCACCCATCCAAATGATCAGAGTCAGGCATCCTGATCACTTGGTCTGGCCACAGGTGTATAACATCAAGCAGTCAGGCAGTCATAAACATTTTAGAAAGAATGGGTCGCTCTCAGTGATTTCCAGCGTGGAACTGTCATAGGATGACACCTGTGCCACAAATCCAGTGGTGAAATTTCCTCCTAAATATTCCACAGTCAGCTGTCAGCTCTATCAGAACAAGATGGAAGAGTTTGAGAACAACTGCATTAAGTGCTAGGCCATGTAAACCGACGGAGAGAGGTCAGCGGATGCTGAAGCTCATGGTGCAAAGAGGTCGCTGACTTTCTGCTCAATCCATCACTCCAAAGGTCATGTGTCCTTCAGATTAGCCCAAGTACAGAACACAGAGAGCTTCATGGAATGGGTTTCCATGACCGAGCAGCTGCATCCAAGCCACACTAATTTAAAAAAAAAAGCATATAAGATTATCTAAAAGCAAAATTAAAAAGCTGGGTTCTGGGCCTCTTCTTAAAACCTGGCATGAGACCCTGAGGTTCTCCGGCAGGCTGTTCCAGAGGTGAGGACTGTAATGGCAGAACGAAGCCTCACTATTATTTGGTCGTCACTTTAGGAACAACCAAAAGGTCAGTGTCGGAGGACATCAGGATCCTCAAGGGCTCGTCCTTTCAAAAGAAGAAAAGAAGATCATTAAGATAAAAAGGCCAAGAGCATAAAAACATTTATAAAGTGTAATGTCTCGTCAGAACTCGTGCCACAGGATTCTGTAATAGTTGTAGGCAAGCAAAATATGTTTTTGGTAAACCAGACAGCAGAGCATTACAATAATCTAAAGGAGTAAAAATCAAAGCATGCATCAGCACCTCTGTGCTGCAAGAGACAGGAATGGGCGGACTCTGGCAATGTTTTTGAGGTGATAATTAATGACATTTTTAATATGAGGGATAAAATTCAGCTCAGTCAAGAAGTGCACCCAAGTTTATTACACATTAAGAAGGTTTAAAACTTTGCAGATACTCTGGACATGTGGTAAAATCATCTCTCTGTTGTCTCAGACGATTAAAACTTATATGTTGTCCTGGTTGAGCTGTAGGAAGTTGTCAGCCATCCTTAACCTAAAGTAGAAAGTACAATTTAAAAGAGCATTAATGGGTTCAAGGTCATCAGGAGACAGCAACGTAAAGCTGTGTGTCATCAGCATAGCTGTGAAGACAATGCCATGTCTCCTGATGACATCCCCAAGAGGCAACATACATAAATTAAAAAGTATTGGACCTAAAATTGACCCTTGGGTCAATTTTGACCCTTGGGTCAATTTGGGGCAATAGAGGGGTTGTTGGAAGGATTCAAATATTCTCTTGAAGACGTTTCTGTCAGCCTTTACTGCAAGATGTCCTTGTCCTCATCTGTGTCTTTTTACTGGGGGGTCCCACAAGGCTCTATTTAAGCCCCACTCCTTTTGTTTCTCTCTGTACTTGCTTCCTGTTGGTCGTAGTCTGTGTAACTCTAGTGTTTCTTCTTGTGTTATGCTAACAATTGTCTCATTTACCTAAAGTGGGGGGGGGCTCTGCCACGATGAAAGCTCTTTCTGATTGACTTTCAGTAGTCAAAGACTGGATGCCACATAATTGAGTTCAATGAGGGCAAGACACTTAACCCAGCAGGAACAGCCCCCCCCCCCCCCCCTTTCTCTGTGCTTTCTTGCTCTGCTGTTAAGAATCCGAGCACAAAACTGATCCGAAATTTGAATTGTAAATTTCAAAATGCATTGTTCTTAAATTATGACATCAAAAACCCACGACGATTTAAAATGCAATTGATTTTTTAAAATTAATATCTTATTTTTAAAACTGTCCTATTGAATTGTAAACCTACAATTGAGTTCTAATTTGCAAAAAAGTATAATCATATTCCACGCCTGAATTGCTGATTGAATTGTCAGTTATAAAAATGCATTTTGAATTTGCATGATCAAATTGAAAATTGAACTGTCAATTGAGAATTGCATTTTGTGAATTATGACTCAAAAAAAAACGTTTAGGCCGCACACCCTGCTGTACTTTACCCCGGAAGTCCCTGAACTCACCACCAGTGAGTTTCTGATCACATGAGCGGTTTACAATGACGGAGGAGTGACACTGACCCCCCCCCCCATTTATTATTGTATTCATTCAGAATTTAACGTGAAGCTTTCAAAAGGCTTGTAGCTTTGAAGTTTGTAGTTTAAACTTTAAGCAAACCCAACAAGGGTTATGATACATAAATGTGATACTACTTGGAAGAAATCCCTGGAACTTTGTTTATTCTGTGGTTCAGTGGAGCTTCGCCTGGTTTTTTAGACTTTTTTCACACTTTTTTGACCTTTTCTTTGCTTTGTTTGGGATTTAGACATTTTTTATTTAGTCTCTACATGTGTTGATCTTTTGTTAAAAAACAAAAAAACAATCAAAAGTTTGATCTCAACTTTTTTGCACTCAAGAAATGCCAACATGCTTGCAAGACTGTTGGACAATTTCTGGTTCGGTGTGGAAATATTGTGTGATATGATCAAAAATATATCTTTGAAAATAAAAAGCAGCTGAGGTTGTACTAAAAAGTTGGATATCAAGCATTGCCAGAAATAAAGAGTTTTAAAAATGAAGTAATAGAGCAAATTATAAAGCAGAAAAAAGCTCCAACTACTACGGGATAAAAAACTACACATATAACAAATTGATAAGGATTCTTGTTGAACTGTAAGGTTTTGTGTGCAGACCCCAGGAGACGCCCACACCCCAGATTGTTCTGCATATTTCTGAAATTGCCCCAAAGTAGCAGCATTGCAACATGTGGACATGTATTTATGAAGCAACATCTTAAAAGAGTGCAGATGGACTGGAGTCTTGAGTAATCACTCTAATGGAATTACCATTCTGAGCAGGGTAATTCGGTTTTTTTAGGGCAACAAACCCCTCACAGTGGCCTCTGCAGACAACATAAAACATGACCTAGATTGAAACGCTCAGACACAATCATTGGAAATTTGGGAACGTTCAGTGAAACCCAAAAAAACCCTTTGTGTTCTGTTACTCCATCTGAACTGTATTCAGTCAGAGTTATTAAAAGCGGCTGTCTGATTGATGCCATTCGCCGAAACCACGTCAAAACAATGAAAACATAAATACGGGTGAAATTAAGCAGCTCTGGACTTCATTTGTTGCGGGGAAAATAAAAACACAAGAGCCTTTCTAGTTCTGTGGGTCCTCCGTTTCACTCTAACACAAATGTTTTTGTTAGAATCCAATCCCCTCGGAGACTTTCAGACAAAGGAAAAATATGCCAAAGTGAGATTCTGATCTCCCCGTAGATTTTGCCAAAAGCTTTTGTTGTGAAAATCCCAGAACCAGCGGCCGTTGAGCGGAGGAAACCTGGAGCAGATCTGACATTTATCTGAAAAATTGCTTGAAATAAAAGCAGAACTCCTCGATGCGGAATGATTAAAGATGTGCGCGGGGTGCTGTGGTCTTGTCTGACACTTGTAAGTTGTGTAACATGGAGGAGTCTGCGGGTTTTGGTCATGCTGCATAGTTCTCTGAATCCAATTAGCAGCCGGAGGGGCCCGAAAGTCTGTTTTGCTGCGTTTCTGTGCTAGCTGGTCTGGTGGTGGGGTGTGGCGTAGCCTGCGGCGAGGTGAGGCTGAACGCACATTCCACCTCCAGCTCCGGCTCTGCTCTCCACCCGACCGACGGCTGCCGCGGCGTGTCCTCCCCTGACAGGATGTGCTCGTCAGTCAGGGGCGTGCGGCCTTGACCGGCTGGGATCGACGGCCTCAGCTGACCCGCGTCCTCGCCGGCCTTCAGGCCCTCACTTTTTTGTTCTTGGCTCCCTGAGAGCAGACTGTCGGTTTACCGTTTCACCAAAGATGTTACATCTAGGCTAAAATCCAGTCCCTCGGATTTGTGCCTAAATAAAAGTTGATCTCTGTCAAGTCTCTCCACTTTTCTTGGCTCTCATCCTCCCTCTCTTCTTCCTCTCCGCAGTGACGGGCCTCGGCGTCGGCGTCGTCTTCTCCGTCCTTTTCTTCAAACGTAAGTGGTGTTGTGTGGAGCAGGGTTTGTGTAATCTGTCCTGGTGAAGCACAGCGGCCATCGTTTCCCCCTGCAGGTCGCACATGGCCCGTGTCCTTCGGGTCAGGCCTGGGTTTGGGAATGGGATACAGCAACTGCCAGCATGACTTCAGGCTGCCGTATCTGATTCACGGTCGCACGGTTAAGGTTAGTTCTCAGCGGGAAAAGCTTTTGCTCAACAGCGTGCAGTTCTGAGGCGTTTCTCTGTGTGTGTGTTTGCTTTCACAGGACCAGTAATGAAGGACTGAAGAGGAGGCTTTCCGCTGCTCCCATCACTTTGCTGCTCGTCTGTTTCTCTGGCACTAACAGTCTGCGATGCACATATTGAGTAAATCAAAGAGCGATTCCATGTATATGCAATAAAAAGGGATTTTGGAAGAACCTCTGCGTTTTTCTGTGTGTTCACACATGTGAGAAGAATGAAATGCGGTTTGCGGGGCTGGGAGGTAACTCTTTGTGTTAATGAGCTGAGAGACTTAAACTCCTGCTGTTTTGGAATGAGGGCCAGGTTCAGCATCTGCAGGCCTCTCACAGAGTGGGAGCAGGAAAAAGCTGCACTGAATGATGGAATAAAGACTTGCTGTCGGTTGAAGAACAAAGCTGGCGTTGAGAGCCGTTAAAGAAAGAATGATGTTTGCAGGAGTGAGCTCCCACATGTGCTCGTTTCCACTGGTTTCCTCAACCGCCAGTGCTTTGTTGGGTACGGATGGATAGAGCTCTTTCAGATATGGAGACAAGGCAGAGATGCACCCGCGTTGGGGCTAATGCAGCAGGGCGTGCATCCTGTTGTGATGGGTTTTGTGAGAGCGTGACCGGCTCTCATTGCTGTGAGCCGAGCGGCATCTAGATATCATGTCGGGTGTCTTTGGTCCTGCGTGTCTGTTAGGCGGGATTGTTTTGACTGTGATTGATCTCCTGTGTGTGGCTGAATGGGTCTCCGAGGTGCGAAGAGTTGTGGTTTGTGTGCGGCTGAGCGTGGTTTTTCTCCAGCCCCCTGGTGGAGCAGAATCTGTGGAATGCAGAGAAATGCCATTTCTGCACTGGAGCTCAGGCTTATTGCTAACAGGTGAGTCCTGCACTTTGCACGTCTGCACACAACACATGTCGAGCGCTTTCACATCAAAGCCTCTCTGAGACACAGACTCATTTTTTCCATTTTTCTCCTACCAACAGTTTTCTCGGTAGTGTAAGCACACGCATTCTTGCTCTCGCAGCAGAATGGAACTTGTTGCTTCAGCGCCTGTGTGCTGCAGCAGCGTGTCAGACATGCAGCAACCCGGCCAGAAATTAAGCCGCGTCACTCGTCCCCCCGCCATTAAAATATTTGTTTGCAAGTGGAGCGTGAAACCGATAGGGGCGCTCGTGGATGGGAGCCAGGTGGAACACCTGTGAGCAGCCGCTGGGGTGGGGGTGGGGCATGGGATTTACAAGGACCACGAAGGCCAGTAAATCCCCCTGTGGAACCGAGCCCAGAAACCCGATCGCAAGCCTCGCTGAATGGACGAAGAAACGGAGTGGTTTCTGTCCATTATCAGCGGTTTCACTGAAAACGTAAAAATGCCATTTGAAAAATGATGCCGGACCACAAGCTCCCTGCTGAGTCTGCAGCAATGGGGAGGGGAAGGGGGGCGGCATTGCTCTGTGCCAACAGTCCCGCCCACAATTTCTAATGAACTCATGCCGCTCTGCAGAAACTATGTCCTAGAAAATGGCTTAAAATATTTTTTTTTTGGCTAAAAATTCACAATCCAAATGAAAAGACCTCTGGGGGAGGCTTTTACAATCGTTCAAAAGATGGTTGGTATGTAGAGCAGTTTTTCTAAGGTTTTATTTAAGTCAATCTTTTGTGAATCTGTACTAAGTTGAAAAGATTCTATTTTTCCGTTTTAGTGGTTTGTGTAAATGTGAGGATTGTCAGTTTTGTTTGCTTGGTTCTTCTAAGGTTCTGTTTTTTAGTTTCCCTCTTTTGGGTTCATGATCCTTTATAAAATGTTTACGGGTGTCCTGCCTTTTTAGATCCTCCAGCACCAGTTTTCTGACAGTAAAAAGAAATGTTAGTTTGGTATATATTGCAGAGGATAAGTGACTGTTTAGGAAATAAACCCTTTTTTTTACCTCTAAAATGAGATCATTTTTGTCTCCAAAGTTGCTCCAATAAACAACCTCAAGTGGTATTTCACTGTAGACTTCTATGAATAGACAGCTATTACTCATTCTGTTTGTCAGAATAAACATTCTTGTTCTGAATTTTTTTCCATGAAATTTTTTCTCTATCAAAGTTTTTCAAGTTGTAAACTGTTCAGTTAGATACCTCAGTAAAAGCCTGTGGTGTCCGCTGGCTCCCCACCTTAAACTTTTGATTGACAGATTTCCCTGAGCCCGCTTTCAGTGGAGGGGGGTGTGGAACTCCAACAAGCCGACTCCCGATTGACAACAGCAGTTGCACTAGAAATGGGACTTAGACCAACTTGGACCAATCACTGCTGTCTGGCTCCAACATGGCGATGTCCGTATCGTGGAACAATGGGGACTGAATTGGCTTCGCTGGAGCCGGAAGGTGTTTTCTATGGCTGATGTCACATTTGCTCAGTCCAGTTCTCTTTGTACAGTCAATGGGACTATATGCTTTTTCATTATATTTTTTCAGTGGTGCAAGTTGTTCAAGTTATAAACTGCTGGAAACAATCAGATGCCTCGATAAAATTGGGCAGTCTCACCTCAAACGTTCAAAACGTTTGATTGACAGACAGCTTTCAAGTGCTAGAGGTGTGGACTTCCAACTGCCATCAATGACGACTCGGACCGACTCGGACCAATCACTGTACAACCAGAAGTGAGCCATTTTCTATGGGTGAGGTCTCACTCACTTGGTCCAGTTCTCATGTACAGCCAGTGGACCCCCCCCCCCCCCAACCTGTTTGTCTACATCACATTTGAAATAAAGAAACACTCAAAAATGCAATTTTATGCTTGGTTTCCTGTATGTGTGTCCTCCATCATGAGAAAAATGTCACGGGAACATGTTAAAAACACAGTTTTTACTCTAGTGGGTCTATAAAAATGCTTAGATTAAAGAAAGGCTTTTTATGTGAGCAGAGTTGATGATTTTTCAGAGAAAACTCACGAAACAATGTCAGGCTTTCTTGTGGGGTCCAGATGACCCCACTCCCAACGTTAACGTGCCTCGGAGGCACGTTATCATTTGGAGTTGGGTCATCTAGACCCACTAGACAGAGCGCTGAACCTTTTTTCTTCAATGATTTGTGATCTTCACTGGTGTCCATGGATTACATGAAATCTTTCCACCTTTATCCACCTTAGTCATGGTAGGGAGAACACGTCAAAGTAAGGGGGGGTCATATGGACCCCACAAGATAGCACAAGGGATAAATGGATTTATCATACATTTATAAACATTCTACGTCCACAAGTTGCTTAAATTTGCAGGTAACGTTTAAATCCAAATGTGCACAGCTGGGATTTCTATCTAAATACCATCAGCATCTGGTGTCAAAGCAACGCCAGATGCGTGCAGACGGTCGTGAACAGCCCTGCGTGCGTTTGTTGCGCATCAGCGCAGTGATTGTCTGGCGCTCCTCTCCTGAGGAGGGGGCAATAGAAGCCTGCACCCTCCCAGCCCAGAGACGGGCTCCACGGGGAGCCTGTCCGAGGACTCAGCCGCGCCTCACAACTCCACAGCGCGAGGACGAGCGCCTTGTCCCGGGAAGGCGGCGGATGGGCGGGACGTTCCTCCTGATGGACCCCTGAGAGGAGGAGGCAGTGCCCCCCCTTCAGCCCCGGGCTGCGGACGCTTCTCCTGGACCATCGCGGGATTATCATCCGCATTGAGAGCAGTTGACGGGAATAATCCGCATCTCATCGGGGACCGTCTGAAGAGCAGCGGTATGTACATCAACTCCTCAAGTAATCTGTTACTTCACAGCGTAATCAAATGTGCGCGCAGAGATGATTGTATCTTCAGCAATAAAACTGAAATTTCAAGAATAAAATACAAAAACGACTAAATGTGCAGCGCCTATTGTAATCTGAGTACAACCAGATGACATGTTTTAATGAATGCAGCAAAGAATCTGGCAAAAATCCATTAGATGTACTTGGAAAAAGTTTAGGAACCCTGACGTGGTTAAATAAGTTAAAGAGGCCACAGTGATTCATTTTTCTTGTTTCTTTGGGGCGTTTGCTGTCTTCAAACCCTCCTTAGATCATGAAAAATGACCTAAAACTAAACCACAGCGATTTATTTAAGACATTTTACTTCTAAATTAAATGAACACTGCAAATGTTGTTGCTTCAATCCTTTTTTTCTATTAGAATACGTGAGTAGGGATGCTTATTTACCTTTTTGGGCTATTTTTAATGCTTTTAGACAAAATCTCTTCTTAAAGAAGACAATGTGATATAATTTTTTTCACCTTTTATAGTGTAAAAACTTAAATCTTTTGTGTTGGTCGTAATGGAAATGATGAAAAGTGGGTGAAGCTGTTTTTATAAGTTGGAGGGGAAAAGCTTGTAAAATGACGTTAGCGGTTGAGGCATTTTTAAAGAAGAGTGAAATTTGAGTGAAGTGCAGCGGCTGTGCTGCACTGAAAGGGCATGTGCCTGGTAATTGCTTTGATTCCACCCAAAAACAGATTGTTTTGGAGCTAAGCGAGTTCACATTTCTGCTGTTTTCACTAAATTGTCTGGTTCTTGTCATTCAGATTGTCTCCCAGCTGGATGAAGTGGGATGTAGGGATGAGTTTTCTGTCTCAGCAGGAATGTGCCCGTCCGAGCTGCAGGCGGTGTCTGAGCGGCAGAAATCATGTGACGATCACGTGAAGTGAACTTCTCTGTGCTTTCCTTCTCCTGTAGGTGCAGCGATGTGGCAGCGACTTCAGATCTGCTGCACACTCTTTACACTGTATTCAGCAGCGCCGCCCGCACACATCAACCGCCTGGCGCTGTTCCCCGACAAAAGCGCCTGGTGCGAAGCCAAGAACATCACACAGATAGTCGGGCACACAGGATGTCAGCCTCGCTCTATTCAAAACAGGTCAGGATGAAGGCCCTCTCTGTCTGTGCAGCTGGAAAAATGAAGGGTGCAGGCCTCAAAGGCCCGCTCCACTCACCTTTTAGGACTCACGGGTCGTTCAACACCAGGCAATTTTCCACAGGAAAGAAATAAAACAAAAAGTTTGATACAAAGAGCTACAAACCTGCTTTGTTATTTTGATTTCTACCGTGATTGACATCAACCTGAACGGAGAGGAAAGACAATAAACTTCATTTCCACCTTTGACCCCAACTGTAGCTTCAATAAGTTCCAGATAAATCACTTTTGTCCTGAAAACATTAGGAGTGAAACATAGTAGTGAACAGAGTGAACTTGATCCACAGTGGCTGAGTTTGGATCCTGGATGCTGAACTTTTTGAAGGATCAGTTATCTCGTTGACTCACGTCAGAGAACTTTGCTCTGAAATTCATCCAGACTCCTCTAGTTCCTCACAGATCTGAGGTCCTGCACGGCTGAGCAGACGACAATCCCGTCAAAGAGGAGCTGTGCAGCTGTTTCCATTCATTTCTTCTCTCACCGCTCTGTGGTGAAGATCAGAGGTGCAGGACTGGATGTCAGAGGGGTTAACACAATGCTCCATTTACCAAAACACACACATTTATACACACGTGTGCACACACACATGCACACACGCCCTCTTTATAGGCTGCAAATGGAAATAAAATAGATGATTATCAAAGATCTTTCTGTAAAAATCAATAATTGATGTTTTCTAACTGCAGGTA
Source organism: Oryzias sinensis (assembly GCA_037389245.1). Classification (NCBI taxonomy): domain Eukaryota; kingdom Metazoa; phylum Chordata; class Actinopteri; order Beloniformes; family Adrianichthyidae; genus Oryzias; species Oryzias sinensis. The sequence goes on along the minus strand of CM074493.1, from coordinate 2,573,167 downwards.
TTGATTTCAAGCCACAATTCTTAGTTTAAAACCGAACCGTGTGTTCCAGCATTGAACCGAATTGTAGCATCCCTCCTGCCTTCCTTTGCATATTTTACATTGAAGGTGCCAAACGTAACCCAAAAATCAAGGTTTGAAGTGAATTATAGGGAAAGGGAATCTTTGCATCTCTAGTGGATGTTGACTAATACCAAACACTTTCTCAGACTCAACAAATCCCATAAAACCAAACTTCAACATTAAAAATGTCTCTTGCTTTTCATTTGGGAAAAAAAACAGTTTTTTTTCAGTATAAAAGTTTATGAAATGATTAGAAAATCAGAAATGCTTTCATGTTTTTGGCTTGAATGGTCCCTTTTTCTCATTATTTGCGTCTTTTTGCTGTACTTGTTTATTGAGGCAACGTTTTCCTCTGGTGAACATTTTTCTTCCAGTTTGTTTTATTTTCCCCTCACTTTGCTGACTTTTTTATGCTTTATTTAGGTCTTTTGCAGTTCAAGCCCCTTTTTCCAGTTCAGTCTAAACTTAAATTTATACCAAATTTCTTTCTTTTTTTTTTTTTTACTTGTCCTGTCCAACAGCTGGGCAGGCAGATGAGAGCTGAGGGCCTCTTGTGTTGGACAGATTTTACTTTGACAAGAGGGGTTATTAATCTTCTGACAAACCAGAGGTATGTCTGAATAAACCCCTTTTGTACCAAATTTATTTCTCTTACAGTGTTTTGGTCATACGTGAAATGTCTGACAAAGAAGAAAACTCCAAAGCAAAGACCGTTCATGTTCTATACTGTGACATGCAAAGTTCAGCGTAAAATATTTCAGATTTCTTCTAGAATGTAGTTTTTTTTAAGTTGCTTGTACATTGTAAAAGAGCTACAGTAGTTTTAAACATAATTTTATTTCTTTTCTTTTTCACACATTTACCCTCTAAGGAAGATAAATGTTTCAATGACAGGAACCATGGTGTTTTCCTGTTGGTCTAGTCTTCTTGTTTGCCCTCCAAACATCCTCAGACTCTACACATGAGGTCAAACATTTCTGGGGGATTCCGTGGCCGTCTCTGGACTGAAAGTGGACTAAAGCAGCCTCTCCCTGTCGTTGCAGAGCTTGTCTTGGCCAGTGTTTCAGCTACAGCGTCCCGAACACGTTCCCACAGTCCACAGAGTCTTTGGTGCACTGTGACTCCTGCATGCCGGCCCAGACGCAGTGGGAAGTGGTGAGAGTTTCTGCACACATGATCACGTAGAACACGCACCAAGGGAGGCGGACAAACTCTCACATGAACCACAGATTGTATTTGTGAAAGACTGCAAGCACCTGCAGCTCAGAACCAAAACAGGAAGCAGAAGAAAGCAGAATAGATGGAAAGGCAGGAGGAGGAAGAACAGAGTTTCTATTAATCTAATGGCTTCAATGCTTTATCTCTCTCTTTATTATAGTATCTTCCACTATTTTTGCCACTTAACTCCTTCTACAATTTGTCAGCTGTTTGAACCATTCTAGTATTAAAATGTTCAGCTCTTTCAGCTTTTTCCAGCTATGACTTTTGCTCCTTCAAATCCTTGAACTTTTTTAAGATATTCCAGGATTTCCAGGATTTCTGCCTCCATTGAAATCCATGGGGAATCCTTGGTGCAGAAGCTCGCTGGTTCGATACCCGGCTTCGACATCTTTTTCACAAACATATCTTTTCTGTTGTTGTGCTGTTTTCACTTTATTTATGGTCACTTTTGATAATTTCTTATTTATTTATTTTTTGCCAATTATTACCCTTTAAGTTTCATTTTCATTCAGTAATATAACATTCAACCCTGAATATTCTTCTGGAAATGCAGCTCCTTAGTTATAAGTTAGCTTTCTTTTTGAAATGAAAGGAAATTCATTCTGTAAACAGCAGCTTTATGGTGGATTGTTTTCTTCTTTGAGAAGCTGTCAGAGGTGGATGTGCAGGTGAGGTCACCTCCTGCATGTCTGTGATAGGCATGTTCCTGCTCCATTGAGGCCGTCTCTGTTTTATATTGGTGTCTGTGGATCTGGTTGTTTATTCAGGACTTGAAACGGAACAGAATAAAGTCTCACGAAAGGCGAGCCTTTTCCCGCCGAGGAGGATCATCATTTTCAGTGGATCCCAGTGAGACGAGGTTGTGTGAGGTCTGGACCGATGGTGGAGTTTGGGTCACACTGAACTTATCAGAGCTTGTCCCTTTTCTCTTTATTATAAGGTCTCTAAGTTAGGAAAGGAAAAGCATGGCTTTGTTTGAAGTTCTAAATCATTTTTCTAACAAAGTCAAATTTGACCCCAAAACAGGAATGAACTTTCAAAATGTTTCCACAGAACCGAAGATCTTCTTCTGAGTTGCTAACTCTGCCCACTAATTAATAAAAATGTAAAGTAAAAATTTTAAGTTGTTCAAAATGTATTGAGTGATGAGAAAGTTTGGCCCATGTTGTGTTTGTATAAAGATGCAAAGGATGTATTGCATTTAGAAAGCTGTGGCATCAATGTGAAAAACACATCTTTAGTTTTTCTTCGACTGCCTCTCTTTGATCCTGCCGTTCACGCCTGTTCCCATGGTTACTTAGACGTGTGGCAGTCAAAGTTACAGGAATCGTGGCTTTTCCTTCTAACTGTTCTCCTGTAGCGCCCCCACCAGGATGAGATTTTTACTGTCAGAGTAGGGGAAATCTGAGTAAGGCTGTTTGAATGGGTGATGTGACGGGGTGGGCGTGGCTAATGAAGATAATGGTTACTTTCAAGTACTGGCACAAAAATTCTTACACACGTTTATCAGCACATGACGGGTAAAGGTAATATGGTTTTCATTTTGAAAGTAATTCTGACTCAAAGACCCATTCTATGCAGGCTCCATTTGGCCTCTACGGGCCGGACTTTGGACATGCCTGGCCTAAGGGCCGGAGAGGACAGTCGGGGTCTGACAGAAGCAAGGGCGCTGAACAAAAAGGCGATGGGCATTCAGTACTGCTTGGAACTTTGTTGTTGTTTTGCTGGCTCCAGCATGCCGCCTCCACGGCACAAAGTTCCGCCTAAAATGAAACACAGGAATCTGTTCAGTTTGTGATCAAAAAATGAGCTGAGAAGAAGTCATTTGTGGATCACAGAAATAGGTAGATAGCAGTGACGTGTGATCAGGTGAGGCAGGTGAGGCTCGGCCTCACCTGTCATCGTGATAAAATAGAAAAAAGGACATTAAGTAAATATTATTTTCCACATTTTCGGTTGACTCGGCAGGTTTTCCACCGTTTCTGAGGTCAAAATCGCTGAATTTGAGTGTTGCATGATCACATACGGAGCGGAAACTCCAGGTGAGGCTCCGGAGCGCTGTGCCTCATGTCTGACGACAATTTTAACAACGGCGTGAGACTAATGGTGAGGCGAGCCTCGCCCGCTGGAGGCAGACGTGATCTGACAGCTGCTTTGCAGTAAAAACAGAACAGACAGAGGACGTCTGTCTCCATTGAGACGGAGAAACTCATTAAACTAAAGAAAATCTGGAAGACTTTTACAACAGATCACAGAGCTTTTTGGCGTGAAAGATCGACACATGGACTCAAAAAGTAAGGCCTAACATGGTTTTCGTTTGTTTTGAAATAACATGAGAGTAAGAGGAAAAAAATGTAAGTATTTGAAAACTGAATAAATTTTAGGCCTCAAAGAGATAACACTGATTAAAGCACCAGAATTTGAAGTTGGAAAAATATCAGAAAAAGTTACTGAGGGTCAAAAATGTGCTGAACACATGTACTTTAATTTGTTTACACTACATATGAATAATTATACACAAGAAAAGTGTTCTATCCATGTCTATAAAATAAATATTCTCTGTAGGACTAATATGTTCTTCTGTGTATTTTATAAGCTGTTACCTTCTGTTGGATAAATGCTGAAATATTCAGTTCTTGCAATTGTAAATCTGACTCCAGAGGAGTTGGTGCCTCACCAGCCATCAACCTCACTCTACGTCACTGGTAGATAGTGTGATGATGTATGAAGTAATGAACAGTCAGGTTGCGACTCACATGCATACCTGTGTTGGTGTGGTGCACAGGTGACCCTGGATTGTCCCGGCAGTGAAGAGTCTCCTCGGGTGGATAAGCTGGTGGAGAGGATCTTCCACTGCAGCTGCCAGTCCTGCAGTAAAGACGGCGGCCAGGAGGGGGCAGTGATGCAGCTGTATCCAGCCGACAACACTCTCCTCACCTCTCCGTCTGACCCCCCCAGCAAACCCCAGCCTCACCCTCTGCCCCATGCAGACACACACTCCAACAAGCCGCTGCACAAAGACCACCACACACTGCCGCACACATCAGATGGGGGGTAGGAGGGAGGGTGTCCTTTGCCGCCGTGTTTGGGACTTTTTCCAATCGCCACTGTCCTCTGTAGCAGTCTGTAGTGATGTAAACGCATTCTGAGGACGTGTTCGAATCCATCTACCATCATACACTAACACACAGTACCGCTCCACACAAACACAGATGACTGTACACCTTTGTGTTTGCTGATTAACACCTGCATATACGAACATTTCTGCACAACACACAACTATAATCTGGAAATGTGCTTTGAATGTAATAAAATCTGTGGTTGTGAAAACCGCCTCTTGTGTTACAAGTGTGTGTGTCACTTTGAAGCCTGGTCTGCAGACTCTTGAGAGGAGTTCCTTCTGCTTCTTTGGTCTGGATCGGCCAAATGTGTGCATTTCAACAGAAGAGTTTTGAACCCACAACCTCTGAGGCTCAGTCCAAAAATGATCTGTATGTTAAAATCAGGAACGATCAAGAACCAAATGACAAACCTCAGTGTGTGTTGCACACAGACGCACATCTGGATCTGATGTGTCGCTGCTGTTCCAGACTTCATGTTCATTCATCTTCTAATCCGTTTGTTCCCTTTTGGGGTCACAGGGCTGCTGGAGCCTATCCCAAATACTTACAGGCTGGACAGGTCGCCAGTCTGTCACAGGGCCACAATCACACCTATTTAGAGTCACCAATGAACCTATGACGCATGTTTTTGGATGGTGGGAGGAAGCCGGAGTCCCCAGAGAAAACCCATGCATGCACGGGGAGAACACGCTAACTCCACACAGAAAGGTCCCCCATTGATGTTCTGGTTCAGGTCCCCCAGCCGGGACTTGAAACTCTTGCTGTGAGACCAGAGCGCTAACCACTGCACCACTGTGCCCAGATTTCATGTTGTCCTAGAATTTTCAAATATTTTGCTTGAAAAAATTTGTTTTTTCCAAGCAATCCTCCCAACATTACACACATTCACATTTAACAAAAGTGATTGAATAAATCATGAATTTGTGATGCTCTTCCTGTATTTCGCTGAACTGAAAAGGATTGAAGGGAAAATTCATCTAAAATAATTAGTCGTTGAAATGAAAGGACATTTCAGGATGTTCTGAGTTAAAATAGGACATCAGGAAACAAGTGCTGCTGTTAAGCAATTGTATTTTAAACAACTTTAAGGTACTTTTGCCAAATACGTCATGTTTTTTTGTGATTTTCTGCTTTGAATTTAAAGGCTTCAAATAATTTGAACATTTGATCTTTAAAATATGTTAAACTTTTTACCGTTAGTTATAACAGTTTGACACTCCACATATGCAAACATGATGATGAGGTGACGTGCAAATTTGTATAAATTTACACGCAAAAGCTTACGGGGAAGTGTTTGAATCGTCTCTGCACTGAGAATTGCCATGGCAACCAGGAGGACGTCCCGTTGATGGGTGGCGAGTGACACAACAGCTGGAGGCGGAGTGATGAGACCCAGAACGCCGCTTAGCATGGGGGGGGGGGTGTTTCAGAAATCTATTTAAATAAAAGTCACTCTTGGAAAACTACAAACAGGAAAAGGAAATTGGCTTTTAAAAAGTTCCCATCAGATCCAGCAGATGGAAGTGAAAGATAGTAGTTTTTCATCTCCTGTCGCCTTCATTCCCCTGATGTGGTTTCTGAGTCTGGGTAACGTCTCTTCTCTCACCTCTGCCTCACCCCCCCGGCCATCTTTTCCTGTTGTTCTGGGTAATTTAATCTGAACAATAAAAAGGTTGACTGTCTGCGTGTGCAGGAAAACAAATCAATCATCCTCTTATCTCCCAGCCACGCCGCTGAAGAAGACTGCAGGCTGCTGAAGGATGAAGTGAGGAGAGGAGACTCCAAAACGGACATTTGTCAACAAACCCCAACTCACCGTGAAGCATCACAACGTTGTTCAGATGGCCAAACTCCAGCAGACCTCAGCTCTTCAGCTCCCTCAGTTTGGTTCTCCTAACTTCATGCCAATCACTTCCACTTGCTCTGAGTTTAATCAGATGTAATGTGAGGAGGAAAGAAATCAAAGGTTTTTGTACGTAGCTGATGCCTGAAGTTTACTACAAATTTCCTGATATCAGAACAGAGTAAGTTACTTACTGTCTTTTTCTGAAGTTAGTAAAGGAGACACAGATAGAGTCTGGGTTGTTGGAGGATTCTAATGAAAAAAATGATTTGATGTGTTTATTATCGGTTCCACAACCTGCTGTTCTTCTGTTTTCAGTTCTTTAAGAAGGATCATCTCCGAGTGACCTTTAAAGGCCGGACAGTCATCCTCTGTTTAAAAGTCATTAAAAAACCTGAAAGACAGTCTGAGCAGTTTGGAGGAGCATCTATGTTTAACTGCAGGCATTTTAGAAATATGTTTTAGAATTGCTAAAGGTACTTCTTATAAATAAGACTCTTGTTGTTCACCTTTTTGCGTTTCTTGAGTCAAGTTTGGTCTTCTTTGTTCCACTTCTGTCACTTCTTCTCGTTTCCTTCCTGTCCTCTCATTCCCACTCTTCTTCTTAGTCTTCTAGCTCCTCCCACTTCTGTTGAAGGCAGTTGAACTCACCTGCTGCCTTTTATGGCACAATTGAGTGCTGAATTTTCATATGAGCATCCACACCTGGAGGACGTAGTTATTCATTGTGTTCATTAGTGTGGTCATTGGGGCTTTGCAATGACCACCGAGTCACCTCACAATCTGTATCTGTGTCTGAGGTGTGAAAAAGAGTTTTACAAACTGCTGTGTGATGATGTTTTGCAAAAAGGGTGAAGCTGACATTTTGTGTCATGTTTTTTTAACCTTTACTTATCCCTTGTGCTATCTTAGATGACCTCCCCCCCTTCCATTGACGTGTTCTCCCTACCATGACAAAGGTGGATAAAGGTGGAAAGATTTCATGTAATCCATGGACACCAGTGAAGATCACAAATCATTGAAGAAAAAAGGTTCAGAGCACTGTCTAGTGGGTCTAGATGACCCAACTCCCAATGGTAAAGGGCCCAGGATAGCACAAGGGTTACCCGGTGGGGGGGGGGTCCCATTGAGATATTAAACCTCTTTTTCAAGGGAACCCTGTACTAGAATAAACTAAGATACAATGACTGTTGTGCAAATCTGCTGAGGTTTCTGTGAATCAGAGTAGAATTTTGCTGATTGTGAGAATTTTTTTACTTAAGTCTGTCAACAATTGTAAAAAAACTGAACATGTTTACAACATTCTGGTAAAAACAATTGTGCAGCAAGAGGTGAGCACCACAGTTGTGAGCTCGCCATGCTAACGAAGGTATAAAATCCAACTGCTAAAACTAAAATCTTTTCCCCCAAGTATCTTTTTAAATGATGCTGGAAGAGTTAGGAGGTACTAGATTAAAATCCCTAGGAGGAGTTACAATTCAAGATGTCAGGGTGATCACAAGGTCAAAGGTCAATGAAAATTTAATTGTGGTTGTAGACTTAAACTGGTGGCATTTGTGTGTTATGTCGTGAAGACAAAAGTTCTTCTTCCCCAAACTGTGAGAAGATGTGAACAAGACCGAATTTCACACTTTGCCACAAAACTGCAGCCAAATTGCAGGTCCGGTTGCCATCCCATAATAGCTTCAAAACTTCCTTTGGGAAGACTCTTCCATGGGAGTTTTTTGCCTCATAAATTTGTAGACCTGTGATGTCATTTTTATGATTTTATTTTTCATTCGTTGCAAGGGGTGGGGGGAGTTTACTTTGTCTCTATGTCTTGTTTTTTTACTTGAATAAAATTGTAGCTTTTATGTAATTATGTCACATTGTGTTGTTTTCTATTGATAGCATGTCTTGGGTACTGCAGGTAGAAATTCAGAGTATGGTCCACAGCAGCTTTACTTTGATTAATGTGTTCATGGTCCAAAAAAAAAAAAAAAAAAAAAACTAAATAAAGAAAAGTCATTTCCCCCTGTTAATAGGTGTTTGCAAATTTTGGTGAGTTTGTGTTGGGGACCAAATTTAGGCTCAAAGGTGCAGTAAAACAAACAGGAATTGCACAAACAACCTGGTCCTTGCAGTTCAGGACTGCTGACGTACATGATAAAAATAAAGAAAATAAAAGTAAATCAAAAAATTCTTATTATTGCATTTCTGCAGCCAAAGCTAACTTTTGCCCACATTTGAAGCAGCAGATGAACCCAAAGCCCGCAGGTTTGTGTCACCTGAATCTGTGTGACCTGTCTTCCCAAACGAGAGTGTTGGTTTTTTCAGGCTGTCAAACAGTTCACGAGCGCGCTCTCTGGGGACGCAGCGCTTGCGCTTGCTCGCGCGCGCAGACGCGCGGAGGATGCTGACGGACGTCGGCATCAGTTCTGCTGCGCAGGGTTCAGGACGCAGGAGTCTGCTCCGCTGCTGCCGTTTGCTCACGAATCCAAAGCTCCACCGCGACCACAACCGAACCACAGACCCGACCAGGACTCTGCTCACAGGTAAGACCCGCAAACACCTTCAGTCCACGAGTTTCAGCCGCTTTTTAGTCACAGTTTGTAAAGAACTGAGATCTGAGAGAATTTCCCCTTTAGAATAAATATTAAGGGAAGTGATAAGGAATGTTTCCTCCAGAATAAAACAAAAGGTTGAATAAAAATGAGAGACATGTTTGTTCTGGGTTTTGAATTTTTAATGTGGAAACAGTGTTTGCATAACAAATTGCATTTGGAAAATCAGAAGAGTTTTAAACAGCTGCTAATCCTCCTGTGTCTTCAGGATGTGTGGAGTGGATGTGGACCTGGATGATGGGGCTTCAGCTGAGGACGAGAAAGAGGAGGAGTTCTGGATGGGAGACCGGGTGAAGATGCTGCCCCCCCCTGTGGCTCACAGCGAGGGCAGTGCATGGGGCAGCCGGAGGGGCAGGTGTGGCTGCCTGGCTTGTGGGGCGGTGGTCGTCCTCTGGAACGTGTGTGTCGTCTCTGCCAGCCTGCTGCTGCTGGTCGCCGTGTTCGTGGTGGTGCTGCTGCCGGCGGCGCTGCTGCTGTACGCAGGTTTCCTCTGCCACTCCAGGGTGAGTTTGGTTGCAGTACGGAGACAAACCTAAAGAAAAGAACTGAACTGACGTCCAAAAATCAGACCAAAGCGTTTCTTCTTGAACTGCAAACATTCAGATCTGACTATCTGTGCAGCAACTTTCTTTGTAAAAAGTCATCTCACACGATAGTATTTACCCCCAGTGACATCTTGTTTTGGTGCTCCCACAGCTTATGCATTGTAACATGCTGATAATATCAATAACATTACACTCAGCTTCCTCATGCCATGAAATTCTGCCCAGGGAAGTGTTTCCCTGCGACGCCACATTGGTTCTGTGCTGGTTTTCCTACTGACAGGGAGGAGATGCAATCACACAGTAATTCAAAATGAATACTTTTGAGACGAGAAGATGAGCAAATGATGTTCATTTTACTGTTGCATCTGCTTCCTCTATCTAATGAAGCAAAAGTGGAAGAGAGAGTGCAGGAAAAGGTATAAACTGTTCAAAAACACATTTTTTTTATTTTAGAGAAATAAGTTGCAGATTTTTAACATTTGGACGACAAAAACATTGTTTTGTTTTTCTGTATTTCTGCATCATTGCGCTTCTTTTACTCAGAAATCTGTGGTTTGTGGTCACTGATGTTTTTCTTCAGTCTTGTTGCACATTTACTCCATAGAAGCTGCAGACAGAGGCAGAGCGGTCCACATCGGCTGCAGACTCAGAACAGGGCGAAATGGAGACAAAGGAAAGGTTTCCCAGCATTTTGCTGTGCAGCAACATTCAATACTTGTTATTGTTAACACACAAAAAGGAGAACATGAGGGGTATTACTGAATAAATGAATGGTTTCTAAGTAGAATATGTAGTCCCTCTGCTAAACTGAGACTCATTGCCATCCCTGTCAAGTCCATGTTAGAACCAGATGTTTTCTGAATCAATGTAATAACAGCAAATTTACACAGTTCAAGACAATTTATCACTGGGATTTGCAAAGTTACTGATTGCTTAAAGTGAATCCATTTTGTGGTTGTAATTGTCTGCACAGAACTGTTTTTCTCAGTCTTCATCAAGCAACACGTTTCAGGACTGGGGTTGGTGTTTCTTGTTCAACTTGGTCAAAAATAGGTAGTAGCAGTGTTAGAGTGTTTTGATGGCCTGTTGTCTTGTTGAAGCTTGAATAATCACAAAAGACATATTCAGCACAACACAAACAAGCCGATGGATTTGATGAAAGGAAGAGCAGATGGAAAAACCAAGTACTGGAAGCTGTTCTAACCCTTTTGCTATCATGTGGGGTCATCCGGACCCTACATGATAGCACAAGGGATAAAGCATCCTGGGCTCCTCTACTTTCGCTCATCATTGGGAAATCACTCTTGTTCAGTGCTGGTCTACAGCTCAAATGAATTACTTTAATTAAACTCACACTGTCTGAAGCACAAACAAGACTCAGGATTTTTCAGCAGACACCTGGCCAGTGAAAACACTTCCCGATATATTTGGTCAGCTCGTCCATTGTTCACAAACTAAACCTTCATGTACCTCAACGTTGCTTTATCTTAACGTTATCCTGGAATGTAAAGCAACTTTGCTGTCCTTCACAACCCAAATCCTTGAGCATCTTGATAAATTGTAGAAATTGGGGGTTTCACCATTGACTGTATCTGAGAACTGGACGGAGCGAGTTTGACATCACCCACAGATAGCAGCTTGCTTCCGGCTCCAGTCAAATGAAGTCGTTCGGTCGCCATTTTTTCCGTGATATGGATGCCGCCACGTTGGAGCCAGACAATGTCTGTAAGCAACAATTGTCCGAGTCGGTCGGAGTCACCGTTTCTATGGCAACCACTCTCACCAGTTGAATCGGTTAGTTCAAAAGGGGCCCAAGTCCAAGAGGTTTGTTTTTCCAGGAAATGATTTTAATTGCATATCTTGAAGGGAGGCTACACCAAATGATTAATACTTTACCCAGATTTAGCACCAGTTCATAGCTTACAAATGCTATAATATGAAGCACCTCACTTTTATCATTTCAGAGGACTAGCAAACTAAAGTCTCTGGACCTTCTTGAATTAAACAGGAGTGCTGCCACATTGGATGACTAGTGCTGCCATCTATGGGATAAAGCTAAACCCATGAAAGAGAGGCCCAAGTCCAGGCATTTTGCACTTAATGCATTTTAGATGTCAAGCATAGTCAATACAGTACAACAGACTTGGGACTTTTGCACATAATCAGATAGCTTTTCCCTTGAAGACCATAGAACGGGGGTCGGCAACCCGCGGCTCAGGAGCCCCATGCGGCTCTTTAGCGCTGCCCTAGTGGCTCCCTGGAGCATTTTCAAAAATGTTTGAAAATGTAAAAAGATGGGAGAGAGAAATATATTTTTATGTTTTAAACTGGTTTCTGTAGGAGGAAAAACAAGACACAAACATTATTAACATTTCCCAATGCTGTACGAATGTGTAGATTAAATATTGTAACGCCCAGCAAGTACGTCACTTGCAGCGGACGAAACTGAAGCCAAGCTGTCAAGACTGTTGTGCTGTCAATCAACTGGCTGCGCTGGAGTACTGCCCATGTCCCACACGCCGCACGACACCGAGCAGTCTGAGAGAGGAGGAGGCAAAAAGAGAAGCAGAGTGCGCAGCCTCTTTCCGGCATATCAAGCCCATTTATTTAGAACACACACCACATTGAACATTACACAGGGGTCATCAACCTCTCCCCCTCCCACACTCATGTTCAACATAAAGAACCAACATAACAGGAAGAATGAACTAAGGTGGAACAACAAAACTGCCATATGAAAAGAAACGTGGGCAAACAAAAATGCTCATGCTGAGCCCTAATAAGATCATCATCCCACATCCCACAATCCCCTGCTGCTATCAGACCTAAAATGCACATGACCGCCACTATAAATTCTACATTTCTGTCAACCAAGATTTGCGTCATAGCCTTCGACACACGTTTCTACCAGCAGGGCTTTTTTTATTTTTTTACTTTTAGCGGACTGCTAGGCAGGTGGCCGATGTAAATGAACCACCGTCAGTTCCGTGCATTGCTTGATGAAGTTGAAAGCAAATATTCTGATCTCCTGCTACACAACAAAGTCCGATGGCTGTCCAGATCACTTTGTCGTCTGTTTAGAACACGTGAAAACATTCCTGAAAAGTAAAGATCTGAACTACCCGCAACTGGAAGATCCTGAGTGGCTGAAAAGTTGTACTTTTTGGTGGATGTGACTGTGACAAGCCACCTAAAGGAGCTGAATGAAAGTCTGCAGGCGCCGCAAATGCTTGAAGCTGTTCTGTCATTTGAGCGCAAGCTGACTGTCTTTACCAGAGATGTACAGCGGAAGAAAGACGATGCTGCTGCGTTTTACCCTTGCTCTGACTTGCTTGGCATTTGTACAGGAGTCAAACTAAACTGTATTAATTTGATTTTATATACATTACCCTTTCAAAAGGCTGCTGTTTTCTTTTCTTTTTTTTTATAAACGCAGGCTGCGTTTTATTGCACTCTGTCCGCGAAGGGGGGTCTAAGGGCAGGGATGCCAGTATGGCTTAGTCAGTTTGTTAGTTCATTTTAGTATTTTCCTATTGAACTCTTTGTATTCGTGATCCTTTTGAGTTCATGTTTTACTTCGAAGCCCATCGAGACGACTGTTGTTGTGATTTTGGGCTATACAAATAAAAATTGAATCGTTCCCAGAGAGGGCACGTCATCACGTTCCATTTTATTGTTTTGTGTTCGAATCCTCAAAATAAAAATGACATCAACAAACAGATTTCTTTATTACATTTCTTTAATCTTATCAAAGCAATGAAACATAATTCATTAATATTGTAATGAAGTTGAACTTGCACAACAGAGCAGTCATGTGACGCGCCGTTCTCCCAGAATGCACTGCAGGGCAAATAAACATTTAATTGTCAATGCTCATTATGTATTTGTAGCAACTTAGTCATTTTGATAGCAGGCTAATATAGATACATATTGCATGTGTTGCCTTCATTATAAGGCTTAAATAGGGCTTTTAATATTTTGCGGCTCCAGACATATTTGTTTTTTGTTTTTTTCGTCCAGTTGGCTCTCAACATTTTGGGCTGCAGACCCCTGCCATAGAACATATATCTCTATTTTGCAAAACTGTGGACTGTGAGTGAGGTTGTTGGACGGCTACAACCCATAAGACATAACAACATAAGACCACATACTTCCACTGAAGCATCTGATTGGTCAGTGTGTAACTTGAAACTTTTATGAAAACAAAATTAGGATAAGGGCACGGTGGAACAGTGGTCAGCGCTCTTGCCTCACAGCAAGAAGGCCCCCGGTTCGAGTCCCGGCTGGGGGACCTGAAACGGAACATCAATGGGGGACCTTTCTGTGTGGAGTTAGCACAGTTAGAACAGTCATTGTGGCAAATAGAATGACTGAGTAACAGCTGTTTATTTCTCTATAGAAGTCAATGGGATTTTTAGCTTCTTAGAGCTAGCGGGTACTTCCTGTGTGGAACGCCAGCGGGGAGGAGTCACTCAGTCAGTGGCAGCATAGCAGACAACTTATTTCATCACACCCCATTGTACTGCTCACGAAAGTCAGCTTGGCTTTCCCCCACTGTACTGATATCAGTGGTTCAGAATGTTCTCCTGAAGAAATGTGCCGAGCCAAAACAGGTTGGTTTGGGGATGTTGAGGCTGAGCAACCGTCCTAAGGTCATCAATAAACACAGAAACCCAGATTCTGACCAGACCTTTGGCACCTTGAGAGTTGACGACAGATCTCGTGCTAAAGAAACAGATGTTTGCACTGAAGCAGGAACATTTTTTAGAAGGTAGTACATTACAATCCTAGCAGGGCCTGGTGTTAACATCTGCTTGCCTCAGAGGTTGTGTTTACTTCTGGATCGCTCCAATATCAACACCACATTTGCCCTGGCCCGCCCAAATATTTAGCCAAAGTATGTTCACAAACCATTTACACAGAGGAATCGGCTCTGTTTCTGTGCACTCTATCATGTGTTCCTTAGCTGGAAGTTCAGGCAAGTATGAACCCATGTCATCTGTGGAAGATGGGAGGATTGCGCATGGTTAGAGCTGGCACATGCTCAGCAAGCCTTTGGTGTGTTGGAACGTGCACCAGGTGAGCCTCCCATGAGCTTACTGAGACCGTCCCGTGTTTGAACTAACTGCCTTTCATGGGGAGTAGAATCCCGCTTAGATACATCCTCAGCAGAAGTTTCCTGTAATTAGTCTGTCAGAAAGCCGTTCAAGTCGCATAACAGGCAGACAATCTTCAAACCAAAGTCTGATGAGTCCCAGTTCTGTCAGAACCTGAGCCCAAAGACTTTGCAGACCTGCTCCTACATGACAGGTGAAGTCATCCTCCCTGTTTCTGGTGCAGTTTTTGTCATGCATCCCAGTTATCACTACATCCATGTAACGTGACCAGAATGGAGAGACAAAATCGGAGTTCTATCTCACGGCGTGCACACAGACTCACTGAGGGTGTCTGATTTGGCCACAGCACCCAACCGTGACACAACATCAGGGAGGAAAATGTGCTAGGCAAAAGCCAACCTCAGAGGACGCTGCGTTTTCAACCCCACTGTTGCTATGGTGCATGTGTAGGAGGCAGAATTGATCCAGAGAAAGCTTATAATAGGAAATCGTTGAACAAAAGGTCCTGTGACGCGACCAAATCACTTCAAGTGTCTGAGTGTGTTTGAGAGTTTGGCAGAGAGCGCAGGTGTCAGCTCCGAACCACACTTCCACCTTTCTGCTCTTTTCTTTTTGCATTTACTCCTGTTTTGTTTCATCTTCTCTACCCGTTTCTGGATGTTCTCGGCCTCACGGCCGGCTCAGCTGGAGCCCCGAGCAGACGTCTCTCCCCATTAGCACACCACACCTGTCTGCCTCCTGGCTGCGTTGAAGTTGAATCAACAACGTCCTCACATCCTGTTGAGCACTTTTCTCCCCCCCCCCTTCCGCCACCTTTTGTTTTTGCCCTTGCAGGTGCTCAATGCCTCCTCTGCCATCTGCCACTACCTGGATGACAACAGCTGCTCCGCCCTCATCATCCTGGGGCTGGTCATGATGTCTCCGCTGGTGGTGGTGGCAGCTGCCGTCTTCTGCGGGCTGATGCGAAGGTTT
Source organism: Oryzias sinensis (assembly GCA_037389245.1). NCBI lineage: Eukaryota > Metazoa > Chordata > Actinopteri > Beloniformes > Adrianichthyidae > Oryzias > Oryzias sinensis. The sequence goes on along the minus strand of CM074493.1, from coordinate 2,557,684 downwards.
CGGCTGCTGCTTTACATCCAACCTCTCATGCGGGCTCGGTACAGAGTGAAGCTTTTGGACTGGATGGGCAGCGTTCATGCCTGGGTCTGATGGTCATCATCATCATCATCATCATCGAGTAAAAAAGAGCCGGGGGTCCAAAGGACGCGCGCAGAGTTCTGATGTATGAGGATCTGATGCGTTTTCCAGCTGAAGGATGCAGAACAAAAACAACACATTTCTCTTTCCGGTGGCAACTGTAAAGGTCTTTGATTTAACCACAGTCACTAATTCAGAAAAACTCATTTAAAAAAAGAGAAAATAAAGAGAATATACACCCCCTTCCAAAAACATGAGCAGTTTAGAGAATCACATGTAAAAAATATCCACTGACACACACAAGTTCCTACTGTTTGTATTGAAAACGCACTGTTATTTTGCAAAAAGCAAAGCTTTAGATATTAATGAATTTACTTAATAGATTAGAAAGTCTTCATAAAATGTAAATAAATAGTTGAGAAAGTCCAAAGGTGAAATGAACTTATTTAGATATTTGTTTTTCTGTTAGATATTTAGTCTGAAGGACAAATTGGTTTCTGTAGAGAACTACCTATTATGGGATGTGGTGACTTACATTGCAGGAGAAGTTTGAATTTTTTTTTTATTCTTATTTATTTATTTTTTGCCGCAAAGCCTGAAAAAAGCAGAAAATCCAAAGAAACTTAAAAACAAAACAAAAAAATTAATTGAAAAAACAATCAAAGGAAAGTCCTTCAAACACAGGTTTGCTGCAGTCGCTGCCTCAGTCGTCGGTTTGATCATTTCTGCTGCTGATGTTGCTCAAATCAAAATGTACATATCTTCATAACAGGTCATAAGTCTTGTATTATATCACTGGTATGTAGATAAAGTAGTTTAAACTCTCAGTTATAATTCACTTGAGCTCTTTTTGTAAAATTAAATCATTCAGCCGCTTATTTTACTTATTTTACGCATTTTACTTATTAGCAAGATTTTTAAGCTTGTTTAACAGCTTTTTATTTTAGTAGGTATTAAGCGTTTGAAGTTTTTTTCTGCAAATAACAAAGTATTTATTTTATTCTGCTGCTGGAGGTTTATTTTTTAGACTTATTCTTCATATTTTGGGTTATTGTCAGCAGGTTTCATAACATCTCTGTGTAGTTTTACAGTAGAGATACAACATGTATGTTTTCTCATAGGGGCGGATCTAATATTATTATTTTATTTACATGAAGCCAAATCTCTCCTGAGTTTGAATCTTGAACTCAAATTCATAAAGGAAATAAATGTTCTCAGTGAAAAAGTGAATGAACTGAAATAAAATGTAAAACTGCACATTAAGTCTTTAGTGTTGTGGGCGGGGCTGAACATCATTTCAGTCATTATGTATAAAACTATTTTATTCTATAGATTACTGCATCTATTACAAATTGTGGTACCATTAAAATATCAAGCCCGGTGGTCGCTTTAAAAACAAAAACAATATTTACATTTTATGTTTTGCTTTGCATTGAAATGAAAAGTTTTCTTTGATGTTTTGGTAAGTTTGAAGACAGGTTTATTAAAGCTTATGACCGGAATTGTTTCCAGACATTAATGCATTGTGCTGCCACGAATAATGACACGGGAGCGGATATGATGTCCAGGCCGGGGATCGGCCCACAGATCTTTGACAATCTATTATTCAAATGTGAAAACAATATTATTAAATAAAAATGGTGACACAGAGCACTCAAAGGGTCCAACAAGGACTAAACATTTTGCTCTATTCAGATGAGAAGGTGAGTCTGAGCAACAATTTTTAAACAGGTTCAACTTTTTCCCCAAAAAATCCATTTTAGGTCAGATAATCAGATCATTCAAAGTGAACCAATGTCGACTAGGAATCGTTTTGGAAACCACTATTTATGATATGAATCAAATCATGTCATAATGATCACACACAGCAAGTTATCATAGGAAACTTTGTTAGATGTAACTTCTTTGATATTCAAAATAGTACCAACCTTTTCTGGTGAGCCTTCAATGTTTAAGGCTAAAGACAACCAGCTTGAATGCAAACGTCACCGGAAAACCAGAAAAAAATTGCTGAGCACTGGGAAGACTATTCTAAAAAAAGGAGATCAAACAAATGAGACTCTAACACACCACCTCATATTTTTTCAAAACGGGACCCGTGACCTGAGCAAGATCCCTGTATAGGTCAGACTACATCTAGATTATTTAAATTTATCAAGCTTTTTCCACCCTTGTTATGACCCCCCCCTTCCATTGACGTGTTCTCCCTACCATGACAAAGGTGGATAAAGGTGGAAAGATTTCATGGAATCCATGGACACCAGTGAAGATCACAAATCATTGAAGAAAAAAGGTTCAGAGCACTGTCTAGTGGGTCTAGATGACCCAACTCCTATGACAGCACAAGGGTTACAACATCGCAGTCAGACTGAATAAGATGACAACCCCATATTACTTAGCCGAGTCAGATTATTCCTTCATCTGCTCTTGAAGGTCAAACCTTTGGGTTCAGTATATTAACTCATTGATTAACTTTAGATCTGCTGCATCTTATCTTCTGTCCACACACTTGGGTTCTGTTTGTGAAGTGTGTCCTGCGTTCTTCTCTTTGTCAAATCTGATCTTTTGCCTTTGAAAAGCTATGTTGGAACTTCTTCCTCTGCAGAGCTTTTCCTGGTTTATTGCTGTACTTTGTTCCTCTACCATCTGCCTCCCGCCGATAGCTGCGTTTATAAACGGTTGCCTTCACCATGAGCTGACACATCAAAGAAATGGAGGACCGGCTGAGCTTTAGATTGGACCCCACATATCAGAGTCAGTATTGTTATGTGAACAGATCTTTTTGAACAGTGTGAGTGGACGACGATGTTTGCTCTCACACAGTTGAGCTGAGATAAAATCTACAGCAGTTATATCCTGAGGGAGGAATAAAACTCTTTCTATCAATGGATCATTGCGATGACCTATGAAAGCAGTTCAGCAGGATATAAAACAATAAAAGCCGTTTAACGAAAGAATACTGTTAAAAAGAACTTTGAGTAATCAGATGAGGGCTCTTGGTTTGTGTTCCCAAGAACACACTTCAAACTTCAAGTCTCATTTAAAGAACTCATGAGAGACAGTTGTTTTTTCCAGATATATTGAAACTTATTAGAAGGTGTTTACACTACTCTTTTACCACCCTTCAATTCAATTCAATTCAATTCAATTCAATTCAATTCAATTTAGATAGTCCAATATCATAACATAGTTGTCGCAATGGGCTTCATACTGGTACTTGCATAATAAACATAAAATCATAAAGAACATAACTTCAGTCATAAAATACAAAAGCTGTTTGTTAAATTAAACTAAACAGACTAAGCTAAACTGGGCATCCCTGTCCTTAGACATCCATGTAACATTACCAGAATGGAGATGAGAGCAGCCAGGCCAAAAAAAAGAGGTGCCCACATGAAGGAGGGATCCTCCCCCAGGTAGGACAGGCGAGATGAGACAGAGGTGAGGTCCACGGCCAAGTACGGAATTGACTAGACTGGACTGGAACGGAACGGAACAGAACGGAACGGAACGGAACGGAACGGAACGGAATAGAATAGAATAGAATAGAATAGAATAGAATAGAATAGAATAGAAGACTTTAATAATCCCACAATGGGTAAATTCCTTTTGTCAGGGGCAGCACAGAAAAAAAGACATCTGAAAAACAGGAAAGTGACACAGCAATTAGTGTAAAGTGACCATTAATAAAGTGACCAAAGTTTTTTCAGTTCAACAGTACAGTATTCAAGTTAATGTAGATAAAAAATAAGTGAATAGGTAAAGTACACACCAGAGAACAAAAAATATTATAAGAACAAAAAAACTACTGAGAAAAAACAACTGCGACAATAAGTATATAAATAAAAGGAGGACCGACGAGCCAGAGGCAAGTACAGGAGCAGAAGCGCAATGGTAGATGGTCAATGGTGTATACTTATATAGCGCTTTTCTACCTTCTTCAAGGCCCAAAGTGCTTTACAGTCACAGTCCCATTCACCCAGTCACACACACATTCACACACTGATGGCAGCTCCGCTGCCAAACACTGGTGCCAACCCACCACCAGAGCTAAAGGGGGATTCAGTGTCTTGCACAAGGACACTTCGACACATGGGCATGCAAGGCGGGAATCGAACCTGCAACCTTATGGTCATGGGTGGACCGCACTACCGCTGCACCACAGCCGCAATCTGAAGGAAACCAACATTAGACTTTTTTAGTCTTCCTGTTTGGGGGATTTATAGACAATAATAAGTTTATAAAGTAAGCTAGACTGGGATAATATTGCTAAACCACTTCCTTTCCCTGAAATCCTGGATATATTTAAACTGGGGGGGGGGGGGGGGGCGCGCTTCATTCAGCCTAATAAATCCTCCTGTTGGAGTAAAGTAAGCTTTGAAAACCCAAATAAGTATATATCTGAATTTACCTCAAAACTGCTCTGTGGACCAGGGAGTATTCAGCCTGTCCAGAGTCTCCTGAAAAACCAAGTGGTGCATTTGAATGTACGACTTCTGTATTTCATGTGTGCTTCAGTTGGGTTTTCAATGGGTGACATCACACTCAGTCAATCCTGATACAATAAATGGTGGAGACACAAGAGAAGAGGAGGATTTGTTCACTGCTGAATGACCCACAACATATCTGCAAAACAAATAATTGAATTTTAGACACCATAAGGAATCTTTAACTCACAACAAATGTGCTTACATGTATATAGGTAAAAAGGTTTGCAGAGCTGCTGTTATGAATAAAATAGGATATAGCTTGTCTATTAAAGCACCTCGTGTTCCGATTTATGTTTTTCCTGTTTTGAATTTACTATACTTGATTTTAATTCTTTAAAAATCCCCTGATCCTAAAAATGAACAGCTCATATTTGCTGCAAAGCAAATTAGTGAGTAACAAGAGAGTATTTCCCTCTGATTATGTGCTTAAACAGTCTGTTGTGCAGCTTGCTGATGCATACAGTTCATTAAATGAGTTCAGCACAGCTCACAGATAAAGCAGCCCTTCCAAGCAGCCTGTAGTGCTCCAGCGCTGCCCTAAAGCAGGACAGTCGGGTTTGTTTTGAATGTAGCAGAAGCTCTGCTCAAAATTCAAATGAGTGTTTGCCCGGAAATGCTTGAAAATCAAAGGCCGGGTCTGAAGAATGGCATTATCATCTTAGCCATGCAGCTGCTGCAGCTTTATGGTGATGGAACCAGTCAGCCAATAACTCCTGATGGCTTGCCAATAATTTGATGAGTCCTTTTTTGATTGCCAGAAGCCTTACAATGATCATTTATCTGGCCTCAATGTCCTTTAAACCTGATGGACAAATTCCTAATGTTTCCTAAATGACAGGTGAGAGATTTAGAATGCAAGTTTTCCAAGTAACCTGCCATCAGGTCTCTTTCTTTCTTTCACAGCTCTATTCAGATTTGTTTAGGTGCAGAAGTAGAGAAAGGCAACAAGGAAATTACAAAAGAAAGGACAGAGTCTGTTTTGTGATCAGTCAGGCTTTGAAGAATACAAACTCGTCCTCCAAACGCTGTGGTCAGTGAGCTTTTCCTTGTAACCCTTGTGCTATCTAAGACGACCCCCCCCCTTCCATTGACGTGTTCTCCCTACCATGACAAAGGTGGATAAAGGTGGAAAGATTTCATGTAATCCATGGACACCAGTGAAGATCACAAATCATTGAAGAACAAAGGTTCAGAGCACTGTCTAGTGGGTCTAGATGACCCAACTCCCAATGTCAAAGTGCCTAAAATAGCATAAGGGTTAAATCTATGTCGTCTCCTGCAGACCTTTTTGTCATTCTCTGTTAAAACAACTCCAGGAGGAGGAGAACAAGGTCAAATAAAAAACAAGATAAAAATCACAAAGAGATTTTCTTAGTTTTATTTCCAAATGTCCAGAAACAAAGATTAGGAACACACCACATTGTGTGTGTATGTTTTAGCATATTTGTTGTGGTGTGTATCTTTTACAAATACACACCACAACAAAAGTTAGTTTTTATTCATGTTTAATCTGCTTGGGTTTTCTCCTGGTGCTCAGGTTCGCCCTTAAAAAATGTCATAGTTTATCAATGTTTCTGCTTAATACGTTTCTGTATTATTGGTGACTAAAAATAGACATTTAGGTGTGAGTATAAATGTTTGAACAAATGGATACATGGATGAAATGCATGCATGGAAAGCAACATTACATGTGTCAGATGTAGCAGGTGTAATGAAATGATATGAATGAGTGAATGGATGTAATGCAACCACAAGGAAAGACAATCCAGTTTTCCCTTGTGCCGGTCCCAAGTCCGGATAAATACAGAGGGTTGTGTGAGTGCACAAACAAACTGAACATATGAATCCCAAACAGAGACGAGTTCAGTTTATATATGTATACATCACCCACTCCTTAGCATCTCAGAGAAATAGTCCAGGAAGGCTGGACTCCTCCCCTATGACTGAATGTGGACTCAACTCGCCACACAGTCTAGGCTCTGAAACACAGTCACTGTTGTGTTGTTGGACTTATGTGCTCTTTCTGTCCATAACAAGCATCATGTGTAAACACAAGGGGTCCATCAATGCACTTGGCACCAGGACACCCTCCACTGCTGTTCAGAGCTGTGGTTACAAGCTCTCTGGGGCCTATGGCAAGAAGGAAGGAAGCCTGTGACCATAAAGGCCTCATCCTCTCCAACCGCTTCCATGTCCTGTCAGCTCCAACATCTGACAAAGTCCTGGTAGCTGCTTCTCCACTCAGTGGTAAAAATCCTCGCCCTGTCGCTGCTTCTTGGACCAATAGAGAAGGCCGGCTGGAGGTTCATCTTCCGCTGAAAGCAGACAGCTCCTAAGAGACGCAATGAGTGGAGGCCCTGACACCCTCTGCCCTCCGAACGCAATCCACGTCCCCCGCGGGATCAAACGAGGTGGGGTTTCCATCTGCGATCTTTATCGGAGTGTAGGGTTCAAAGTCCACTGCAGGTGTTTCAGTGACCGCTGCCATCTTTCCTGTTTCTGGTGTCCCACCAGTCTCATCGGTCGCTTCCCCTCCCGCTACGCTAGCCAGCTGCCCGGTGGACAACTCAGGTGTCCACTGAAGACAAAGACTGGTGGGGCCACCATGGATGGCCAGCATATATACCGGTACACAGACAGAGAGAGGTAGATCTACAGGAAGAGCTTTTTGAGCTTTTCAACTCAAAGCTTCCATGCCAAACAAATGAGGGCACCCCTTCTTTAACCCTTGTGCTATCTTGGGACCCCACAAGACAGTGGCTGAACCTTTTATCTTCACTGGTGTCCATGAATTACATGAAATCCTCTCTACCTTTATCCACCTTTGTCATGGTAGGGAGAACACGTCAGTGTAAGGATGGGGCCATCTGGACCCCACAAGATAGCACAAGGGTTAAGTCAACACATTTACTCATAGTCTCATGACGTGTGCTGAACAGAAATGCCAGACTCTCATTTTGGTCTCTTGTCATGTTATGGACACTCTGAGCACATGCGTTTAGCCTATAGTGTTCACGCTGGACAAGCAGGGAGGGGCTTCTTCTTCTTTTTCTACTGTGTACTAGGTCACTGGCTCGCTACAGCTGGAAAAGATTTGGTGTGAAGTGGTGCAAATCTCGCAAATCTTGTTCCAGGTTTTTTCTTTCACAGCTCTATAAATGACAGACCTAGTGTCATAGAATTCCGGCCAGGCACAAACTGTAATTTTTAGTTTCTCCTCCGTGATCAATTTTCATACCGCTGGTACCACCATGAATGTAAAGAGACACTACATTATCAAATCCAAGTCCCTCATTGCTTAAAAGGTCTTCATCATGCTTTTCTTAAGCCTTTCAGAGTAAACCATATCTATACACACGACACCTTTGGCACACTAAATAATGATTTTTTCAACAAAATATGGGTTATTTGTACAGCCCTACCTAAAAGTGAGAAGACTCCATTTCTGAGGCTCCGCCATTCTCTCCTTGAGATGTTGCCCATTTCACGGCATCATCCTAAAGTCGGCCTTGACAGCATGTCTGCGTTTCGCCCACGAAAACAAACAAAATCTGAACTTTTGCAAAAATGGATGTACATATTGTGTATATAAAAGGAAAACGTTTTGCCGATCATCGCTGGCTCCATGGAGAAAATGGGTGTGTGTGTGTTAGCCTGGGGGCGGTGCTCTTACTCTTACTGGAAGTGGCCAATTGAACACGAGCTGCTGAGGCTGGTGTGAAAGTAGCTTCACAATATGGTCTTGTGAGCCTGGAACGCTTCACAAAGTTGTTTATCATTTCCTGAAACCACATTTTGGTGGTTTGTGACACCTGTGACCACTTTTACAATTTGTTAATATTTCCACCGACACGAGAGAGAAAATTCCCAATTTGAGATGGAGATTTTAGAAAGTCCTGTTTGGATATGACAGCCAAACTGGGTTTCCTGTCTCCAGCCTTCAGTGTTCTCAATGCACAGAAACAGACAGGAGGAGGCTGGTTTGTAGTCAGTCTGCAGCTTTTGGTGAAACTATTCCAGCTTTGCAAACCCTTTAGTGCAGTCTCTTTTTCTAAACTGTTATGGTGGTAATGACTTGCAAAAACGTTTAAATAAATTTAGAAGAATATGATGCCCTTTTATTTATTTTTTTCCAGACAGAACCTTTGCTGTAACTGGTACAAACACAGATACAAAGACTCAAAATGGGGAATTCCTGTAAACTTTTCAAGAGATTTTTTAAACTACTCTGCAATCACTGTTTGCACTGCAAACGCTGCAGAACATGAATGAGTCAACAGGGTAGAAGACCAGGGAGGAGCTCAGACTGAGGGAGTAATCAACTTCAGCTGAATCAATTAATTTGAGCAGGTGTGGACCTGGGAACATGACTGGAAAGCAACTGGGGGGGGGGATTATTAAAGCAAGACCTGATATGAGGAGAACCGGAGGCAGACATGAAACTCATACGCAAAAGCAAAACCTAACAACAACTGTTTTAATGGAAACAAGGCCTGAAATGAAGTCAGATTCTTTCTCTCATAAATTCTGTCTGGACTTTAATGTCATCTGTGTCAACCTGAACTAAAACCACTTCAAAAGATTTTTTTATTTAATCAAAGCCACGTCTATTATTGTCTGTGTGTGTTATTGTGCCTCCGTTCTCTGCAAAGACAGCTCTCTGAAGCGTTCATAACTCAACAGGAAACTCAAATAAAGCATAATAATCATTGGACGGGAAATATTGAAAGAACAGCATGTAGTTTCCCTGAAGTCAATTACCGAGCATCTGCAGGAGGGACACTGTGCACCTGTTTGTGTGTGGCTGCGGGCTGGATGAGTGTTTGTTCAGACTTTGTTACACCGTGTCAAAGTGACACTTCTACATTTTGAGAGCAGTTAAATACACATGCGTGACCAAGCAAATAATCAATGCACTGGTCCGCAGATGGTCTGCAGCTCAAACAAGCAGAGTTTTTCCTTTCTTGCTCTGTGGCAGCAAGACAACAAACCGAGGGACCCTGATCGACGGGGAGAAAACTGCTGTGCTGCTGCAGGCTGTCAGAGGAGGAAGCCAAGCCTGGGCAGGACCCCGCCCGCTGTGAAGGGCTGAAGGGTTTTAATGTTTCACGAGTTTTTTTACTCACGCAGCCTTCATTTGTAAACGCTAATCAAATTATTTGCTTCAAGGAAGACAGATACTTGAGGAAACAGAGGGAAAACAGAGAGGAATTCCAAAGAGACCAGACCGTTTCCCCAGCCAGCCGCCTTCCTCAAACTGCATCTGAGTTAGTTTCTAAAATATATGGATAAACAAGTCGCTGCTAGATGCTTTGAAAGCTATTAGGTGACAGTTATATATTTACATATTAATAGCAACAGGTTAGGGACCTGTCCAAAGTGTAACCTGCCTTTGCCCAAGAGGTGCTGGGTTAGGCTGTGGCAGCCAATGACCCGAAAGGAGTACAGCGGGTGGAGGAAATGGATGGAAGGACAGCGTTTAAAGAGCAATCTGAAAACAAATTTGGGCAGATTTGTTTCTGGTAAAACTGTGTTCCCGACCAGCAGAAGATAATAACAAATAATGAAATACAGCAGAATGTGTTCAGATATGTGTTCACACTGAATCCAATCACTTTGGCAATCCACTAAATGCAATTCACAGGGAGGCAAAATCTTGAAATCTACGTTTAAAACAGAGTAAAATAAAATTCTTTAAACTTTCAATTAAACAAATCTAAAAAATATACAAAAAGTAATGAGTAATAAAAACTTTTAATCAAGTATACAAGTGTAGTGAGCTCAAAAGGGTACTACTTATTTTTGCAAATCATCTTATTTTTGAAAATCATACCCCGGTCATTCGCGCACGCAGCGACCGCCGGGAACGGTCAGGAATCCGACGAACAGGAGATGTGCTCTGTGGAAAAACAGGTGGAGGAGTTCCTAAAGTCCAATGGAATTTCTCTGGACACCAACAATGTGGAGATCTGCAGACCGCTTCCCAGGAGAAGAGACACCGACAAACCAGCAATCCTCTTAAAGTTTGTCAATTGGAAACACAAAGCAGCTTTTTTGAAGCAAGGAAGAAATCTGAAGGGAACCAATGTTTTCATGAATGACAACCTCACGAAAAGGAATGCTGACATCGCCAGAAGAGCACGTTACTTCAAAAAGCTGGGAAAAATTCAAGGAAACCGGGTAAAAGACTGTAAAAGTTCTGCCAAACTCATTGGCTCCCCTGAGCAGTCCAAGGTTGTTCTTATCAGGAGCCTGCAAGATTTGGAAAAATATGTACCCACTACAGTCTAAACAGGAGACACGTAAAGATGCTGGTCTTATAAGATGAGGAGATGAACTCTATGGCTTCTAAAAAAAACAACAGTTTTTCTACAACAGTCAGCTGCAACCAAACGACTCTCAGAGATGTGAATGGTGAGCAAACCGACCTTAAAATATTCAGTGATAATGACAACAACCTTCAAGACATTGACCCTGATCAATTCTTTTCCACTGATAATATGGACTGCAAATACTACAGCATAGATGATTTTAAAACTCTTTTAACCCAGTAGGAAGACTGTCAATCATTCACTTTAACAGCAAAAGCATGTTTACCAACTTTGAAAACATCAAGGACTATCTACAGAAAATGGGGCATTCCTTTGATATCATAACCATATCTGAAACTTTGTTCAGCAGCGACAAGGACGCTGACTTAGAATTGCAAAACTACGAATTTAACTATGTGAACAGAGTAAATAAAAAACGTGGAGGAGTCGCAATATATGTGAAAAAAATACAAAGTTTATAGTAATTGATAAATTGTCTGTTGCCGTTTATGGAATACTGGAATGTCTTACAATTTAAATATGTATCGATTCAGGGAAAAATGTTGTTATAAGCTGTGTTCATAGGTCATTAGGGCCGAGCTCAGAGGTGTTCAGTGAATTGATGGAAACAATGTTCACCTCTCTAAATAACAAAATATTATACATCTGTGGAGACTTCAATATGGATCTGATAAACCCCAGCAAACATAAAACCACCGACGACTTTATCAGCAGAATGTCTGGAATGAGTTTCTATCCAACGATAACAAGACCCAGCAGAATCAATACTCAAAGTGCTACTCTTATTGATAATATATTTACAAATAATATAGAATACAAAAATACCAGTGCAAAAATACCAGTTTTTGCACTATTTGACATCAATGTGAAGACAAAGAAAATTATAAAAGAACCAGTCAACAAAAGATAAAGAAATGAATGCTCTAAATAATGACTTATCCAGACAAAACTGGAACTCTGTGTACAGAGAGAAAGATGTGAACATTGCTTATGAATGTTTTTTTAGATATATTTAGCTCACTTAAGAACTTTCCAATTTATAAATTCAAGAACAAATTTGCCAAATGCCCTTAGTTAATCACCGGTCTACAAAAAGCTTATAAAAAGAAAAATAGCCTCTTTAAAAAATTCTTAAAACAGAGGACAAGAGTAACTGAACAAAGATATAAGTCATATAAAAATAAACTAACTGAAATAACACGTTACAGTAAAAAAGTGTACTTCAATAATCTACTGAATGAAAATAAAAACAATGTAAAGAGACTTTGGGAAATAATAAATAACATAATTAAAAATGGGACAAAAAAGTGAACATACCCAGATGAGAAGGGTCAAAGCTATGACATCAATGTAGCAGCAAACGGTCTCAATAAATATTTTGTAAACGTGGGTCCAGAGTTGGCAGCGGAAATTCCAAAATGCAACACCAGCAAAGACAATAATCCATCCATCAAAAGGATCCCAAACTCCAGCTTTCTCTCTGATGTGAACGAAAATGAACTGATATCAATTGTAGAGAAATTCAAGAGTAAAAACTCAAAAGATTGTAAGGATAAAGATATGAAGGTGATGAAAAAAGTCATCTATAGTGTATCTTAGCCTCTAACATACATATGTAACTTATCATTACAAACTGGGAGATTCCCAAACCAAATGAAAATAGCCAAAGTGATTCCTATCTATAAGAGTGGAGACAAACACCAATTTACAAACTACAGACCTGTTTCTCTTCTTCTACTATTCTCAAAAATGTTAGAAAAAAACATTCAATGATAAATTAGTTTAGTTACATTTATTGATAAATATAACAATATTAATGAAAACCAATTTGGTTTTAGAGAAAATAGATCAACTTCATTGGCTATCATTGATGCTGTGGAGGAAATCACAAACGTTCTGGACAAAAACAAATATGCAGCTGGAATTTTCAATGACTTAAAAAAAGCATTTGACACTCTCAATCATGACATCCTACCTGACAAACTGGAAGTGTATGGGATAAGAGGACTAGCACTAAACTGGGTCAAAAGCTATTTAATGGGAAGAGAACAATTTGTCAAGATTGATGAATATACATCAGAAACCAAAGAGAAAAGTTGTGGTGTCCCACAAGGATCAATTCTGGGCCTGCTGCTAATCAATATTTACATAAATGACATATTCAATGTTTCAAAGCTTATGAAACTCATATATTTTGCTGATGACACAAATATATTCTATTCTACAGACAATCAAAGGGAACTTATAAAGGTGGTGAACACAGAGTTAACCAAAATAAAATCATGGCTGGATTACAACAAATGATCTTTGAACCTAGATAAAACCAAAGTGATGTTTTTTGGAAACTACAACGCAAATAAAGAGCTCTCAATTGAAATAAATAATTTCTTAATCAAAAGTGTTACAGAAATCAATTCTTAGGGGTTTTTATCGATGACAAACTAAGTTGGAAGCCACACATCAGACACAAACTAAAGTCTCATAAAGTATTTCAATCATAAATAAATCTAAACATATATTAGGATACAACAGTAGATATTTATTGTACTGCTCCTTAATATTACCATATTTCACCTCCTGTATAGAAAGTTGGGGGAATAATTATAAGAGCTCACTACATCCTCTCTTTCTACTTCAAAACGAGCCGTCAGAATTGTACATAAAGCCGGATATCTTGATCATACAAACAATTTATTTTATCAATCTAGACTTTTAAAACTGTATGACCTTGTGGATTTTTAACACTGCACCACTTTTATACAGAGCCAGTGGGAAATTGTTACCATTCCATTATGAAAACGCCTTTCTGAACACTGACACTTACACATCACGTGCATACTCTGTGCTTACAGTATTTCCTCGCAGTTCGCTAGGGGCGAGTACTCACACCTTACTAATGACTCGAGTGTTACAAAAGGGCACCATATGGACATCATAAGTGAGTGTAACTGCCATTATCCCTATAATACTTCATGATACACCTATAACACACTTGACAATGGTATGTTTCTATGGGGGTCTAAGGGCAGGGATGCCAGTTTAGTTTAGTCTGTTTAGTTTAGTTCATTTTAGTATTTTCCTATTGAATTCTATGTATTCATGATCCTTTTGAGTTTATGTTTCACTTTTTCAATTACCGATATGAAGCCCATCGAGACGACTGTTGTTGTGAATTTGGGCTATTTGGGCTATACAAATAAACTGGAATTGAATTGAATTGAATTTTAATGGGGTCCCTTGAGGTGGTCTCTACAAGCTTCTATGGGACAGCACAACCCAAAAAACTTGCAGCACCCGAACAAGTCTACCTCCGTAAGGCTACATGTGACTAAGGGAGAACTTTGAGGCACAGCAGAACCTACCAGTTCTGCACAGTTTCTGTTGATGGCTGGATGTCTGATCCTGGGATGATTAAAGGAAGGTCTGAAGCACACAAGTCTCTCCAGTTGGTTATAATGACAGAGCGGAATATTCTATTTAAGATTACGACTGTAATCATCGCTGATCAGGGCTTCATCAGGGCCGCCTCTCTGTCCCACAAATCCACAATCAGGCAGTCAGAGGTTCCATTCAGCCTGTTTTTTTGTCTTTCAACCAGAAACTGGCTGCTGGATGAAACTTAAAAACCTGTTTCACACTCTGTTTTTTTCTGCTTCCTGATGCATTGTGGATAAAATTGTCCTGTCCAGCTAGCCCTTTACTCCAAATCAATTTTGTGTTTGTACTCTCTTACCCACACTCAACCTCACTTTCCTGCAACAGTAAATGACAGGCCCACCTCTGTTTTTGTCAACCCATTACCGTTTTCTCTTCCCTCTCCAGGATCTCCACGTCCTCCACACGCTGTTTCAGTTCCTGTTCTTGCTGTTTGTCACCTTAAAAAAACTACTGCTTCTCTTTCAGTCATTTTTTTTCCTAGTCATAAAGTAGTTTTGACATTTCTTTTACATTTTCCCTAGACTAAAATATACTTTGGTGCTTTTCTTTTGACTCAACTAGATGTATTATTGCCACCTTAAATACCATATTAGTCATTCTGCATGTGAGAAGCTATAGAAAATGTTTAAACATTTTCATCATCTTTGGATTGACATCCAATTTTATCGTCAGCTTGGCCTTAATTTATTGCTTTATTAGTTATCTGAAGAAGTCACATCCTGCTGTTTTCAGACCATAAACTGTATTTTCACATCACCATCAGATTACATTTTGCTGATTCTTTTAACTCTTTCAACAATTTTGTACCACAAGCAGTTTGATGCTCTGCTCTCACTTTGACTGGCAGTTTTTGGGAGAAACTTTGAACTCTGCGACTCTGCACATGAACATACATACCCACTGCAGAAACTTAGCTTCAAAAAAGTCTGTTTGGTGGAGATGAAGAAATAACTTTTGCTTCTCATAGCTGTTCACAGACTTAAGGCACACTTTATGATCCAGAAGAAAAGAGCTGCCATTTCAGGGTGGGAGGTTGTTGCAAAGAAAGGTTTACCCAGAAAAACACAAACATTTGTGAGACTTTGTGTCAAAAATACGAAGCATAAAAAAAAGATATCCCTTGTGCTATCTTGTAGGGTCCAGATGACCCCACCCTTCCATTGACGTGTTCCCCCTACCATGACAAAGGTGGATAAAGGTGGAAAGATTTCATGTAATCCATGGACGCAGTGAAGATCACAAATCATTGAAGAAAAAAGGTTCAGAGCACTGTCTAGTGGGTCTAGATGACCCAACTCCCAACGTTAACGTGCCTCCAAGGCACGTTAACGTTGGGAGTTGGGTCATCTAGACCCCACAAGATAGCACAAGGGATAAATGTGTTTTTATGCTCACACCCCTATTTTTGTGTTTTTCTCTGGATTAACAATCTGCCAAAGGTCTCGCCCTTCTTCTCCTTTGTCGTTCACACACTCCTGGGAGAAACAGGAGGCGTCTTTTTCTGCACATTATATCATCATTCTTTCCTGCGATGTTTGTCTAATGTCTTTTCAGCTCTTGGCTTAATACGCTCGCTCTTTACCGAGCGCTGCTGGGCCCCTCATCCTCCTCCTCGTAGCAGAAAATTAAAATCTCTTTTGTGAGGCTGCTGCTCCGGTCTCATTACAGCTTATTCTCTGTTCGCGTGGCTGCTGGATGAAAAGATAAATCAACTAAGGCTTTCTACAAAACACGGATTCCATATTTTGAAAGAGAGCTTCAGGGCTCGGGTCATGTCGCACAAACTGCAGAGGTGAAAAGCCATCTGTGTGGAGTGGGTTTGATCTGGATCCAGGGGTCTGTCTAGGTGGTCTCCACAGGTCTGATAAGCATGAAGATTTAACTGATTTATCTTTTGACATTATTTTCTGTCTTTACATGTGAGGAGAAATAATAGTGTCTGGATCTACGGTAAATCCAAACATTTAAAGCAAAGCTAAAATAGATTTGGGTGATTGAGATTGTGAAAACATATTAATGTTAGTAAGCTTTTGATGTTGGCTTTCCTAGTTTTCCTTTGTTTTGGTTTTTCTCTAGACCATTTAAATTCAGCTGCTTCTGTGAGCAAAGAAATCTGTCAGTGAGATGTGGAGGAGGGAGCCAAAGGCCAAACATGGAGACTGAACTCAGTGAGGAGAAGGTCACCTCTAAGGAGAACAACCTCTGATCGGAGGAAAGAGAAGTGCAACACCATCACACTTCACTAGAATGAGCACAAAGGAAAGCAGGCTTGCAATTTTTCCAAACAACTCCGGTCCCTGTGGAAGCTTTGAGAAGGACCTTCAGCACAGGAGCCTGAACATCCTGGAGGCAAGAATGTTCTGCCTCCTGAAAGGATCTTTCTTCACATCAGAGTTGGCAGAGGAAAGCATGGAAATAACAAAAACAAAGAAAAATGGGCTTGCCCTGAACAGGCTCTGGCTGTGCTAACAAGCAGAGATGGAGGAAAATCCAAAATACAGCTTCAGATGTTTTCACTTCACATACTTTTATTCTGACAGGAATTATTTTGAGAGGACATTTAGTGTGAAAGGAATGTTCTATTTCTCTTTTCTCAGGCTGTACAGGAGCTGAACAGCTTCTGCCCTGCAGCACGTTTGAGTTTTATGGCATTCTGGATGCACAGTCCAGCTGTCAGCAGCTCATTTTCAGTGAATGTGGAGTTTATCGCCGAATGCAGACGACGTTTTGTCAGCTGGCAGATTTGCAGAAATCTTGAACGCCACAGCAACGTTTCCTCTTTACCTGTGTGTCATTTTACTGTGGCATTTGAAGACCCACTCCAATGACAATTCTGTTTTTTTTTTTACATGTTCTTGTGGCATTTCCTTATTAGGGAGGACATATATAAAGAAAAGTATATATTTCTGAGTAGTTGTTTATTCAAATCGTGGTAAATCAGTAGCCAATAATAAAATGCAGTTTGAAAAATCTCGTAGTTGTAATGTAGAAGCTACAACCACCAGGCCACAGTCTTCCTGCTCTGCTCCATTCTGATCATCCGCTGTCAGACAAATAGATCCATGAACGTCTTTGTTTTCCTCGCCTGAGGTGGAATCTGGATCTAAACTGGACGGTTTGGCCTGGGGGCCATATGTGACCGTTAAACTATTTAATCTGGGCCGCCAAACTGGAATAAATTGAAGTTTTTTCCCAGATGGACATTTGCAATTGGCACTAAAATGAAAAACAAAACAAAACATCATTTTGAAATTAAATAAAAAAAAAAAAACAAAGTTCTGTTTTAAAGTATGTAAATCAATTTTCAATCAAAGTTAAAACCTGTTTTTGTCCAGAATCCATGTTATTTCTTCCTCTTATGAGGTGGGCCCACAAGTCAGATAGTTTGCCCACCACTGGTGTAAACAGGTGGATTATGGGAAATGGTGTGGGGTTTACTCCGTGCCAAAAGTCCAGCTTAACACTCAGAGGAGAATTTCTAATGAATTTCAGTGTCCTAGAAAACGACTGCATAATTATAATTAAAAGATCAGTGGGAACGCTTTGATAATAGATCAACAGATGATTAGAGTGGGACTTTAAACTCACCATAGAGCAGAAGATAATTTTTTTCTAACAGCAGTTATATTCATTTGATTTGATTTCTTTATTATTTTCATACACAAAATGAAATGCTTAAAAAAAAACAAAAAAAACAACAGAAAGTGATAAAGTGCTCCACATCCAATCTCACTCCATTTTATGCATACATTTTGACATATTTAACATATACTAAATGTTCTCATAGACTCAAAAAAAAAACAGAAAAAAACAACATCATGAAGTCACGATTGTCTGTACTTTGTCCCATTAGGCTTCTCATTTTCTAACTGATGTTGTTGATGTCATTTTTCTTTCTTAGTAAATATTCTCCTTCTCTTTCTTTAAACAGCTTTTTTATGTTTTGTGGAAGTCATTTCGCAAGTGTTTTCCAATACCTCAATATCATAATTAAAGGGGCAGTACTAGTGCACGACATACGGTAATATATACAAAGTGTTGTCATTGAGAAAATATTCAGCTTTGCTTTGTATCATATTACACCTTGATATTTTTAGCAACATTTTTAACTTGGGCTTTCGTATTCAATTTATTCTCAATAACGATGCCTGGGGATTTGATCTCACTTACTCTTTTTATCGGTGTGTCCTTAATCATCATTTCCCCTTTGGGTTGATCATTCAATTACCATAATACCAATAATACTGCTCTTCAAGTGCAGGGGTGCTCATTATGTCGATCGCGATCGACCGGTCGATCTTCAAGGACATGAGGGTAGATCACGGGCCAGCAAAGATAAATAACCAAAAAAATGCAAATATATTTATTTCAGCGAAGCAAAACTCTCACAGAGAAGTATGTGACTTGATTGACATGCAGAACGGCCTTATTGGACATCCTCTGATACATACGTCACTGCACATTTTAAATGCACTGAGCGCAAACTCTGTCTGTCATTAGAAAGTCGCTACCGGTCCCACGGCACGTCAAGTCCCTGGCAGAAGACCACTCCGGCCCACTGGAGTGTTTATTGAGGCCCGGATCGCCCTCCGCGGTTCCCGCATGATGGATCCGAGCTCACTAAAGCTGCTGTGTCTTCCTGTGGCACGTACTTCTCAAGCGCCGCCCACGGAGCCAGCAGCACTTTAGAAATGCCATGCTCCACCCACTGCACGGTTTACAGCAAAGCAGGATACACGAAAGTCATTGTTTCAGAACACTTGGGTAAAAGGCTGCAGGATGTACGTCAAACCACTTGGTCCACCAGACCGGTCAGAGGGTTCTGGTTGTCAACAACATGAGGCACTTTGAGAAGTGTTTGATCACGAACGTCTGAGCCAACAAATGCAGTAATAAATCAAAGAGCCAAATACAAATTCAAGACATAAGGGGCATGGGATCAGCGCTATCTCTAAAAGCAAACAGTGGCCATGATTTTCAGCAGAGTTCTGACCTGCAGATAACTTGATCTCAACTTTTAGCTGCACTGATAACAGCTGCAGAAGGAAAAGGACCTTAATCTAAGTCTGCAGACATTACAGCAAAGAGAACTTATACAGTCTGTTAAATCCAGAAGGACGGCTGTCAATCAGGCAGCAAAACGTGGAATTACCAACCTTAGACAATGGACAAAATATGGACCTTTATATTTCACAGCATTACCTTATAATTATACAGATAAAATGTCTTCATCAATAATTCCATCCATCCATCTTCTATTCCATTTTATCCCTTTCGGGGTCACGGGGCTGCTGGAGCCTATCCTGGCCACTTGCGGGCGAAGGCAGGGGACGCCCTGGACAGGTCGCCATTCTGTCACAGGGCCACAATCATACACCCATGGACAATAAAGAGTAACCAATTTACCTATGAAGCATGTTTTTGGACAGAGGGAGGAAGCCGTATCAATTTTTCATCAATTGTTATCAATTTTCATCTATTATTGAAGATGGTTGAAGTGATTGATATCTAATTATATCACTTCACTTGCTCAAAAACGTCATAATTATTTTAATGAAAAATAATGAACAAATATTTCTAAACATTGATACTTGATCTTCGTATGCCATGATGATTTCAGGAATAGTGTTATCTCTTATTATATTCATGGCTGTTCTAATAAAAAAAATTAAAATAATCTCCCTATATTTTTGATACTTAATCTGTAAATGCTATGAAGATTTCTGAAACAGTGTTATGTCTATTTTTTCTGATATAGTGTCAATTTTATTCACAGTCATGATTTTTCTAAAGAAATTATTCTGAATATATTTTAGATAACCGATCCACATGTGATATGTTGCTTTCTAAAACAGAGTTATGTCTATTTAACATAATTATTAAGTACTTCCACATCGGCATGTGATTTATTGATACTTTAGGATTCTTAATGACCTGAAACTGTGTTGGTACGGCATTAATATCTAATAAAAAGTTATGAACCGGATAAAGATAAATCATGTAATGAAAATGTTCACGGTAGAACGGGGGTGGGATTATATAAGTTTGCTTCCTTCCACTCCTTTTCAAGCAAGCTTTGATTAAATGTCTAATTATCCTAAGTTTGATATGTCTTTGTTTGAATGTATACCTGCTGATTGTATTGTTTTGTGCATTATTGCTGTCTTGCTTGACTTGCTTTGATTGCTTGAAACAAACCATTTCAAATCAAACAAAATTTGTTTTTAATCAAACCATATTTCCAGTTTGATAGTTTGGACGTGACCTCATCTAAAACAGGCTTTATGTTCTCTCCTGCACAGAAAACATTGGTATCATCTGCAAAAAGAAGTAATCTGAATATGCATGACATGCTTGACACTTTAAAAGCTTTCCTTTTGTTTGTGCATTTTGAATTCCTCTTTTTCTTTTGCTTGTTTAGTTTCAGGTTTTTTTTTGTCAGCTAGAAAAAATCCTCTCTACCTCTGAAGGAAAAGTAAAGTTTGGTGCCTGGAGTAAGAACAACAAAACACATTGTATTTGACTAAAAACACCACAAACACACAGCATCGATGTGTTGTTTTGCACACTGACAGCAGCTCCTCTAGTATTTTTAAGGAGTCAGTACCTGTGCAGACAAATCAAGGAATTTTCCAAGTGATTTAGCTACTAAAAGCCAATTATCAGTGACTGGAGAGCTTTTAGCTGGAGCTTCATGCTGCTGACTGAGAGCCTCATTAACAGCTCAGCTGTGTCATTAAAAACCTATTGAAAGACTTTTAAAGCAAACATATCCTCCTCCTCCGCTCCTTTGCTGGGTGTGATGTGGGAGATCATGAACACGTCATCAAATTTCACAATAAAGGAAAGCAATCCAGGGGAAAACACTGGATCTTTCTACGGCTGTGGCCCCATTCCTTTTTTAGTTTTTGTTCTGTTTTTTGTGTTTCATTTTCTGTGTCAGAGTGGGACCTCGGTTTATGTGGATCTTTGTGCCTTTTTCTGTTTTCTGGTGCGGTGCCGGAAGGGTGTGGCACCTATTGTACCAGAGCTGATGGAGGCAGCCTTTTCAAAACCCTGGGTGGACCTCCAGGCCTTGAGGCCAGTTTCAGCTTGGCTCTCTTCTCCATCTGACTTTGACCTGTGTTGAGCAGACGTTGACTCTGTGGTGCTCTGTGTCTTTGTCTTCTGTATGTTGTCTTTGCCCACTCTGCATAGATTTTGTGTAGTGTGACTTATAGCTGATAAGTGAAGCTGTAGGTATGATCCGCCATTTTCTTTAGGACACATTTCCTCCTGTTTGTTAGTCCAGGGAGGTTAATGTTTTGTCATTGTTTAAATGTGTTGCTTTATATAGGGCCAGACCTTTGGTGTTTTTGTTATTGATTGTTATTGGTTGTCTGGATACAATCTTTTTTTTTAAGTCTCCCCTAGACGAGAAAAGAGCATAACGATCTGAAAAGGATGCCGGTTTAGTGTGACCATGTGAGATGTTAGGTCAGGTGTACCTACACAGAGGTAGTGTAGGCCATTGCAAAAGAAGCAAATAGTTTTTGTTGATGCATTTCTTGAGAAATTCCAATTTTAGAAACACTCAAAAATTAACTAGGCTTTGATAGAAAAAAAAGCTTGTTTATTTTTGAATACCCTTTTCAAAATGAGGTAAAAACCTGTCTTAACATTTTGTTTTTGTTCCGGCAGCAGCTTGGCATTTACAACACATGCACAAGCAGCTGTGTTTGCACTCGAGCTGCAAATAAAGATTCAACAGATCCTTACTTAAAAGGATCCACAGCAGGTAAATCTAGATCTGCAGCTGTCCACAGCTTTTCCAGGCAAGAAAAGCTCAGAGTGAATAAGACAAATGACCTTTAAAGAACATTTTTGTTGTTTTGTTGAAGGTTCTGTGAGCGAATGACAGGAATTTCATGGCGCATCAGAACAACATGGACTTCCAAAAAAGCTCTTTTTTGGAAGCAAAAAGACATAAGCCTCCCGCTTCAGCCTTCAGCCCCCCCTCCCATTTTCCCACCCGAGTTCATGAGACTGCATCATTTCCTCATCTGTGATCAGAGTCTGACTGTTTGTGCCTTTTAGATTGTTCACTTCTTCATTAAGAGGAAAAGGTAACATCAAAAAACAAGAGAAATCTCAAAACAGTC